>JAAAKM020073195.1:165686411-165701579 GCA_010016025.2 Alatinidae sp. Z8VKAUB7J3 | reverse complement strand
TCTACCGAAATCACGCGAGTGTCGGGAGTCACCGTGATGCCGTGCCGCGCGAAACGGCGGGCATGGGCGCCGAAGTTGGAGACACCGAGCTGCGCGCCCATGGCGTGATCCGGCGTGACCAGCTCGACCCGCACGCCGCGCTCGGCCAAGGCGTCGGCACAGGACAGGGCCTGATGATCGCCCAGATCGTCGAACACCAGCGCATCGGTGACCGGAGGCACCTGGCCGGTCAACACGTCCCAGCTGCTCACGACATGCGCGGCGCCCTCGACCCGGTCGGTGTTGGGCAGCCCGCCGGTCGCGACGATCACCACGTCGGGGCTCTCGGCAAGCACGTCGTCCACTTCGGCGAAGGTGTTGCAGCGCAGCTCCACGCCGGCCAATTCCACTTCCTGCACCAGCCAAGCGATGATGCCGGAGAGATCCCGGCGCCAGGTGGCGCGTGCGGCGATCGCCACTTGACCCGAGTGCCTGGGGTGGCGCGCACACGGGCTACAATTTCCCCGACTTCACGGGCGATCAGGTCAACAACGGCCGAATCACTGCGAGTTACGGCAGTAACAACTGGATTTACAAAGCCAAGACGGACATCCAAGGACGACGGCAAGCCGATCACTGGGGCTCGTTCAACGTGCCAGACGCCCCCACCGAAATTCCCTTGTTTTCGGATATGATGTGGCGCGGTGGCGGACCGGACCACCGTAACTCGAACAAAGACGCCGCCCCCCTCTTCAATGGCGAATGGTCTGGCGCCGGTGCCGAGTCCAAGCACTTCGCTTTCATGCGGCACAACCGAGGCATCAACATCCTCTTCTTTGACAACTCGGTTCGCGCCACGCGGTCGCCCAAAGAAATCTGGACGCTTCGTTGGCACCGTACCTACGAACGTCACGGCCGTGAACGCACCAAGAATTTCCCCTCCTGGATGCCGTGATCGCAGCCATCTGAGGCAATTTCACATCAAAGAACCGATTTCGATCGGTTCTTTTTTTTGTGCTCCGATTCCCAACAAGTCGCTGAACAAGACAAACTTACCGCGAAATTGGGGGTTTGCATTTCTCTACAGATTCCAGTAAACCATCGCGAGCTGAGCTCTCTGAGGGATTTCAGACGGACGCGCGTATACTTGCCTAATGACCGAAAAAAGGCAAAACCCGGGCACAAGGCAATCTGGTTGGTTTTCCAGCCTCAAAGCACTCAAAAATACCCGATAATCGCAGTATCCGCGCCCTGGCCAGCAAACCTTTTAGCGGCATAACGGCCTCCGAAAACGTTTTCGAATAGACACAACGCATATGACGCAATCAGTGCCCCGAACCATTCGTATCACCAACAGCCTATTTCTCGTGGGTACGGCCGTCCTCACCGTGACGGCGGTACCGGCCTACATTTGGGCGTTTGGTATCGACTGGTTTCAGATGGCGCTTTTCCGGTCTGATGTCTGATTGAAAGATCAAACACTTACTAAGCTTCGATCTCATGAAAGGCACTAGAACTCTGAATTTCTTGTCAAATAAAACCCCAACCCAGTCACTTCCAATCCGCGAAGGGGCTGGAAAGAAATAAAAACAAACTTATAAAAACAACCATATATCAGTTCAGTCACCAAAGCTATTATGGTATGACTGTACTGCGGCCATGCTATGTCTGTTATCATCAGGGCCAATGGGTTTTGAATAACCGGAATGTAAACTTAGTCTATTTGGAACAGTTTTAGGTATATTATTAACATTGATGTTGAAAAGCGTGGGTCCCAAGACGTTTTTCTGGCATAGGCTACCTCAATTAAGACCTAAAATTTTCTAGATTAGTAGGCTAGGCTACTTTAAGTAAAAACTTTAACATGCTGCTTTTATTTGCTTTAAAAGCCATTGTCCAGTCAACCGTACCTACCTCTATTCCTTTTTTCTTTAATTTTAATTCTAACCTCCAGGAACAAACTTCATCAAATACCTTGGCAAAATACAGAAGTACTCTGTCCACCAGGAGGGTTTAATTAAAGAACCTGGCTACATAATTGTGAACATCAAGTAGATTGATTTCAGCAGATTTTCCTAGTTCTTTTAAGTAATACTGATATGCTAGTACGATTAGTGAAGTAGCACAGATATTCTAAGTAATACTGAAATGTTGGTGGTTGTAGGGTTTTGTCTTGTTTACTTTTTTGTGGGTTATGGGAATAGGGGCTACTCTTCTATGTGTCAAGGGGTTTCTTTTGAAAGAATCTAAGATGACACCATCTTCATTAAAATTGTGTACTTAACTTGTGACTTAAAAAAGATAATAAGTATAGATTGTGTTAATGTAACCCATTAAAACAAGTGTATATATTTTGTTGAGACATAAATTTTAATCTCCATGCCATTTGTGTCTATAAAACAATAGGAATGGACTACAGTTATAAATAAGAAAAGATTAAAAATATATTTTATTTTCGGTAAAGCATAAATGACGGCCTGACCTTTCAAAGCTGTAGAGAGCGATCACCGTACCCTAGGTAATGATTGTGCTAATTTCCGTGCGTTTTACGCATGAATTGATTATTCTTTTAATTCCTGCTTGCTTTAGGATTCATTTAGTTATATATAACAGTATCAGCTATCTCTATGATTGATATGATTATTCTTTTTAGTTTCTGTTCATTGTGGGTTTCAGTTATTTCTATGTTTTTCAGTTAATTCAGTTTAGTTCTATTAATTCAGTTTGAAGCCTTACCAGACTTAATTTCTGCTCATTTTAGGCTTTAATTTTCTTTTAAAAAATTTCGGTTTTGGATTTCTTAATAATAAATTCAATGAAAAAACTGGCCTAGTCCTTACTCGGTTAAGAAAGAGTTTCAAAAACAAGCGAAGTCCTGACTCTCAGCGAAAATGAGCTTAATCCGAAATGTGGAACTGGCTGACATGCAGCTGTGCTGAATCATCGTTGGCACACATTAAACCTGCTCCCCTCAACCATCCCACTCCTCTCACTACGAATATTTTATTAGAAAGGTAGAAATTTTACGCATTATTTGAACATGAACTATGCAAGGATTAAAAAATTTGGATGATTAAAAGACCAGAGTGGGCCAGGTGGCTCATTCAAAACTACCCCCCTATAATGCAACACTTCGTATGACACCTTTTTAACTGGAATTATATTAGGACTTTCGAATTACATGACTGTAGGCAAAGTTGTTATCCTTTCAGTGTCACCCCACCAACTTTTCGGCAGAAAGATAGCAAGACTTTTTCTTTCGGTCGGCTAAAAACTTATGGGGCAAGTTCCTTGATCCAATGGGATATAAACTGACGAATTTTAAGCCCTTCTTCGTCGTTTAGCCTAGACAGTAAGTTGGGGGGAGGACCTAAAATCTAAAAGTCCAGAAGTGCTACTGACCCAAAGGGAACATCTTCATAAAATAAAAGTATTAACAGCTGATTCCTTGTTTTATGCTCCTTTTTAATATGAGTCTATATCCTGACTACAGTATTACCTACTTAGCCTGCATATGCTTTCCCCCTTATAAGTAATAATGTTACCCGATGCACTTTGCTCTGCTTACTTCTTATGTTTTATATTTTAGGTACTTGGGTCATAGTAAAAGATTGACATCAACTTCTACATAGTGTCTGAAGTAAAAATCCAAAAATGAATGTCCAACATCCTTTAATCAATTGGGATGCACATAATTTGGACAAAGAGAGGACAATTTTTAAAGACCATGCTACACTTATATTCTATGGTCCTTTAGCAAGGAAGACTGTAAAAGTGCAGTGTGCTAATCTCCTATCTTGGTTGGAGATAGAATATGTGAAATCTTCAGGACATTTGATAAGCCAGTTGTTGAAGTGGATAAGACAACAGCATATATTAGAAATTTAAAGGCTATACTGCACCACAATACAACCAAGTTTTCTCATGATGTGTTTGAGAAAAGAGCAAAACTGGAAACAAAAAGTGTGGACGTATTCATTACTAAAATTAAGACCCTTGTCAAAGCTTGCAGCTACACCAAGGAGAGTGAAAGGATTTGGGACAAGATTGTCTCTGGTGTAAATAATACAACAATCCATGAGAGATTGTTAGCGGAAGGTGATCAACTAATGCTTGAAATTACCATAACAATCCAGCAAACATATGAAATGACCAAAGCACAACTAAAAATACTTGAAGAGAAAAAAGAAATAGAGCAAGAAATTGACTTTGTAGCAAGAAACAGAAAATATTTTCTCTTTGATGTTTTAAAATACAATGGAGTACAAAAGTTTCAAAGAATTTCCCTTTTATCATGTCTGAAATATTTGCTTCATATTTCTAACAAAGCTAGATTTCCAGGGTAAACATTCGTAGACCAAGTAGGCTTTCCACCTTCTTCCCGCACTAAAAGCTTTCCCGAGTAGTAAAACAGGTGCTGGTCGCCTGGAAATAATTTTCCAAAGCTATCGATCCTTAGAGAAATGCTCCAGAAATATCTTTGCGAAATTCAAGGGCATTAGACCGCTTAAGGCGTCGTTGGCAAATTGAAACAACGATATTATGTGGACAAACACACAAGACACATTTTGAATATTTACATATAGAAAGTAGTCCACCTATTGAAAATACGATAAAACAAAGCCAACGAGCTCTGTTTTGTTTCTATATAGAGAAGATTAGTCTTCCAAAATCAAAACACACTAAACACATTTTGACCAACCGTAGCTTCAAGCTACACGGGAATAAAAAAAAAGCTATATGTTGACTCTGAAATAAGTGATTCTGCAACAAGCCTGGAGCCGTAACTTACACCTAAAGATAAGACGCTCATATCCAATGATAATGGATAGGTCTGAAATATTGGAGTCCCAGACCTATCCGTTCACCGAACCAGCCCCCACACCAGTTTGTCCCCTCCTAGGTGAAATTTAGCGTCTTCAAAAATCTTGTCAAAACTAAGATAGGCCAACATATTTCAAGCATCCACAGAAACAGATCAGTTTTCATTAGTGTAGCTTTGTCTTTATGGTAGTATATGCCTCATATTCCATATTCACGGTCATTCTCACTTGAATTGGGAAAATTGGCTCCAGCATTTCACCCTCCCTCCTAGATTTTGATGAAATTACGCCACTGTTTGAGAAGGCTTTACGTTTGCTAAAAAATGGGAAAATTGTCCTGTTTTCAATGAATAATTGACTTATTTTCTATCTCCATCTCAGCTATGGAAAGTAGGGCCCAACCAATATGGATTTTGTTGTCCGATACCGATATATCGGTGTCGCAAAGATACGGTACCGATATAGTTTTCCAATAAATTCCCCTGCAACGCCCAGCGCCAGCGCCGCGATGAGGCCGGTCCAGACAAGCGCGCCGCCGGGCAGGGCGGCCAGCGAGATATTCTCGCCCAGCGGCAGGGTGACGCTGGCAAGGGCGGTGCGGGCCGGGGCCAGAACGCCCTTGAGCGTGGCATGCGCCACCACGGCAAAGACCAGGATCACGGTCAGCGCCCGCAGGTTGCCGCCGGCGCCCAGCACCGGTGTATCGCCAACGGCATCCACCACCTGCGGAATCAGCGCCATGGTCCCAATGGGGGAATTATGCCCGCCCCCATCGTGACCCTGGGCAACAATAATATCCAGGCCCGACGACTTAACCTGGATGGCGTGCCGCACGGCTCCCACTACTGCCATCACTTTGGTGCCCTGGGCGCGCAGCTCAGGCATCCACGGTCCAGGATTACCCAGACCGGAAGCATACACAGGTACACGCTCGGCAATTATCACTTCCATTTGCGCGGCAAAAAACTCTTTGCTGAACACTGGTGGCTCATCGGGTTCGGTACGGCGCGGCAGGTCTTCCTCAGCCAGGGGCTCAAGCCCTTCACGCGCCATGAACGCCTGCGCAAATGCCTGACGTTCGGGTAACAGGTCAGCAGGTGTCGGCCCTTCCATGTCGTCGTAGTTGGCACGCCGCACCGAGGCCGGCAGCAAGGTGTCGACACCAAACGGGCGATCTGTCAGCTCGCGGGTCTGTTGAATCCACTGGCGCAACAGTTTAGGTCCACAGCCCGCTGCGCCAAGCACACCAAGCCCGCCGGCGTTTGATACTGCGGCGGCCAGCTCAGGACAACTGGCCCCACCCATACCGGCCAGTACAATGGGCTTTTCAATGCCAAGAATTTCACAGACACGGGTTTGCAGACTCATGCCAGTTCACCAAAGGCGCCATACCCGCCGCGAAAAAACAGCAGCGGCGCCTGACTGTCCTGCAGTATTTTAAAGTCACGAATAAACTGTATGCTTGACAAGATTTTCTAATTCTGGGTTCTGACCAAATCCAAAAGTTTCTATTGAAATGTAGATTTCACGCTGTTCTAGAAAAAGTCCACCGCCATAGCTGAATCAGGCTGTTAAATTTCGTCCACCAGTCTCGTTTACGCAACCCTCTCCCGTAATTGCTACTACTTTGGTCATATGTCTCGAATTTCAATAATCTGTCTAAAATTTGGGAACATCTGTCTCAAACTTTAACCAAACGTAGATTGTAATTTTGATTTTACTCGAGAAAGAGTGATTTTCATTGGTTGTCAGTGACGCTTTGACTAAAGGAATAAAATACCATTTTCCGTTTCAGTAATATTAAGTCCGTGGAAAACGCATCTGATTAGTTGAAAGTGATGTGGTGTGGCCACTTTCATTTAATCAAAGCCTATCCATGCTACTGTTGGTTCAAATTTGAGACAGACAGTACAGTTTTTATTACTCGCATTGCGTGTGCATGCGACACACTGGTCAAAACAATGATACTGGGGGGCGGAAAAGGGTAAATCTTTAAAATGTCCGTGATATGCGTGGGCCAGGCTAACCACCCAGTAAATTTTATTGCAGGTACAAGGATTTTTTGCAATCTATCGACTTCCATTGAACCCAGTTAGAACCAAGCATTTCTACCAACGAGATCCCACCCTTCTTTTAGAGCGCATTTAGGAAATTAGGCATTTAAGAAAATGCCGCTTTTTTGCTTCTGTAAATTTTTCTATTTATCACTCAAAGAAGAGATATTGGCTGTGAGGCCGGGTAACTACCGCATATATTTAACACTTCTAGATTTTAGTCCATCTTCAATTTGAAAGTGGCGCCTACCTGCTTGCCTGCTAGAACGGAGCTTTCCACTCGAAATCAGAAACATGGTTTAATGAAACGAAAGCTTGGCTGCACAACTTCAGATACTCCTCTCTGACATAGGCTATAGAATATGGAATCGATCGGTAATTTTACAATTAATTTTCCACAGTATCAGATTCTCATTTCGTACCCAATTTACTGTGCAGTAGGGCATCTGTAAATGTGACATGGGCAACAGTCTGATTTTCAAACAGCATATTTTGTGGGTTTCTGGAAAAGGGCTCCTTGATAACTTCTGTGACCTTTTTTACCGTAGAATAAAAACACTTCGCTTTTTTCTATTTTTGTTTGGACTAACATGCAAGTCATACAACTTTTATTAGGGGGAGGGGGTAAACCAAATAGTCCCGCTCTCTTGGCTACGACCCTGGGAATTCTTCTTGTTGCTGGCAAATCATTCCGATTAAAATCACTTCAAATTATTCTTATTTCGACTTCATCTTTCTTAATTTTACATTTGATGGGGTAATCAGCTAATTTTCTAGGGATTACTAGCAGGATAACTTGCCATATCTTGACTTTTTTTTCATATTTTTGCACTGAAAGAAATTAAAGGACAGCTTTGATGGAAAAAAGAACTCTCATGGAGAGGGACAAAGCTATTTCTAAAATACGTTTCGTGGGTGTTTCCAACTTATAGCAAACAGAGCGGGTTGTATGTCTACACGTTTGTTCAGTCACATTCGCAAACTTTAACATAAGTAGAGAAATTTCCTCAGATGGATGTGACAGTAAAAGTCAACCAAATTAATAAATTGATAAGCTTTTGTTTTGAATTTGCCTAAATTCAACTGATAACTGTTGAAGAGGTCCAGCATGCCCCAAAAAATATGTTTAAATTCAATATCTATTGCTTTTCATGCACTTTACATTAAGAAAAGATAATAATAGCTTAAACGGTAAGATATGTTTGACCATTGGTCAGTTCACATATAACATTCATTCAGTGAGCATCTTAAACCGGATTTACTCTCACAAAGTTTTGATAAAACAAGAATGCATTCGAGGTAAATACTCCTACTCTGCGTTCTTATTAATTTTTTTTTTGTTTTGTTTATTTTTCACCTAAAAGGATCCACTGAAAAGTGAAAAATAGCTATATTTCTTTCTCACTCCCTCCCTCCATCATTCTGACATAGATACATACACAACCAATCTGACCGTTTCTAAAGGTTTTTATGCTTTGATCTTTTCATCTATTTCCCATTTCTTATTAACTAAAGAAGGCTTGACAGAAGTCCTGGTCGAAAACACAATTTTGATTTCACAATTTTTTTTGTCAGTTGAAAGTGTTGTCGTTTTTAATTTCTTGAGTTGTTTTTTTATTCTCCAACCAGCTTGATTTCACAACTTATTAAAAACAGATGTGTTTTTACAATAAAATAAGGACTACAATGCCTATACATAAAAAAAATGCATTGGTGTATACAGACCTTGGATTTGTCAAAATTACTCAGAGACTCCTCGTCGAGCATCCTCTTATATAAGGCTCTTGCCAGATTCCCTCGAAAGTAACTTCTCGACATTGGACAGCCTAGTAATACAAAATCTGAATTACCTTTGTTGTCTAAGAAGTCTATAAAACTCTTTGTTTTTTGTGTGTGTTTTGTAAAGGCTTACCTTACATAAAAATCAGAAAGCTATGCGGAATGGGGACTTTTTCTGATGACAGTAATTTCTTGTTTTTCCCGTGATAGTTTGTTGTTGCTTATATTACTCATAAACTTACCATTCTACACAAAGAGGATCAATCCACATTTTTATTCAGAATGAGCTATAATAATTCCTCTAATCAGGCGCTAGTCACTGGTTACATTTGCACAGGCACTGAAAGTAGGTCCCTTGTAACAGGACTCCCACTTTTTGTGTTGCTTTTTGTGTTGGGTTTCCGCATTACATTGCTAGCCTTGTAATCAACAAGCTCTTAAACCCTTAAAAAAAACTTGTGATAAGCTTGGAAACCATTTGTGAAATCAAATGTAGGGCATAAAATACCAATGACAAGCGGATGCCAGGCGGCCAGTACCAAGGATTGGAAGACGCTTTCAATGGTCACCTCATGCCAGAGCGGGAGGAACGAAGCCTGCTCTACCGCAACCTCGGCAACGGCAAATTCTCCGAGGTCGGTGAGAAAACCGGACTTCTGGAATATGGCTGGAACGGGGACGCAACCTTTGCCGATCTGAACAATGACCGCTTCCCTGATCTCTACATCACCAATATGCAGGGAGACGATGCCTTCTTCCTCAATCGAAACGGGCTTTCGTTTGAGCACGCTACCAAAGGATATTTCCCCAAAACCCCTTGGGGCAGCATGGGCGCTACCTTTCTGGATTTTAATAACGACGGCTACCGAGATCTGTTTTTAACCGATATGCATTCGGATATGAGTATGATCGTGGATCCCGAAGACCTGGTATTATCAGCGATAACGGATAAATAATCAGGAGAGTGGGTAGAGTGTAGCTATAGGGCCCAGACCTTTCTTTGGGCTTTATATGACAACCCGAAAGTTTTAGTGATGTGGTAGGACAAAATCCAATTTTGTAGAGACATATTGAGGGGTAAGGGGTAGTATGACGCCGAAACGCTTAAATAAACTCTAAAAATATGGGCCAAAAAGTAAAAAAGAAGTCGAAAATAGGGCTTTTTCTTATTCTTGGCCAAAGGGAAACTTCCCATCCCTCTTCTCCTCAGCAAAAGAAAAAGGAATGGGGTATTGTATCCTTGTGCCTTTTTATTTAAGGTTGAGTTCCCAAAATAAGGTTTATTAGAAAAAAAAATGGTCAAACAGATTCTCTTGATCATATTCTAAACTCGACTCTTCAACGCTAACTCTTCAAAAAAAAAATCCATAAATGATAAATACT
This sequence comes from Alatinidae sp. Z8VKAUB7J3, assembly GCA_010016025.2. Lineage (NCBI taxonomy): Eukaryota > Metazoa > Cnidaria > Cubozoa > Carybdeida > Alatinidae > Alatinidae sp. Z8VKAUB7J3. The sequence continues at coordinate 165,691,561 of JAAAKM020073195.1, read as the reverse complement.
GACGACTAATTTCTATAATTAGCATCCATTGTTCGTATATCTGTTTCCCAAAGACACAATCAAAGCTCGACTACATGTTTTTATTTTTACGCATCGTTAGCCAAAGATTTAATTAGATTATTTTCAGAGTGGAACAAATACCCAGCTCGTAACTCCATTCTTTTACCGTATTATTTTCCTAAGTATTTGTTCCTAACTGAATTACTATTTTTACTGTTTAAAATAAATGAGAATTAAAAAAAATCTTTCGTTATCTAGTCGCTGTGATAAAAAAAAACTTCAACACTTTGCTCTTGTTGTACAGGAATTGTTTTTGAAGCATCAGAAATCTTTGCCCAAAAAGTAGTTTTAAGGATGTTCTGACTCGTTTGACTGAAATAAGTCCAGAAAAGATTGACTATATGGGTATATGGTTTCGCTAAAATACTCATTATACTTCTCTCAGGATCAGTTCAAAATTTTCGCTTTTACAATCGCGTTATATTATATCCTGCGTCTCATAACACTGATTTCGATTCCCTAACCTACCAGAGAAGAAAAGATTTGGAAGAAAAGCTATATTATCTAGCACAATTGAATATAAACATATTTTATATTACCTTTGAAACTCATATGTCTTTTACGAGAAAAAGAAAAGCAGATATTCGAAAAGATTGTTAATAGTAGCAACAGTATATGATCATAGCAATTCGATCTGATGCAATCTATATATTCCCTAAAGAGGTTGTACATATATAGACATCTTAAATCCGTTCAATGTGTTTAAAAAGTTATTAGGATGAACATGAGTTTTTTAAGATGTAATTTATTGTAAATTATTTCTTATAGAACCTAAACAAAATTTTAAACATATTCACATTTCACAGTGTCAAACAGCTGTGAAATGACAGAGATTTATACATAAATTAGCAGATTGAATGGATGGTAGACCTTTCTGGAATTTCAAGTATCACTTTTAGCGGAGACAATATTAGTCAAATATACAATTCATGCAAAATATGAATGTATAAGTGCAAATTTACCGCTATTTGTAGGTTGAAGAAACACCTCACTCGAGCGGGCTGCCGCGAAACCGCGTGTCGATCGAGCCGAGCCGTGTCGGATCTCGCTCTTGGATTACGCGCGCGATCTCCGGCAGCGCCTGGCTGCCGAAGTCGTACGGCAACCGCCCCGACAGCACCTCGAACAGGACGATACCGAGGCTGTAGACGTCCGATCGAGCGTCGAGGCCCTTGGCGCCGTCGCGGATCTGCTCCGGGCTCATGTACTGCGCGGTGCCGAGTAGACCGCCCCCGGTGAGTGTCAGGGAAAGCGTGCCCTCGTCGATGTCGGCGGCGCTGGCGATGCCGAAGTCGAGCAGCTTTGGCTGCCCGTCGGCCGCCCGCACGAGCATGTTGTTCGGCTTGATGTCGCGGTGCACCACGCCGCAGTCGTGGGCATGAGCGAGGCCGTCGCACACTTGCGCGATCAGGGCGACCCGCTCGGTCGTCGTCAGCTGTCGTTCGCGCGCGTAGGTCAGCAGGTCGTCGCCATCGATGAACTCCATGGCGAGATACATCGTTTCGAACGAGTGCCCACCGGCGTGTTCGACCGTCGCGTACCCGGAATCGAGACAGCTGGCGATCGCCTCGTGGCGAAGCTCGGCGAGTACGCGAGCCTCGCGCTGAAAACGACGCGATGCTTGGGGGCCAGCGATCTCGGCGCGGATCACCTTGAGCGCGACCTGCTCCTCGTCGCCGTCGCGTCGGGCGCGGTAGACCCGACCCATGCCGCCCTCGCCGATCGTGTCGAGGATCTCGTACGCGCCAACGCGCGTGACTCGCGCGGTACTGTTGTCGGCCAGCACCATGCCGCTGAGCATCTCGATCAGGTCTGCGTGCTCCGGGTGCTTGCGAGACAGTGCGAGTAGCAGCGGGCGTTGCTCGCTCTCGGGCAGCTCACCGATGCGAAAGACTTCGGCTTCGACCTCGTCGGGGAAGTCTCCGGTCTCGGTCGGTTTGGCGTCCGTGCCCATCCCTTAAATACCAATGTCTTTACTAAAGTATTGATGTATCCGGCATTTGTGACTATTGTTTGTTTTGAACAGATGCATTTCAAAGACTCGGTCTCAATCTGGATAATGAATCCCCTAATTTAGTCCAGTTGACTATAAGAACCATAACCATAAAAGTGTCAATGGACAAAGGGACAAATGCTTGAGAATCATGCATCAGTGAAGAATTCAGAGGTGCCATTTGAACAGAACATGAATAGGCCTCTTGAAATAACAAGAAGGGGCATCAATGAAAGTCTATCGGGATTTCTACCATTTTACCAAAGATAGGAACATTCCATTCAACCATACTTTTCAGCGTTGATCCAAGCTCCATTCAACAGATATAACCTTCCTAGGCCATTAATTCCATCAGAATCTCACGATTTGACACTTCCACCTGGATCAAGGGACGTTTTTAACTTTTGACTTCCGTCACTCGCTATCAGGGGGGTCTTCACAATAGAATTAGACAAAACGCGGTATACTCCTGAGCAATAAGGTTAAAAACCCCCTAGTGGCCTTTTCTAGGCCCCGGAAGCTGTTTAGTGTCAAGGTATCCTTTGATATTCAGCGTCTTTAGGTATGCAAATTAACTAGTGGGGACATGTCTTTAAAGGCACTTTGAAGCCATTTCGGGTCTTATCACTGTCAGAGGCTGTTTCATACTGTATTTATTTATATCTCTTAATCTTTTGGCAAAAAGAAAATAATAAAGTTACTAAATTTTGAGTAGTATTTTTCCTCCATGCGCAGTGCCATTTTAAAAAACACCAAATCCACATGTATAACCATCTGACGTGGTTTCAAGAAAAATATTATTCGATATTTTCATGAAAACGAAAACACTTTGTTCTTATTATGTTAAAGGGAATATGCTCCCTCCTTCCCCTAGATCTTGAAAAATATATTGTATTGGTATCGAAAACAACAAGTGTCCGCCGTTTTCTGTCTACACAAAATGCAATAACGAGTACTTCTGTGTAAAAGGTATATGTGCTGCTTCACTGCGTAACAAAGACAGGAAGGGTTCATTCGAAGTCTTGAGATAAAAATTTCTTCTTTAATCTTCCCTAAACATAAAATGAATTTCCAATGAATTTGGCGAAGTCTTCTCTGTCTTCTAATTGGAAAGGAATGTTGAATTTATAGTTGTATACTTGATTGGTCTCGTCTCCTCATATATAGGATGCATTTTCGATGTAACATCTTAAACTAGGAATCATTTTCCCAGACCTAACGACAAGACCTTTTCCCAGAGATAGCGATTAGTATTTTTGGGAAAATGCGCTTCGAGTGCTATGTTTGGTAAAGGTCTAGATTAGGGGCTATTGAGAAGGAAACATGATAAGAAAATAATTCTTACTCCATAACATGCAGAATAATTGTAGCTAACACATTTTGACAGTAGCTCCAATATAATTTACCTCCATCCCACCGTAACGTGCAAATACATACCCCAAATCAGATACGCTATTCCAATGCCTCTTTCTCGGTTTAACCCGTGTACTCGTAAATTGAATCAACTGTGACGAACAAGAACCTAAAAAACAAGAGTGACGGGTGGTGGAATTTATTGGAAACATATAATTTGGGATATATATTTTTCACATTAGGGGGGGGGGTGAGTATAAAGTATAGTGGAGCTGCAGCCAAACTATGTTAGCTACAATTATTCTGCATATTATGAAGCAACAATTGTTTTCTTAACAGGTTTCCTTTTCATTAGCCCTTAATCTAGACCTTTACCAAATATAGCACTCGACGAATTTTTTCCCAGAAATACTAATCACTATCTCTGCAAGTGCAGCGATTACTCCCCAATTGGGCCAGGTGTAGCCATAGGCTATAGAAAAAACTTGTTTTTGTTGTTTTGGATTGTGTTTTTGTACTTATTTCTCACCAACAGTCAGCGCTTGAACATATAAATGAATTTTTTATTCGTTATTCTGGAGCAGTAGTTTGAATCTTATAATTGTTGAGAAATTTAAGCCTTTTGTGAACACATATAACGAGCTGAATGTGCCGAGGAATAAAATTCTAAGCTTTTGATAAGAAGGTTTTTTTCAGTTTGAAAGATTTATTTACAACATAGACTGTTAAAATAAGAGTCTAGATAGTTAGTTAGGCATCAATATGATATTAATTCAAGGTTTTTCATAGAAAAGTAAAAAGCGAGTTTAAAAACAAATGACTATCTGAAATAAAGCTGTGTCAAAAGTCAATCTAAAAATGTATATATTTGCCATGAATGAAGAATTGAAACCTAAAAAGAGCAGAAACTAAAATGAAGTGTCAATGCAAGCTTAAAAGAGATAGAAGTTTGGACGAATTAGAGGGGGCTTACAGACTTATCACCCTCTACATAGTAGAGCTTCAAAGGGTAGAATTTGGATTAAAACGGTTCCAAGAAGAGGTCGATTGACGCACAGTAACATTTTATTCTAAATAAGAAACTCTAAAAATTTGATTTCCAATTGTAAGAGTCTTCTTCACAGTATCAACGAATACCCCTGCCATTAGACGAGAGAAAAGAAAATGGACTTGAGACGAATCACTTTTTGACCGAGACAGCGATGCTGCGTTGATTATTAAATATTGCGGATAACTTACGAAAATTAGTCTTTTAGCCATTGACACTATAAAAGTTGGTGGATTCTTGCTACAACCGTCTGTTTAACCAAGATTAAATTAAATCATATGCGCAAAGAGAGGTGGGACACGATAGAATGTTAGATCTCTAGTAGCTAGGAAATTGCTTTCTAGAATGATTCCAGAATTCATTTCCGGAGTTTATTTTTAATATTAAAAAAAGAAATACTTTCATTCCCCTTATTTTGTAGCCCACCTCTTCTATATTTTCGAAATAATTTTGCTAAGCTATGACTCATCTTCCTCATAATCAGTTATTTTTGTTAGTGTTAAATCAGGTAGGTACACAAAAGGTTATTTTGGGAGCCCGCATAGAGTGAAGTTAATGCTCATTTTGAGAGAAAAAAAAAACAACTAAAAACAGATGAAGTATATGGAACATTTATCAGAAATTACGGGAAATAATGTTAAGAATCTTAATATATTGAAGGATGACTTAGCCTCAGTGCCCCCTGTACTGGCTGAG
>JAAAKM020073195.1:165674813-165686401 GCA_010016025.2 Alatinidae sp. Z8VKAUB7J3 | reverse complement strand
CTGAAATAAAGAGGAAAAAGGACAAATCCCCCCCCCAGATATTGAAAACCACATTTGCCCCACCCCTATTTTTGGGCAGGGTCTGCTTAAAATTATAAATTTATTTAAAATTGTTACTTTTATAATTTATCTAATTAATTATCTTTCAGAAGTACTAGGGCCCATTGAGAAGGTCTTGGGAAGGACATACCGAAGTCTTATAATTTCAGGTGAAAAGCCCTAAGAAACAGTGGCGTAGCTAGGGGAGCGGATATTTATTCGTTAACACTATGATCTTCTAATGTTTTCTGGGGGAGCAGCAAAAACCAAAATTTCCCCCGGATGCTGAAAACCCAAGCCACGCCTCCACTAGAAAAAGCCACAGTAATTTTTTTCCCTTTTGTGCCGTACTCTCCTCCCTGAATACATTTATTTGTATTTATGGTAATTCTTAAAACACTAGGGAAAGTGAATACTTTTAAGGTATTTTTGAACAAGGACCGTAGACAGCAAGCCAACCTCTACAGTAAACAGTTTTTCAAGAGTAAACCTAAAGTGTAAAACTAAAATGCATTGCACATATCTACACTGCTATTTAGGAGCGCTTAGCGCCTAAAATGCCTTTTTTAATCTTTTTAATCCTAGCAGCTATATGCCCTGTATGAATTAAATTCTATAGGTAGAGAAGCAAAAGTTGGACAAAGAAGGATCGTAATTTATATTTCTGCCTTCCATTGGCCTGTGAAGAAACGGCAACCCGTCATGCCGAAAGTATCCATGCTGAAGTGGACTTGGCGACGGTTAGAGACTGGCGCTCCAGATTGATGAGCGCCCCCACCAGAATGGCAACGCCTCCTTCGGCTGAGGTCTATGGCCAACACGAGTTTGTTCGCGAACTGCCAAACGGGTGGCAATTCAGACTGATTCGCGTTGAGCACGGTTGGGTGATCAGGCTCTTCGACAAAGACCCGGCACTTGGTGCTGTTGACCTCAGCCAGATCACACCACCGCTGCGCGGGGGCGTACCCAATGCCAGGCAGATCTTTGGCTGGCACTTTCGCAATGCTGACAATACCGGACCCAACGAGGGCGATGTCAATGCACCCCAATACTTGCGCCTCTTCATCTTTGAACCAGAGTTGGCTGGTACCGCAGGTTTTAAACCCAGTGAGGGTCAGTTTGATATGCACAATACAACCGGACGAGGAGGGTTGTTGATTCAAGAGTTGGGGCTGACGGATCTATCGCCGGGGGAACGTGCGCGGGCAAACTATATGAAGTTCTCAGCCTGTCTCACCTGGCCGCGAAAAGTGGAGGCAGATGCAAGCAGCGTGGACTTCGATGAGGTTGACCTGGAAATGGTTGGGCAGTGTGGGCTTGATCTTGATGTGTGGCGCCTGGATGGTCTGATAGGACCCAGCTCATTGGGGCTGGACATAGATGGCGACGACGCTAATGATTTTGTCGTGCAACTCGCTCATAAACAGACACAGGAACGAACGCTCGGTTTGTGTCGTGCCGGGACCTGGTTCCACTTGCTGGGTGAAGTGGTTGATGCTGCGCCAGGATACCTCCATACGCTCGGTGCGCTGGAGAACTGGCGAACGGTGGCGCGGGATTTTGCCGAGGCAGGTGACGATGGTTGGCCTGCCAGTGATGGCGACTTGCTGGTGGTCGAGCGTGAGGAGAAGTCCATTCTAAAATGACGTCTTGCATATGACTCATAGAAATAGTAGATAGACTAGCTAGATGACTCCCCAAGGACATAGGGGTCCGCCCCGGCGGGATACTTCGATCTTCGATCTTCCCCTTGGAGATGACCGCCGAAGTGGAAGGGCATGAACGCAACGCCCGCGCCGACCCGCTCGGTCAGCATGGCCATCACCTTCACCCGCGCCCCTTCGGGACCTTCAACCCAGACTTGAGCCCCGTCTCGCACGCCAAGATCGTTGGCATCGCGCGGGTTAATCTCAACGAACATGTCCTGCTGCAACTCAGCAAGCCATGGGTTGGACCGAGATTCATCGCCGCCACCCTCATATTCGACCAGGCGACCAGAAGTTAGGATCATCGGATAATCCTTGGAGAAGTCGTTCTTCTGGATCGACGCATACAGCGTCGGCAGACGATAGAACTTCCTGTCCTCGTAGGTCGGGTAGTCAGCGACCAGGTCGCGACGATTGGTGTAGAGCGGTTCGCGATGGATGGGGATCGGGTCGGGGAACGTCCAGACCACGGCCCGCGCCTTGGCGTTACCGAACGGTGCACATTCGTGCTTGATCGCCACCCGCTGGATGCCGCCCGAAAGGTCGGTCTTCCAGTTTGTGTCGTCGCCGGCAATGCCTTCGATCGTCGCCCGCTCGTCGTCGGTCAGATCGGCATCCCAACCCAGTTCCTTGAGCATGGCCATCGTGAATTCAGGGTAACCGTCCTGAATTTCCGAGCCCTGGCTGTACACGCCCCCGACCAGCAGATTGTCGCCGTTCTGGCGGATCAGAACGGCCGTGGTGCCTGTGCGGTTGTTGGTTTCGGTGAACGAACCCTTGTTGGTGTTGGAATAATAGTCCTTCTGCTCGATCTTGATATTCGAGGTCAGGAAAATCTTCTTGCTGCCGAGATCGAAGGTCGCGGGAGCTGATTTGGAACTCTGGGCCGGGGAGGATCTAAAAAAAGATGGACCGAATGGGAAATACACTTCAAAAGCATCAAATTTCCTTTATTTTTAGATGTGATGTTACATGTTGTTCTACATTTTCTTAGACTATGCTACGATTATGCTATCTTAAGGAGGGTTATGCTTGGATAATGTTTCCTAATTATGCTACCTCTGACACCACTGGTAATGACATAATAAACTGAAATACATTATTTTCATCCATGCTTAAAAGGAAGGGCAATGTTTGGCTATGGTTATAAAATTAAACTTTTCAGCACATTTCGAGAAGAATTTTCTAAACACTGTCATAAACGCTGTGTACAATTAGACAAATATGCATTTTAATATCTCAAAGGACACTATAAGCCGAACTTGTTTAATGGTACAATCAGATAGTCCAACATAGAAGATAGGTCTCCTCAAGCCATAAATATCTTAATTCCGAGTTCAGACGTTCACTTGAAAGTAAAGAGCATAATCAAAAATTAAAGTATGCATTTTAATATATCAAAGGATAGTATAACCCAAACTTGTTTAATGGCATAATAAGATAGTCCAACACATAGACAAACAGATTCTGACAAAAAAACTATCAAAACTTAGATTACCAAAAAAAAAACAAAATAAAACACATTTCTGACCATTCGTGTATTTGTAAATTTTTCAAATTTCTGTTCATGTGTTTCTGACTTTTTGAAAGTTAATGGACAATTGAAGCTCTGGTCACACGTTATTGTTATCATTTAAAGAACAATAAATGAATTAAAGTCCTTAATGTGATATTCTTATTTAGTTCATGGTAACCTAAATTTGGAAGTTTTTCATTAGAATTTGCCATCTTATATATTGAATCATTCTATTGAATCATAAGGACATTTCAGCTTATAGCATCTTTTGAGATATTAAAATATAAATTTTGAGTTTTGATATTGCTCTTTACTTTCCCTCCTATTTGCAAACAAAATAAGTAGCAGTCAATTCCACCTGAACCCTGCATTCAATTTCATCAGTAGCCCTAACCTAACCACTTGAGCCCAAGCATCCGATTTCACAGCGGGCCACAGTATCCAGTTTCAACAGGGGCCCTAGCAAGCAATTCCCCCAGGGGGCCTCCAGAGTTCAACTCCAAAGGGGAACCCTAGCAGTCAATTTCAACGGAGGCCATGGCAGCCAATTTCAACGGAGGGGTCTAGCAGCCAATTCTAACGGAGGCCCTAGCAATCAATTCTCAGGGAAGCCTTACCATCCAATTCCCTCGAGGGCCCTTTCGCAATCAATTTCACCAACAAGACGTCTTTTTAAGACGCTTCAAGGCATTGCAAGACCTTTCTTTTCTATGACGTTTTTTCAAGATTTCTTTGGTTGTTATGTAACAAGGATATGTTCAAGGAAATTTTATGTAACAAGGTTATGTTAAAGATGATGCAATCTCGCGTGGCATGCTAGACTTTAGGGCACCGGGCGGGATTCCTGTTTGTAACTATAGAGGACGCACATGTGGGGTGTTATGTTATGACAATGCTCACATGGGCTGTTACATAATACTTACATAATACATAATACTAGATTTCATTTTCTTTCAAGGTGTTTCTTTCCGGGGATCCTTTATAAGTTAAAGATATTTTGTACGTATTAGGATTTGGAAGGGATAGGGCTGCCATGAAATGGAGTGCTGGACAGGCGGACTATGAAAGCATTACTAATATCATTATTCGAGGAGTACTTTCTATGTGATAACCTATTGCACCCAAGGAGAATCCCCTTTCCTACTTACTAGAATAATTAAATGGTTCGCATATTTGCAACCCCTTCCACATGAGAGCGCAAGCATTCCAATGTTATTGATTTTCACTCTATTAGATGCACCTGGCTGTTACAGCATTATAAATTTTCTACCGTGACCTAGACAGGTTAAGTTAGCTATTGCATCAGGGGCCCCACCTCATATACGGAATAATTTCTGTTTGTTTTATTGTTATTTTTGCTTCTTACTTTCAGCAGAAAAAACTTATTTTTTTATTTAATATCTTAAGATATTCATCGTTTTTTTTCCACTTGATTGAAGGCATCATTTAAGAATGATGTGAAAGTGAAATAGATTTGAAAACATCGGCCTAGAACTGAGTTAATTGTTGCGCAACAAGTCCTTAGGGAATAGCAGTAAGACACATATAATCAGCGTACTTCAATTATGCAACTTTTGTCTTTTTTTTATGAAGAGAAAAAGGACAAAAAATGAAGGTTGAAATTTTCAGAAAACAATATCTCAAATAGAATATTGGTTGGAAAAAGCTTGCATCAAGAGTCCTATTTTGGGGAATAAACTGCAATCGTAAAGCCGACAGGGAGCGGGGAGGGGGCCTTTAGGCTCAACTCCCTCTAGAGTCTGAAGATCTCTACGATTTTTCTTTTATGTTCTACATAATTTACCTATTTTTACGCTTCTTAATATGTATCTCCTCTGTAATGTTCCACCCCCTCAAAAATAGCTTATCATGTACCTGAATGGCAACGATTGACTCTGATCAACAATAACAGCTGACAAAGCTGATTTTTGAGCTTGAGCATGATAGATGCCACATCATGCCGGCTGTGCCACAATTGTTGGGGATAAGAAGATTGATCGTTTCTACCTTTACGCAGCCAAATTGTGCCAAGAGAATGCTTGTCTGTTGTAGCCTGCATGACTAACCATTCCTAAGGATTTATATTCAATTGGCAGGACTAGCGGTTTATCGTCAAATACCTGATGGGACCAAATCTTTTATTCATTTCATATTTCTAGTTTTTATAAAATTAAGTAAAAGCAGAGCCTGCATAAGCAGCAGAGCCTGTCGGACAGCAGGAATAAAAAGAAAGGATAATATCAGCATCTACTGTTTTTTGATGACCGGAGAAAGGCGGAAGCGGAACAAGTAGATCTTGATCCGGCCGTGGCGTTTTTCATTGCGGAGCGCATCCGCTCAAATGTACGGGAGCTGGAAGGCGCGTTGCGTCGTGTTATTGCTAACGCGCGATTTACCGGCAGCTTCATCAGCATTGAACAAGTAAAGCGCGCTTTGCGAGACTTGTTTGCCATCCAGGACCGACAGATTTCCATCGACAATATTCAGCGCACCGTGGCTGAGTACTACAACATTAAACTGGCGGACATGTTGTCGAAGCGCCGCAACCGCACGATTGCCCGCCCCAGGCAGGTAGCCATGGCGCTGGCCAAAGAACTGACGAATCATTCGCTGCCCGAGATTGGTGACGCCTTTGGTGGTTAGTGTTGGACAAGACTGCGCGATTTTGGCGCCCTTCTATCGCTTGAGCTTTCCAACGGGGTTATCTTGGAGTAGATTGCGCGGCCGATATTCAGCAGAATATCCGGGCAATTTGGCAGGTCCAGAAGAGGGTTTTTACAGCTGATATGAAATTTACCATCCAACGTGAGCAGTTGCTCAAACCCTTGCAGCTGGTGACAGGTGTGGTGGAGCGCCGGCAAACCCTTCCTGTGTTGGCAAACTTGTTAATAAAGGCCGCAGACAATAATCTCGAACTGACCGGTACCGATCTGGAAGTTGAATTGGTGGCAACTTGTGCGGCCAGTGTTGAACAGCCTGGCGAAGCTACGCTACCCGCAAGAAAACTTGCCGATATCTGGCGCTCCCTTGCGGATGGTGCCGAAGTTTCGGTGTCGGTTGAGGGAGATAGAGCCGTGGTGCGCTCGGGTCGCAGTCGATTTACGCTGGCGACATTGCCGGCGGCAGATTTTCCCAAGGTGTCCGGCGGCGACGCCGATGTCAACCTGACGGTGCCGCGAGAGTCTGTTGACCGCTTGATAGACGATGTAGCCTTTGCCATGGCGCAACAGGATGAACTCACTGCAGCACCAAGCTGCTTGGGACTAACACAGTTGCGGACGCCTCTTCTTCATCTTAATCTATTTGGGGCTTCCTTCTTTACACCCTCCTGAGAAACCCTTTATTGCGACCTCTTCCCACTCAATTTGGGAACATTCTAAGGGGTCAAATAGAGGGACTATCAAGTTCTCTAAAGTTTTACTAGACCTAAATCGAATAAAAAAAATGAAACAAAAAAGGAATTTTGAATTAGTGACACCAATTCTGCAACTGTAGGAGACAGTTCTGATGGGTTTTTTTTTCATTTTTTCCACTGAAAATACCCCAAAAACGTATTTTCAAATGAAAATACCAAAAAGGTATGCTTCAAAATCCAGGTGTGAGGATAACCCTTAACCCACTTCTCCCGGTTGGTACTGCTGGCTTGAGGAAATTGTGTTATTGGGAATCAAAATGTGATTTTAGAATGTATCTCAAGCTGATGTTTTACGAAAATAAACAGATTACTCCATTTCCCATTTTTTTCGAATGAATTTTTGAAGGGCTATGACAGTATTAGTCTACTGAATCTAGACTTGTTAACAAACATGTACAAAAATATGCCTATTGTATCCTTTTGACGAAATCAGTTCTTTTATTTTCGGCCTAATTTAAACAAAAAGTGAACAGGAAACACAAGAAGAATATAGCGGATATTTTCATTCAGATGTTTAAAATACATTTCATGATTTTGCGTCATAGTAATTGGGTCGTGAATTGCGTCACACTAATGTATTGTTTTTTTCAGGGACGAGCTTTGGGTGGGGGTAAAGTATTTGGACAGCGTGAAGTTAGAAAACAATTCTTACTTCATAATATGCAGAATAATTGTAGCTAACATATTTTGCATGCAGACCCGGTATACTTTACCCCCACTGCCAATGTGCAAATATATAGCCCCAATTATATAATTCCACTCATTCTGTCACCCGTTATTTGTCATCGATCGATTTTTCGTATCAAGATCTGACTTCGGGGCAGATGACGTCTCTGTCGGATCACGCGGGAAAGATTGTGATCGTCGAGTTTTGGGCGAGTTGGTGTGTCAATTGTCGGCAGACGGTCACGGATCTTCAATCGTACCCAGAATTACATCCCGAGTGGCAGGACCGCGTCGAGGTGCTGACGATCAGTATCGATGAGGAAGTCAAACTCGCCGAGCGAGCCATTCAAACCCAGGATTGGAATCGCACCCGAAACGGCTGGCTCGACCCGGAAGGGGGCAAAAACCCCGCCTCGCATGCCTACGCCAGCAAGGGCGTTCCAGCGGCCTATGTCATTGGGCCCGATGGGATGATTGTTGATGCGGGCAACCCGGCAAAGGTCGACTTGGTAAGTATCGTAAATCGGCTTCTGGCGGAAGGGTAGTTTAGTCGGGAGCGTTGGCGCTGTTGCCATCAGTGATTCTTTCGAATCTGGTCCAAATTGTATCCGGATCGACGCGTTCTTGGACCGGTTCCATGGCATTTCTGTCCGATCACTCGGAATGCGGATTCGTGTCGATACGGTAGCGTTTGTCAGAAACGATGTAATTGGGGCAGGTGCAGGGCTCCATAATTATGAGTAAAGACAATCAAGAGGCAGTGGTCATCGACGCGGTCATCATTGGAGGGGGCCAGGCTGGCTTGTGCATGAGCTATGCGCTACAGGAAGACGGTCGTGAACATATCGTTCTTGAGAAGGCACGACTCCTGGAGCAATGGTTCTCCCGTCGGTGGGATCGTTTCATGGTCAACACGCCTCAGAAATTTACCCGGCTCTTGGGGCAGCGAGACGAGCTTCCGGATGCCGCGATGAGTGTGCCGCTCGAGAAAACGATCGAAACCTGGCAGGCTCATATCCAAGAGCGCAACTTCCCGGTTCGGGAGCATACGGAGGTGGTCTCCGTGGAACAGGGAGGGGAGGGATTGACTAGGAATTGTCAAAGGACCAAAAAGTCGAATAGGGCTGCTTAAATAAGAATAGGATTTGACCTAGAAACATAAATAAGAATGGGGCTGCTGGCTGCTCAAATAAAAATAGGAGTTGATAATGGACCACAAATGAGAACAGAGTTGACGGCTGCTTAATTAAGAGTGTGGCTTCACAAACAAGGATAGGGTTGCTGGCTGCGTAAATAAGAATGGGAGTTAATCAGTGACTAAAAACAATATTAGGGCTTTTGGCTCTTTTAACAAGAATAGGGCTTGATCAAACATCATCAAATAAGAAAAGGGCTGCTGGCTTCTTCAATAAGAACAGGATTTGACCAAAGACCAGAAATAAGGATAGGGCTGTGGGCTGCTTAAGTAAGAATTGGAGCTAAAAAGGAAACAAGAGTGGGGCTGCTAGGCATTTGAATAACAATGGGACTTGACCAAGGACCACAAATAAGAAAAGGGATATTGGCTGCTTAAATAAGAATAAGAGTTGGCCAAGGACTACAATTGAGAATAGAGTTGCTGGCTGTTTAAATTTGAATAGGACTTGAACAGGGACCACAAATAAGAACAGGGAGGTCGGTTGTTCAAGTAAGCATGGTACTAAGAATAAGACTGCTATCTGCTTAAATAAGAATAGGACTTAACAGACAAGAATAGGACTGCTTACCTAAGACTAGGAGTCGACCAAGGACTATTCGTAATAGTAGGGCTGCCGGCTGCTTAAATAAGCATGGGATTTCATAAATAAGAATAGGGCTGCTTAAATAAGGATAGTAGTTGACCAAGGACTATAAATAATAATATGGCTGCTTAAAATAAGAATAGGAATTTACAACGATATACCAAAAACCACAAATAAGAAAAGGGCTGCTCTGTTTACTCCCCCCTCCCTAAAAGCAAGGAGCATCAATGGCGCTTTACTGAAGTCAATATATATATTTTAAACTACATTTACTACACATTGCTGTAAACAGCAGGGCTGCTCGTTTACACTCACAGTAGTCACTAGCAGCATGGAACAAAGGCATCATCTCAGTAAATCAAATTGCCTGTTTTCTTAGCTCTGATAAAGTTCAAAATCAGGAGGATTTGTATTAGGAACGTCACCCACAATTTGGCGGTTTTACTCTTTGACTTTAACTCACTACACTTGTTTTGAAAGCTTTTCATAAAAACCTACAGCTCCTTGCTTTCTCCAGCTTTGTTATAAGTCCCTTCATAGGTGACTACTTCCAAGGGAGGCGTTTTCTGTTTCTCGTTCACTCCATTATCATTAGGGTCAATGATAAGCTAAATTCAAATAACAGCTGGTAGAATATGAGTTCGAACTCCTCGTGAGACCTATACCCAACCGACGCAAGGAAAGAAAACAAATAATTAAATCCACCAAGCCTTAGAATCACACTGTTTAATGTATCATTCTTGTCAGTGGACAAAACTATTTCAGAGCTCTGCACGAATAGTGGTTGATCAAGTGTTAAAGTGCAAGATCCGCCTTGCTCTCTGAATTACTCAGCTGCTGTATATGAAGTTGACCTTTCAGAGGAATTTTCGTTTATGAAAGGAATCGGTATTGTCTTGGTAATATCCTTACTAGATTGAGCCATTGCAAAATTTGAATATTTGATCCAATACTTGATCATCCATAGTTTTTCACACCAATTTTTCTAATTTTTCATTGCATGTTCTGCTTTATTGTTACTACTGTGTGTTCAAATAAATGCATATGCAGATCATTTTTACGACAAATTCTATTTTGTTACATTAAAAAACAAGTGTCTGAACTCTTTTTTTTCTTTTACCTGAGAGTCATTATTTCGACCGGGCAAAAACGTTTGAGGCATTCATTTTCTTATTTATTAAAAGTCTATCAACATTCTTGGGTTTGCAAGAATATACTATGTATTTTTATGTACATTAAAGTGTCAGTCTATTTTAATTTTTTTTTTCGTGATCTTTGTTACCGAGGGCGCCTGCCGAAAATTTTTTCAGGTACCGAGAGACCAGAATGGCAGGAGTAAGTGGAGAACACGGGAATATATTTCAGGATCCATTTTCTTGGGAATAATTGATTTTTAGATAGATAAGGAAAAATTAGAAATAAAAAGAGTAACTAACTTTGCATAAACAAAACTCAGCAAATGTTAAACGGGTAAGGTTCTTGGCGAAGGGATTAATCTATTTAGCCTATAATATATCTAATTATTATGCATTTAGTCTTAATTCATTTCGTTCAAAGCACAGAGTAAAACAAAATCACTCTCAAACCGAGATTACGGAGAGATTTATTGTTTCCCAAGATTGTAACAGGTGTAGACTTGTCTTTATGCAATTTTCCAAACCCTGGAATATGGCTACAGAAGGAGTAGAGAAAGTATCCTAAAAATACCTTCTAAGGGAATATCTTACGCTCTGATTTCATTCCTGGAAGCTTCAGTTATCTGCCCTAGATCAAAAGATTTCTAAGATCTAAAAAAACCTACAGTGGGGTTTTGCCAAGATCTTCACATTTGTAAAGGCCCATACTCAAAACTCCACCTGCCTGAATATAAACCAGGTTTTGATTGTATAATGGCCATATAAATATACTTTTTCCATAATTGGACAATACTCCCCATTGATCTGGAATCCCTTACATCTATCATAACTAAAAACGAAATTTTAATGACATTTAACACATTAATGTGTCGTATTAATATGACACATTAACAGAATTGGCTTTTTATTTTGATTCTAAATATATGAAATTCATTTCAGTTTATTGTAGCCCACCAAAAGCTAGAAATCAGAGAAAATTTCCCTGATTTTCCAAAAAAGGGGAAACACTTCGGAAAAGCACGTGGTTATAGTGAAAATCACTTTTTTAGATCCATCCAAAGGATGGCCAATTGATATTTAATGCACAGGATACTTTTTCCACCAACAGGATAGAGATCGTTATTTGAATTTTCTGTTTTAAATATTTATTAAAAACACGAGTTAACAAAGTGGGCGGATTTGTTACTCCTAGAAAATACGAATTTGCATAAGTTACACATTTAGTATACGTTCAACTCTAAGGTTCTTTACTCCTCATTTAAAGGTTGGCCTTTCCGAAATTAACTCCAATAGAGCTATCTAAAAGGTGTCTTGTTGCACTGAAATACA
>JAAAKM020073195.1:165654553-165674803 GCA_010016025.2 Alatinidae sp. Z8VKAUB7J3 | reverse complement strand
TCCTAAATCTTCTAGAGGTCATTTGTTTTTTGTTTTTTTTTTCTGAAAGCCTTAAGGGAAGACATTCCATAGTCAACACAAAAAAAGAAGAAAAAATGACAATGTAATCCAGTCTAAACTACTTGCCAGCGTTTGCAGGGTTAAAACTTGAACACTGTTAAAGATAGTAGCAACCGATTTCCGAATGAGTAATGTCATGTTCACATAAAAAAAGAGAATACTGAAACGTGATTCAATGCCCAAACAAAGGACTCGAGCTAAGCTGACTAAAGAATAATGCCACGCTCTAAAAGATTGGGTAGGCAAAGCCATGTCTATATGTACGAAGAAAATCCCACATCCCTGACCCACCCCCTTTCCAATGTGTTTTGTTTTGTATCCTTAAGATATGCCAAAAATGCCACCGAGTTGCTACTCACTTTCAAAATTATGCATATAAAGTGACGCGCACCATGTGTAGTGGAAGTGTGTCATGCATGGTGTTTCTGGGAAAAGTTGGCCTAGTGACTCCGGGACCGCTTCGTACTGCTGCTAAGATTGACGCAAGTGACAAAAAGGATGGCTAGTCGATATTCGGTTTTCATTCAAATCAACTCTAATATGTTCAGATGTCTCGGCCACTGGAGGTTTCAAATGCTAAATACTATAGTAGTGTAGCGGCAGGGTCGTATCCAGGATTTTCTCTGTCCCTAGAGACCTCGATGAGGTTTGTTTATTATAAGATGAACTGAAGAAGTCCCGTCTTTCTTTCCTTTTCGGTCAGTAGGAATAGCAGGACTGGAATAGGGTGTGGTGTTCTCTCCTTGAAGCAATAGCTTTCTGAATCTGCAGTGTGGTTTGCTTCAATACTAAGAAGAAGGAATTAAATAGGTCCAAATGGTCCGAAAATAATACTATTTGCCAATAATTTGACTACTTTTATTTGATTTTTTGTTATTTTAGTCAGTCACTATATCTTTATTTAATTTTATTAATTCTTTAACCACTTTTTTTTACTTTGTTATTTTAAGTTAACTCTGCTATTTGCCTTTAAGACAAACCGCTACCAAACTTAGACAGTGCTTAAGGTAAGGCTGGGAATACTGTATAAATATTTCCACCCAATGTCTTCCTCCTCATCCCAGTTTGATTTTTCTTCTCCGTTCTGAACATAAGCTAATCCAATCTTTGTGTCTTTGTTATTCCAAATACTCTCTTCAAGTGTCATTTTTTCTCCCCTGCTCCTTCCTGGCCATGAAGCCTTATGGGAGAAATTCTGTTGGAGCTGATTTTTGCTGTAAATAACTTAGAACTCAGATTCACATATTTCATGTGTCAAAAGGATCTAGAGTTGTCATTTTTTTTATTTCGAAAATGGACTAGAAGGTGTTCTGAATATATTGTGAATTTTTTGCTTAATTATGTAGTCTAAACAGTTGGGTTTAGTGTTTCTTCTTTTTTTAGAAGTGTTTTTCCACTGAGGAATAGAAAAACTACTTGTGAATAATCTTGTGACTTAAAAACTTTTCGTTCCTTCACATATGAGTACCAATACGGTTTAAAAGGCAGACTAATTTCTCGCTCAAGAGTTCGTAAAGCATACGGACTATTGGCCTATGAAAATGCGTACAAGCATATACAAAAGAATTTAAAGCATAATTTATACTTTCTCTCTTACAAAACTACTGCAAACTCACCATTATGGAATTATTCCATCCCAAATATTCTTGTATTTATACATAGCCTATAGAATTGCAATCATTTGTTTTTTTGTTGATTGGATATTTGAAATTGTGAATCTGTAATAGTTTAGAAACAAATTTTTAATCAGGATTTCTATTCAAGATAAGGCACTGGCCAAGTATTGGGGGCCTTACCCTGCTAAATGATCATTTTAGATTTTAAAAGGATAAAATTCCTGCTTTAACCCTAGAAACCATCAGTGTTGCCGCCAATTTCAGTTCCTAAAGTGCGAAAATTGCCCAGATTTGCGTCAAGCGAATGATCCGTTTAAGCGTACTTGGGTTAGTTTTAGGTCAAAGTTTTGGTCTGGTTAAATCAACTTTGTGCCAGTCTTTCAAAAACCAATACAGGAAAAAGTTGCTCCGTACTTTTGTTAATTCCTCTGCCTTTTTTGAGAATCTTCATTATTTCGTCCAAGACAAAAGAAAAAATTGTAGCGCGAAAGTATCAGTATTTGGTCATAATTGTGGTACGTGCCACAGCCCAATATTGTGGATCAAGCCTAAGCTGAAATATCTAACAAACAGAAATAAATTTTAGTCCTAAGTTCCTCGGATAAAACCTCTGCTCTGGTCTATCGTCTGAATACTGTGATTAGAGGTATCATACAAAAGAAGAATCTCGGCAACATATATAAGAGTCAGAGATCACGCAATTAATGGTTTTATTATTCTATTTTTCTCTTACTTGTTCTTGTTCATAACCTTGATCTCTCTGTTTAATTTCATACTCATTGGCTATTTTTGTACACACTTCTGTTATGGTGGTAGATGCCTGCTATCATCTTCACCAAAGTTTTCGTAATATTTATTTTGTGTTGAATCATAAGAACAGCATACTTGGAATCCATGAGCAAATGGCTTTTGCTCTGCTGCTTTGATTGTCTATTTAGTAATAAAAAATCTTCAAAAGATTCAAGTCGTCGTTTTAGTTACAAGACTCGTCGCTTATTGACAAACCAAGCAGTCATTTATTTATCTATTACCTAGTGATTTATCGAAATTATGACATGTCACCAAACAACATTGGTTAATTTACACTCACATAACGAGTATTTTTTACCCTTCGATGTGAATACAATGTTAACAAATTGGCAATTTTTAACTTGGTGCTAACGATTCCTTCGTAGTGATACATAGATTTTCTGTAAATCTCCCCCTGAAAATAAATATTTCAGGGGTATTTGCTTTCACGAAATGTAATACTGAAAGTGCAATGTTGAACAGAGGTGCAAAATGCTGGAGCAATTTTGGAAGGAATCAGAAAAGGGCGCTTACCACACCCAATCGAACTGGAAGCCCAGATATATTGACTCCTCTTTGCACAGAAAACTGAGCCGCTTTGTCTTAAAAGTTCACGAATCTGACTTTTTTGATACACCACATCAGTTTATCGACCTGTATTTGTCTCCATTATTACCAGACTACTTAACAGGTAGTGATTCCGACGACCTTTCTGAATCAGCTAAGTGGTATTGCACGATCCACTCTCATCGCTTTGGGAAAGGCGGTAAAATGACGATGGCCGACCCTACGACAAAGATAAAGCACATCGACGAATATGCCTCGTCGAACAGAACCCTGGCAAATTATCTAAAAGACATCGACAAACTCAACCATGCCCTCAATGCTCACGACAGTATGATGAAAAGTATCAGTTCCAAGTTTAATCACGGCTATCATGAAGACAGTCACGTGTTGGAATTTCAAAAATTATACCGAGAAGTGGACGGCACTACCTATAACCAGGCAGAACAGATTATGCACTGGGAGTATTTCAAACACTTTGTCAGTTCTACTTTTCTTTGCACCTTGGATAAAGACAATCGAGAGCGTTATGCGCTGAATTCAAAAAAAGGGGATAAGAGGGGGGCTATTTGCCTTCAATATTTTGCATCACTTTAAAAGAACACTAGAACTTTTAATTTCGATTCCAATGAGCCCTTTTCCGATATTCCAGGGCTATTTTTTCGATGCAATCACCCCTACGAAAAATAAATACATAAAAACAAACAATAGACAAACAAAAAACAATCAAATAAACACATCCGTGACCTTTCTTCTGGCAAAAAAAAAATCCAAATTCCAAATTTTTACAGACGGGAGCTGGAAACTTATATGATAGGGTTCTCGGATACGCTGAATCTGGTGGTGTGATTTTCATTAAGATGCCTCAGCCTTTAGAGGATGTTTCTCCCAATTTTCAAAAATCAGACTAAATTTCTCAGGATCATAGCTTTTGATGGGTAATGTTAAACTTAATGATTCATTTGATATATATCTACTGATATCGAAAGTCCGTTTTTTAATATTTCGGTTACTATTGAGCCGCGTCGCACCTTACTTACAGTCCATTACTACGAATTGTTTGAAAAATACTAAATGTAAACAAAGGATGAAGTACATAATTTATAATGCTTGCACCAAGAGTGATGAGGGCGGGCTTGTCATCTCCAAGGGTAGAGTTCTTGAGCCTTACAACCATACTGAACAAATTGTTGGATGGGTATGTGGAAAAAGAGGGCCTTGTAGGGGAACTACTTGCCCTCCAATTACTTTTATTCTTAAAAAAGGCACAACAAATTTCAATTTTAATTTCAATGACACCCTTCCGAAGGTTCTGCAACAACTTCCTCCATACAAAGCGCCTTGTTAAAAATAAAACAGTAATACATAGAGGTCATTTTGCTCTTTACTTACACAGTGCTATTGTGCTGCCTATGACTATATGCATTTTAGACAGTGTACTTATTTTTTCAGAACACCAACAAAAAATTAAAAATCAGCCACTTTAACAATCAAGATAGCTGGAAAGACTCCGATTGCCATCAGCATGCATTAAGTCAAAAAAAAAAACATTCTGAAAAAGAATACCCGGAAAAAAAATTTCAAGTTGATTCAAAAAACCTTTTTTATGCTTACTGTTGCAGTAAATTTGATAATGAAAATATTTGTGGGAATTCGAAAAAGATTATGAAGCCCAACAAAAATATCTGCAGATTAAAAACGAAATTTGCAATAACCCAGCTGTACCAAAATGGAATTATTCAAAAGTAGTCCTTACCTGATAGAGTTATTCGGGAAAATTGATTTTCCGTCATACTTAGTCCAGACAAATCTTCTATTTGGTGAATAAGGAGCCCGACAAGTTAGTTCAAAATTGTCCCCTTCCTTAACTGGTTTCTCCAAAACAGAGAGCTCAAACTTACACGTACTGTCTTTCAATGTCACTTCTTTTAGTTCAGCTATCTGTAATACAAGGAAAATAGTTTCTCATTGTTTGAAATAAACAAGTAAAAAGGAAAAAATGCAAGAGTTGTCATAAAAATTTCGGTCGATTGGGAGTCTCACCACCAAACAACTGTTATAACTTTGCAGCTTAGTTTGAACCGAATTTCAATGACATGGGGACGATCTTGTGGTTTTTACTGTATTATGAGGCTTTATCTTAGTTAAGTAAATGATCATCCAGTAGATACTATAATATGCCCTCTGTTGAGCCATTTGTTTAATCACTATGGCTGAATTTTCATTTCCCATTTTTTATTGATAGGAATGTGTCCTCTCTTTCCCTTAGTACAGTCCCATTGTGATAAATTTTCGATAATGTTACAGATTCCAAATGAAAGCAAGTTAACTGTAATTTAAAAAGTGGAAAACTATACTACACTCATACATCTAGTGGCTGAGAGTCCATGAGATAATTCGTAAGTGGGACTGATTATCAAAAAGTTGATTCGTATTATTATTAATGAATATTTGAGAATCGGTGTTACTGCACCCTTCCAAGGTTGGATCCGGGGGGGAATCGTTTGAACTGCTGAAAGGCAAGGGCCGTAGAATTTGAATAAGAAGCTATTTTACTAAAACCTTTAGCTTAATAAGCCAAGGCTTGAGGAGGGTGCAAGCCCATTCAAATTTGGATTAGCTTCTGTTCGTTTTAAATTGAATGTTTCTCCTCACTTTTAGTTTTAAAAAGTTTTTTTCAGTACTCTCGAGGAATAAAGCGACTAGACTACTAATTACGCCACTGATCTAAACCAATAGAATTGAAACGCACTTTTACCAGGGAATTACAGAAAAGTATCCTCTCTTTTTTCATTGATCATACTAACAAAATTGTTCAAATCAGAAACAAAAAAATAAATAAAACATTACCAGCGTTATTGCTCGGCGGTGGAAGGACTCGAACACTTGCTTCTCGAAAGCTATATCCCACGCTATTGGTTGCCACACATACATAAGTCCCACTGTCATCTTCTGAAACGCGTTCGAAGACCAATCGATCTATGTAAGCACCATCGTCTGTTCGAGCGGAAACTCGGCCAGCTCGAACAACTCGATATCTCCATTGTCCAAACTGAAAATAAAAAGACATCCTGTGAGGTTCTCGATATGAAATACTTGTTTAATGATCTGACACTTACAAAGAATGTTACTAGATCCCCATTCCTCCCTTTTATGCAACTAAGTTCCCATGAATACAAATAAATGTATAGAATAAATTAAATAAAATGAAATGACATAATATGGAAAAAAGGGTACTTATGTATTATACGAGAAACACTCGACAACTGAATTTTGGTTAATGCTAGCGAAATAAAACAAAATATGATGAAAATATAATACTTCACGTACTGACGTATTTTGCGTATTTTATTTAATAGAACCACGTTTTGAAACGCAAATCGACGTTTTCAAACATGGCCTAGTGTTACACTTCCAAACATGTTGCTTCTCGAAATATTTCTATGAGTCATATGCAAGACGTCATTTTAGAAAAGACTTTTTCACTATTCAATAAATAGATATAAATAGTAGTAACAATCTCCTTAAACTTTTACTTGTAATTTATTTGCTAGGTATTAGACACTCTTCCTCCATCAAATCATGTTCAATGATTCTGCTTAAGCCACTTACCAAACACTTCAAGTTGTTTTTTAATAGTCTTATCCCTTCAAAGTACCTAGTCTTTCTCTTACCTCCTAGTACGCAGTGAAATAGATTTAAGTATATCCATATGGTCTTTAGTTTTGGTTCATATGATAAACGTTAGGTTGTAGATTCACAAATGAACCTTTAGTAAGTACGTTCATCAAAAGGACACGCCCAACCTCAGTAATCTGTGGACACATATACTGAGTGTGATCTACCTGATTAGTTTACCAGTAGTCAAGTTTGTCAACTCATCCCTTCCTTTATCAACATGCCTCGTGATGCCATGGGCAAAACGCATCCAATAGGTTACTAGCTCTTTGCACAATTTAATCACTAAACGTTCTACATTATTGACTTTTCTCTTGAAGGAACCAATTAAGTATGTTTGTAAAACAGCCTCATTAGGGATTCAATTACCAGTTAATTCACAACTTCAGACAAAGCTGTTTTTCTAGTATTCATAAACGCTTACCTCCTGGTAATGAGAGCAAGCTATGTAGTTGACACGAAACGAAACCTTGCTTTGAAAGGTGGCCATTGGTCCTTGGATCGGTCATCCATTGTCCTAATAGTCGTATTTTTTGGCCTCTAGTTTAGTGTCAAAAAGTGTCTTGACCGTTCCAGCTTAAAGTGTGCTTCCATATTTGACAGCATATCTAACACAAGACTTATCTGGAAAAGTGATAGAACCGCATATAAAAAATCTTTCGGAGTAAAAAATTACTCCAGGTTTGCTAGCGCGGAAGATTCAGACATGATATAGCTGGGGCGGACTAAGTCAACACTAATCTGGGGTTATAAGGTTAGGGTGCCTAGGGCAGATTGCCCCTATTGCTCTTCTCTTGAACGACCCTAGCTGGATTTAGCCTTTTATTTTGGACACTACAATGTATTTAATGTCTAGGTAAAAAAAAAAATTATCCTTGTACATAGATACTTCCTTTGGAAGACAAAGAAGAATATATAATAGGGACAACAGAGACAGATTAACGGATAAACACGATAAAGGTATCCAGGTGTTCATTGAGCTTTGTATTTTTCTTCCTTTCTTTCCACCAAGGTTTCGCCAAATACGAATTTAAAATTTTAGTTGCGCATATTGTTTTGAACCTTCGGTAGAGCAGGCATGTTTTCAACATAGCCAATACGATGCCGTCGACTTAATAAAGTAAGGCATGACTGCTATTTTTCTTTCTGTTTAGATATTTTTTCATAATTCTACATTATTAAAACGTTACAAGTTCCAAGTTCTAGTAATACTTTTTGGGACCAATTCAATTGGAGTACACACTGAAACCCCGTCAATACCCCATGTACCCCCAGGCACTCCACAAAGAATTAGTTTGAAAGGCCAAGAAAAAAAATTTTTATCGGAATGGCCGAAAAAGCCAAAGAAGGCTGCCCATTGGGCGAAATGATAAGCAGGGCGCATGATAAGGACCTTGAATTAAGTAAGCAGTTATTATAAAACAAAGGCTTAACAAACAGATTTTCATAAAAAGGTGGGATTACACCTTGCTTAACTCAAAGTCATGCAAGAACTCTCAATCTTTGTGATGGAAGGTCTCATGGTGAGCGCTTGGAACAGCATAACGTGACTGGATCACAAAAAAGAGACACCAGGAAATGTTTGTGACCAGGTGACTGCTTCCTTTGCTGCACAAATAGTGTTAAAAAAGTAACTCCCCGTTTCCACCTCTTGAGGATTGCCCCTCCCCCATGTTCAACAGGCCTAGCTAAAGGCGATTGGCCCCGAACGTGTCGCAGGTCTGTACGCGCGGGTCTTTATATCCTTTGGTAAACCAGCGCTGACGCTGCTCCGAGGTGCCATGGGTAAAGGTGTGCGGATTGGGCCTGCGCCCCGCATTGCGCTGCAAAGTATCGTCACCGATCTGGCGCGCCGCATTCACCGCTTCCTTAAGATCACCGCTTTCCAGCGAGTTGAACCGCGCCTGCGCATAACGCGCCCAGACACCTGAAAGACAATCCGCCTGCAACTCAATGCGCACCGAAATCGCGTTGCTCTCCGCCTGGCTCGATTGCTGTCTGATCCGGTTCGCCTGCCCCAGAATGCCCAATTCATTCTGCACGTGATGCGCGATCTCATGGGCCACGACATAGGCGGCCGCAAAATCACCACTCGCCCCGAGCTTGCGCGACATCGTGGTAAAAAACTCGGTATCGAGATAGGCCTTTCGGTCCGCCGGACAATAAAACGGCCCCGAGGCCCCGCTCGCACCGCCGCAGGGGCTTTGCGTCGCCCCTTTGAACAGCACCAAGGTTGCGGGGCGGTATTCCTGACCCACCTGTTCGCGGAAAATCTCTGACCAGACCTCTTCGGTATCAGCCAGCACGACGGAGACAAACTCGCCCGCCTGTCGGTCGGCCTGGGTCATCTCACCACCCGAACTCTGCTGCTGACCGCTCAACCCGCCATCCTGCAGAAGCGGGGTCACATCGATCCCGAGGAAGTAGCCGATCACCAGCACCGCCACGAGCCCCAGCCCGCCGACACCGCCAGCTTTCCCCGCGCTGCGTTGCCCACGCCGATCCTCGATATTTCGACTTCTGCGCCGTCCCTGCCACTTCATCTTTTGGTCCTTGCTCTTGACGGGCACCGCCTGCCCATGCTGCAAGACCCACAAAACAAGCGAGCAGGCAAATGATCAAGCGTCTTTACGACTGGACCATGCGATGGTATGATACCCCACATGAAATATCTCATCTTTAAGACGAATTCGCCAAAAATACATGTGTCGTAATCGTTTTTAATGATGCGTAAATTATCTTATTTGTATAAGCGCAGGTGAACCGAAGTTTTGAAAATATGTCGTTTGTTATTATTTTGTATACTGAAATGATTTGTAACTGCGCTGACATGTGATTTGAATGTTTTTGCGCATTTATTTTGCAGTTATTGCGTACTTGCTATACGGTTGCACACTTCCTAATGTTGCCTCTCAGGCTTGCCACCTGATGAAAAAAACACGCTAAATTTTAGTTATTTTTTGGCAACGTTTGCCACTAGATCCCGATCCAGTCAACGTTGTTAGGCCTGTTTCTTCTTCGTTGCGTTAGGAAAGTCACCAATAACGTTTCAAATTTATCACTTTACCTGTAGGAAAATGAATGTGCAGCGGGATAAAATAAATGACTTGATCGATAATGACGGAGCATGACGGAAACGGTCTACGCAAACGGCTGCCTTGTGGCTCAGCAGCATGAGCGGATTGAACTTCTGGCTCAGAGACGCACACAAGTGCGTTTGAGCATCCCTTGTCTGATCTTTCTGGCTAAGCATCTTCGGATATAATCTATGTTACCACTATTACTGCTCACAGCAGCACCAAAAGGACAATCTCTGGGAATCTGTCATCCTACATCCGCAGAACGTACCCTAGCCCTCTCAGTCTTTCTCTCGTTATAGCCCTAGAAAGCCTTATTGAACCACATTTTTCATACAGCCTACTGTCTAAAATACAGTCAGTCAGCCGGGTACCCAAAATAATCCGTTAGCAATTCCTCTGGAAAACATCTATCAAATCTTCCTCTGCTTTTCGGAGCACCAATTCCTCAGCACTATATTTGACCATCACTGTAGCTTCTAATATTCTAATCTTGGTTTGCAGACTCGTCTTCCTATTCTTCGAAACTTTTTCAATAAGCCACTCAGGTTCGAGTTAGACAGTCGATCGGTTCGGCTCCGCTACGGCCATGCTATAAGAATTGTCAATTTGACGTTTTAACGTCAATACTTCTCTAGAAACTCGCTAGGGAGTGGGCGTGATTGGCAGGGATGCAATTGATTGGATCGATTGCGTTGGGAGAAGGCGAGAGCATGCCGGTGCCATTGGACGGTTGCAACCTCGCCTCGGGACGGAGTGACTCAGTGCGATCGGCCTGCCGTTGTGGACTGGGGTGGCGTCTTGGTTGCGGATCAGTCGGATGGGAGAATCGCCTTGAAACGTCGTCGAAAAAACTGTCCGAATTATTGCGATGGCCTCAACGGAGTCAAATCGAAGCTGGATTGCCAAAATCCTTGGCGTTGCCGAGGTTGTTTTTGTTGGGGTCCCAATGTTGGTCTTCGCGTTCGCGATATTTCCTGCGCTTACCTACTCGATTCCAGTGGCTGCGTTTGTGCTCCACGTTTGGACTGTGGGAATCGCTTTTTCAGCGTCCGGTTTGGTTGCAGCCGCTCTTTCGGCGTTCTTCCCACTTTTTTCACAGATCTACTGGTTCGTTTTTTTGGGCGGAAGTTCGAGCTACCAACACCCCTATTGCCGGGCGATTGTTCTCTTCCTGATCCTTTCGGCAGTGACGGGCGTTTGCTACGCACTGTTTTGTTGGTTCTCAGAAGGGAGAATTCGAAGGTATTACAGATGGTTCAGTTCTTGATCCATGATTGGTCTAGGCGGTAGCCCTTTGAGTAGAACGAAGCGTTGCTTACTTCGGTAGTCGCTTGGTGTGAAGGGGGAGGAAAGTGGTGGCTGGACCCGGGTTCGAACCGGGGACACGAACCCGCCTGGGAGAATCTGCGTTTTTTAAAGATTCCGACATCTTTTTCCTTCTCTGACGCTATTGAATGTTGGTACTTTTGTTGGTACTGACTAAATGGCTAGTTTACGTACTGGTCCTCTTGCATAGAACAAACAACAAATCTGGTAAAAAAAAAAAAAAAAAAAAAAAGCAGAGAACAGTTTCTAGCAGAGAACAATTTCTGGTAAAGAACAATTCTAGCAAAGAACGTGCCCCAGGGAAAAAGGAAGTATAGTCGCTCGAATTCACAAGGTCAAGTTTCGAGTTGTTTCTCTGGGGTATGGTGTCATATTTGATTTGCTTCACTGCCTGATTGCATTTGGTTTTTCTTTTACTATTTCAAGAAAAATCCAAAGGCTACTTTTGAATCAAAAGTGTTGTATCTACTTTTTGAATCAGAACTACAAAAATGCCTGAAAATTCAAAAATAAATTCTATTTATTAATCAGAAGTTAGCATTAGGTCATACCATCTTCACAGCATAACTTTTCAATTTTGATTGTATCTAGACAGGAGGCTAAATACCAGAAAAAAAATATATTAAAGAATGAACTAAAGCCCACAGTAACTGAAGTATTGAAATAAATCAGGTTAAGGATAAGGATAGATCTGTAGGATAAAGCGACCCTCTTAAATAAGTATGATATCAGTGGGACTATATATGACACCCCAGCTTCCAGATCAGTAGTTACCTTAAAACTTCCTTTGATTTCATTTGGGATAAATACCCCAAGTCTGCTATCATCCTTATTGAAGATTTGAATGTCCGTTGGAGCTTATGGCTCCATAGTAATAACACTGATATAGAGGGGTAAGACTTGTATTGTCTTTCCTTTTTGTATGGGCTTGAACAAGCAGTTGAATTCAGTTGCTAACCATGGCTGAGATGTATCATCTTGTCTTGATCAATTTTTTATTCATTCAGATTCCTTTAAGGTTGATACTCATGCTTTCACAAGTGACCACATGGTTGTCATTGTATGTGGATTGCTGTTATTGTATGTCCCCATATAAGGCATGAGCAACAAATCTGGCAAAACAAGAGGTTAGAATGCCGAGAATCTTGATCTTAGATGAACCCACCCATTCACTGGATCCCGCCCATAAAATCGAAATGATCGAACGCCTTGGCGATCTTTATCGGCGTGAAGGGTTGACCCTTTTGATTGCGACCCATGACTGGAACGATTTTCAACATCTCGAACCGGACTACCTCGCCTTAAAAAACGGCGAGTGCTTGTTCTACGGCAATCACGCTTCATTGGGTGAGCGTATCGCGGAACTCTTCGATTGGCCGTTTGAAACGCTGCAGTTGGGCGGCCGACTCCTCCATGTACCTCGACGCAAAAAGAATGAGCTTTAACGCCTGAGCATGCGTACACTTGGAGGACGAAGGAGCCTTTACCGATCATGATCGCGCTTGTGAAGTTGGTTTTCTTTTTGACCTTGCCCATGCCTTTCCCGACTGGTGATACGGGGCTTGACGTCGCCGAGCTGCTGGCACCTTTTCGCGGATTTGACGAAAAGGGTTTTGCGCCTGTCTTTGCGTTATTTCGCGCCGATACCCAGGGGCGAATGTTGCTGCGGCGATCTTGGAAAAAGCTCCAGCTCCAAGGACCGTCCCAACTTCCGGAAGTCTTGTGTTATTGCAGCCAGGACCAGCTCAAGGGTCACGCTGATCGCCGAGGTCTTTTCATTCAGGAAACCGCGGGCTTTTATCGGCTCAAGGGTGAAGAAGAATGGCAGGAATTACAACGAAAGGGGCGCGAACGCCTGCAAAATCCCGACCTTTACCCGATCGTGGCCGAGCGCCAATTCAGCACAGGAAAATTCGAGCACTTAGAAGTCGCCTTCAGGCCGAAAGTTTGTGTGCGCAAAGGCCTGAGCCTTGTGCAGACTTACTTGGTGCTCTATCACGAACTCACTGATTTAACGGGATTGACGCCGTTTCCGGATTTGGATTTAAAAGCGCTCAGAGTTGAGGATATGGTAAGGGGATTCTATTTTCCCCAACTGCGACCATTCACATCCAGATCTTTTTTAACTAGCGTCTACAAATTTTTTTGCTATCCTCTTTGTCTTCTATGCCATGTTGGCAGGGGTTAAGCGATCAGTATTTATTTGATGAGGCGATGTTCAGAGCGACGTAAAGCGTGTCCAAGCCGGGGGAGCTTGAGGATGCACGATATTCTGTCGATTTGTAACAATGTCAGCGTATTTCGTCGTTCAAAATCTGGCTTGAGAACCAGATGCGTTAGATTGAACAAAAGCAACGTGGTCAAAAACTTCCAGAGTGGGGCCTGGAATTGCTTTGATGGGCCAAGATTCGACACTATAGAGAAGAGCTGCCCTCACTGTCGACTTATAAATGCTTAGCTTTGTTCTTAAGCTAGTCTCTCGAAGAATCGAAAGATGCGTGAGAAGTTGAGCAACTCTCCTCCCTTAGGCACCTTCTGCTGTTTGAAAGTTGTTCCCCTAAACTTATTCTATTCATCTCCTGTATTATCAAATTTTAGGCTCCCGAGTTTCATATTCAACTATTCCTGGAAAGTTCCTCTCAAATTCTCATCCTGAGATCTAATTTCCCTGAATGTACTTACCCTTCCTGAATTTCAGTTTAGATGAACTCTGAACACTACTAGGTGGTGATCTTTACTTTTAACATTAACAAGAGCTTTCCTGTAAACCCTAGTGTCTTGTATCGACTCTCCCAGTCCCCAAGTTACTATAACATAATAAGGTTCGCTGTCTTATTATTATGTGAGTACCATTTTAACTAATGGATTGTTTCATGACCAACTGCTGTATTGGTTATGACATGATTGTTATGCCTACAAAATTTACAGCAGTTTTCACCGTTGCTGTTTCCTTTTTCTGACCAAATTTACCTAGGGTGTAATACCAGCTATTCCTGTGTCTTATCAGGTAGGGAATTAAAACCCCTTGAAAAATACCATATTTCTAGCTGGGATCTTTTTTATTATGGTTTTTTGTCGCCAACGCAACTTTCAACAATCTTGGCCGGGCGACTTGGGCAACGGCGGCGAACTGGGCGCGCAATACACTGGGAACAATCCCCTTCGTCGCAGTCGGAGCTTGGTATGCTGGTGCAAAGGGGGTTTTGCTAGGTCAGGCCGTTGGCGCGGTAGTTGTGGGCGTCCTGACAACGTGGGTCGCCTGGCGGCTGGTAAGCAACCTCGGCGCCGATGGGTTACCACCGCCATCATCTGCCCAAACAAAGTATTTCCGCATCCCAGTACCTGACCTGACAGCCGCACGCGGCTGGATCGGCATTTCGTCGAAAGACTGAAAGTCTAGGCCAACCGTTCCCAGCCATATGTGTTCGTTTCCTGACAGGCAATCCGCGCCAATTGAGTCGTTTGCCGCTGCCTTTTGCCCTCACTGACAAGCAGATCTCGCACGAACGATTCCGATGTCCCGGCTCGACCCAAAAGGGTTGCCGCGCGGGAAATCGCCTGCCTTTGCGTAAGTTGTGGCCAGTCGCACCCGGACGCCATGACAGTCGCAAGCCGACGCGGCGTTTCAGCCGGTGCAAACAACCCGCGTAAACTAAGATAGGTATTCGGCCTTTGAAGGTTGTGGCCCGTGACCGACTGAAAGGGGATTTCTTCCTGCTGAAAATATCCGTAATTGCGATTGAGCGCCTCACTGGCGTGAAGGGCTTCCAACGTCATCGTCGGGACCACGATGGCAATTAGACGCGTGCGAGCCCCGGGACGGTAGGTCAATGTCGCGGGCATTGAGCCGTATGTGGCAAAATGGCAGGAATATGCCGAGACGTGGTCGACCATGACGCCAGGGACGAAAAAAACAGGCGGACGGTCTGCTAGTCGCTTGAATTTGGCGAACATCCGGCTTGGCGACGCATTCGATCCGCTTGCCAATATCGTCTGAAAGCCGGCAGTTCGTCCTAACGGCCCACCAACCTTGGGTTTTGCGCCGGATTTATAAGTGTGAAACCGATAGGCCGAGAGCAGCCAGCCCAGACAATGCTCTTCCAGCTCCGCTGCGTCATGCGCCGACCCGATAGCGTAATCGCCCTTCGGCAGGCCTGCCGCGATCTTCCCGGCGAGGAACCGCTGGCGCGCGCGTGTCTTTGCGTCTCCAAGCCCACCCAAGGCCGTGGCAATCGCGCTGTCGCCCTCAGGGATCAGGCAAATCTGTCCAGCCGCGCCCGTGAACCCTGCCGCTGCGACCCAATTGCGCACAGTCTCTGCCTGATCAGCGAGCCACGGCTCAAGCCCATCTTTGGAAAGCAGAAATACCGGAACGGCGTCCGGCGATGGGTCACAAAAAGTCAGCATAGGCCTCTCGCGGATGTTTTTGGCAGCCTAAACCAGCCGCACCGATCCGCAAGCACGCATACGCTAAACCATCATATCCTGCAGGTCCCAAAGCGCCGTCTGCGCTTTTGCGGCCACACGGTGGAGGCGCGCGAGCGTCGCGGCATAGGCCGGTGCATCAATCGCCACTGCCGCCTGCTCCACATCCTGTGCGACACGCACGAAGGATACCAGACCGATATGCTCCGCCACGCCGGACAACCGGCGCACAATGCGCAACGTGCCTTCGGGATCGGTGAAACAGGCCATCGGATCGAGGTTCGCCATGCCACGTGCCACGTCGTCAATCGAGGCCGTCACCAGCGCCTCAGCCGCAGGTTCCCCCATCGAGACGCAAAGTTCCACCAATCGATCCGGGTTCAGCGATACCCGCTCACCCAAACTCAATTTCAATACCGCACCCATGTGCACCCCTTTTCTTCTTTGCCCCCACCAGGCACGACCTGTTTTGAAGCCTGGTGGTGAACAAAGCTTTGCCCACGGCATCATTTTTTGCTCGAATTTGACGTGAATTGCTCTTAGGAAACCACAAAAGAGCGAGGGAAACTCACAAATCGGAGTGGAAAAATTGAAAATAAACCTGTCTGTGTCCTTATGAAATTAATCAATAACTATGTGGATGCGGCAGTTTTTTTGTTTTTTTTGGATCGGCGGTATTTTTTCCTATTATAGGAAAAAAACAACTATTGAATCTTATTGTTCCTTTAATTTACAATATTTTTTTTCTAATGACAATGGAGAGAGGATGCTGAGTTACCATCTTGTCCAAATGATTTCCAACATATGGTTCCAGGGACCGTATATAGCAAAGTAATCCTGT
Organism: Alatinidae sp. Z8VKAUB7J3; assembly: GCA_010016025.2. Taxonomy (NCBI): domain Eukaryota; kingdom Metazoa; phylum Cnidaria; class Cubozoa; order Carybdeida; family Alatinidae; species Alatinidae sp. Z8VKAUB7J3. The sequence continues at coordinate 165,658,424 of JAAAKM020073195.1, read as the reverse complement.
TAAAGCAATGGCAGATCATCAAAGAAAAAGCTGTATTACGTCATTTTACGGAAAAGATGGTAATTGTATTCTTAGAACTGCCACGTCTGTCAAGATGCTGGATTCTGGGACATAGATTATCGCATTGTTTGTAGCCAAAATCAGGTTTTGCCCATGGATATTAAGAGCAGACAATCACTTCAAAAACTGGTACCTACGACATAGGCTTCTCAGGCTGAGCGTTAACTAGTAGATATATCTAACAGACATAAAGCCTCTGAAAGGAGTGATGGTAAGTGAAACTGCAAGTAAGGTCATTAAAGAAATTGCAGCTGCACCTAACCTTCCTGGGACGAAGCAGCGTAAGAAAATGACAGTGTCACTGCCAAGTCCAGGGCCATCATTAATAACAGAAGGAAATGCTTGCCTTCTGGTGAATATGACAGTGCAGAGGCAACTAATTAAAGCGTGCAGCACTGTGCTGTAAAAAGGCCACCAAACCTATCTGCACCATCAAACCTATATTGATAGAAGAGCATGCAAGTTTCAAGAGGCCGCCAAGAAAAAGGACACAGGAGCCACATTCATTTTTCTCCCTGAACTTTCAGATCCATACGTTCAGACTAAAGTCTATTTTAGAGACACCAACAGCGAGAAAGGCCAACTCAAAAAACTGCCAAAGTCTATGTCAAGCGACCAAATCAACAACTTCGTCCGCGAGGCGCTCGAGCAGCGCGTGGCTGTCGGTCACCATCGACTCGCGCCACGTGCCGCCCGGAACCTCGAGCCCGTCGGGAAGCTCGAGGCCGTCCGGGAGCTCCAGGCCGTCCGGGAGGTCGATGTCGAGCGTGCCCTCGCCGAAGAGCTCGTCGCCCGGCTGCATGAGCTCGAAGTCGGTCGGCGTGAACTCGGTATCCCAGAAGTGCCACGACCACATCCACGGCCGCGTCGGGTGGGAGGCCTCGCCGCCGTACCAGGGGGCCTTGTGCTTCTGGGCTCCGAACGGCGAGCGGCCGACCCCCTCGCGGTAGTCCGTGAAGCCGCGCACGTCGTCCAGGCCTTCGGCGACGTCCTTGAACCCGTCGTTCCAGCCACGCCCGAAGGCGGCCTCCGGACCGACGGCGCTGAAGGTCATCTCCTTCTTGCGCAGGGTCTTGATCAGCTTCTCGAGCTCGCAGTCGTCTTCGAAGTGGGTCTCCGCGACGTAGACGACCACCGCGCCCTTGCCCCGGACGCCCTTGATCGTCTTCGCGAGGGCCCCGACGGTGCTGGTCGTCTTGGTGTCCTTCTTCAGCACCTTGTCGAGCTCCAGCGCGATGCCGCGGATCTCGTCCTGGACCGGTCGGGGCTTGGCGCCCAGCGCCGCCACCTGCCACGAGGCGGCCTTGACCCCCCGGTTGTGGATGCCCATGAGCGCCTTGTCGATGCGCCGCGTGGCGGCGCGCATCGTCGGCGTGGCATCGAGGATGAGCACGGCGGGCCTGGGCGCGTCCTTGTCGGCGCCGGCCGCGTGGAAGCCGACCTCGAGGGCGTCGGCCAGGGTCCGCTTGCCGCGGACGACCACCTGCACGGCGTCGGGTGCCGCATCGGCGTCATCCTTCGCGAGCGAGGCCTGCGGCAGGGCGAGCAGCAACACCCCTGCGAGTGCCAACCAGCGGATCATCGACATGGCTCATTATCTCACACCTCTCCCTACAACTGTTGGTGTATACTGCAGCTCTTTGAATTTGCTTGTGATTCATTGTCGAACTAACCTAACATTATTTTTAAGGTTGATACAAAACTTTTGCAGTCTTACAAAATACAAAGGGTAGAGTACAAGAGGAAAGGAAGCCAGTGTTCTACTGTTCTGTTTTCAATTTTCTGTTTATTTCCTGCACTTTCTTTTGGTTATTTTTCAGCATGAAACACCTGGAAGTCTTCCATATTTGATATTTGCAACCCGCTCTCTCCTCCCACGTCATCAGACTACCTCGTTTATTTCTTGTCCTGTCCTAAAAACATGTAACACGTACCTTGTATCAGAACATTTGGCAATTAAATGCAATTACAACTAGAATATTTTCTAAACTTTTTGTCGATAGCTAACTTCTAGCTCTGACTGATTGGATAAAATTTATATTCATTTGAAAACTTCTTTCACTAGAAGTTTTATGTTCTAATCAGTCATACATGCCTAATAGCTGTGAGTGTTAGCATGTATTTTGTTGATATATGTTGGAAAATTATATTGCGAGTTAAAAGAAAAAGTTCCTAGCTTTTCGTACAGCATCATCTTCAACACTTTTATTGGTTGTGTGGGTTCTAAAAAATATCTGCAACAGCTTTCTGAAGCACTTCATTTCAAATTAGTTCATTTTTAAACATTTTTTACTATTTTTGTTCGTTCTAATAGTTAAATACTATTGAATTCTGTGCGAAAGAATGAACCTCAGGGTAACAGAAAACACTTCTCATCACTAATTTGTTAGCTTCCTATCTGCACATATATATATATATATATATATATATATATATATATATATATATAGATACTCTTTGTCGTGTTTCACCCTTACACACCTAACTTATCCTTAATTTTTATCCGATTATATTTCAAATTCTCGACCTAGATGAAGTATTTGACGAGTTTGAAGAAGCAGACTGAGTACAGCTCTTGGAACTACTTCGTTAAGGTTTAATTACCTTAACCTGGTACGGACCCGGCGGGCCTGCCTCAGCGGCACCCGCCCTCCCCTGCGAAACAGGGGATAAACGGAAGCTTCGGCTTCCGTTTTTCTTTTCCACTTTTCTTTGCATGGTAGTCAGACGGCGCGCTGCTTTCCCAGCAACACAACCTTCATGTCTCCTTGCGCCTGAACACTGACGGCCAACAGATAAACACTGAGGAGGGGGAAACCACCGACCAAGGCAAATGCGCCCAAGGCAAGGCCAGCCGGGGAAAAGTGATGTCGCCAGGCCATCCACAGCCCCGACAGGGTTAAGAAACACATAAAGTCGAGGTTGAACTGCCCGGGCCAACCCATCGCCAACATGTCACCAAAAAACACCGGGAACAAACTCATACCATGGTTGGTCACCACGACTGCGGTGTAAATCGCCACTACGGCTAACAATGTCGCCAGATATATTCTGAATGCAGTCATTATTCTATGCCTTGTTGTTTTATCTTCGATTTGCAGGAGATTTGCAGAATAAGAAAAACAAGGTAAACATGACAATTACCCAACAGGTAATAGACATAGCCCCATAACTTAGAACGACAGCCGCTGCTTCTGGAGGGAGGGTGCTTAATAGTTGGTCAATATCCAACAAGCTGCTGAATTGATTGGGCAGAAGCCAACATAATTCCCATCGCTGGCTTGTATGTCACCTGCCAGCACATGCCCGGAATTTATACACACACCCCCAGCAACTGAATTAAACTCCATAAATTCAAAGGGTTACCATTCTTCGAGCTTTTTTTCTGCGGCCACAGTTAAAACTTGGCACACGATCTGCAACATCCGAAGTGTAAGCAAACAGATTCATACTCACATTTCGGAGACTTTAAAATGATCGCACTGAATGACTTGACCGTTTCTAACGACCTCGACAGCAACGACGTGGAGTCCGGCGCAGAGCAGCCCCCCTACAGGGCTCTCGACGGCCATGGAACCGTCGATCCAGGGCCGTTCGCGGTCGTGATGTGTAGCGCAGGCATTACGAAAGGCCTGGAGGAACCATGCACCGCCGCGCGTGCGTGATGCAAGGCGTGCGACGTCATCATCGTCGGATGCTTGCAAGTTCCGCGTGACGAGTCGGGATCCACTGGGACCCCAGTTCGCGTCGTCGGAAGCATCGTCCTGCATGCGCAGCAGCATGCCATGCATGCACGAGGATCACGAACGCC
>JAAAKM020073195.1:165504765-165654543 GCA_010016025.2 Alatinidae sp. Z8VKAUB7J3 | reverse complement strand
CAGAGGATGTCCGGGAATTTATCCAAACGCGCCTTCCTCTCGTGCGTCCAATCGTTTGTAGGAACGAGGTTGATATCTGTCCGGCTGTGGAGGCTCGTCATGAAGACGTCCGAGGCATCCCTGCGCCCCCGGTCTGCCGTTTGGGGCATGCTGCTCATTCTTCCCGCACTGCTGTTGATGTGCATCGTGGCTTCACCGCATGCACACGCGGAAGACAAGGATGAAGCGAAGAGCGAGGCACCTTCCCTGAAGGAGCAGCTCGATGCACTGAAGGAGAAGTTCAAGGAAGCGAAGAAGAAGAAGGACGTGAACGCCATGAGCGACGTGATCGATGCGTCCGGCGATCTCTACGAGGATTGCTGCGACGACATCGACCTGCAGCTCGAGGTCATCAAGTTCACGGGAACCGCCGCCAAGGGCACGAAGGGACACGAGGTCAAGGTGCTCGTGCTCCAGAAGCTGGCGGACATGGGCGACCTGCGCGCGGCCAAGTACGTCAAGCCGTACCTGCGCCAGGCCAACCCGAAGAAGGCCTCCGAGACGCTCAAGGCAGCCGTCCAGACGGCCAGCGAGGTCCCGGATCCCAGCCTGGTGCCCGCCCTGCTCAAGATCGTCACGCGCAGCAAGACGACCTACATCATGGGCGAGGCCGTCTACGCGCTGGGCTTCAACACGCCACACACGTAAATAATTTATCTCAATGGAGACGCTAATTACCACTAAAAATGGTTATCTGAATTGTCATCAATTAAGAAAATAAAAATATCTATTGCTAGTTACTAATGAACATGCGAGTGTTACTTTAGAAGCGTAAAACCTGGAGAATACTTAGTTTTACCGATAAAGCACAGTAGTTAAAGCTCCCGAAAAAGATAGCGAATAATATGATACCGGGCTTTTATCACGTTATTTTATTCAATATTCCATCCATCTGGACTAAAATCCGACATGAGGTGTGTTTTTGAGGTGTCTAAAATCCGACGTAGAATTTTGGTGTCTTTTCCCGATTTCCGTTTTATTTACTCGGAGGTAAAAGATGCCAGTTTAGTAAGTAGCCCGTGAAGTGACTAAATGTGCTAAAATAAACAATTTTACTTATTTCAGGTTTTTGCTATTATCTGTCGGCAAGGGCGTACCCTAGATTTTGTTCGGAGGGTTTGGGGGGGGTGTACAAAAATAAACTTTGCAAAACGTATCAAATTGTTTGTCTATATGCGGTTTTGTCACTTTGCTGCAGGTCGGATGAAAATTTCGGTGGGGAGGCTTCAAATCCTGTAACGCCCCCTTGGATACGGCCTTGTGTGCTGACAATGAGCTATAATAAAGATTACCATCGTGTGTCAAAATTAGCCTGAAACTAAAATGGAAGAAGATGGAATCTTAATTTGAGAGCTGAGAAAAAAAATCAGTAGGATAATTCAAAAAGGTTTCTTCCATAAATGTACCCAGCGATCCTTATAATTTGTAACTTGTGTTGTTGTCAGGATTTACTGAAACGCAATCCCAAAATGTTTGAGAGAATTTATCGAACTTTTACTCATTTGCTCTAGTCAATCCGAAAATTAACCGCTAAAACACAAAGTTTACCCTTCTCCTTGCTTTTAAATCTTAGATTTTTTGTCAGTTTAGTTTTCGAAATTAACCATCTTTGTGTTTTATTTTTTTATATTTTCTGTATCTTACTATTAATATTTCTAAACCATCTTCCCAGATAGTTTGAGGTTATATGAAACACTGCTTCAAATTTTGTTAACGAAATAAACGGTTTTCAATTTCGCTATTAAATACAATTTTTTCGGCCAGTTTAACTTTTTATAAATCTGCTATCTCACATCCCATATGCTGACAGAGAATACAAAGACTTGGAATAGACTGAAATAATTGAACCTAGTACGAAGGCTCCAGCCACTGTAGAGGGAAGATTTTTCCTGAAAAGACCAACTGTTATTTTAACAAGCACTGTAGCTACTGTAAGTGTCTGTTACCGATCTGTTAAAATTAATCGTTTCTTATCTTCTTAGAAATTGATGACTAAGGATAAAAAGAAACATAATGCTAAATTACAACGAATGAAATGTTTTTGAATTTTGCCTTGAAAGACAATTTTCAAGACCACTTGTTAATTCTACAAATAAGCCACCTGGTTACTTGTTACAGATATGCAAAGACCATGCCGGCTAACCATTTCTGGTTCATAAAAGCGGTCACTACCAACTTTGGGATCAAAATTCCCACACAAAACGAGAATATCATATTCAGGTACTGATTTGACTAGATTATTTAAATCAAAATAGCCCAAATATTTAGTTCAAACATCAGCCTCATTTGTCGGGGTTGAAGCATCTCGGGCTGTCAATTTAGAATGAGAGCTAGCAAACAACCTTGCAGCATCCTTTTACTTTTCTGCATGAGCTCAAACAGTGATTTCTTTGCTGATTCGCTTAAAAATAGGCCAACTCCAGCTTCACATCTCTTCTTCTTTTCCAGAATAAAAGACTTAATACCTGTCAAAATGCAGATACCCAAAGTTTGTGAGTCTGGCTTCTGATAAGACTGCTATGCCTGGCTTATATGTCGGTAGGGTTTTTATTAGCTATCTGACTTTTTGTATCAATAAGTAAACTCAGCGTTTAGTCATTTAAGGATGTTGCAAATTTCACTTATGAATTTTAGCATGGATAAAGATGGTTTTTGGGTATAAAATTACCCGATCAAAAGGGCCCAACACACGTAGCTTTTTTGTTGCATCAATGTAAGAAGATCAATGGTCGAACGATAGCAGTACACAAACAATGCCCTTTGCATGAGATTTTCAAAACTAAACATCATGGACACTATTAGTCAACTGCATACTATTGATAGCCTGGAGTTGACTAATAGTGTCAATGACGTTTAGTTATGAAAATCTCACGCAAAGGGCATGGTTTGTGTCCCGCTATCGTTTGCCCATTGATTTTCTTACATTGCGGCAAGAAAAATGCCACTGAAATTCGGTACCATTTTTGTAAATCGACACTGAAAACTAGAAAAAATTTGAGCTAAAATTGGTGCCTATTCTATTATTTTCTATATGTTTTTTGTAAATTAGCACCGAAAAAAGCAACGTACCAGAGTCCACACTCAATTCTTTTCCTCAAAAAACTATCTTTTGCACTTTGGAGCAAAACTATTGTCCGTACTGGATCTGCTGGGCTCCATTTATTCCAACTGTTTAATTGTCAATGGTTGTAATAAACTCTCTGAAGATATAGTTACTGCTAAATACGTTCTTGAAAATTTTGTCTGACTTTCTAATGATTTGCCTTATTAACAAAAAAGCGTCTGTTGTACTCCGGTATAGTCAATTCAATTAAAGCCAACTATCTTAGTTTAGGCCCCAAAACGCACTCCTTATAAAGAATTGACAAGCATCAGGTTAATAGAATGAATTCTAAGTAATACAGGAGTTTTGTTACAATTGTGAGGCAAATCACTTTTGTGCCTGATGATTTGAAACCTATTCTTATCTTTTTAGGCTAACTATAATAATTTGTTTTTAACCCACTACAAAACAACAAACTATTTTATCACTTTTAGTTCTTGTTGTTGATATACCCCGTTCGTTGAAGCCCTTTGGTTTGAAGGTCTGAAATTATCAGTCACTCTGGCACCCGCAGGAAATATCACAGTCGATTTGAGAGGAACGACTTTTTCGGCCAACAATCCTCAAGCTGCCAATGCGATTCTCATCAATAGTGTAGGCAACTCCATCACCAATAGTTTAACGCTGACGACAGTGGACCCAGATCTTGTGTCCGCATCGCAAGATTACAACTTGATCAACTCAGCACAAATTTCTCTTGGACCGATGCAGCATTTAGTCATCAATGCTGCAAGGGGAAGTCTTTTCCCAGCAATTGGCAACCCAAATGATAGCCCATTTGGTGGTTCAACGCTGAATGGAGGCAATGGATCGAACGTGACATTGACCAATGTAGGGCCAAACAATCAGTTTCAGGATTGGGTATCGATTCGAGATCCGTTTAATGCCACCTTTGAAGCCGGCCCTGACCTCTCTGTTCAATATGTGAATACTTATGGAGACTTGCAGATCACAGCAGCAGCAGGAGCTGTGACGACAGGAGCTGAAAGCCAAACAGTGCGAGCAGCTGGAACAAATTTACGCGTCAACGCACAAAGCAACATTAATATAGGCGGAGCTGTTAGCAACTTGACCACTGGTGGAGTGCTAAATGGAAACTTAAGTTACACCTCAACAGGTGGGTCTGTATTGGGAACAGCACTCAGCCAAGCTTCAAATATCAAGATCAGCGCGATTGGGGGCGGCATAGGAACAGGAGCCCAAGACCTTCAGCTCAATACCAGCAATGCCGTGTTTGAATCGCAAACGAGTACATTTATTGATCTTAGTGGTGCAGCCACGATTGCCGGAAGTAGCTCAGCTGGTGGAATTGACATCGGGACTTCAGGAGCTGGCAATCTTACAATTGATACTGTGACTGTTGATGGCTTAAACAAAGTCGGTGGAAGGCCTTGCTTTCGCGCCAAAGGGGCTGCGTATCGCGGTTGCTCGTTACAACGGCGTATCCCTTCACTGGGCGGGAACCAACGCACCGCCGGTGGATCTCGAATGGAAAGGCGCCCATTTCGGCGTTACGATTTCTCCCAACGGTGAAAATGTTGTCTCCGCCATGGTGGAAAACGCTCTTCACGGCTGGCGCCTGAAGGATGGCGGGCACATGCGCATGACCGGTTATTCCGCCAAGGTCAAATCGATGAGTTGGAGTGTCCGCGGAAAGTGGCTGGCCACCTCCGGAGCCCCATCGGCAGTCCTTTGGCCGTTCGGCGGCAAGGACGGCCCGACGGGGAAGCCGCCAATCGAACTGGGAAAACGCAGCGACACATCCGTTTCAACTGTTGCCTGCCATCCAACCGATGACGTGGTCGCAATCGGCTATGTGGACGGTGTGGTCCAGATGTCACGGTTTTCGGACCAAAGGGACGTGATGCTGCGCCGCGAAGGCAAAGGTGCGATCAGCGCTCTACACTGGAGTTCGAACGGCGTTCAATTGGCTTTCGGATCGGAAGCAGGCGATTGCGGCATCATCGATCTTTCCGGGTGAATACGCTGGACGATCTTGATTGTTCCGGAAAGCGGACAATTCCATTAGACTTCCGCAATACTGATCGGTGCCAACGAAACCGCAGGCGGAGGTGAGAATCGATGGTCAGAAACTGCACAATCGCAACATTCATCCTTGGGGCCGTGCTGATCTTAGGATCCGGTACAGTGTCGCCGGCAAACGCCAGTGGGCTGATGGAGGCCTGCTCCAAGGACATCTCCTCCCTCTGCAACGGCATCAAAGAGGGGCGCGGCCGCATTTCGGCTTGCCTGTTTGCCCACAGCAACAAGATTTCCGCCGCGTGCAAACCGGAGCTGGATAAAGTCACGACCAGCCGGATGTTCGAACGGATGATACCCAACCAATTACAGTTAATAATATGTTTATGGCCAACACCGAGTATTTCTTCGACTTTGGTGATGGAGGACGATCAACCACGCGGCAGGTCGAAGCCGTAATTGATGGCGATCTGGACCCACAGGATGCAGTCATCGACCGCTAGTGGGGTGACCGCCATGAAGGTGCAGAAGCGGTTGCCTTCGCCCGTATCCTTCTCAAAATAGGCTGAGAGCGGCCGCGGGCAGTTGTACTGGTAGTAGGCCGTGACCGGGATGCCGCGATGGTCGCCGAAGGGCTGGAAGCGGGGGATGGGACCCGTTCGGATGCCTGCCTCGTCCGCGAACACCTCATAGTCGCCGATCGGTTCCGGGTCGTCCGGGTCGCCGTTGATGTTGGCGTGCACGAAGGGGAAGTGCGCCACATCCAGAAAGTTTTCCACCGTGCGAAACGGGTTGCCATGATAGTTGTACGGGCCGGCGAGAACCTTGCGGTAGCCGTCATCGGCGTGTTCGGGGAACCGCGGTGGCTCGTGCGCCGGATCACCCAGAGAGGCCCAGATGAAGCCGTCCGATTCCATCGCGCGATAGGTGACGGCCTGCGCCTTGGCTGAAGGCTGCATATCGGGATGGGCCGGGATCAGGCTGCAGCGCCCCGTCGGATCGTAGCGCCAGCCGTGATAGGGGCACTCCACCGTGCCCTCGACCACGCGGCCGTGACGCAGCGGGATGCCGCGGTGCGGGCAGATATCGCGCAGCGCATAGGCGGTGCCGTCATCCCGGCGCGCGAACACGACAGGCTCGCCAAGGATGGTCTTGCCGACCAGCCCGCCCTGCTTCAGGTCGCGCGACGGCAGCGCGAAATACCACAGGTCGCGCAGCAGCCCGTCATCGACCGACTCCGCCGTGCTCTTTTCCGCCGCGGTCTTTTCCACCAACGCATTCATTACGGGAATCTAGCGGTTTTGGCGCGTCGCTTGTAGCAGCGATTCCCAGTCAACGGGCAGGCTCGGCGGTGGTGTGGTCAGCTTCGGTGCGTCATTTTTTACGGCCAGTTGCATCAACATCAGCAAAGCTGCGGTAATGACACTGCTTATCGCCAGCGACAGCGCGTAGCGTGACCATCCCGGCAATGACAGGTGTCGCAAAGGTTGCCGGTTTGGCGGCGAAGTGTTTGTCAGGTGCATATCACTCTCCTGTTGTTTGCGCGGTGGTGTGCGCATCCACCGCATTAATCAGCGTGTTGTTCAGACGGAACGCAAAGCTGCGCTGCAGCGTCTGTGTGCGCGGTTGATCCAGGGGGAGGCTGGTTGGGTGGTGCTGTGCATAGAACGGGGCAAAACGCGTGGCCCGCACAGCCCGCAAAGCGGCCGTGTCAAACACGCCCTGAGGATTGCTGGTGAGCACCTGAGGATAGCTGATACTGCCGTCCCGGTTAACGACAAATTGCACAACCACATGACCTTCCAGGCCAGCGCGGATAGCGGCGCCAGGATATATCGCGTTGCCGATACGCAGGACGCGGGGGCTCGTCTGTGGTGTTGCTTTGTTGCCCTCCGCGGTCAAAAACTGACTGTGCACCTGACTATGCGAAGCGGCCAGCCGGCCATTGCCTGAATGTTGTTGCGTGTTTAACGTCTGCGCCACCGGGTAGGGTATGGGGGTGGTGGCTTGCGGGACAGGCTTTATGCTGGTCAGGCCAGCGACAAAAACAAGAATGGTCACGGTACACCAGTACAGCGCTCTGGAATCAACATCGATGTGACGCGACTGCGTAAATCGACTGATACGATGTGTCAGGTGGTGCGTGTACATCGCCACCGTGGTCGTTTGGGTGCTGGTGCGCCACGACTTTGTACTTTTGCGGTGTAATGGGGGATTTGGGGTTCCACGTTGCATTAAGCCAGGTAATTGGTCTGCCATTAATCATATTGAGTTGCACCATTTCTCAGACGTCGATCATCTTTCGAGGTGAGACCAGCGGCGCGGCGATCCTCTTTCTGACCGCAGGCGGCAACCGCGTCGATGATGCCAAGGCCAGTGCCGTTGCCGGTGAGCCGTTGGGCAAGGCCGATGCTGCCCTGATCCGCGCCCAGACCGGGTTTGCCATCGGGGGTGTGTCGCCCATCGGTCACCTGAACCCGATCCGCGCCTTCTTCGATCCGCGCCTGATGGAGTTCTCCGAGATCTGGGCCGCCGCAGGCACCCCGCACCACATCTTCCCCATCGCACCCGCCAGGGTCATCGCGCTCTGCGGGGCCGTCGAGGCAGATTTCACCGTCTGAGGGCGCGCTTCGCCGTCACGCGGGGTGGCGATCCAATATCAATTCTACAGCGCTTTATGGTAGCCAAGTCCTCGTCCAGAATATCCGGCGCGCATACGTCCACAAATCGCCGCCCCGTGGGGGCGGGTCTCTCACACATTGCCAAGCAATGTGTTGCCGACAGGTGCTCGCAAGCGAGCACCGAGAGGCGGCGATGCGCGGCGCCTGCGGCTTGATTCCGCGCTTGGACCTCTGGACCTACCTCTTCTCCAGAAACGCCAACACAGACCGGGCCGCCCGCAGCCCCGGCGCTTCGCCGCCCCGCCCCAATCGGCGCATCGTCAATTCCGCCGCCGAGCGCTGCTCGGCCTGCGCCTCTTCATCGCTCAGAAGGGCGATCAGCGCATCCGCCACGGCCTCGGGCTGACACTCCCGGCCCAGATATTCCGGCACATAACGCGTCTGGCTCACCAGATTGACCAGCGTCACCGTATCGATCAGAAGCTTGCGCTTCATGATGAACCGGGTCAGCCAGTTCATGTCATAGGCGATCGCCATCGGCGTGTCGGCTGCCGCCAGTTCCAGCGACACCGTGCCCGAAGCCTCCAGCGCCACATCCGCCGCGGCAAAGGCCAGCGCTTTCTCCTCCGCGCGCGTCAGAACTTTCCTTTTAATCTGACTATCTTACTTTATATAAATGAACTGCCTGTACTACACAGCCAATCACCAACCTAAAAATAACCGTGTGAGTGTGTATCGCGGCTAACTGAAGCGAGCAAGTCTGTGGGGCACTTTTACAATTTGATTTCATAGCTTTTTGGATGCTCAAAAAAGAATAAACTTCTTTCTCTTTTATGCCCAAAGCCGGAAGGCAAGGGAGCATTTTATTATAAAATTTATATAAGCCTACAGTCAGTAAGATTTATTGAATGATAGTGAATCTTATATTTACTTGGTAAGCAAACCTTTTTTTGTCTCGTACCTGGGGGATTGACTTGTGACGCTCAGAATTTTCTTTGGGGAAGCAGGGGATACAAAATTTCGTGATTGAGGTAAGGAGAATATCTTATCTCATGTCCTCACAAAAAAGTATGCGCTAATTTTATCCTTTTTTGTCCGCCTGTTATCTGACTTCGCTAGTCAGTCAGTATTTGTTTTAGATTTACATTAAAGTATCCACCAAGTTCCGTTAATTTATTGGGTAGCCTAATACATAAAAGCTGGATAGTATGGGTGTATTCATGTCTGGGGTTTGGTACTCTCCATCAAGTAAACGTTTGAGTGAAGGAGGGGTGTATTCCCTCACGTTTCATTTCTTCTCGGTTACACTTACTGTAACCCCCCCTGTCTCTAAATTAAGGTGCCAAGTGAGGTTCTCTTATATTCAACAGTACTTTTGTGACAATTTACCCTTTTTATCAATCTTTCATCCTTTCAGCAATTAAGATCAATAATATAAAAATAATTGGTACCTTCCGAATTGCCGAAGTAACTAAAAGCCTTTAACATGCAAAAATTTTATAACCGGCACTTATAGGTGCTCTATTTACTTTCAAATATTTGATTTAATTTTACCCTTATATTGAAGTAATTTTTTATTCTTTTCAAAAGTACCAAGACCAAACATCAAAATATAACTCTTAATTCACTTTTGGTACAAAATTCATCTAAGGATGTGATTTTCTTATAATTATTTATAAGAAATTAATTATATAATTATTTCATATAATGTTATATAAGGTTCTCTAGCGAACTTTACCTTATTGCACAACAAATTTTTTCATATTTTTGCGAAATTTCAACAGATTTTGCATTTGTCATTTATCAAATTTGAGAATACAAAATCGTCGGTTCTAATTCAGGAAAGAAAATCTAAGCATAAAGATATAATAATCATGTTTTTCAAAGAAAAGTAAAAAAACGAAAGGTTAAAACTACACTTTAGGTCAACAAAACGCCAATATCGCAAAATTTTAAAAAAAAATTACAACAATTTATTCATCATAAGACTTCTCCGTAAATTTCAGGAAAAGTCATAAAAGTTCATGTCAATCCTGTCAGGCTTTAAAAAGTGTAATGTCTGTAATGATTTATAATCATGAAAAATATCATGTAAACTTCATATCCATGCATCAATAAATTCCTTGTTGATACCTTTCGTAGTAAGCATTCGTGGATTACACCGAGTGTCTTTTTTTATAACCTTGTCTTTAAACAAGACTGCCTCGATTAGTTTCTGATACGTATCAACGGGAAACGTGGAGTTTGTGTTTGTATTTTAGCAATCAACATCCTTTTTTCCTTACTTTTTTTTAGAGAGCTAGTCAATTGGTAAGTATTAATGCCAGAAATCTCACCGGTTTATACCCACAGAAAAGGTCTCCATCCTTTGATTTGAAATTGGAAGGTCATTTGATTCCTTTTAGCTACCTATATGTATATGGGTGTGAGGTATGGACATGAAATAAGACACTAAAGAAGCAAATAGAAGCAGCAGAAATGTGGCTTTATAGGAGAATGCTAAAGATCCCGTGGACAGCTAGAATCACAAATGAAGAAGTTTTGCAAAGAATGAGAACAGAGATCGCATCTCTGTTGAGATGTGCCACACCTGCACCCCGATGTTCTTCTCTGTCAAACGGTATTCACCCGCCCAGGTCCAAACATCGCCAAAAAGCCGCCGGTGAATCTCCCTTGCAGAAACATCGGTCAGAAGATCGAAACGTCTCGGCCGGCTGTCGAGCCACCTGAGCCCTTGCTCAATATTGACGGCTTCAACTTCGTTGAGCTCGCCATGTGTTGTTATCCCAGGGAGTTTCAGCCCTTGAAGCTCGTCCGCGGTGAGTGGAGTTGCGCCCTCCGGCTGGTTCAGAATGCCTGTCATTTCCAGAAGTCGCGCGCCATTTCTCTTGCCAGTTCTTCAGCGAGTTCTTCGATCGCCTCTTCCTGGCTTTGTAACCCTTCGGATTGAGCCTCAAGAGCCATGTGTGCTCTCGTTCGCTTGATAATCCGCTTGGCCTTCTTGCGTGCGTGGTTCATGACAATGTCTTCCATCTTTCCTTCAGCCGGAACAATCGCATAAACAAGCTTCCCGCCCATGGCCTCGGCGACTTTGTCGATTTGCTTGATGGTGATGGAGCCGTCTTTCTCTCGCGACTCCAATTTCGAGATGGAAGGTCTGGAGACACCAACACGTTCGGCAAGATCGGTGATGCTCATTCCCAAAGCCACTCGAAACCTCTCGATCCATCCACGGCGACTTGGTGCGTTGCTCATTGTCGCGCTTGCGAAGTCGATCAGCTCGATGTTCCTGCGTCTCAAGGTGGTCTTAACATTTCTCATTTTTGTGTTCCGATAGCGCGTGCCATGAAAGGCACGAAGAGTGCGTCATTCGTAGCTTGTAAGTTACGTCATTTTGTCTAAACGTAACGTTTACTGAACTATTATTCAAGAAAGTGAAGCCTTTAAGTTACGAAATTTCTGTGTTGCGTGCTATAAAGGCTACGAGTTGTGCTCCTCACAATCTTGAAGGTCCGGTCCAAATGAGGCTGGCGGAGGCGAACCTGGTGCAGCTGGACACGGAGACCCGCGCGGTCCTCGAGGCCTACAGCGCCGGTGTCAACGCCCTCCTTTCCGATGAGGCGCTGACCCTGCCACCCGAATTCCATCTGCTCGGCTACAAGCCGGAGCCCTGGCGGCCGGTGGACAGCCTGGTCTGGGGGCGCCTCATGGCCTTGCAGCTGTCCGCCAACTGGCACACCGAGATTCAGCGCCTGATTCTAACCAGCGAGTTGACCGAGGCGCAGATCGAGTTCCTCTGGCCGGACTATCCGAGCGATGGGCCGGTGACCCTGTCCGCTGTGGCAGCGCCTGGAGGCGGCGATGGCCCGCTACCCCCGAACTGGACCCTGCCCTGGGACTGGGCGCCAAAGGATGCGTCCAACGCCTGGGTCCTGTCGGGCACGCTGACCGCCAGCGGCGCGCCGATCCTGGCCAACGACCCCCATCTGTCGCTCTCGGCGCCGGGCACCTGGTATCTGGCCCGCATCGAGACCCCCGATCTCACCCTGGCCGGCGCGACCTCGCCGGGCGTTCCCTTCATGGTCCTGGGCCACAACGGGCACAGCGCCTGGGGTTTCACCACGACCCACGGGGATACCCAAGACATCTTCATCGAACACCTGGCCAAGGACGATCCGGAGAGCTACCGGGCGCCGGACGGGCCCCTGCCCTTCGTCACGCGCCAGGAGACCATCGTGGTCAAGGGCGCCGCGGAGGTGCCGATCACCCTGCGGGAAACCCGGCATGGACCGGTGATCAGCGACCTCCAGCCCGAGGCCTCGGCCTTGCTGGACGACAACCAATTGCTGGTCCTGTCCTGGAGCGCCCTGGCAGCCGATGATGGAACGGCAATGGCACTCAATCGGATCAACCGCGCCAAGAACTGGCCCGAGTTCATCGCCGCCACGGAGTCTTTCCACAGCCCGCAGCAGAACATCGTCTACGCCGACGGGTGTTCCACCTGGCGACCCAGGCCGCCGTGCCGAACCGCTTCGCAGACAGGCCGCCGGCGGTCGCCGGCCGGGAGGCCCTCGGGGTCGGCCGCCGGGCGGCCGCGGTCTATCTCGTGGCCGGGTTTGTCCAGGTCCTTGGCGGTCATCTGGCCGACCGCTACCCCCTGAAACCGGTCTACCTGGGGGCCTTCATGATTCAGGTGCCGCTGCTCATGGCGGTTGCCGGCTTTGCCGGGCTACCGCTGATCATCGGCGCCGCCCTGGCCGTCACCCTCTCCGTCGCCGCCACGCCGGCGGAGAACATGCTCCTGGCGCGCTACACGCCCAAGCGGCACCGCAGCTTGGCCTTCGGCCTCAAATTCGTTCTATCCTTCGGATCGGCACCGCTCGCCTTGAAGCTGGTAGCCGTCATCCAGGAGCGGACAGGAGAGTTCGATCAGCTGTTCCTGCTCTTGGCAGGACTCTGCGTGCTGTGCTGCTTGGCTGTAACCCTGCTGCCGGGTGAGCGGGCGCCGGCGCCGGCTGCGTCGGTCGCCGCCCCATAGACCGTGGCGGCTCCGGGCGATTACCGGCCGGCCGCTTTCATAACCTCGGCGACGATCCCGTAGAATTTGGACCAGGCCGCCGCCGAATCCTCGCCGAAGCTCGCCACGCCGAGGGACTCGCGAAGCGTCCAGATCAAGGCCTCGCCGACCGGCGCGTAGTGCTCGTCGCGAACGCCGTAGGCGGCGTGGTGCATGCCGAGCTCCTGAACCGACGGGATCAGTTCCGGCAGGTTGTCCAAGCTGTCCACGGCGGTCTTGATCATGGTCATCAAGGCCCGGCCTTGCTGGACCATATCACCTTTGAACAGGGATTTGATCGATGGTTCGATCGTGAAGAGGCATTTGAAACTTACTGGAAATTGCTTCCTTGGGAAATATGAAACACTCAATTATATGTAAGCATTACATAGATAAACTAGAGAGAGCGGTGTGTTATGGATACCTGAAGCTGGATGACTTATGACCAGTATAATGGGAAAGAATGGAGGGAGGGATGTGTTATGGATACCTGAAGCTGGATGACTTATGACCAGTATTATTGGGAAGAAAGGGTAGAGGGATGGGCGTGGAAGAGGATATCTAGTAACGCACAGAGGAGGGATGATTACAAGATTGAAGGAGAGAACACACAAAGGGAAGACTACTTTCGAGAAGGTCAAACTTGTCACCAGCAATACTGTTGGTAATTTCTAATCGTGGTGTATATAAACCTTTTAACCACACATTTCAGCTCATAACGTTTTAAAGCCTGGCCCGATCGACACGAAATTTGGTGACTTTTCCTAAAATTTACTGGAAAGTCTACTGATAATTTTTTTTTTTAATTTTCTTAAAATTTTGCCATATTGGCGTTTTGTTGATCTATAGTGGAGTTTTTTTGCCTTTCTGCTTTGTTACTTTTCTTTGAAAAACGTGAGTTTTATATCTTTAAACTTAGATTTTCTTTTCTAAACTTGTACTGACGATTTCGTATTATCAAAATGTGAAGTAAAAAATGCAAAATTATTTGAAATTACGCAAAAAATGACAAAATATGTTGTTCAATAAGGTGAAGTTCGGTAGAGAACCTTATAGAACAATGTATGCAAAATTAATATATGAAAATCACATCTTTAGATGAATCTTGTACCAACAATCAATAAAGAGTTATATTTTTGATGTTTGAAGGATATTTTTTAGTCCTAATGCTCAAAATAATTAAAACCGGTTGATTATAAGTGAGCAACCATTTCGGTCGTTTCAAATCTCACACATTTTGGAAAACAATTTCCTCAAAATCCAAAATATCTTGCCTAAATACAACGTATACATGTAGAAATACTTTAGAGACACTAAAAGCCCTTAAAAAATCAAAATGTAATTCAAAAAGTATGTTTTAAGACGCGAAGACCCGCTTCCAGGGTCCGTAGCCTGCCCGCTCTGGACACCAAGGCCGTCCGGCACGGCGGCCTTGGTAGCCTCCGGCCATGAACCAGCCGCCCCCGACCGCAGCCCTCATCTCCGTGCACATGGACCTCGGCGCCGGACGCCGTGGGGTCGACATGGGGCCCTCCGCGATCCGTGTCGCCGGCGTCGCGCGTCGCATCGAGGCGCTGGGGATCCGCGTCGAGGAGATGGGCTCGGTGGTCGTGCAGGAGCCCGAGTCCATGGAGCCGGGCCGGAGCAACGCGCGCTTCCTCGACGAGGTCCTCGACGTCTGCGAGCGCCTGCGCGACGCGGTCGCCGAGGCGCGCGCCAAGGGGTGGTTCCCCATCGTGCTCGGCGGGGATCACTCGATCGCGATGGGCAGCGTGAGCGGCCAGGTGAAGCACCACCGTGCCGTCGACGACAAGGTAGGCCTGCTCTGGGTCGATGCCCACACCGACATGAACGTCCCCGGCTCGAGTCCGAGCGGGAACATCCACGGCATGCCCGTGTCGCACCTCATCGGCGAGGGGATCGACGAGCTCATCAACCTCGCCGGCGGCGGACGCGCGGTCGATCCGTCCAACGTCGCGCTGCTCGGCATCCGCTCCGTGGATCGCCACGAGCGCGAGATCGTCAAGAAGGCGGGCGTGCGCGCGTACACGATGACGGAGATCGACGAGCGCGGGCTCGCGGAGTGCACGCGCGAGGCGCTCGGCATCGTGAACGCCGGCACGGAGGGCTACCACCTGTCGTTCGACCTCGACGGCGTGGACCCGCGCTACGCACCGGGCGTCGGTACGCCGGTGCCCGGTGGGCTGACCTACCGCGAGGCGCACCTCATCTGCGAGGCCTGCGCGCGCGACGGCCGGATCCTCGGCCTCGACATGGTCGAGCTCAACCCGACGCTCGACGAGCGCAACGCGACGGCCGAGCTCGCCCACTTTCAAGTTCGAATGCTGTTGTTAGGTTGGAAAACTTTGTTTTTTATTTATTTTATTTTAATTTAATGTGTTTAAAGGTGTCAATCATATGGTTGGAAAGAATGTCCAGGATTTATTGATGTTTTTATAGTGAACCTAATCTAGTGCTTTCTTGTGGAATAATTAAGAAGATTTATTGATGTTTTTATAGTGAACCTAATTTAATGCTTTCTTGTGGAATAATTAAGAAACTATACAAAGGATTTCCAAACACATTTTTATTAAAGACTTTTAAATTTAAAACTTTCTCTTTTAATAATTAAAAAATTAAAAAGATCAATAGAAGCTATTCATATTTGTTATCTTTTTGCAGCTGCACGTCGTGCAGATTTTTTTTTATATAACTAATTAGGTTTGTTTTGTGAGGTGGTATGCCGTGTGTCTTAGTTATCTAAATGTGCGTTTGTTTGAAAAATATACTCAAATTATATTCCTTTCAAATTAATTTTAATTTTAAAATACGATAATGTTGTTGTCCCATTCGATTTTTCCTAAATGCTAAGCGTTTATTTAGCGAGAAATTGTGAAGTTTTATTTTTAGTAATTCTTTTTAATTAAGTCATATGGACTTTAAGTCCATAGCAATATTCTAAAATAATTGCCAAAGATTGAACTTGTTAACCCAGCTTTTATCAGGCTTTTAAATGTATACTGTTGTTTCTTTTCAGTTAGTTACTACAGATGAAGGCACTTCTGTGAAAGACAGTGTTGCCAGGATTCTTAGTAAGTTTCTTCTTGACGAAAAAGCAGAAGAGATAAGTCTGAATCTTATTTTGAAGCCTTCACATCTTAAGGTAACTTATGTCAATTATAGATAAATAATCATTGACTGCAAATACTGATAGATGAGATCTGTTTCTATTGTTCCCAACCATTGTTGCCGGTAATTACCTCTTTTCTTGCAGAAACAAGATCGTCAACAAAGATCCAACCATCGTTTGGTATTTCATCGTCTACAACACAACGAAACTCGACGATAACCTGTAGTAATACCTAAGTAACTACTTAAGCAACTCCGGGACTGATATTGGAAAATTACTAAGCAACTCGAGGCCTGACCCCGAAAAGGGAGTTGCTTATAATTAAAAAAACGTGTACTTGATAGTATAGTTCTGTAAGTGAAATACGTGTGTCCGATGAAGATACACACGGTTGATCTTATCTTTAGTTAATCTCCTAAACACAGATATGAATATATGTTGTAGCATCCCCCTATCGTTACATTGCTCCTTATTTTGTCGCTAAATAATAACATTTAAACAAATAACAAACAACTACTTAAGCACTGTTTTCAGCATGAAAACATATCAACCCAAAATTTGAAAAACTATCGAGTATTTTTAAGCATTTATGCGTTTCGGTGGCAACTAGACTATTTTGGGAATAGTGAATAGAAGGAAACGGGTGGCTATCACCGTGCCCTGTTCGTGTCAAATATTGGGAGGAAAAAGCCAGGCAGACCAAGTTTTAAGTTGCTTAGAGTACATTCAACACATTGGTGCGAACACAATTGGTACGATGCCCACTCGCAAAACAGGTGAGACGGAACAAAAGAGAAAAACGTATAAACAATGTACAGTCGCCTGCGCATCAGCCGTCGACTATTGACGATGAGGATGATGATGGTGAATATGGCGATGATAATAAATATGGCGATGATAATGAATATGGCGATGATGACGATCATGATGACGACGACGACGACGACGATGATGATGATGATGATGATGATGATGATGATGATGACGATGATGAAGATGACGAAGACGATGATGAAGATAAAGATGATGACGACGATGAAAATGATAACGATGATGATGATGATGATAATGATGATGACGATGATCACAATGATCACGACGACGACGACGACGATGACGACGAGTACATGTCTTATTTGTGTCTTATAAGTTGATAAACATAAGTGTCGGCACATTTTAATTGTGATCTATTCATTATCTGGGTGGGCACGTAAAGTGTACAAGTACCCAATATCCTAAGAAAAGCGTGTGTACAGTGGCATGCATAAATTGAGACACAAAACCATCTTGCCTATTACAGTATTCTCAACGGAGGGTTCGGGGATCCCCTAGGGGAGTTTGAGATTTTAAATGAGGGAAGATTTAGACGAAGGGTACTTGGACGTCCAAGTTAGGGGCCTCCAACAGGCTATATCACGCCCCTTTGTTTTTTAACGTCAAAAGTGGCAACCTAACAAAAAGGTAATGGTTGACTTATTTTTCTCCGATGTTGGTCATATTTCCTCTATAAACCGGGCAAAAAATTTCAAATAAGGGCTTATTGTTGATTTCATGGTGTACTCGTTTGATGTCGACGAAGAGAAACAGCGACGGATTTCTGCAAATCCAGAGAAGGTACTTAGAAATTTTGGCATCTAAACGGCTAAAGTGATATGCTTTCCAATGTTGGAAAATCTTGGAATATAAGAACAAAAGGGCAGAATGACACTAATAGAATAGAGTGTAGTACATGATGTTGTAGAGCAGAAGTAGGCGGTAGCACTCCCTTTGGTACGCTGGCAATAGTCAAAGGGGTGGGGTAGTAGGTGTTATGTTATAGAAGATAAGTTATTATTATTATTATGGATTTTACAGTTTTGGTTGGAAATGATTAACGCTTACTGAGTGCTATCTTTGATGTGCAGCATGCCAACACCAAGCACAATCCATTTAATTATCGAATATAATTTTGTGAGGGTGCTAGAAATGAAGGAATGGCAGCATTAAAAGTGGGGAAACAGCTATTTTAATGTGGAATGGGGAGACAGGGACATGTGTCAGGATCATTATAAGATAGCTGTTTATGCACTTTTTGAGTGTGAGGAAGCCTCGTAGATGCCACCGTGGCGCAATTCGGGACCATAGATATTCTGGTCAACAACGCGGGTGGGGCAGGCGACCTTCAGCCACTGATGGACCTTTCTGACGAAACATTCGATGAATGTATGAAATGGAATGTCTATGGGACGTTCTGGGGGACGCGGCGCGCGCTGAAACCCATGGTCGAGAAAGGCTGGGGTCGGGTCATCAATATTTCCTCAACAGAGGGTAAGGTGGGTAAGCCTGTGATGTCCGCTTACACCACGGCAAAACATGCGATCAACGGTATGACCAAATCTGTTGCCCAGGAAGTGGGCCCGCTCGGCGTTACCGTAAATGCCATCTGCCCTGGGTTGGTGATCACGGACATCGTCAAAGACAATGGTCCTGCTACTGCGGAAGCGATGGGCATCACGTTTGATGAGATGGTTGAGATGTTTTCTCAGGAGTCGGCTATCAAGCGGCCGAACACGGTGGAAGAAGTTGCGGAACTCGCGGTGCTGCTGGCCTCGGAGGCTGGCGGCGGGATCACAGGAGCGACGCTGAGTGTTGACGGAGGCACCGCGCCTTATTGAGCGATAAGCCACGCTTAGGGCTCTTATCACGCTCAAGGCTGTTTTCCCGCTCAGGGCTGTTTTTAAGTACAATACGCGCCGGATTTTGAGCGCGACAACTAGAGCGAGATAGATAGATGGCGGACGATCAATCGGCATGGGCCGGACTGGCGGAGAAAGAACTCAGAGGCACTCCTCTTGACGATCTGACCTGGGTAAGCCACGAAGGCATTCCCATCAAACCGCTGTACACAGAAGCGGACCTCGCCGAGCTTGAACACGTTAACTCGTTCCCTGGTCTCGCTCCGTTTGTACGGGGACCGCGGGCAACGATGTATACAAACCGCCCCTGGACCATTCGCCAATATGCCGGTTTTTCTACCGCGGAAGAGTCCAATGCATTTTATCGACAGAACCTGGGTGACATATTTTTTATTTCTCTAGTGTTCTCTTCAACTTGGGCAACTTTCTTGATAAATGCGAGCAGCCTATTAGTGTTGCTGAAGTGGGTCCTGTCATTAGCTCCCAATTATCCAAAACAACTTTCAATGGGCTTTGGATAGATAGATGGTCATATTGCATTGAGCTAACCTTAATGTCCACTGGTTGATGATTGGGGGCAATGTGGTGAGTAGAGAAATAGAGTACGTTAATATCAGTGGTGAAACCAGCTATGATGTATGGCTTGGAGGCAGTGGCAATGACAAAGAGGCAGAGCTGGAGGTGGCAGAGTTGGAAATGCTGAGATTTTCTCCAGGAGTGACAAGGATGGGCAGAATTAGAAATCAATATATCAGAGGAACAGGCCAGGTAAGACCATTAGATGATAAGGTGAGAGTGGCGAGACTGAGATGGTTTGGCCATGTGCATAAGAGGGATGAGGGATATATTGGAAGGGGGATGCTGGAGATGGGAATACTGGGTAGGAGAAGGAGAGGGAGGCCAAAGAGAAGATTCATTGATGTGGTGAGGGAGGACATGAGGGTGGTTGGTGTGACCAAGGAGGAAGCAGACAATAGACAGGTGTGGAGACAAAGGATCTCCTAAATGGGAGAAGCCAAAAGGAAAAGGAAAAGAAGAAGAAGAAGAAGAAGAAGAAGAAGAAGAAGAAGAAGAAGAAGAAGAAGATCAGAGGTCACCTAGCTCTGTTGGTAGAGCTTATGCCACAATAGCATGGGTCACTGGTCTGATCCCAAGTGGTGGCATATGTCTCTAGTGTTCTTTTCAAACTAACAAATAAACGTGGCACAAGGTAAACAACGAGGTAGCCTGCACGCAGACAGAAACTACTGACCTAGTACCCATTTCATCTGGGATAGTCTGCGCACAGGCTAACAAGGAAGAGGTTTCTGGTCTCACTTTAGTACAGTTGTTGAAATTGGACTGAATTGTTCTAAGAAAAAATCGTCGCTCCTATAAGAGATGAAAACGATTACCGTATTTCCTCTAATAAACGCCGCCCTCTGATAAACACCGGCCTCAATTAAACGCCGCTCCAGCTGAACATTTTTGATAAACGCCGCCCTCTAAATAACGTCGTATCTTGAAGAGCGGCATTTATTAGAAAACTGACCAAATAAAAAATGAAAAGTTGTGTGTACACGTTTACATGTTTTCCGTCGACAAATTCTGTTTCTCCGCTTTAATAGCATGTCATGGAGAATTTTGCATGAATTTTTATTCATTTTTCATTTTTGGATAAACGCCGCCCTCTATTTAACGCCTTACCCAAAAGCTAGGGTTTGTAATACACACTGAGGCGTTTATTAGAGAACATACAGCATGTAAATCGAGGTCATTTTCACAGCGTAAATATACTAGCTGTTTGTGACCATCGAGGCAGTTCATAAACGCAGCTTTGCGTTGGCCAATCCCTTTCTTTCTCAGCAATTATTAATACCAGACAAATTTGTACCTGATGCTTAAGGGAATCCCAAGGAGCTGAAGAGAACTCCCCTAAGTTGGAGGGAAACTAGCCTCTCCTTTATTAATACAGGCCCTTGTGATTATGGTTATTTACGTTACTTTTTATGGCCAGGATTTTACCTGGCTCAAAGGTACGTGCTTTATTTGCCTTAAATTGAATCCGTCGCCTGGAAAGTGGAAAAGCGATGGTCATGATTATAAATTAGAGGTTTGCATAGCCTGCATAGCCTGCATCTTTGATAGTCAACATGTCAGCGAAGCTGTTCGTCTTCGAGTCTTTAAAGCCTATGTCGAAAGCTTTTTTCTTTACAACTTAGTCTTATGGACCCTCACGAAATCATACGATGCAATATTCAAATTTTTAAATTTGCTAGCAGTGCCTATAAGTTACAATTGCAATCATAAAACAAGTGCCATCGTGTACTATCCCTATTACATAATACATTATAAATAAATGTTATAGGTAAAATTCTAGTTAATTGACTTCTTGCTATATCAGAAAGGGTTTGGATTAGGGAAGTGAATCTTTCAGGGATTGGTCTAAAGGCTAAAGTATATACTGGGAGTATTTTCAAGTACCTACCTCCACTCCTTCTCCCTCTAGAGGGCCCTGAAATTTGCCTACATGACAGGTCTATATCTATTGAAATTTTGAAAAAAAAAATTTCACCTTAATTTTCAGTTACTAGTTGCTTCTGTCTGCCTTTACTTCTGAAAATGCAATTCCTGTTGTTTGAGTAGAATTTTGAGCCATATAAATGCTTTTTTTTCAAAATTTAGGAAATGTATTTGCATATCTTTAAAAACCATATAAAATCGGATTGAGCAAAGTTATAAAGTTGAAAACAATTTTGTTATACTTCTATTAAGCAGAAGATCTATCTTGCAAAGTTTCAGTTTTATAAAACACATATTTTTAAAGGTCATCAAAGGTCAGGGCCCTCTAGAGGGAGAAGGAGTGGAGGTAGGTACTTGAAAATACCTTCCCAGGACATACTGTAGCCTGTAGACCCATCCTTCAAAGTTTCATTTTCCTAACCTAAACCCTTTCCAAGATAGCAAGAAGTCAATTAACTAGAATTTTACCCATGTTATATATTTAATTTGTGTGGGTTTCAGAATAATAATCAGGCCATTCAGAATACCCCACTTAGCCATATTATCAGAAGATTCATGTCCATCAATTTAAACATGTACTGGAACCCATACCAGCAGTAGCCTATATCATTCCCCATACCCTCTAATGACCTAATAATTTGATGAATAGGCCTGCTATAAACTATCTCACGACTAGGGTCATGTTCATTTATCAGGTAATTAAGGGCTGCTGCAGAGGGCTTGATGAGATACACAGAAATCAGGCTAATCACAATTTACAGACTTTTAAGCAGGTATTTGTTCGAATTTCCTCGCGTTGGTGTTCCTTAATCGATTTAATACCGGTTTCTTAGGTAAATTCCCCCTTTTTTCTTTCGCCATTTGTCATACAATTATTGGTAAATTCCGAGAAGGAACATCCGCTCTTACAATCACTTTCCAAAATCGTCTGAATGATCTGTGGACATACTGTATTCATTTCCCTAAAATTATATAACTGTACGAGGTCAGATTTGACCAAACCTTAAGAAAATGTAGAGAGGATCATCGATTACATAGCCACAGAAATGGTATCTACGGAAACTCGAGTAGTAAGTTATTACTGTTGTGGTAAAGGTAACGTTCAGAAACATAAATATGACAAAAGTCTTTCATCAGCTGACCTTGTAGATATCATCAATCTTGGTGGAGACGTGCTCGAAAGCATCCATAAAGGTGTCGTATCTGGAAGGCAAAAAAAGATGGAAGTTTAAAGAGGGTTTCATTCAAAGGTTAAACGTTACATCTTACAAAGGTTTTATTAAATGTTCCTCTTACAGTTAAGACACCCATAAACTGATGTATTGATATATGACTAAGATTCCGGGTTGATATTCCACATATGTTAAATTTATCGACAACAATTATACTGAAACTTTTAGCTTTTCAGTTTCTGAAAGTAGCCCCCTACTTTTCCACGAGTCTCTGTGAGCACTTAGTTCCGAATAAAATCACGCGTGAAAACCGAACCGACGGTTTCCTAAGATTGGCGTTTCCGGGATTTCCCGCATAATGACAGAGGACTAAAATTAAGGATCAGGGACTGTAAATTGTTAACTTTATGTCACATCTTCCTGTCCTACGTTTTGATTACATGTTCAAATTTCTGAGGTGGTAACACTCTACTGTGGTAATGCACTCTTAGGTGGTAACATATTCTCCGGTAGTCATAACTCTCCGATGGTAATGTCCTCTTAGGTGGTAACATTCTCCCTTTGTTAGATAATTTTATACGATACCTTTTAGGCTGGCCATGTGTGCGGAGATAACAACGATTTAGTTGAAGGAAAACCAACAGGGGCCATAAGACTTTCATTTGGGCCAACAAATACATATGAAGAAGTGGAAAAGCTCTTAAAGCTTTTGAATTGCACATTTAAAGGTTAGTTTCTTATTTTGCCTTTTTGTTTTTCTAAATATTGAAAAAAGATTACTCTTTTTATTATTTCATATGGCAAAAAATATACATGCTTTTTTAAGTGAATAAGGGCTACTAAAATGATTTATACAAGAAGAATTTGGCAGAAAGTTCTACTTTTCAAAGACATTCTATATAATTTAAATTGTTTCTAATAGTTTACTTTGAAGCTGTTTGATCTTATGTGCCCTTTTCGGCCAACCGTCTCGGGCTAAACGGAAAGCAGGTCGTCCCCGGTTGGGGTGGGAGGATGTCATAAAAAAGATTCAAAGGAAATGGGGGCTTCCTGGGAGGTTGTAAAGAGGGAGGCTTTGAATAGATTGAGATGAATGAAGACCATGCGTAGCTGTGTTGGCCTCAGGCGACTTGATTCTGTGGCGAGTTGTTAGTAGTAGCAGTTGTAGTTAATGTAGTAGATGAAGCTGCATTTTGATGCTCTTAGAGCTGGTGGTCAAACAGGCCTTAGCCTAAATGGCAGAGTCAGTCCTGCAATTGAGGTAAAGACAGTCAAGAAACTGATTCAGTTTTTAACATTTGTACTGGTCCCTGGTTAGTTTTTACTGCTGAGGGTTATTTCTGCTATTACACTGTAGAAGTTTTTGTCCCTGTTATAGAAGCAACACATTCTGAACCTATCTTCCAATCTTCGAGGACTTTTGATACGAAAAAAAAAACAGTAAAAATAAACGAAAAGACGTGCATCCGTGGCTTTCAGGTAGGAAAAAACTAATGAGCTCCACATTGTTGTAAATAAGATCTCTCCGGAGCAAGGTCCCTATCCGGAGATAGGGACCGTGGGTTGGGGGAAGGAACTATTTCTTGGGAGCTTTTCCAAGGTTCCCAAGATTATCAAAATGCAGGTCATCGGCCATCAGGGCCAAGGGTTTACCGCATTTACCGAGGTTTTGTTCGACGATTTCCAGGTCGGTTTCATCGACAATGCCGTCGAAATTGACGTCAGAGGAAGTGACGGTTTCTGCTGCGACACCGCCGGTTCCCAAATCGGCAAACACTTGTTCAAGGTCGGCTTGGTTGATGCAGTTATCGCCGTTGGCGTCGCCTGCAATCATTTCACCACCATTGACCACCAGACCATCAGCAGTTGTGACACTCACAGTCATACTTAGGTGTGTGGGTGCTTTGAACCAAACGTTGATCATGTCACCCTCGCTGAAGATGGGAATATCGAAATCATTCGTATCCGATACATTCGCCGTACCTTCATCGAGTAGTTGACCATCATTCCGATCCTGAATTTTGTAGTGAACACCTTGTGTACTTGACCGACACCACTGGTAATTGTCGAACGAAATGCGGATCCGGCCATGGGGACTCATTGCATTGGCAAATTGAGTCAGCAAGGGCTGGAAGCGGTTCATCAATCCCCAGAGGAAGAAGTCTTGTTCAACCGAAGTTGGCATGCCTATGTTGACCATTTCCACGGCAACAGCGAAGCCAACAGCCATTTCTTCCAAGGTATCGGCGGCGTTGTGGAAACGCGCACCCATTCCCAGGTTGCGGAAGGTGTTCGCCAAACCGGTGAGGGATTTCTCCATCTGCGCATAGGGTGTGGCACTGTTGATATTCACCCGATCGAACTGATTGCCGATTTCACACAAAGCAGCCTGCATGGTCGACAAATTACTGTGAACGGCATTCAACTGCCGAACTTGGTCCGCATCAAACACATTCGGATAGAGTAATTCCACTTCTTCAATGAGCGATCAAAATAGTTAGACGTTATGTGATTGCATCGGTTTTTTATTTTTTAACGTTGCCTAAAAAATTGTCAGGTCTCGTCCTATAATTTTGGCTTGATTCAACAATCATTTTGAATTATGAGTGAAGAAAGTGTCAAAAATATAGAATCAGAAGAAGAAAATAGGGTCCACGATAATTTGGTTGATTATGCAGTAATTTCCAAAATGTCCGGAGGGTTGAGCTTTTGTGGGTTACTACAAGTGAAAGATAACGACGGACTCATCAAGTACCGACAATTAAATCAGCCTTTATTTTACTTTGTTGGGGAAATAAGTTTGTTGGGAGGTTTTTACAGTCCATTTGAGACCACATTTAAAGTAGAAAATGTTCAACACTTTAAAAAGATATGGACGGAAGAAATGAGAAGTAATTATGGCTTTGACGTTGGAATCGTCATCGAAGGCTGCGGAATCGAAAGTAAAATAGCAAGTAAAAATAATTTCGTCAAAAAGTTTTTTGACTTTTTGACTTCGTCAAAAAGTGTAAAATACAGCAGAAAAGACTTTTTGTGTTACAAATTTCTACCAGTTGGTAGTTTTAGAATTGACACTAACATAAGACGACTAACCGACAACGGTGTAATGAATTTAGAATGTTTAAAAACGAAGGAGGACGCTTTGAAGTTTATACATAACTTTGGTTCCCACTACCCTGCCCCCCAAAATTTGTTTCATTATGGAGGGGTAGAAATATCTCATGGATCAGAAACATACGTTTGTGATTGGATGGACTATTTCTCAGAAGAGGAATTTATAAGGCAAGTTTTATCAAATCCGAAGCATGGAAGAATCATAACTAGAGGACATGACATTGTACCAGTCTGGGATCTAATTAAAGACCAATATCCGGTCCAAACTGGTCCAAAATTACTGGGAATCAATAAAAACAGCTTTTAGCACATAGATACTTTTACGCCGAAGTTTTACGGATGTAGTATCTGTTCTCATTGATGACAAATGCTTTCCATAATCCGCGAGAGGCGGTCCTACTGGGCGGTTGAGCCTGCGTCATGGCTTGCTTCTCTGCCTGGTAGGACAAATTGAGAGGTGTCGCCCTTGGACGCCCCAGCTGCCCTTTATTTATTAGTTAACCTGTTTGGTGGTTTTTCTGTTTATTTCGGCTAGTTTCAATGTCGGGCCCACTGCTCATCAGGGGTCTTTGATTGAGAGATTGCCATGACAATTTTATGGATCGCTTTTCGGCCTTTTGGGAAGGAATGGATGTAGGATCTGTTCTCATTTACGACAGATGCTTTCCATAATCCGCGAGAGGCGGTCCTACTGGGCGGGTGGGCCTCATGGCTTGCTTCTCTGCCTGGTAGCCTAAATTGAGGTGCATTTCCCTTGGGCGCCCAAGCTTTCCTTAACTTGTTAGTGAGCCTGTTTGGTGGGTTTTCTGTTTATTTAGGGTAGTGTCAATGTCGGACCCACGCCTCATCAGGGGTCTTTCATTGATAGACTGTCATGCTGGTCTTGTGCTTGTGACAGAAAAAGACACAGACATTCTAAACTCTCCCACCTATGCTAATGACTGAGCCGAAAAGCCTTAGAATATTGAAAACTAAAATGAAGAGTTGATGAAGAGTGAGAAAATTGTTGGAGGCATTTAGTTACTGTCGCAGTCATCATTCCTGGACATTGTTTAAACGTGTCTTGTTTAAACATTTTCTGCTTTTATTTTTTATGTAAGGAGCCATGGTTACTAGCGTTCTAGGATGTTACTTCGAAAATATTTTAACAACTGGCGCATTTCTGTGCAGTAACGTAGTGAGTCAATTGCTCCACTGTTTTACCAAAAGTGTCAACGCACCAGCGCACATAGCATGGCCCAACAGTGTATTGTGGAACAGTAAATTGCACGTTTGTGGCATGTTCAGTGCGAGTGAATAATATGATAAATGAGCTACATGAGCATTTATCATCTACTAAGGTCGGGTCACACATATATAATACAGCAGTTTACTTCCTTATACTTACCAGTGCCCATTCTCAAAATGCTAATAGATTATTGATCATTTATTATTGTACATTGATATTGACATAACATGATTAAAATGGATCGCGAACTGTACCTCAGAAGCTCATCTGTTGCATGCTTCTTAAACATGTTTTTTCCCGACGGCTTGATGTTCCAGGAATTTTATCGCAGCACTTTTGATCTCTGCACTCGTGGTTGTAGTGGATGGAGTAGGGCAGTCTTTCGTTGATTATCAAAAGGTTTGTTTGTAATAGCTGTGTGAATAAATCACCTTTATCGCACTAGCAATATTTCATGCTGGTCATATCGATATCGTGTAAAAAACCTGTTTTGTTGTCAGTATGCCATTAGTATATGGGGATGGAACTACTGAACTAGTGAACTAGTTTTGTAGTATTTAACAAGTACCACGAAAAATTTACTATCATGGAAATCAATAAGAAATTAAGAAGGGATTGAAAGCTTAGCGAAAGTTCAACTACTTCGTTAAAATAGCCAAATTAGACATCGTCAACTTAAAAGTGTAGTAGAAAATCTATTTGTTTACAAACTGAGACTAAACTGAAGAGAACTAACTTTTAACTTTACTTTGGTAAACGGCAACATGTTTCTTATAAATGTTGAGTTATTATTGTTACCACATAATCATTTAGGACTTGCCTACTTTATATATTATAAGACATCAAAGCATATGTTTGGATATTTACCGGAATAGGCGAGTTCAAGGTCTTATTTTAAGGGTGAAAGCCCATTTTTTTTATATCGTCTATGGCAGCTGAAACAATAAGAAGTAACATATTACATTTTAACCTTTGATGCATTTTATTTAACACATTATGCAGTTTAATGGAACATGTTTCATTACTTTTATGTTCCAACAACACTTGAAAACGTGGAAGTGGACCACATTTGTCAGTGACGGGGTAAGGTAAGGCGGATTAGGGGGGGGGGTGGCAAGGGGCTGTGTTCAAATGTATTTGTTCACATTCCACTAAGGTGCCTTTAGTCATTGTGTAGAAAGGGGTGTTTTGTGTCGATATGCATGTCTTGCTGTGAATGTGACGCAATGTCTGTCGCAATCAATTTCGATTTTGATAAAGCTGAAAAATAGTCACGGCAAAAATTGAGATTTGGCAAATCTGTTTGTTCGTCATTACCCTATCAAATGCTACTGCTACACCAGACAAAACAGATGAGAAAGCCATTAAATGCTCCCATGCCAGTTTTTGTTCATGATTAGCTACAAGACAATAGCAGTAGGAGGTGTAGTGGGTTACAAACCCTAGTTTATCATTTGTTCAGTTCAAAAGGACGTATGTCAACGCAAACAACGCCCACAAAGATTGATTCCTAAGTTTCCTAAGTCTGTATTGTATTCTTTAGTATTTTGTTCAGTTGTTATCAGACTTAAATGACACCAACAGGCCTATACTATTCAGTCTTAAAAAGGTTCGGTTCAATGTATCGCTTTCGTTTCAAACACCATAAAATTTGTTTGGCCTTCCTAAAGGGCTCCTTGTAGCGAAAAAAAATCATCTATTACCATGTACATTATAGTTTGTGATCACGAAACATATCTATTTACTCTTGAAGAGCTTAAAAATCTTAAAAGTTGACTTAAAGTAAAAAAAATTCGAAAATTGTTTGATTAACGGATTCTTATCGATGAATTTTTTACTAGACGTAGATCATGGCGATCCCCTGGAGCGAAAATTGAAACTTTTTTGCGGAGATTCAAAGGCTGGGAAAGGTTTTAAAAATCAGTGACGAATATCTTTACTGTCTCTAGTTTTATTGAAAAACGCGTAAGCTGTAAATACATTCATTTTATCCACAGAGCACTTGGTTTGGGAATATTTTCATTTATTACACACATCACCAGACAACAATCTGCTATCTGTTATATTTTTGATCCGTTATTCTTCCAAAAAATTTACTTTTTGTAAGCAATTCGATATCGCAAGACTTTTTATCAAGCTTAATCCATTTTTCCATAGCCTGTGTAGTTGCATAACTGTCATCTAAGGCAGAATCAAATAGTAGGTTCTTCGTAATTCCCCAAACACTACCTTAGAAAGTTTTGTTGTCTATAAAAGGGTGTGTTATAGCGATATAGACGTAAGATGAAGACGTATAGTTCTACTGTTGGTGTTATAATGTACTCACTGTCTGCTTTTTGTGGTCAGATAGAGTCTCTGCAAGAGAAACTCCATCTAGTCCGTAATGTCACCATTATAGCATTTGACAGTTTCTATTTTTTATGTTTTTGGCTTGACAGTTGCACAAATACATTGTGGTAAAACAGTGATCCTCCTTTTAAGATTGAACCCTTTCTTTTGCACTGAAAATAATATTCGCATCAGTTTGGCAATTTATGGACTTGGTGAATTGCATATGTGTATGCATAAAAGGGAGGGCGATGGTTACAGTAACTAAATCTCCCATATCAGAATGTTCTTTTACCGCATTCGCTGCTCCCTGAAAAAAAAAATTAACCCCCCCCCCCCCCCCCCCCCCTTCTCTCCCTTTAAATAAAGTAAACCTTGGGGATCACAAATGTTTCGTTTCCTTGCGTTGGGTAGCTCTACCGAAAGGCCGAAACATCGGCAAGGTGAGCACATAAATGATCTGTTCCACTTAAACAAGCGCAACTTGCATTAAAATTCCGATGGGTAATTTTCAATAAGCATTTAAGGGCATTAGTGGATGAACATCGTATCAGGGATTAGCACCTAATCACAGAAAGGGGTAATTTAATCCTTTTCGGAGGCTACTTGTGTTACTATTTAGCCATACATTCATGTGTTATAGGAAACGAGAAGATCAAAACACGCCGTACAAAATAAGAGGCTCGTGAGCGGCACAAAAAATATGTAAATTAAGTATGTACAAATGTAACTGAGCGAAGTCGTTAAGGAAACTTAACGCAATACAAAATATTCCAAAATTAAGGGCGCTTAAATTGTCCTTCGGGAAAAGTAAAAGGGTTAAAAACGAGATGCTAGAGTAATAATGTGCTGTTAGAGGAGACAGTTTAAGCCAGATTTAAGCCTGCTTTCTGTTCAGGCAAAAGAAGCCTTTCTGTAAGTAAGGGAAAAAATTCAGAAAAAGGTGTCACAAGAAAAATAGTGTTAGGACAAGAGCAATGCACATTGCAAGAGAATAGAGTTTTGGGGAGCTCTTTCTCAGTCAACACCCAAACGATCCAAAAGACTGGCATGACTTACAAACAAATGTAAACAAAGTAAACAAAGAAATTTTCAATAAACATAAAACAAATATTGATGCATACCGTCGTTTCGTATCTGATATTAACTTTCTCAAAATTTTGCAATATATATATGATTGTAGCGCATTAGAAACTAAATTCTCGTATTGCTAGCTATCGAACTTGGCAAAATTGATGAAACGACAGAGGCAAGTTTACGAAGTCAGGCTCTTTAGTCAAGTCGCTCGAGCTTTGGTTGTCCAGCTGCACTACAGCGCTTTTAAACTTGCTCTGCCGGTGCTTTTGCCATCCCTGTTCACTCGCTAAAGGAGGCAGTCAGTAAAGTGGAGAAAGTCAGATACCATCAATTGTTTAATGGGTTTTACTAAATGTTAATTTTGCTTTACAACAAGCACTTCATAAACCAAAGGTACCTTTAAGAGTTTTTCGAAAATATACTTTTATTTTCCAAGTTTAAGCTGTGGCAGATTGCTTTTTTGTCGTTACGTCAATGTTGCCAACCATGTGCGCAAAAGGCTCACATAGTAAACAAAAACATCATGCAAAGTTTCTGTAAGATTTATGCACTTCCAAATTCTTTTCTTTTCCGTTTATTTCACTTCTGTTTACAGAAAATTGGTGTAAAGCAGGATGACTAGTTTGTTTGGGGTGCAGTGCAAACAATTGACCGTATCCTGGATGAATATCAATGTCTCCAACAGGCAAATGGCACACAAGCCTTAGAAAATCTCAATGACGACACAGCTGAATGGCTCAAAACAATGAACAATTATGTTTACGTTTGTTTATGACGGCGACTTTGTTTACATACCAATAAAAAATTGACGGTGTAAACAAACTAAACATATCTTGGTCACTCCCGCTTCTACTTTAAAATAAATAATCATAATACCATAAGCTTAAGGGGTATCAGGGTACACGAATAATCACTTTGGGGTGCGGGGAAAAAGGTCGGAAACCAATGGCGTACGTGTACACTGACCTATCCAAAGTTAAATAAACTAGTTATGGTGTTTGAATGATCCGCTTTCAGTAGGTTCAAGTAGAGGCTTTCTATGGAGAGCATTACGGAGGCTCAATTTGCCTAAGATCGTTCTGGCCAATCTTCCCTCGCTATACTAGGACTTCTTTCAGAGGACGGTTGAAATAACGCATGTGAACCGGAATTATTTTATTGTCTTACATCATTAACCCAAAGGCTTCCTTTAGGAGAAGTTTAAAATAACAAAGACGAGTGTAAATTATTTTTGAAGCACTAAGTGCAATAAGAAGCTAAGAGATTGCATTTGAAATACAAAAAATGGCTTCCCTCAATCAAATAGAAAACTAGATATACAATGAAGGATTAATGTATAAAAACATGCTCTGTACAAAATGTACAAAAAATACACCAATTTAAACGGCGTACTAATTGTCTAATTATGAAACGATCTCAGCTCTAGCTAATTTTGTCATACACTATGATAAGATTACAGGTAATTTTTTAAGTAAAGACTTACAAAGCTAAATGCAAATTTTAAATTCACATCAAATTGGAAATGCAACACGACTAACTATACATGTAAGAGTTTGGTTGAAGTATTTCAAGTGGCGTGGTGAACAATAATCTTTTTGCAAGAAATTTATAGAATACGAGATGATTGCCACAAGTAGTTAAAAGCAAAATGTTAGAACCAAAATGTTTTCTGTCACTTGTGTTACAGGAAAACTCATCATAAGTGAATGAACGCAATTTGACAACAGAGGAGGCTTGTTCTCTTCTAAAGAACTCCGCTCCGATAGGTGCCAGCCCCAAAAGACCATCTCGAATCCTCTTGGCAATTGTTGGCAAATGTCCAAGTTTTCAGCAAATGCCGAAAGTTTTAAAAACAATCGAAGTGACACAATTACCAAGAGGATTCTGGTGTTTGTTTTATAGAGACGTAGGAAGTAGTCAACAAAGAAAAAATGAAGTCCATTTGTAGCTCCTTTTAACTTATGTGTTAAGAATCGTGTCTTTGTAATTTGGAAAGTAATAACGGTCGTAGCGTACAAAGAGTACTCAAACGCCTAATAACTATTTAAAAATCTGAAACACTTGCCTACCAAGTGCCATTGTTATAGCATATTGCCAGGAAACTAAATAGTTTAGGATCGCCCTTGTTTCAGTGGAGTTCGCGTTTTAGGATTTTGAACTAGATTTGATATAAGTTAGCATTGTAAATAGATTAAAGGGAGAACAATGGCTGATAGAGGAGTGAAATCCTAAGATATTAACTAGAGACATTTGACTTGTATACGACTCTAGTAAAAGACTCTAGTTTTCTTTTCTCGAATTTGACATTTAAACATTTGCATAGCCGACAAGCAATTGAAATGAAATTGCTTAAGCGGTCTGTAATCCTGCCTTTCAAGATGACCTTAAGCTATAAAACTTAGCTTTTTTCTTATCGAATGATTGCTCATATAATGTTTGTCGGCGTCACAATTACCCCTGCCCTAGGCCTCAAATGTGCATCAAGTCTGGTTTTTCACCTTAATAATGAGAAAAATTGTACCTGGTCCCTCTGGCACTTGAAGCTAGGTTGGCAAACTTCAATTTGTGTTCTTTACTCAATCGCCTCCAGCTTCGGCCTCCAGCTGCATGTTGGCTAGGCCTGTTATTTAGATAGCCCTGGTTTGCATACATTGAAAGGTTTTCTTGGTTTCTTTGTTTTCTTGGTTCATTGTGCAACATTGCCAGCCTTGCACTGGATGGGTAGCTAGGATCACAACAGAGCTTCTCGCCTTGAGAATGCGTCTAGAAGTGCACAATAAGAAAGTAAAAGCTATGTACAAATCATTGTTATTACAATAAACTGCTTGAATGTAATTTGATTGTTTGATTTAAAGTTGTATAATTGATGACAACTTTCTACTTGAATAAATGTCCAGTGTATTCAAAAGGTTCAGTATTGGCTTGAAGAGAAACCATAACTCTGTCTGGAAAGAGAACATGATGTCAAGAGTGAGTTTTCAAACTTTTGGTATGATTGAATGAGTGTTTAGGTCATTAGAATGTGGGGCAGTGGATTGATCAGCAACATGTTTGGTTTTTTGAGAAATGAGGGTTTCACATGATTTAGGTTGACCACATTTTGTTCACCAAGCATGTCAAAAATGAAATGCTTATCATATCTCTTAATGACTCGAAGGCCCCTGGTGAGGAGGTTAGAGAAATGGCTTCACAGAATCATCCCAAATAAACACACACAACTTGCAAAATGTTCAGAAAATAGGAGGATCTGTTGGAAGTGCACGTTGATATAGGTTTAACATGCAAAATAAAGCGTCTGGGACAGTCACATAGTTTTGAAGTCAAAATAATCCATGTTTGAGCTTCGGACAAGCAATTATAAGGAAGATAAAGAGGTGTTTTGTGTACAGGGTCAGCAGGACAAAAACCAAGATCTGTGGCCCAGAAAAGAATTAGTTGGCGTGAAAATGGGAAGACCTACATTCGGCAGTGGGCATAATGGCTGTTTGAAGAAGAAGAAGAAGAAGAAGAAGAAGAAGAAGGAGAATAGGAGGAAGAAGAAGAAGCAGAACAACAACAAGAAGAAGACGAGGCAGACGAAGACGCTGAAGAAGACGAAAACAAAGATAAAGATGAAGAAGAAGAAGACGAAGAAGAAGAGAAAGAAGAAGAAAAAGAAGAACAAAAAGAAAAGAAGAGGAGGAGGAGGGAAAAGAAGAAGCAGAACAACAACAAGAAGAAGAAGGCAAGGTAGACGAAGACGCAGAAGAAGACGAAGACGAAGACAAAGATAAAGATGAAGAAGAAGAAGAAGAAGAAGAAGAAAAAGAAGAAGAAGAAGAAGAAGAAGAAAAGTGGAGGAGGAAGAAGAAGCAGAGCAGGAAGAAGAAGAAGAAGAAGAAGAAGAAGAAGACAAGGAAGACGAAGACGCAGAAGAAGATGAAGACGAAGACAAAGATGAAGACGAAGAAGGCAAAGAAATCAAAGATGAAGACGAAGAAGGCGAAGAAGAAAAAGAAGAAGAAGAAGAAGAAGATGAAGAAGAAGAAAAAGACGAAGAAAAAGAAAAAGAAAAAGAAGAAGAAAAAGAAGAAGAAAAAGAAGAAGAAAAAGAAGAAGAAAAAGAAGAAGAAAAAGAAGAAGAAGACGAAGAGAAAAAAAAGAGATGATTGAAGGCATGACCAGGTCAATAATATCTAAACCTGTACACTCGACCAAATAACAATAATAGTAAAAAATGCCCTAATCATTTTTGTACCCTTCAACGGATGAAGTTTGAAAATTTTAAACTTATCATGCCTGCCGCTTTTGTAGTACGAAAGGTTGTTTGGTACAGAAGGCGTTAAATTGACGTATGTAAAAGACAAGGGCAATTCTACAACAACCTACCTTGCTTCTCTAGACATAAATGTTGTCTTACAGTTTACAGAATACAGACTGTCGGATCTTGGTTTCTTTCATCAGGGCATCATGATGTAGCAAGCTCTGTCAATTTTAAGAACTCGGGGAGCACATCCAAATTAAAATCTCATCTGGAGCAATGACCCTGTATGCATAGATAGTGTTTAATTCTTACTTGGTGTGTGACAGATGTTGTTTCACATCCTTTTGTTTTCTGTTATTCATGAAGGAACGCATAACTGATCAATTTTTTATAAGAGAGGAAGCAGAATTTATTTTATATGTTCGGAAAGGGGCTTCTTAATTGAAACTTTTAGGAAACCATAACTTTAAGGAGACAATTTCAAAGGGCAATTAGCAAGTTGGAGAACATTTGAAATAAGAATATGTAGGTATCAGCCAAGAGGCATCTAGTTAACTTTAAACTGACGAAGAACGTTCGAAGTCGAAGGATAATAGGTTTGAAGAATGAGGACAAAGCCAGACGTAAAAGAGAATGCTTCGTGAAAAAGTCCACTTTTCAAAATAATCACTCTTGGGTGCCTAATAGAAGGGCTCACCTTGAGAATGGCGTCAAGATGACACCGAAACGTCGGGAAAATATAGTAAAAGGGGGGTTGGAATAAATGGGGGATTGGAAAAATCCCAAAATAACTTAATAAGTCGGGACTGTCGACAAAAGGTTTACAAAATGAAGTCAAGAACCAATGTTTAGAATCAACTGCAACTACCTAAACGTAGGGTAATACAATACAAACAATAGTCAGTTATTCGAAGTCATGGCAGTCTCCTACATGTATTCCCAGATTTTAAAAATGTTCCCCTCATCCCCCTGCTCAATGACAGCGTTATTACTAACAACTGTAATACGCTTCTTCACACGTCTTCAAGTCTCCTGAAAGGCCACCTGCATCTTTTAAATGTGTAATTTTCATATTTTAATAAAGAAATTTTCTACTTGCTCGCGTTGAAAATGGAATAAAGTCAACGATCTTTTAGTACTTTAAAATTTTCATAATATTGATCGTCCTAAAACTAAATCTGGGGCAGATTTCAAAAGTAGAAAAGTAAATGTGATAAAACCGGTAATAACACTGATTTACAATGCATTAAATAGGCAAAAATATATAGTATATATAAGTAGAAAATGTAAACATAAGAATATATGAGTAAGAAATATAATAATCAAACCGCTTGGAACTGTGATGAAATTGCTGTAGAGTTTCTAGATTATATATTTATAACTATTAGCTCCTATTAATAAAGAGAAGATTCACCTTTTTCATTTGAGCTGTGAGCCATTTAAACGGAAGTCAGAGGAAAACAGGTATTGCTCCCACAAAGCCAGAATTTAGTTACAATTTCGCCTGACGACCATAGTGGCAGCACATTCAGTCGTACACGGGCAACCTTGAGATAAATTGAAATCTTGCAATAATAGGGTCCAAGTTTCTCAGATAATTTTTAAAAAAATGAAATAATGCAGGGGTTGTCCGACTTATAAACTGAAGCCAAAGGAAAGTGAATTTTATAAATGTTAAGCGGGCCGCATAAAAAATGATCGTGGGCCGCATGCTCGGGCTGCGGGTTGATCATCACTGGTAAAGGGTGTGCGAGACATGTTTATCATGGATTAAATTGGTCAAATAGTCGCTTCTGTGGCTGGTACTTTTTGTAACGGCTGATCACTGTACAGCGTAAAGTTAGTATTCCCTATGTATAGGTGCAAAACTTAGTAGCTTAACTACAGATGCTTTTGCTTTATTTTTCTGTTAATGGATCATGCATCAAAATTTATGAGTTTTTCAAACTAACTTCAAAAATTCCTGTTAGATATGTAACACTTAGAGTGGTAAGAAACTACGTCGAAGCTCCCTTGTTTTGGTATGTCCACCTTGTATTTGTAGATGAAATTTCGGCTGAGAAAGTTACGAAGGACGTCTACTCAGACTGCTGAACAGAAGTTGTAAACTGAAGTCAAGGTCACTTACTCTGCTTCTGGTGAAGTAAGGTCCACCACTCAACCACGAGGCCCTGATAAAAGAAAAATAAAATGCATTACAACAACTCACTTCATTCATAGAAAACATATATCGCCAGTTGCCAAATTTTCTGCCTCTTGACGGAGCATACTGCCATTGGCTGTTAACAATTTGAATTCTGGAGGCGGGCTCGAAGAAAATCTGCTAATAGAAACCAATGTAAAGCACAATGAACTTCACTTTGTTCACAATGAAACTAAGCAATAATTCGTTTACTGAAAATGATTGCATAAATATACAATGTGCTCACTGAAACCAAACAGACTTATTTGCGAGTGTACAGACAAATTGAGTAATCTTTAATCTCAACCTATGTATCATGCCGTTAAATTTTTGTACCTCGTGATACAACAAAAGTACATAGTGCACGAAATGCATGAGACCGACATCTTATACTATAGGTAAGAGTATCGGCTCCCTAACAACCAAAAAATTAACAAAAAACTATCACAATTTTGTTGGATGAGAAAAAAACGGAGGAATTCATGAGTTTGATCTTTCAGCACCTTCAGATGTCGAGATTACTCGTTTTACAGTGCACTGAAATACAAATGGCAAACTCCCTTGCTTACGGTGTACACAAGATGCTGAGTGTTCACCTAACTGTAAGATTCACTGGTTTTCCTCATAATTGTGCCCCTGCCAACCATTCATCACCCGCTCCGGCGTTGAGCAAAGATAAGGCACATTATGTTGTAGACACGGTACTGTGAGTATTGGAGGGTGATCTGTTTTATGATTAATCGTTCTCAAAGTACTAGCCGGATGCTGTAAGTAACCAAATTGTAACCGTTTATGCGAGGAATCTATGGAACAAACATCGTTCTCTTTATAAAGTAATACAAGCAACATAACGGCAACCTCGTATACTTGATTGGGTTCCATGTTTCTTAAAATATACCATCGTTGCTGTAAATAAAAGAAGAAGATAAGAACTGTCAGAATTGTTCATTTATACGGAAAAGTAGTGTGTGATACTGACAAGTGATTACTTGAGCTATTTCCATGCTTAACATAACCGTTTAGTGTAACAACAGATTATACGTAGAATTAAGGTTGCCATGAGTAACGGATTCATTCTGCTTAACGTTTTTGCCATTCACTGACCACAGCAATCGAATGGAGTGAACGAGAAGATCAAAATACGTCGTATAAAATAACAGTCACGAGAGCAACACCAGGCAGTTCAAACGCACATGATGACATTCTGTTACGTTTACTTAATGACGGTATTAGTGCGTCTTTATTAAAGTAACACGCTTAGATACAATGCAAAATGCGCTATAAAAGTGTGCTGAAATAGAAGAAATTACAAATTGATCTGACCTCTACAGAAGAAACATAAAGAAATAAGTTACAAGAGAAAAAATACAGTAATTAAATAATGCTAAAGACAATGAGAATAACAATTTCTGAATCTGAACCTTAGAATCATCAAACAATGATTTCAAATATATTTAAAGCTAAGGAAGGTCTGCAAAGTAAAAAGATACAAAATAGATTAAAAGAGATTGAATAATTACAAAGGGCTGTTTCCAGATATACATAGCAAGAACTATAGTTGACATAAAAATTTTTTTAACGCAGGTGCCATATGCTTTTTTTCATGAATTGTACAATCGAATGATTATCAATTGTTAACGTACTGACATTTATCAAAACCCGAATAACATCCCCCGTAACCAAAACACACAAACAGAAATTCCTACATTAAACATCGAAAGAGAATTTAATAAAAGCAATCAACAAAAACAAATGGAAAGAACACAAAATATTTCATATTAACAACCAACCCAAATACAAACAACAGATAGTTGGACTGTGCTAATAAGATGTGTTTTTGATGAACGTAAGGAC
This sequence comes from Alatinidae sp. Z8VKAUB7J3, assembly GCA_010016025.2. NCBI lineage: Eukaryota > Metazoa > Cnidaria > Cubozoa > Carybdeida > Alatinidae > Alatinidae sp. Z8VKAUB7J3. The sequence goes on along the minus strand of JAAAKM020073195.1, from coordinate 165,616,239 downwards.
TATCTTGTGCAGACGTTTCTTAAAGACATTCCTTCTAGGATGTCTGCAGCTTTTGTTAGTTTCATAAAATGATAAATGAGCTTGATAAATGTCATATAAGATCAAACGTTTACAAAAAATAAATTCCTATAAATTATCCGCACAAAGCCTTCTTACATACTCCATAAGATTGCTGTGACCAGAGTGAGGCGAAACGCTTACCAATATGAGTCCGTTGCTCAACTAATATTTAAATTTTGAACCACAAACAAACTTTACAAAATGGCTGAAATTGTATACAACAATTCCAAATTTTGAAAAGGCACATTTATAATAGATAGAGAATTTGAGATAAACTCAAACAATGTAAAGTATGATTATATAGTACTGTCATAGGCTCCTGCCGCCTTGAAAATCTCATCGAAAAACACAGGGTTCCTTACAACTATGCACGAATCTTGTGAGTAGACCATCTGATGAAGAGATTCATTTCACAGCCTGTCGAAATTCTGGTTTGTTTTCAACTGGGAGATTTTTCGGTATATTGGTAAACGTCTTTTCCCTTCTTTCGTCATACAGTAGACCCCAGTCTTCTGCAAAGCCCTTGTTGGCTTAATATTCGGCGTGGCTCAGTAAACGAAATTCGTGTGCTCTTTTTCTTGTGCTCTATCCCTATTAGATTGTATGGTCCATCTGTTTACTGACTAAGAAGCTGTAGAAGATGAAATGTATGAAAAAGAAAGATATTTTGAATCTTTACGATTATACTTTTATCACATTCAACATTTCACACAATATTTGTTATCTCTCTAAATGAGGTAGTCTAATGTATCAAGACATTTATCTAGAACCAGACAGTTGTAGCTCCAATCCCGGTGATCAGCACCTCGGTGTAACCTGGAGTAAATCACCTCAACTTACTCACGAATATAAGTGTGACAAAGGTTTGCTTCAGTAATACGAAAAGTATTATGGGTGACAAAAGGCAGAATATTAAGTTTATCATGCTAAAGGGTTGTGGAGTAACCTTTCGAGGAATTTTCAACAGTGTCCTGTATATGTTTATGAGGGCTGATTTATGTGGCAGGATCCTGTTTTGTAACCTCTTTAACATACGGCATACGTACTTGCTCGCACAGACGCATATGAAGTTTTTTACTGCAAAACGTTTTTGAGTGGTAGGTATTTCTTATATTTGGGTTTCAGACAACAATCTTTGTGTCAAATACACAACATTCCATTTTACCATGGGTAAATTTTAAGTCGCAACCGGTAAAAAATTTCTAAAAAATTTCTCAAAATAGTAAACCATTCATTGTCCACTACATCTGCAGATACACTGGGTACTTCATGAGACAAAGTTTGTATCACAATTCAAAACAAGTGGGAAGATTTAGGTGCTGAGCAGGGACTGGGGAACAGGGGGCAGAAGGGGCCATGCCCCTCTACGATTTCCCAAATCTCGCATTTTGCCGTGACGACTTTTCAACCTTATCACAATTGAAATTGATTGCGACAGGCAACAACTTCTCCACTCAGCTACATTTTATCGATAAATGTAAACTAAAACACAGGGAACGCGGTTCTCATTTTTCGTAACCCATTATGAGCGATGGTAAAGAACCAATGACGTATTTTGATTTAAAATATAAAGCAAATGATAGATAATGTTAAAATCTGCCAGCAAATGTGAAGTACATAATGTGTATTTGTCCTTAGCTGAATCTCCGAGGACTTAAAACCAAAATCATCACACTATTAGGATAATTATGCCTTTCAGTCAAATACTAGAAAAATACAAATGGCATGATAAGGGGCATGGTTTCATACCTCCCCTTTGAATAACGTCACCTACAAAGGAACAGGGGGTGTCAATAGAAGTTGCTGCAGGACCAAAACAGGTTCTAAATCTCCAGGAAACAAATGACAATAGTTCCAGTAAAGGAATGTTCAAGCTAATGGCTGTTCTAGTTACAAGTAAAGAACTTTTAATAAAGGTTTAAGGAGAATGGTAGAACGATTCGAGCTACCGAACGTTATTGGGACTATAGTGTATGTATTATTTTTCAACCCTTTTGACACATGGAAAGCATTTAACTCCTAAAATTATTTTCTTTGGTTCAAATACATAACGATTATTCAAAGGCCAGATCTGATATAACACTGTCAGCAGCTTTTGTCATTGGTACACAACTTTCAATAATTCAAATTGAAAAGAAAGGTTTCTAAAATGTATCATTGATTCCATATATGAAGTAACTGATAAACACTAACAATAAATCGTTTTTTTCTTTTAAAAGAAAATGCCTCACGCTACTCTTCTCAAGTCTTCTAAATCGGATCGGATAAAGCAACTTATTATCTGGTTTTCTATTGATGCTTATAGTACGAACGCTTACTTGCTGACAAAACAAAGGAAATTCATGCAGTACTTATGAAAGATTGACTTTGCAACTACAAGGCGATTACCTTTCTACCCTGTTCTACCCCTTAAAGTCTCCTTGCGCAAAAGAATCGACAGGCACAAGTTTATTACGAAAAATAATCCGCAAATTTTCAATGTCCGCAAATGTTTCTGTACTTAAATTTTGATCTGCGAAGTAGCAATTACACGCCGAAACTTCATGGTGATGTATCTGGCGCAAAAATACCATCAAGGAAGTGACTTTTTATTCGAGAGTATCTTCGTACAGTATGGATAAGACAGAGAAGACTCGGCCCGATAGATACATATTCGACCCGTCGTCAACCCGTCGTCAACCCGTCGTCAACCCGTCGTCACCCGTAGATCTGGGCTCTACATATTTCACGGGTCGTCACGCCTGGTCTTACCATTTATGGAGATTTTTGTGGTTTTGGAATATATCTAAAACGTATACATTCAGAGACACCCTAGAGATACTAACAGCCCTTAAAAATTTAAAATGTAATTCAAGAAGTATGTTTTAGGGCCTTTTTAAAAAAATGTTTTTAAAAATTTGAATATTGCGCAACATTTCATAGCCATAGATGACGTCGTTGACACCAAATTAATTTTATTTTACTATTTGTTGGGAAAGAGTTAAGCTATAAACGTGCCGAACGTCTTTGTAATAGCATTAGCCGATCTAACGTTATAGTGTGTCAAAGTGTCGAGGGCCAATTACCCCCCCCCATGTACGGGGGAGCCAAAAAGCCCATGTTAGGTTATGTTAAGGTATTAGAGCACAATGCCGAGGGGTAAATCACTCAAAAAAATGTGTACGAGATTTGTGTTTTATAAGATTTCACCTGATTTCACCTGATTTCACTCTGAACACCAGACCAGATTTCATTGATTTGCCTTAATTTCACCTGTTTTTTTATCTGATTTCTCGTAAGGGTGTACGATATTTCAGAAGTGATTTACCCCTCGCAGAAAACAATATTGGAAAATATGAAAGAGATGCTTAACTTGCCACAAGCATTTTTGCGACACAGAAAGTTTCATCATTATGCGTTCGAGGTTTTCTAATTCTTTGACACCCTAGCGGAAGTGCTCTAAACGCTCCATTGCAAGTGAGTTAAGCTCGGTTTACACTAGGTTGCAACAGGTTGCTGGTTACTGCAACCTGCAACTTGTTGCGCGTACCTGTCATGTTTACACATAGAAAAATCAATGCAACCCCTGCATGATCTGGCTGCAACTCTTCGAGAGGTCTTCGCTTTATAACGGAAATAGTTGGAAAGCCACGAGTTGGGGAAAGCTTTTACTTCATTCAATCATTTTTTCTTTACACTGTTAAGAGAGCATTCTTTGTATCTAGGTGTTAAGTTCTTCCGTCATGTAGTGATGTGTTTGTGTCCTTAATTGCCTCTGCGAAGAGATAAAGAACGAGACAGCTGTAGCACGACTTAATTCCACAGCTCTGTTGATACAGTAAGGGGAATTGATGCTATGTGTGACCGAGTCACTGTTCTTTCTCTGGTTATTCGTAACCAGTTCCCCCCTTTTATTTCTCTATCTTCATTGCCTAATTATAGTAAATCATCTAAGTAGTACGCTACATTCGTTCTAGGAAAAAGCCCCCCGGAAAATTGCCCCCAAGAAAAAAGCCCCCGAGGATATGTTCTATGTATTAGTTTTCATGGGGGACTTTTTTCCGGGGGGCAATTATCCAGGGAACAATTTTCCTCGGGGGCAATTTTCCGCGGAGCCTTTTTCCGGGGGGCTTTTTTCCTGATACCCGCTACATTAGCCAACGTTTGGGAAAACTTACTTGTGGTTTACAACAGCGTGGACAGTATTAAATTTTGTTTATGTACATGGCCTATTTCAGGTCAAGGTCTAAAAAAGAGGAAAATGTATCAACACTGGCGTTTGAACCCCGAATATAGCATCGGCAGTGGTTTGTTCGCGTGATGTATCCACCCTCGGGTAGAGGTCAAGTTGTTAAGAACTAGTAGCCACAATTTCAAAATGTCTGGTCTACTTGATTGTGCTACTCATACTATACATATCACCAAAGGTAAATAACCACCCCATGTACAACAGTCACGAAGGTGAGGGGGGGGCAAGGGCAGGCACCGCCCCCTGAGAGAATTCACTAATGTATTCCGCCCCCCTGACATTCTCATCGGCATATATATTTTGCACTGTCGTATATCATAATGCATCGGAAATATTAATGTTGGACCTAACTCTGACATTTTTGTATCGATATAACCAAATATGATATAAAATTGAATGCATTCTATTGTTAGGATTATTTCAGGAGAATGATGAAACTTATGACCGTCCCCCTTTCATATTTTGGAAAGCGAAAAACCATCAGCACTACCCTGCCGTGGACGACCAAAGATGTTTTGGTTCAGCACTGTGTTAAATGATGAGAAAGAGCATTTATGGATTAATATTAATAGAGGGATTCTTGACAGACTTGCAACATTATTGGAAGAGTTTAAACCGGCCATTGTTGGCATTGCTATTTTCATTACGTCAGGGAATACGCACGGACAATACGGCAAAATCCCGAATATAAGCACTGGGCTTATAGAGGTTTGTAAGCACATTTTGGTGGGCTCATAATCGTGGGGTTAGACACTGGGGGCCTTATATGTGGAGATTTTTTTGGGTTAAGTGGTGACTTGTGTATTCCAAAAGTTCACCATTCGGTATCCAATCAGAGAGACTAAAAACAACATTTAATGCGTAAAATCTCAAAAAAGAATAGAGTAAATACAGGGGCTCTATATATACTCTGTCCATGTTCATTCACTATCACTGCCTTCAGCACTACCAATTTCGAATACAACACACAGCATACTAAATGTAAGCCCTGGGCTTGTATTTGAGGGCTTAGATTCTGAAGCATATATTGGTTAGTTTACAGGGGGGGGCTATATTCGGGGGAGCTTATATTTGGGAGAGCTTATATTCGGGATTTTACGATATTAGGTGAAAATTTTTTGCACATGATACCAAAAACGAAGTCAAAAATATATATTTTTATTAACTTACAGCAACAAAATAATTTTGCAAACCTCTGGAGTTTACAGAGGCTCTCGTGTATCCAACGATTCAAGCCGCTAGCCTGGGTCACTAACCAAGGGAGAGCTTCGACAAGGGCAACTGACCACAGTTGATAAGGAACGAGGTGCAGGGGCTAATTCAGCCCAGAATCTGACCGGTGCTCAAAGTTTTGAGGAAGGAGCCGAAATTTCTTATACCTGGGGTGAGGGGGTCATGGGGTATACTTTATATTGACGGTCGGATGGCTGTGTTTGCGAGACAATTAGGGGTCTGTTAATTTCCTAACAACAGAGAGACCACAGTCTTTCAAAGAACTGAGTAACTCTGAACCCTTATATTGAGTAACTCCGACGAGACTAATTGGCACTCTTCTGTTTGAAATATTTTGCCTTGCCTGTGCACTTGAACACTTACCAGAGAATAAGAAACTGCTAAGAAACTTTGAGGGCTCAAAGGTTAATATTTTAAGAAACTTTGAAGGCTGGACGCTGAGATAGTTTCTTACATAAAAAAATAAGTGAAATGTTATCGGCGATGGTCTTAAACAATGGCATAAGTAGGATTTCCTGTAGGGGAGGACCATATCAACTCTAAAAGGTTCCTTGTTGTAGCTAATTCCTCCCTCTGCATCAGATCAAATAGAGACATGCTTGTATACACTCGTTCTTGTAGCACATTTAAGCCTGGTTCACATACAAGTAAAACCCGTCGCCAGACAAGCGTCTGAGATATGCCAAAGCAAAAGTCGTCGGAAAGTAACAAAAAATTTTGTTCTTTTCCAACGAGTTTTCTCTGTTGGTTTCCGGCCATCACTTGAATTGCTGTCGCCTCTTTTGTTCTGACGCGGAAATTCTATAATGACGATGACAGGTGCAAATTTTGACAGCTATTTGACACCAAGGGGAAATAAGGCTCCACAGCAAGCACGGGGGTTGTATCCTGGACATGATAATTATTTTTTGAAGTATGTAGACCGAAGTGCCACGATCAACAGCATGAATATAAACCCCCGTCAACGAAATTCTGACGCGAAATGCTCCGTTTTGGTTATTTGCGCTTGGAATGACTGGATCGGGCATGTGAATCAGCAGAAGTAAAGTAAAACGATCTTCTTACTTGCAATCTCTCAATCAAAGACCCCTGATGAGCAGTAGGCCCCTTGCATATGACTCATAGAAATAGTAGATAGACTAGCTAGAATCAAACTTTCACTGTTCTATCTACTATTGATATCTAACAACCTCACCCTCACCGATTCCAAGACCTAAATTTTACTTCTTGCCGAGGTACAAAATGAACTCAAACAGATACCCAGTTGGGCTGTCACATCTGCACCACCATTTGAAACCCCATTTGATAGGATTACCCTTGATGTACTGCTTTATTTAATTTTCGCCATTAAGTTTTGTCACATGTTCATCAACACACTGTTCCGCTGAGTCTGAAACCTCTTTATGAGAGGCTTTGTTGAGAATGTCGATTATTGGACGTATCTTTTATGTTTTATCAGTGCTATCGGCAGTATGGTTGTTCGAAAAATGAAATTCTGAAGAACTTCTTGAAAACGGTTTCGAGGCATAGAACATTTCACTGCTTCATTCCCGACAAATGAATCATACCTCCAACACATGTCAGTTGATGGCAATTTATGTATTGAGATGACGAAAATTTATTCCAAGAAACACTTGAATTTCCTCCCTATCAGTCACGAAGGTTCTCCCAGATTGTGACGCCTATAACATTGACTGTTCAACAAGTAATGCGACTAACTAATCCATGTTTGCTACCTTCATAAAAACGTCGAGTGGGGAATCGTCTTCAAAGTCGATGAGAAGAGAAAAAGCAGTCTAAAAAGTCCTAGTTTGTCTCATTATTTACTCCATTTCCTAACATTGGGACACCAGTGACCCAGAGCAGAAAAATGGTTTTCCCAAAAAGTATGAAAAAAATGGCGAATCAAATTCTCTGATAATGCATTCCTTATCATTTATAGATGTAAAAAAAAATAAATTATTTCATGGGTCACATTCGCGATATTTTTATAGGCCAATTTTTACGTCACGTGACAAGGCAGCCATAAGAAGCAAATTTCACCACGCCTAGGGGGACCATATGTAGATATTTGACCTAACTTTTTGCCTTAAATTGGAGAATCACATTACATGGATAAGATAAAATAGAAAAAACGATGATTTCTTTGTGCTTCAGGGCGTCATGGAGTGGCTTTCCATCTGGTCCAAAGCCGAATGTTGTCCCTGGTGATTTGATAGATAAGAGGGAATCACGAGCGTACATAAATTTACAAAATATAAACCGTTCGGGAGAAGCAGCGATGTCAAAGCCTGACAAATCTTCTAACTCCTTGCCTCTACACACCAACAAATAAGCGCACTTTGGTGGAAATAAACATTGTCAAATAGTGGACCACAATACTTAATATAAGAAGAGACGTATAGGCCAACATACGTGCTGTGAGCATAAACATTTGCATCCTCAAAAAACTCTTTCTCCTTACTATGGGCTTCCACGGTATTGATCCTGTTTTGTAGAGCCACTTACACTCTTCAAAGATTTTTTTACCGTCCAGAAAAAAATTTCCTCCCCAATAGACATCTTGCGCCAAAACTAAAATGAAAATTATGCTCCCAATTGCTCCTTGGTGGCCATTAACATTGCTTATTTGTTACCACAGTTTAACTTGTGTAGCCCCTCAGGTTGCTTTAAACTTTAGATGAAACACTAACAAGAAGCAAAACAGTTATTTCAATAGACTCTCTCAAAACCATAACTCAGAACCGAATTCGTATTTCAGCCTTGGAATAATACAATTGGATATAATGCTGGAAGAGTTATGCACTTGTCAATGAAAGGCAAGCAAATGGTATAGAAAGTACATCACCACCATAAAATAACAATAACCAGGCTGTGTTTTGAGTGGGGAACATGAACCCCGTCAATTTTGAGAGAGAAAAATCAACTTGAAGAACGTACGTAACACCAAATAGAAATTTCTGTTATTTTGTGACATTGCACCACATTCATTTTAAGGGTTGTTTTTATTTTCTCCTTGTTTCGTTTAGTGATTAATTCTCACTTCAACAAGAAGTACGCAAAAGGAGAGGCGCATAGAATAAAATTGCTGCTACGATTTCGAACTGTTCCTGACTTTTAATTCAGTCCAGGACAGCAAAGCTCTGGCTACAATATATCCACTACATTGAAATTCTGAAGCTCTTTATATGTGCGAAGCGAACTGGAAAGTGGAATTTACACTTGGTGGCAGTCAGCAAAATGATTAATATTTTAGCTGCTACAGGACGCTTGAACTATGCCAAGAGCGCTCGTCTGTACCTCCAACTCATGCTTGAATTAGATACCCAGTATCCAAGGGTGTATGAAAACTTTGCAGAATACGGCTATCATACAGTGCGCAGAACTGATAGGTTTTGGGCTGGATTGTGGACGGACTTAATTATCGAACAGGTACTGATGCGTTCATTGAAGTCACGAGGGGGTCTTACACACGGGCGCGGTGTTACAGAATCTGTAAGGACACAGTGGGTAAGGAGCATGCATAGATGTTGCACATGTTGTCTGAATTGAACGGAATGAGGATGGCACTACATTGATGGTTTGCCACTACCAATACTGACAGACGAAGATCCAGCTCCCGAGAGCTTACTCAAGTTCATACACTGCAACTGCAAGTGTGGAGCTACGAAAATGTGCAGCACAAACACTTGCTCCTGCAAAAGGAATGGAATTCACTGTGTTCAGGCTTGTCGAAACTGAAGGGAAGACTGTAGCAATGCAAATAATGCGAGTGTGGACCTTCTTGAGGATGCCTTTGACAACGACAGAAACTTTTTGACATTCTACAGGAAATGCCTAAAGACTACCTCAAAAAAACCCGAAGTTATTGTAACACTCTTGAGAGTCAACTTTCCAACAAAACCCAAATTTTGTTACAATTGTTTATTCCTCTTGCCCCCGTCTTCTTTTTTGCGTGCCATTTTATTTGCCTAAAGCAAGAAATGTTAAAGAAATGATTTAAGACATGACATTGCGGTTTTATCATTAGGATCTATTGCAAGTTGAACCTGAAATTTGGAGAATTTTCTGACTATAGTGGTGGCGGTGCAGAAATATTCGAGAGGGCAAGAATGAAAAAGATTTCACACTCGAGAAAGCAGGTATTATAATCGTCATAACCCAGGATATTGTGCCATTTAAACTCCAAGGTTTCTTTGCCAACTCGTACACTTAAGGCATCGTATACAAACCTATACTTTCCTAGTCATAATCTATATGCAGACAAAATTCTGGTTGATGTCTGTGGTGTGCCTTCGCAGTGGTTACAAAACTAGTTGTTGTGTGATCATATACTTTGTGGTGGTGACAACTCGAATTCGAGCTCTAGGCAACAGATGAGGAGCCAAGATAGAGAATGGTTGTACAATGTACCACAGATGTTGTACAAAATCAGATAGTTCTCCAGTGTGATATATTTCACTGTGTCATTTTACTGAGGAAGCATCAACTGCATTATGATCTACTGTCGTCCATTTTTCTGCCACTTAGGAAAACAATGCTGCGGACGATTTCAAAAGAATTACAGGTATTAATTGTATAATGTATTCCTTTTTTGTGCTAATTTGTAGGGGGAGGGTCATTTTTACTTTTGGAAATTTTTCCCCTATATCACTTGATAATAATCCCCCATGTTACGAGTTTTAGGAAAATTCTTCACCCATTTTATTTCCTCCCCAAATTTTGTGAGAAACGAAAAGAAAGGACTTGCTTTCAAGTAATATAAGAAAGAGAAAACAACATTAAATGTAAAAGCCCTCTTTAAAGTAAAAATCTCAAGAGTGTGTCGAAACATTGTATCAAATTTATTCATTTTCGTTAATTTCCAGCCCACATCTTTAAAAAGATAGCGCTCACCTCCTCATTCAGCTAACGCTCCCATTTATCTTATCCCCACGTACAGTAAAGCACGATAGAGCAATTAAATAAAGTCAAGGTAGCCTTTTCATAATTATTGAAGCAAAGTAGTCAGGAAAATAAAACGCTGCTTTGCACTGCCAAATAGTCACAAAGCCTGATCATTCGGTGCTTTCTCCTCCTCAGCACATAGATTTTAACCTGTTCTTGCGTGTCTCCCTATACAAGAGTTGATATACATGACGTTCTATATAGTCTACAAAGCCTGCAAAATTGTTTCCAAACCACGTTTTCGGTATGCTATGTGTTTGGGGGATGAAAATGTACCACAGAAAATGCAGTTGCCTAGCTTTAGGTTTCTATTTTGTGCTTGCTATAATCTATCTTGTTTCAAATTCTATTTTGTTTTTGCTTCTTTTCACATGTCTAATATAACCCTGAAAATGCTCTCTTAAATAAAAACGAATTAAGAACATTTCAGCCTGAAAGATTCTGAGATAATTAAGAACTGCAAGCTTCAACACCATTTTTTCTTCATTTTTATAAACAAACGAGTGTAATTTGTGTATTCGGAGCTCGTGCCGATTGGAATGAACTTTCAAATTAACCTTTCTGCAAAGTGGGAGTATGACCCCAACACCCCTGGGTAACACCATAGCTGATTACTCACTCTTGCACAAATTTTGCCTTTTTCATACATTTCCGTCCGCCTCAACAACATCTAATGTCCTGTTTCCGTGCTCAGCTTGAAACAAATTTGCGCTAAATATTTCAATTTCCGTGTTCAGTTTCAGTTTTTATTTTAGTCTCCATTTTAAATTAATTCAATATTTCACTCTTTCTCTTTTAGAATTCATACTTGTGCATGATCATGGCTAACGTTACGTCAAATATTTTTGGTAACAGCGGCGACGCAGCTGTAGACGCACTCTGGACACTTTTATGTGCGTTCATAATCTTTACAATGCAGTCTGGCTTTGCATTACTTGAATCAGGTACTTGAAAGAGATTTTTAAGGATCTTAAGCGGGCCACATACCTGGGGAAGACCCAGGGCACACTTGAAAAGCGGCTCCTCTTTCAAACCCTCCTATCGCATACACTGATAGAGTAGTAGCCATGTCTACCGCAGAAGCCGAGTATATTGCGCTCTACCTCGCAGTACAGGAATGTGTCTGGATAAGACGACTCGTGTACGACTTGAAAGAAGATCTCTCTGATCCTACAGTCATATACGCAGATAATCAGTCTACCATTAAGATCACTGAGAATCCAGTACATCATCCTAAAACAAAACACATCTCAACAAAATACCACTCTGCACGTGAACAATAAGAAAACGGTATTATTAAAGTAGTGTATTGTGGAACAGAGGAGATGTTAGCAGGCATTTTACAAAGCCATTGTCGGAGGACCGATTTTCAAAATAACGAGAAATCTTTGACTTGTACAAAAAAACGAAAAAGGAGAAGGAGTGTTGAAACTAGACTTTTATGGTTAACTGTTTCTAAGTCATTCAAAGGACTCAAAGACTGGCAACCATTATGGTTATCTGCCATCTTGAACATTACCTTATTTGATATCTCCATAGTTACGTTAATTGTATACTCTTACATTTACCGTGTTACTTTTCACTCTTGTAAAAACATTCTTGGTGTTAAGATGAGTTGTTGATATAACATAAATCAGTATCTTCACTGACTTAATATGCTTCTGCATCGTTCAGTCGCAACAGCTTTCCTTTGATAATCTAGGAAATAAGAAGGTTATATTTGATTTTAGATTGTTCGAGATTGGAAATTAGGATAAATTAGGGTTATTTTAGCTTCTGGGAAGTAACACTTGCTATATGGAATCCAACGTAACTTTCGTAACTCATAAATTTTAACAAAACTCCTTTTCGAAATGAACAATTCTTGCTTTAGACGCATTTTAAACCGACGCTATACATGCACATAAACACGACAGCAAATTATCTGATAGCTGCACTTTATTATCTCTGTCAATTGCTTTCGTCACAAACACGCTTATCATAAACAGATCTGTTTAAGACATCGTTCCACACAAACTGTATGAGCTACACAGCACAGATCCTACTCCACTAACTTTGGAAAGGCGTAAAGTGTATCCTTTCCCCTTAACACAAACACGACTTTTCATAAAATGATTGTGATCCCTAAATTCAACAGAAGTGTTGACATTGATCTAGAAGGTAAATGTGTGTATTATTCAGGAAGATAATCTGATATAAAGTTATTGCTATTTGTGACACAAACATGCATCGGAAACTGTAATGAACGCAAATAGATATGTGCTTCCCAGATGTGCTATGATGGAAGGTTACTGGAATTAAAGTCATGTTGAAAGACAATGACAATGGCATCCAGTTCTGGCCTCCGGTTGCATGTTGTCCAGGCCTGTTATTTAGATCGCCCTGATTATACCCATCGAGTAGCAAAACACTTTCCAGCTCATGAAACCTTGTAAAGTTATGATACATCTGACACTCGCAGTGAGATTACAGTACAAGTATTCGAGGCTGGGAAAACCACAAGCCGTCAATACTCGTTCTATTTGAACATAATCTCCTTCATTGTGACGGTCAAGGTAAAGTGAAGGGCGATCTGAACAACATGCAGCGATTGTCGTCAGAAGCTGATTAGCTCACTGTTATCATTTGAACACATAGACTTTTCTAGTAGTTTCAGATAAGATCTAAGGGACGAGCTTGCAGATTCAAATCAGGGGGAAGAAGCAGCTTTATGCTGATTATGTTCCTGTACTCTTGGGTGCCTAATAAGCGGGGGGGGGGCTAATAGTAGAGGGATGGGAAAAACTTTAGAAATTTAATAAGCAACGGGGTCAAAATAAGCGGGGGGGGGTAGAGATAACAAATTTTCGTAAATTGCATGTGTGCCATATCGATATACCACAACATATTATAGCTGGAATTCACTGAGAATAATGGTAGACATTTCCAATGTGAAACAATGTCGCAATTTCAATCCTAAACACTGAGTGCTTGATGTATCTGGTATTCTTGGGCAAAAAGTAGTTTAGTACTTTAGTGTTGATTAAAATATGTGTCAGTTTAAATATACTTACGTACAGAGAAACTGGATTACTATGTTTAAACAAAGTGATAGAAAGTGGCTACTCTTGCAAAGTGTTTCAAAGTAACAAGAATAGCTTTATTGTTTTCCCGATCCATTACAGAGAAAAATGAGAATAATGCATCGACTAGTTTGTTATTTTTGTTTCTTTTCTTTAATTGCGTGAACAAAGTCAATTCAACAGATCTCAAAACAGACTAGGCAATAGGACAGTATTTGATTGAAAACCCATCGTGTGCTCACGACTATCAAGAGGATTCGTTTAGGGTAGTAGCCAAAGCCAGATCTCCTTTTCATCTTGCCGCCTTAGGAGCCGCATTTATTAAAACAAAGAAGCTAGTACTCTGTCGACAAGAAGAATTTGTTTACAATTTTTTCAAATACGCCTTTTTCAATAGCGCGAGTGGCAGAAAAGGTGTCGCTCTCGCGGCCGTTATTTTCTAGGATTTTCTCATTTCCTAAGATTCATCGTAATAGCTTTCTCATTTCACTCCATACGATTGCTGTGATCAGTGTATGGCGAAAACGTTTAGCAATATGAACCCGTTACTCAACGCAATATTCAAATTTTCTACTACAAACCAACTTTTCTTTAATACTTAAAGTCTTTGTTTTAGCCTTTAAAAATTTCTGCCGCCGCCTAATAGCAGGAAAAACTCCCTTTTGCCCTCTCCTTGCCATAACTGCACTTGTGGCTATAATGAACCAGTTTCCTTTCCATTTAAGACGTAGATATTTCGTCATGCGGCCAGATGGAATGTTCTAATTGAAAGACATCCCTACGTCATTCGCAGATATTTCCATCGCTATCACTCTCCTTTGTATAATCCTTAAACTGGATTTTCTAAACGGACTCAAGACTCCCTATTACATTACCTCGATTATGGAAAACGCAATAGTAATCGTAACTATTTTGAGAGCAAAAGCCCCCTTAGTTGCCCCTGTCCGCGGTCCCTAGTCAGCTAGTTATCCTTTCTTTCATATCCCCAGACAAGCAAGTGATCAGTTGTAAAGATTTGGAGGGCCCGTTTTGAACTCGGGGGATGGGGGGGGGGGCGAGAAAGGGAGTAATTTTGATATTTTGAGTCTGAAACTGCAAATACTCAAGGGAAGCCTCTCGTAGTTTAATATAGAGACAAGAATGAAGGGGAATAACGACAAGTTTGGGTGTGCTAAGAATTTCCATAGCTCCCGTGGGCAAGGGCCTGTCCCAAAATTTTTAAGAACCTCGGTTTGGTAGAAGTTTCAAAATGCTTTTTCTCAAATCTCTGCTCGTAAGGAGGCCCTGGTAATTCATCATATGAGCTTCATACGTTGCAATAGATCAGTTTAATCAAGGTACTACTCACTGTGGATTATTGACAAGAAATAATGGTATTAGCCGAATGACCATCGCCACGGGAGTTTCTATCAAATTTGTGATCTCTAGTGGAAACCCCTGTGAGTAACACGCATGGGCTCCCAATCTTGTAGTGCGGAAAGGAAATTATCTACGTATGCTAAAAATCAAGAGACGCATAGAAAACTAATCAGCCCCCACAACGTTTACGTAAAAGTGGATTAGTGAAAATGGTAAAATAGTAATCACTTTTCCACTCATGCGTCTCCATTGCACATTATAGTCTAGTTCAGTACTTAAAATCCAATTCCTCCTGGCAAAATGTTTGAAACAGAAATTCGCAAGCATGGGAGCCTCCTCTCTACCCTCTTGATCAAGTAGCTTTTTTACAAGCAGACGGAGAATAAGAATCAGCAAATGAAGATAAAAATTCGATTTTTTCAGATTCCATTATTGCTTGTACTATATGAACGAACTTTATGAACAATAAGGAGACGAACAAAATTCTTTATTGGCCTCCATAGTGCGCCATATTTGGTTACGCATTCAGTACCGGGAGAACAATAGAATTATCCTTCCAGACTTTTTATATATAGTTCAGTGCTTAGGACACTCAGGAATTTGGTCCAAAAGGATGGCGGAATGCGTGAATCAAAAAAAATTACTGTCGCTTCATTTTCCCTAGAGAAACACAGTATTCCCTCCAAGGAATTACTAGCCTTGATGAGTATTGCCAGTTGCAGATGAGACATACTTCATTAAGGCATTCTGTTATCCAAAACTGTCTTTTCAGTTTTTATCAGATATCTTTTCAGAGATACCTTTTCAGTATGTTATATAAACTTTTATTTTTATTTGTTATCTTTTGTAGTTAAATTTTAGCAAGGAAACGGCTCTGATAACGGTAAAATATAAATAAGTGACACATTGCAGGTACAGCAAGAACGTTAAAGACAGGAAAAATGAAAACAACAGCACCCACAATAACAACAACAATGATAAAAAACAGGAAGAAGCTTATCTTTTCAAACGTTTTTACAAGACATAGAGTACTACAGTGTGAGCTCATGATTTAATGAATATTACAAAGTTTGATAACATTTTGCACTCGTTGCATTCTTCTTGTTGAAATAGATAAATTTTCCAAATTTTAGAACGATATCTTGAGCAACGTTGAGATATGCCCTTTGAATCAAACTTTGAACCATGCCTATCAAAACCTTGTTATTTGAACCCAATTCATAATTTTATGAACTGAGCAAAAGTAACAGTGTTTCCTTAAGGCCTACAGCAAATTCAAATAGCCATTTCTCCCAGTTGATGTCTGATTTTAACGCCACATTTTGTATACGGCTATTTAGTGGCAGGTTCATCGTCTTAAATTAATTTTTGCAGAGATTTCTTGGAAGAAAGGTTTTGCAACGTCATCACTTTAGTACTCTATTGTCACATTGAAGAATAGATTGGTGTGGTTGACAAACAATGTTAATGAATAGTACATGTGGCCACAAAAGGAAACACAATTGACAGTAAAGAAACTATACCTTGTCGTTGGGCTTTAGATATCCATCATATACACTTTAAAAGAGAAGAAAAATCAACAGTGATATGATTTTATTGGTGACAATATTGATCTTACTGTGTTTGAGACGAAACGACATTGAAGATACTGTGTTAAAACAAAATCCTATTTGTGTGCTAAGGAAGAAAAAACTTTGGTCTTATTGTGTTTAACACCACTCAGTATGAAAAATACAAGGGGTAATATTTGGAACTTACTTGTGCTCGAAAAAGAGTTTGTGTAGAAAACACTTTTGGACCAGTCATCATGCAGAATTCAAGTCCGAATATAAATAACAAGACCGGAGTACTGTATTTATTCTTTTTCATTCAACCTCTTTGAACAGTTAATTTATTTTTCGGAGGATTTCAATACTAAAATTTTGGCGAAACAAAAGAGAGCAAATATTGAAAGAAGTTTGAACTTGGTTATGATAATTTCCATGTGTTGATTTTTGGTGCAGTACTCAACTGCACCAAAAAGGTGTTACTAAAACTTTACCATGGCACATTCCCTAAACTCTAAACTGCAAGGACAGGGTCAAAAAGGAAGGGCGAAGATTTACAGTTGCATTGCGTTTGTAAATACCCGAGCATAGGAGTACACAATTGACACTGAATAAATTAATACGCATATATCGATTATTAAATGATCGAGAGTTTTATACTTTTCAGCCATTATCAGACCAATATTTAAAATAACAAATGAATATATAAACACGTCCCCCTTATGGACGGTGGTTAATTAATTCGTGAATTTATCTAATGATCCGATTCAACACTTGCGTTCGTAGTACACTAGGCAACATCTCGCCTGCATGGGTGCCGCCAGAAAGATTTTGTTTATGATATTTCTTTGTTTAAGTAGTGTCGTCCGTAACTTTAAACGCCTGAAAAACAAATCAAGAAACGTTTTTCATTAAGAATTGATTACAAACTTTTGATATATAACAAATATCTCACTGTTGATAATGTGTCAACCAAAGAAATCAAAGATCCAGCCATTATTTGGTATTTCATCATTTACAACACAACGAAATTCGACGATAACCTGTAGTGAAACCTAAGCAGCTACTTAAGCAACTCCAGGCCTGAGTTTGGAAAATTGCTAAGCAACTCGAGGCCTGACCCTGAAAATGGAGTTGCTTATAAAAAAAAACGTGTAGGAAGTATCTGAGCGCAGCATCCATGAAACACACAACTCTGTTTCGTATAAAATATATATTATTTTTTAAAAACAAACGGTTTACACTGGGATACTCGAATATAGCATTTCTGTCGCTTTGTGTGTACGCTATGTACACGACAAATGATTACTAATAAACCCCGACCGCAATCCCATAGCCAGCGTTAGAAATATGGAGGCGTAAGTTCGAACCTTTTTCGAATTGTCAGACAAGGGTCAGATATTGTTACGTCTTAAGGAAGCCTTTACAAGTTGAATTTTGCCTTAACAATTAGGGAGACTGATTGCAATTTAAAGGGATAAGTCCCCTTTAGCCCCCTGTTGCTACGCGCCTATCCCAGGGCTGGCGGAGCAGGTGCAACTCTACCGCCAGGAGCTGTGATGCTATTAAAAGCTTTAAACAAAAGCTAGTATTTAATTATCGAAAACTGTTCCAAATAGAGTACTAAAGCGTGCCGTCACGGTTTAATGAATATCAGAAATTTGATACTTTTTTTGACTCAGTGCTTTCTTCTTCTTCACATAGATAACCTGTCTATATTTGAGACCCATACCTTTAACAATCGATGAGATACCCCGTTTCGAACGTTCAATCATGTCTATCAAAACGTTGTTAAATGAACCCAGTTTATAATTTTATGAACTGAGCAAAATTAACAAGAGAGTAAGCACTGAGGTTAATCTAGGTTTGACATCTTTGAATGGTAAAGAGGGTCTTAAATATAATTGCTTTAAAGCAACTTCATTAGCCATTCGAAAAAATGTTCAAGCTAATTTATTTATTGCGACTTTTTGGCACAATATGACTACGCATGTTATTTTAAGTTCGTTTTACCCAGGTAGTTCTAGAGCGTCAAAACCATGCACTCATTAAACTAATCGAATGCCTTTATTCACTTTTTAAAAATATATGAAATGAAAGTTGCACCAATTCTACCAGCAAATATATCACAGACTTTTTTTTATGCTTTGAGAACCATTTATAATTTAAAAGTGGTTGTATGGGAAAGCAGCGATTCCTTCAATTCTCCAAGGTCTTGATTCAAGTAATTCTAAAACACAACAACTGAGGGGGCGATTGAAAGTGGTTCATTTCATTAGCACGGGGGAAAAACATGAAGGCTCTCTAAATGAAATAGCAAGCTAGTGTTCTACGTAACTATGTGGTAATAGAATGCACAAAAATTAATATCCGAATCTGACCAATTTAACAATAATGATGACTAATACAAGGAATGTGGACCCTGTAGGGTAACCTTCCTTTGAACGAGTGGAATTTTCCCCCCCGATTGCTTCAGACAGCTTGTGCTGTTTAGTACAGGGGATATTTTTGTAATTTATTCTTAAATCTCATTTTTTTCAGCTTGAAGCAACTTTACAAAAGGCCGAAGGGGATGATGATGAAGAATTGAAGCGAGAAATTGAAGAGAAAATAGATGTGGGTTGAGAAATTTCCGTACAATTGTATTTAATATCAGACCATCATGATATCATAGTCAACTTGTTTATGTTAAGCACACCCTGTGTAGACTTGTAAGCTTTGTTTCAGATTCATTCCCTTCTTTTTTCTGTTTCTTCCTCTTCTTTTTCGTCTTCAACGCTTTCTTTCAATTACCCACACCCACCGATTACTGAAGAGTTTTGCAAGATTTCCATGAGACTTGGAGGTTACGTGCACACTACTCAATAGCTTAAACATCCCTTTTACAATTACAGTTGGTCAGTTTATGACACAAATCTATGCTTAAAATACTTCTTTAAGTTCTTTAGAAATACGTTTCTAGAAGTAATAATCAGTCACATTGTAGGAAATTGTGTGATAGACACTGGTCAAAGGAGAAAGGAGAATATAAAACTTACAAGAATGTCAGCTTGTAAAATAGTATTGAAGGAGCATAAGTGCTTTCAACAGACTTTTTTTCCTTTGCCATTTCAATCTCAGGGTAAAAGGAAATTATTCGGACAAACGAAGTTTTCAGATGAGTAAAAAGTAGCAAAACTTTTGAAATCAACTTGTGGATTACAAATTGAAAATGTGAAAATGATTGAAAAGGATTTGTAAGATATAAAACAATTGCTACGAGTACCTTTGTGTCAGTGTTTCATGTTGATTTGAGTCAAACTTTATACAAAATTTATCAAAATCAAAAGACCTTTCCTTGAAATACGATGAGAACAATATAGAGACGGAAGAATAACCATATGATAACTAATAAATATTTAACTTTGGAATCAATTGATATCAATTCCCTCTTACTGGTTTCCATCATTTGCAAGTTATTTTAAAAGGGGAATCAAAATCATACTGGTCCTACGGCTGTGTGCTGAATACAAAAAGAAATATTATATATACCTATTCTGGTAAAATAGTATCTTTTAAGACAGAGTCATATTATATGATCTAAAGAGAGTTTTTCTGTAAAATTCGTTTAGAGAATAATTTCAAATTTGAGAAAAGGAATAAGTAAAATCGGATAATCCTCATAGTGTAATCTAACAGGATATACATTTTCTGAGTCACTTATTTACCTCACCAAAATGTTTTCACTGAAATGAACCAATAGCAGTTATCTTATTATTCAAAACAAATTGATTGTGTATTTTACACGAGTTGATAATTTCTGATTGTATCCCCTTTGTACCCAGGGAGGTACCTGAAATTTTATTAGTACGAGGGAAGAAGTATACAGTCGGTGGCTTAGAAACCCTGTCCTAGATCAGGACAGAGGACAGAAGGAGGTACTGATTCAAGGGCCAGTAGCACTGTAATTCAGCTCATTAACATCAGATAAAACGGTTGTCCAAAGCACCTCCGATTGGTTGGTACAATACAAGGCATGATTCCATTTTGTCAGTATTTTAACATTCTGCGCTACGAAAGAGATTAAAATGTCTGTGGAGGCATTCCTGGACACCAATTACAAGTTACACCGGACAGGTAAGCAAAAATAATCGTATGTG
This sequence comes from Alatinidae sp. Z8VKAUB7J3, assembly GCA_010016025.2. Taxonomy (NCBI): domain Eukaryota; kingdom Metazoa; phylum Cnidaria; class Cubozoa; order Carybdeida; family Alatinidae; species Alatinidae sp. Z8VKAUB7J3. The sequence goes on along the minus strand of JAAAKM020073195.1, from coordinate 165,595,664 downwards.
CTAGAACTTATTCTAGGCTTTAAATGCAGCTCTTGGAATTTAGCCAACGAGAATGATAAGAGCGATAAGCTTAGTTTAATATTTGTAGGTAAGTTATGTTAAATAAGAGAATGGAACAAATTCACCAAATACTGTGTAATACTGTGTAATGCGTCAATGTCTGTCACTACATTAGTATGCGATTTAAGTCATATTGTCCACATACTTTTTTAACTCAAGTATGGTTGCTGAAGGTACAATAGGCAAAAAGGCTAAATTAGGAGACTACAGTAAACTCTCTTTTCTTCTTTTGATGCTCTCTTTAGTAATTCCTTTGTTATCTTTGCCAGAAAAACAATGACGGATAAGAGTGGAGGGACAGAACCCCGCTTTCCCGATGTTGCCATCACTGCACTACGAAAATTTGCTATTTGAATGATATAGGATCTCCATAAAATTACGATTTTCAGTTTTTCTCACAATCTACCAATATGTCTACTAGGAAAATGCTTTTTCAAGAGAGAACTATTCAACTAGTTTGTTAGTGGTACAAAACAAGAATATTGCACGAAATAGCAAAAACATTGTGTACTTAAAAGCTTTTTTCGTCTTCGTTTCAGTTGAACAGTACCGCTGTTGTATGGTAGATGGTAGATGTTTGGATCCCTGAAGTCCTGGCCAAACGACTCCAGTTTTCATTCGACTTTTCACTATACAAAAGTGGAATGAAAAATCCAGTCGTTTGGCCACCTTGTAGAGTATTGTAAAGTGTTGTAGAGTGGATTTTGCTTCTGGTCAAAAAGTCGAATGTACTTCTATTGTTCTCCTACTGGTATAGTCTGGTAAAAAGTCAAATGCGTTGTATAGTGGAAAATCGAATCGTGTGGCCACCCTCTCTCTCTACATCACTATACAAAACTAGATTTTAACCAAAAAGTCTAGTGAAAAGTCGAATGAAAAGTCCTGTCGTTTGGCCAGGGATTGAGATCTCCTGTGCGTACTTTTTAACAGGCCACGTGTGAATATTGTTGGGGTCGCATGTCATGTTTTGTTTATGGCGTCCCCAGATATGGTGATAGTAAGGGTACCTATGCCTGGCATTGGCGCGTTTCGTTTCCGACACATGAAAGATCTGACTTGACTTCATTTATAAAAGTAGAAGAGAACTGTTTGTTTAGAATTTTCGCATTAGATGTCCTGCCGCAGAATATTTAGTTTCGATATTGAGGTCAACTACTAGACTGCACCGGGTCTTACTATACTGTGTGTTTTTCATTACTAGCTCACATGTGGTTTGACAATACTATTATTGAAGCAGATACTACAGAGGATCAGTCTGGTCATGCACACGACAAGGTGAGCTTTGCTTAAGTGTTACAAATACTCGCACTGCAAGACAAACTTTCATTGCAAAATATTTCAAATAGAGCTACCTACAACGACAATTCTGTAAGATGATCCTCGAACTTGTAACTTGTCGAATACGGCCCCCAGAACTTTGCTTATGGTTAATGTAGGTTATCTTGAGCGCCGCTGTCTTGAACACAAGATCTTGTTAATGTGTTTTAACAACTGAAAGCAGGTACGCTCGTGGATAAGAATGAACGAATATCCGTTTCCAGTTCGTCTCTATTACCATCGTCTCTACTCTTCTTTACTACCTTCATTACTGACTTAAAAGATTGACACTAAGACTGATGTCGATACCAACACACTTCCAATGACAAATCAAGTACCCTCGTGGATAAGAAAGACCGAATGTCCGTTTCGAGTCTTTCTTTTTGGCCATCGTCTTCAATCCTGTTTATTACCTTCATTACTGATTTAAAACATTGACACTAAGACTGATCTCGATACCAATTCACTTCCACTGGCAAAACAAGTACCCTCGCGGATAAGAAAGACGGAATGTCCGATTCGAGTCTCCTTCTTCTACCATCGTCTTTACTCCTGTTTACTACCTTTATTACTGATTTTAAAGATTGACAGTAAGACTGATCTCGTTACCAACACACTTCCATTGGCAAAACTAGTACGCTCATGATAAGAATGACCAAATGTCCGTTTCCAGTCCGTCTTTATTACCATCGTCTTTGATACTGTTTATTACCTTCATTACTGATTTAAAAGATTGACACTGAGACTGATCCCGATGCCAACACACTTCCAATGGCAAAACAAGTACGCTCATGGAAAAGAATGACCGAAAGTCCGTATCGAGTCCGTCTCTTTTACCATCGTCTTTACTTCTATTTATTACCTTCATTATTGACTTAAAAGATTGACACTAAGACTGATCTCGATACCAACACATTTCCAATGGCAAAACAAGTACGCTCGTGGTGAAGAATGACCGAATCTCCGTTTCCAGTCCGTCTCTATTAGCATCGTCTTTAATCCTGCTTATAACATTCATTACTGATTTAAAAGATTGCCACTAAGACATGTCTCAATATAAACACACTTCCAATGGCAAAACAAGTACGCTCGTGGATAAGAATGACCGAATGTCCGTTTCGAGTCCGTCTCTTTTACCATCTCCAGCTGTTCAAAACCCATTGAAAGTTGGAAAGTTAGAGAGTACCATCTCTCTTCTCGATGATGATACAAATTAAACCATAAAGTGCAATGCTGAGGATAATAACATTTCCATGAAATAGATAATTTAAAATAAAAATTCTGTCATCTGAAACACCTCTGAGTGTACATCTGAACAGAACCCTGGTTCAGATAGGGAAAAACAAAACTTTATACCCGATATGGCTTAGAAAGAGCCAGCTGGAAATTAAAGTGATCATTCGCGCTGTATATGTGAACCAAACGGCGTCTTAAAGAGCTGTAAAGATAAATTAGAATAGCTCAATAAACACAAAATCATTTTGTTGTCTTACTTTAATGCAGACTTACTCCACCTAAACCAAATGAAGGTCTTCTGAATTCTCTGCAGAGGTAACAATTTACATTTTAGACTTGTAAATACTTAGTCTTTAAATTAAACTGAAACAATTAGAACTTTATACAATAAAACGGAGTGAATATAAAAAGTCCTTTGCTTCTGCCATTTTGCAGTATATCTGTTTGATTTTATCTAAATCACTTGAACTCCCCTTTCTTACAGTCATTTTTTTGAAATTTCGAGTAAACACTTTTCCTCAATTCGAAAGAGGGACAGCCTCTTAGTTTTGCAGCTGCTGACCACAAGTACAGTCACATACGTATTTCCCCGTACTGGACACTGGGCAATATCATCTTCATGAAAAAATTGTGAATCATTGCCCAAAAAGCATAGACCTATCTCTTCGCTGAGGCTGTATGGCATACCGTGTCAACACAAACAAGTTTTTTGCTTACCATCGCCGTAAACAGGTACGTGTGCTGCATATATAAGCAGGCAAAGAGTAATATGCCAGGCCATGGCAATGTCACCCCGTATGATAATGTAGTGATTTTTCCTATGGAAAATAAGATCAAATTATTAGAAATGGGTTTGTCCAACTTAATACGATATACGCTTACGATGGATACTGAATTCCCCACAACTTTTTGTCTTGCAAGACTCCTTCATGGACGTTTGAAATATCCTACGGTAGAATATGTTCTATGCGCAGTTACGTAGTAATTTTGATTTCACGCACCTTTACGTTAGTTTTGTCATTGTGGACTATTTTCAAAATATTTCACAAGAAAAAGTCTAAGAATTAAATTTCAAAAACTTTAGAACAAAGTAAGATTATTCATTTAGCTAACAACACCAAAGCGTGTAGTTCCTTTGCTTTTGATGTCTCCTTTGCGAGTCTTAAGGAAACTTCTATACTTTTACATTTCAAACGGAGTGAAAAAGCCCATGCCAAAAATGTTCTTTTATGTTGTATTACTTTAGATAAAATTGTTGCATTACATTACTATGTAGAAGGCATTTAACTGAATTTCTATTTGGTTGTTATTTCAATCCGATTACTTTTATTATCCAAGGATACTGTAAATACCAATATTCTAATGTCATTTACGTTATATGTAACTTCAAGGTGTCAGAAAGATACCTAAGGCAAACACAGGCCTCCTCTTCGAGGATCTCAAGTTGGATTGGATTAAATTGATGCTATAGTCAAATTCTATGTTACTTGCTTACTTCAGAATGAATGATATCTACTCTAATGTATGTTTCGATTGCAAGGAGAATCTTATTAAAACTTATGTTTCTGTTAACAGTGTTCTAAGCATTTGAGGTATTCCATGAAGCCATGGCATTTCCTTATCTAAACTTAGTTGCTCTCGTTCTTTGTGGAATATCAAGAGACAGGTACGCAAAGGCCATGTTGTTGCAAGCCGATGGGTCCCTTTGACATAGCTTACTTTTAGGTAATTCTATACTTTTTCTTGATTGTTATGTGTACCACGACATGATGATTAGAGATTTAAGAGATTGAGCTACATGACCAGTATCAGTAAACAATACAACGATTCACCTCCACTCTCAATTTCGTGAAAGTTTTAAATAAGGATAACACACATGAGGACAAAAATTGTACTAATTGACTAATAAGCAACTGTTTCAGGGTCAAATGTTGCATGGGAAGTTATTCGAGTGTTTTAGACATCATTTACATTTTGAGTGCTAGGAAAATTCCTTCAAATTAATAAACGGGGGAATCCAAATAAGGAGCGGGGGGTTATAATTTTCAAAATTTAATAAGCAGGGGGGGGGTACGATTATTTGGCACTCGAAAGTACATGAGGGTGAAGGCTTGAGATCAATCCACTGGACAACGACCGCTCTTATGGTACAAATCATCACCTTCAGAAAAGGATTGGGTCGAATCTTTGAAGTTTAAAAGCCGAAGCTCCTTGGTGGCCATTGAAGGACCTTGGTTATTTAGAATGCTTTTTGAGCTACTTTTTGGATCGCTAAAATTCCTTTTTTCCGTCGTACGCAATGCAACCAGCTCTTAACAACAAATAATGTTGCGGTGAATTGGTACTAATTAGCGTTGGAGTAGTGTTTAGGTGGTTCATGACAAGATAAGTGCAGATTATAATTGTCTAAATTGTGTGAAGATGTTTATGAAAGGGTTTGAGCAAAATAGGAATTCGCATAATACAAAACACACACCATTTTTTTCAACCAGTGTTAGCATCTGGCACTGTGTCACCGACAACTACGTTTTATGCAACAGGATTAAGAGAACATATAACATCACACCAGCAGCTTATCATACACCTTGAAGACTACCTTGATGAACAACCGCACTACGGTAGGAGAGGGACTAATAAATAATGAACGATCCCATGTTCAACACGTCAATTTCGTTTCGGCAAAAAACCCCAAGGCTTGGTGTAAAGATTTAAGCATACTTAGATCCTAAACCACTTGAGTATATCATAATGCCTCGGAAGACAAACACGTCCGACCGATGGGATGACTATGGCCCGTCGTATTTTTCATCTTTAAATGACTTGATGTGGTTTCGATACCGTTCCTTGAAATTCCCACCAGCGATCCCTATGTACTCTTTTGGAGCTTGAGGGTCACTTTCCAAATTGACAGCAGCCTTGTACACATTAGAATTGATGAGGCTGCTGCCATTAAGAGGGCAGTTGTTTTTTCGTTCCTGCAGTTGCATTGAGGGTTGGTTTGAGATAAATCTTTAGTTTGTTGCTTCAAAGTTTCTTGTTGTGGCTGGTGATAAAATGCTTCATGTTGTATGTGCAGCTGTAGCTGACTTTGGTGTTGTTCCTATTAAAAATTCTATATAGAGGGGACGGCTTGGTGAAGTGTTTATCAATAAGGCAGAGGAAGGAAGCAGCGATGTTTGTCTTCACTGACTGGCTATATGGTGGGTTAAACCAAATTATATTTTGTGATCTGTTTCTGCCTCTATTGTCTGAATCTTGTGTAGGTGTTGGAAAGAAAAGTTTATGCAAAAACCCTCTTTGCTCTAGTGCTTCTTGGTAAATGGGGGCTGCAGTGTTGAAGGCATTGAAGTCGGAACTTAGATTGGCTAATCTTTCGATTATTGTAGTAGGCAGTCTTTTGATAACAGATGGAGGGTGGTTTGATTTTGAGTTGATGTAAACTGGAGCATCATCTGGTTTGCGGTAAGGGGCATATCTTCCATTTGAAAGATTCAGAGATAGATCCAGGTAATTGACAGACTTTAAGTTTGATGTCGCAGTAACCTTTAGGCCATGGTTGTTAAAGACCTTGCAAATATCTTTTCGCTTTATCGGCCAACTTTCCTGATTTGTTTCATAAAATTGCTAGGCCATCATCTCTATACAGTCCAATGTGGTTGTCGTCAAAGATCTTGTGCAATTTTGAAAGTAGGAATGAACCAACCAACTCGCAGACCTCAGCACCATCGTAACACCGTCATCATTTAAACATGAAAAATACACTCTACTTCAACTAGGGGTTGAATGGCTATCGTATCTTGTTCTTATTATTGCGAAAACAACACCGACAAACTATGAACAAGGCGCCAAGAAGGAAACTACAATTTTGACAACATTTCGTCTTACTCAAGACTTTCTCAGGTCTCATGCACACGAAAATGTTGCAGGGCTAGTAAACTCTGGCATAAGCGAATAAAAAATATCTGTTAATGAATGAGAGAGGCATTGTGGGAAAATAAGTACCATGGTATGCTATGGCGAGGATATTGAAACGAGGCCAATCTGATGAGGATAAATGTTGCTGGGTGCATAAAAGTACAGCAAGAAGTACAATGAGTAATATTTCAACGTAAATGAAACCTGAGAGGTCTTGTAATAGAAATCCTGTCAAAATTGTAGTTTTCTTGTTGTAGTGTGTCGTTTTACCCACAACATATCTTGCTCTGACAAATGGACAAAAGAAAATTTTCACAAACTCTCAGATGTCTTGGAGTAGTTTTCAACAGTTTAACTCTGTTTTGTTTGATTGGTTCTTATTAAAGCCATCACCATCATTCATTTTCTCAGCTTATAGCAAATCTCGTACGAACAGGAGATGACTGCCTGTACAAGTTCCGATCTTTCAGCGCACACTTCACTCCGTAAACGTATATTATCACGAGGTTAAAGCGAGTAAATTCCTTTTTCGCTTCCTTAATACATTCTTCTACAGTACTGCGCATCCGCTGATGTCGAAACGTGGTGATCTCAACGAGTTGGCAGCCGTACCCAGCTCACTGAACTGTCACATCCCTGGTGTTTGTTAAGCACAAGTAACGGCCGATTCAACAAACAATACTATGATAGATTACTGAAACGGCTGTTACTTTTGCCAAGTTTCCAAAGTTTCTGAAACAATGTGTGCGGTTACTGAGAGTAGAAATGAAAACACCGTTTTTGAATACCTTATTAACAGAACAGCGTTATACTACTACTACTACTACTACTACTACTACTACTACTACTACTACTGCCACTACTACTACTACTACTACTACTACTACTACTACTACTACTGCTGCTGCTGCTGCTGTTCGTTCGTTCGACTGCTACTACTATTACTACTATTACTCTTACTGGTAGTACTAATACTGCCTCTGCTGCTGCTGCTACTACTACCACCACCACCACCACTACTACTACTACTGCTGTTGCTGCTGCTGTTCGTTCCACTGCTACTACTATTACTACTATTACTACTATTACTCTTACTGCTACTGCTACTACTACTACTACTACTACTACTACTACTACTACTACTACTACCACCACCACCACTACTACTACTACTTCTGCTGCTGCCGCTGCTGCTGTTCGTTCGACCGCTACTACTATTACTATTATTACTCTTACTGCTACTAGTACTACAACTACTATTGCTACTACTACTACTACTACTACGACTACTACTACTACTACGACTACTACTACTACGACTACTACTACTACTACTACTACTACTACTACTACTACTACGACGACGACGACGACCACGACTACGACTACGACTGCTACTACTATTACTCTTACTGCTACTACTATTACTACTACTATTACTACAACTTTTATCACTTCTACTCATCAGAGAACATTATCATCATTTTTGTCCGTTTTATTCTAGTTCCCATCCTCTATTTCTCGTATTCGCCTTGACCTTCGTCTTCGTCTTGGTCTTCGTTGTGATCTTGGTCGTATTCTTTGCCTTTCTGTTCGGCTGCAAGTTTCTCTTTGTGTTTGTAGTCGTGTTGTTTTTTGTGTGTTCGTTCTCTTCTTTTACATCTTCATCGATGTCATGGTAATGGTCTTGGTCTTGGCCTGTGTCTTTATGTCCGTCTTCCGTCTTCATCGTCATTTTCTTTTACGTCTTCACCTACTTTCTTGTTCAACACATACCAAAAAAGTTACTCGCCCAGCAATTCGCGACAGTTAATTCCCGCGACAATTAAATTTTCCAGCGTTCGCGACAGTAATTTCCCGCGACAGTTTACACACAAAAAAATCATAGCATTCGCTACTTTTCGCGACAGTTTCTTCCCGCGACAGTTTCTTCCTTTAAAGTAGGCGCCGCAGCAAATTTTGATCGTTTCGTTAAAGAGATGCTATATATTCGCATACTTAAGCCTGGCTTGAATGTTCAAACGGACTCCATCTGAACAAACGTTTTTGTTTACATTTTCTTTATTGTGTAAGGACATTTTGAATCATCTTTGCACAGTTGTTCATTATTTCCCTTGAAGATGGCGTCAGGACGAAACCGAAAAATCGGGAAAGCACGTTGTTATTACTATTCAATTGTTTTTACGTTAGCAAATCTCTATTCTGACTTGAATTATTTACTTGATAAAACATCACTTCTATTGTTAGTTTACACCAAGATTTAAAAAACAACTTACCGTCAACTCCCGCTGTAGAAAGACGTCCGGTTTTGTCCGTGTCCAACATATCGTATAAATTCTTAGATTTCTGGATCCATAATTTCGAAAATCCAATTTTTTCGACTTTCTCTACCAACTCCTTAAGATTTCTAGGCAAAAAAAGATGTATAACGGTACAAAACGTTTAGGTTTCACTAGCTAGAACTCTAATCATGAGAATTATACATATATTGGCATTTGAATAACAGCATGCTGATCTAGTGGTACTGGACTTGCATTACAAATCGAGCGACCGGAGTTTGATTCGAGACAGTGATGCCTAGGTTCACTCACCCTCCATCCTTATGGGGTCGGTGAAAATGAGTATCTGCTATGCTGGGAGAAGTGGTCAAAACTTGACTTGGGATAAAAGTGGCGCCCACCCATACCCGATCGCCTCTCGGCCTTTTGGCAAGGAATGGATGGAGTATCTGTTCTCATCAGCAGTTGCGGATGATGATGAGGTTACTTTTAAATCCGTTTTCGATGCAAAAAAACAAGCTCCACTTATACGACACAATAAAATAATGATGTATGGCTACTCGCTTGAAAGACAGTCCAGTAATATTCAGTACAGGGTACTCACAGCCCTTTGGTAATACGGAAGCAGATACCTTTAGATTGGTTACAAGGTTACTTACCAAACATTTTCTAGAGATTGAGAGCAATATCCATTAATGAAGCGTATGCAATGTAACCCTAAGATCATGTGGACTCATCATGAAGTGCATGTTTTGTGGCTGCCATTTTTATCAAAGGAATTTTAAGTTCATTGGCAGTTTGTTCGTATATATTCACGCATGTTTTTCCATCACTATATTTGCTGATGCAACACCATTTAGTGACAATGTGAGGTGTCATTCTCCACGCTCACAGGTTGGTTAAATTCTCTTAGGATAGTAATGACATACCAACCAAAAGCAAGCCTACTATTTCTTTAGTTTGTGCACGAATACACTTAAACCATGGCTATAGACGAGGTTTTATGAAAAAATGCTTAGCTAATTCGCTTTTTTCCAGCTTTTATGAAAGATAGAGTCTTCTGTTTGGAATTTGAAAGGCTGTACATTTCTCTTATATACAAAAGCAACTAGGTTGTTATTTTAGTTAAAAATATGTATTGTCTTTCCAGAGAGTCTTCTGTTTGGAATTTGAAAGGCTGTACATTTCTCTTATATACAAAAGCAACTCGGTTTTTATTTTGGTTAAAAATATGTATTGTCTTTCCAGAGAGTCTTCTGTTTGGAATTTAAAAGGCTGTACATTTCTCTTATATACAACAGCAACTCGGTTTTTATTTTGGTTAAAAATATGTATTGTCTTTCCAGAGAGTCTTCTGTTTGGAATTTGAAAGGCTGTACATTTCTCTTATATACAAAAGCAACTAGGTTGTTATTTTAGTTAAAGTATTTGTTTATTATAAATTCTCGACATATCACATTGTAAATACGTGCCTTTACTTTACTTCAGATTTGAGATGTTTATTAGTATTTGTTTATTATAAAAATTATAAAAAGATGTAGACAGTTCAGCTGACACCAACATGTGTCCTTTTAATCAGACCTAATAAAGAGAAAAATAGGGAAGTGAAAAAGGAAACATATACCAAGATAGAAAATTTTCAATTCAAGCATGTATGTAAAATGTCAATTCAATTGAAAATTTACTTAAAAATCAAGTATACCTCCTTTTGCAAATCATCAGCTATTTCTATGATATGTTAATAAAGGAAGTTACTTAACTTCACACCTATTGAGAAGATGATGCTCACACCCTATTTATCCTGTTAGATTTCCCGGAATTGCTATTGATAAATTTAGATAAAGTATAAGACAAATGTAAGCAGAAAAAAGTAACAACTGACCTTCAAACTTAAAGATAAATACAATACTGTTAAAATCGTTACGAGCACGCTTTGTTAAAGGGGTAAGGGTACTTAGTTTGTAGTATGCAAAGCGAAGAAAACAGTCTAACATTTGTGTAATACATAGTATATGCAAAACAAAGAAAACGATCTAACTAACATTTCAAATCCTCTCTTGTCGATGATACCTTTCTGATTTTAATAGGCTTCGGACAGATAGATGGGCCGGAAGGCAGTCCTTCCTTGGCCAAATCACATGGCGCGGAGAGGCTGGTCTCCAATTGCGTTGAGCTGGATGTCGATGTCCACCTGTGGATGATTGGGAGCTAATGTGGCGACTAGAAAAATAAAAGTATGTTAACATCCGAGATCAGCTAGCTCAGTTGGTAGCGCGCACGCTATCAAAGCGTGGGTCACGGGTTCGATCGCCAGTGGTGAAATATTTTCTATTTCTCTAGTGTTCTTTTCAAAACGGTCTAAAAAGGGAGAACTAAATCCATAACTTTTTTACAGAAATCGCTTTTCTTGTAAAAAAAATTAGTTTAATTTTCACAAATTTAATGATTTTGTAGAAATTCAATGTTTTAATCTTTTATTTTTGGTAAAAGTCTGGTCATATTAACGTAAAAAAAACCCAACAAGTTTGCGGAAGTTTCCTAAACTGTTTTCATTTTTGGCTTTGGGGACCATGGGGTATAAATAAGGGGTGGCCAAAAGGGGTAACAATAGTTTTCATCTTTGGTTACCCTTCTGATATGATTCATACATACTATGAAGTAGATTAGGTGAAGCCTTGGTGATTCTTCAAAATTGGCAAAATTCATCCCACTAAAGGAAACGAGCGTAAAATTCAATCAGGAGGTCATAAAAAGTCGATCATACAAACATTAAATTATTTGTAAAGCCAAGAGTGAAAACGAGATGACTAGACGCTCAGCAGGTCTGTTTATCAAATATCATGCTTACAGTGTGTATTGGCCATCTTAATGGCCCCTTTTCTCTGAGGAAACGTAGGTAAAAGTAGGATATAATCAATATCTTGTGACATCTTTTATATAGATTTTCATAGAAGGTGAAGAAACATTTTATCACCTCCAAACTTGATTTATTAGAGGTTTTATTCTCGTACAAAAGTTAACAAATTTTCCAACTGTTGTTCTCAAAATCGAGAAAAAGTTATATTTGGTAAGACCTAAGATTTCTAGCCTTTTGGGGCACTGTAACTGCCTTACCCCTGAGAATGTGCATTTTGAACAAAACCGACAAAGTTACGAATACGCTATTGCCATTGTTTCAACCTCCTTTTGTACTCTGAAATCTCGTATTCATGTATCCTTTGCTACGTTTATTAAGTCAAACTCACAAGCGGTAGAGACATCATTACAGACCTACTTAATTTATAACTTTCACTTTAAAGTACCGATTGATCTGTGTTTTTCATATCTGAAGATTAACGCAACCTTTCATGTAAACATTTGTTGAATTCAGTAAAAGAAGATCTAATTTATGAAATTAAGTTGCTGTTTAAAAGCCAGTACTACACTGATAGAGAATAAAGCAAAATATTGACTTTTAAAAATAAGCTAATATATACAGACGTTAATGAAAACATGACCAATTAGGCACGGATATGTAATTTTAGTGATAAAACTGAAAAGAGTTTGTTAAAAATTTTTAGAATGGTCCAAGGCGACTTTATTAATTGTTCTGATGACGTCATAATAATATAACCTTAAAACACTATATTATCCTGTACCAAAAGGGTCTAGGACAAGATATGTCGAATCTCATACATTTTGAGTTAAGTAGTCAGACTTTATTGAAGTTTTCTGACGCAGACAAAAAGCCTTCTCTCCCTTCTTACATACGGTCCAAACAAGCCCACCCGAGAAAGGGATAATTGTGACAAAAACCGTTTTAAGCTTAAGACACAGGTAACTTGATTTCCATGTCTTCCTAATTACCTTTCAGTCAATTTATTTATTTATGTTCTTTAAACAGGTTTGTGGCCCACTAAGAACTGAATTGTTACCAAATGTTGTATCATAGTTTAACTCAAAAGGTACCATAACAAGCCAGTCACTAAATCGGTGATATTAACTCCATGTGAAGCCATTTTTTATTGATAAAGGTCACATATCTTATTGGCAGTTAAAGAAAATATTAAATTCATTCATTCCCACAACTCAGCAAGAAAGCTTTAAATAACTCTAGTGGCTGAAAGTCATGGTGTTTACGAAACGAAAAAAAACTCATATAAAATTGTAATTAACCACATAATCTGATCATCGAATAGCGCCTTTAAATTTCGGGACATGTTTTGGAAAGTCTGGCTCAGCCAAATATTTGTCCTTACAGACGTTTGGAAGGGAGCAAGCACGTTAAGAAATGACAGCTAAAATTGCTTGGATTTGATTTTACGTTAGAATATTTTCTATTTCTTTGTAGTTGTTGTTCATTCTGATTTTCTAAATAATAGAAAAACCAGTATTTTATAAAAGACAGTATAGCGCTATGTTAAGACTCGTTTGTGTTTTTAATATCCTAAAAAGTGCAATTAAAACTTTACTGTAAAGAGAAGCAGATGAGTTAGAACATTTCTTTTTCGTTTTCAGTTGTAACATGGAGCTTAAATTTAAACGGGAAAAAATTGCACTTCTTTTATTTCATTTATGTTCATTCGTATTATCATATTCTATGTCGAGTGGGATGGCATCCTCCTCAGCGATCTACGTTTACACTAAATTGCACAGCGACAGTTCAAAATTACCTGATAAAAAGTGAGCACCTTAATATATATCTTATTGGGAGGGGGCTGAAATACCAAAATTTGTTTGGGTCATACTTCTTAGGTTTTTCAAGGGAGGAAAGATATGTATATTAGACATCAGCTAAATATAGCTCTGACGGTATGTCCTCATCCCCCGACTTTCAATAGCCGCGACCCGACAGACGCGCTCGTCGATCAGTACGTCACCGGCGGCGATCCGCCGGCGCGCCGCCCGTCGGCTCATGTCCGGACAGAGGGCCGCGAGGGCGGCGTCCAGCCGCTCGCCGTCGGCCGTTTCGGGGACCACTCCCGCCCAACTGTTCCCGGCTCCGGTCACGTCCGTCTCCCATTCCACCCCTCGAGCTCGGGCGGCGTCCCCGTCCGTTACGCTCGACGCGCCCGGACCGATCCCGTTCCGCCGGACGAACCGCAACCTCCGCGGGGTTTCGCCCGTAGTAGAGCCGGTATACTGCCCGGCGGTCGGACCGTCCGCCACCCGACGCCGACCGCCCTCCGAATCGGGGGCCGTGGTCGCATTCCCAGACGATCGAGGATCCATCCCATGCCTGCGAGGCCCAGTTTAGGCGAGCGCAGCCTCACCGCCGCGGCGCTGCTGGCGAGCGCGCTCAATATTCAAATGTATGTTGTTTACTTTGGGTGGGAAAAAGTTACAGAAGTATTCTAGACTTTGACTCGCTTGGAGTGTGTGAAAAGTATTCCAGGTGACACACTTTTAGCAAATTATTAAAAAAATCTTCAAGCTTAGTGTTGTGTGTGAGAGGTTTGCGTTATTTAACGAATAAACCGGAATCGAAGATGTAAGCATATAGATAATAAATTCAAGCTGTTTGGATGGCCATTCCCTTTTTTTATGTCATATATATACGTGATATCAAGCTACATGATGACCGGCTCCTCGTGGTGCCATCTGGTCAAGATGATGTACTACATAGTGCTCAAAACAAGTACAATGTTTGCATACACATGCTTGAGTGACTACATGTTCTAGAACTCTTGTGCATACAAGTGTTCTTTCTTATATACGTTGACAGGTCTATTCGAAATACAACAGTGCAAGATAAAGCTAACAACAAGATTATGTCAAGTTTAATTACAGATTCCCTCGATTTCGCATGCAAGACGCACATGATAATCCTATAAGTTCAAAGGAGTATGAAAGCAAACTCTTCCTAGGTAATTGGCTTCTAGAATAAGCGTATCGAGAACCGAGGATGTGACTTCTTTCTTCCACCGATTCGATTGCAAAGGGGAGGGATACCTCGGGATTTTAACGGAGTGTAAGGAGTGCTTTTTAATTGAATGGGACGTCAAGGCATCATTCGTCTTGCAAATGCAATACTTAGGAACCTGCAATGAACAGAAAAATACAAGGATGTAAGTAACAAGATTAACAACAAGGTTCAAGACAACTAATTAAATACTACAGCTTGTTTGTTAAATTATAATGAAAATAACCAATTTAATAAATGCAGAGAGATTCGGATATTGAATATTTAAAACGAGGTTGAGGTGAAAGTGTCAACTTGTAAGGGAATCTCTCTGGTTTGCTACCAAACTTTTAGATAACTATCTGGTTGAATTTTCCACTTTCAGTTTAATCACTTAACCTCGTTGATTATGATCTTTGATGTTATAATTAATCTTAGAGGTCAGTGTGGCTGAGTTCCACATTGGGTTACAGTACATTTCCATGCAACACACGGGTGCTGAAAATGAGTTTTTACTTAGAATATTCGATCGATGTGCTGCCAAAACTCGCATTTTTTCTTACGTGAAAGTTGGGGGGGCCAAAATGGAGCTAATGCCCACCCCAAGATTTGGCCCAAATGGCGCCTCTGGAGACAGATCAGTGCTACCGATGCAAAAAGTGATTTTCCTTGTTGTTCAAGGAGGGGAACTGTAATTTCCCTGTGTAAGGTTTTCAACCCTGCTGATTCTAATGGTAAAATTTTCATATTGAACTAGTACCATTTTCAAGGGGTTTCAGGCTTTTTTCAAAATCACCATTAGTTTCTTTTCTGAATAAACTTTTACTTTTAGGACAAAACAAAGTAATAGTTACCATTTTTGAATCAGTGTTAGATGACATTTTTTTTTTAAAAAAGAGGTTTTTTAAAACGCCTTTTTTAACTATTGGTTACTACGGGCTGTTGTTCCTTCTTTACTAGGTTGCAGCTACCGCTGCAACCATGATAAAGCAAAAACAGTAATGCATGAGCTATAAAGTCTTACTACTTTGATGAAAAAATAAAAAAATTATAATCTCAGCCTACACAAGTAAGAGCTGAGATGTAAGATCTTAGCACTTTGATGAGTAAAAAAAACGGGCTTATTAATAACTTTATAAGAAAATTTAGTGGATGCATTACATCTTGTGATTAAATTAGTGACTTGTGACTAGCATCTTGTGACTAGCAATGAATTTGGCAGGCGTGATATGTCTAGTGGTGCATATGTGTTTGAAAAAGTTCTTAAATTTTTTTTTGAAAAAATTCCCTTTTTCACTTTGGTAGTAATGTGCTTTCAACGTTGTTTGTCTCCAATTGTGTTCAGCTGTTGATGTCTACCGGCGGATGATTGGGAGCTAATGTGAAGACTACAGAAATAGGGTATGTTAATATCGGAGGTCACCTAGCTCAGTTGGTTTGAGCTCGGCTGGGCTATTTCTATCTCTTTTTCATGAACTGACAATCCCATTTTGAAAACCTTTTGAAATTTTTTGAAAAATGTTACGTTCTTTCATAATTTTATGAACAAGGCAGCTTAATCAGTTGAAGACAACTAACGTTCATTATAGATAAGGCCGGTAAATGGAATACCGTTCCGAAAGTCTCCCACAATAATAGTCGAATAATTTAGAAGTATTAGCTGTGGACAGTTAAATGATTGTAAACAAGATGCTATAAATGACCCATTCCGTGTGCTCTGCCGATTGAGCACTCCCGCTCAGTATAATATTTACTGATGCCGTTTCATGTCTTGGTTGTTAGGAGCTGATAACCCATTTGGATGAACTCATAACAGATCAGTATGGAAGGAGAATTGTTCTCTATGTTCTAGCACCAAGAAATAGTAAATATTTTGCACCACCTTTAATCACGATGTTGGAGGAAGGAGATGGAAACGAGGCTAGGTAAAAGATAAGGTTTTCAATTCTTTATTTGAACTGCTGTATAAACCGTTCGTTCTATGACGCGTAATATGCACACTTGACGTATCCTGTCGTCGCCTACTAGTAGCGATCCCAATTTATGACAAAAGATTTGTTGCTGAATATTTGGCTGTACTTGTTTAGGTTCCGGTGGCAATGGGTTTATTATTGGTAGTTAATTTTGCGATATTCCCAAGACGATTTCTTGATTTGGTGGTGGTGGTAGTGAGCAGTTATGCTATAAATCATTATAGCAATGATGACAATGGTAATGGTGCTGTTGCTCATAATTTTGATGTTAATGAATGAGAGGTGATCATGGTGATAATGTTAAAGATAATAATCATATGAAGTCTTTTAAAACACAGTAATATATTGTGCTTCCTATCATATAATTCATTAAGTGAGTTGCTGGCATACTAAAAACCAATATGCCCAATTTACAAAATGGAAGTTTAGTGCCCATTTTTGACATGCCTAAGGCAGTTTTTTCAGGTATCAATAAAGATAAAAACTATCCTAGATTACAAAAAAATGGGGCTTCTATGATCATAAAGTTGTTTCATCGGTAGCTAACTACAGTTGTGCTTCGTTAGTGATCCAGTACAAAGTTATAATTGGCAAATTCAAGACCAACAACAAACAAAAATGTAGTAGTAGACAAATTGACAAATCTCATGAGTATTGTGTTGGACCTCCTCATGTCACATTCATCATTTGAATTTTATCACATGAGTTGCTCTCTGCAATACAATAGTAGCAGCACTGGAGTGTCTCTGAAACACCTTCAATATGATGGGATGTAACTTTTAACTTTCTAAACATATTTTTCGGAATTGGAAAGATTTAATATCTATTCTATAAATAGACGAAATTAGCAACAATTTCAGCTACTTTAGGTATAACGGCTATCAAATGGCACAAATGTTCATGGGTTTTATGAATTAAAAACCAAAGTCTCATTTTCTTAAATAGATGGAACATCTTAAAGGCACTGCTACTATAAACTCTTCAAGCAAGCAAAAACCTTTACGTGATTTACTATGCCATGCTGAAGGTGCTAATATACATCAAACCTTGTCCCTATTAATAGGGATTCTTCTTTTCTTGAAAAAAGCCAGTGTGGCAATGTTTGATGTCTTTGAAAAAAAGCCAGTGTGGCTTTGTTGTATATACATTAGTTCACAGACACCTACCTAGAAAATCACCCCCTTATTTTACGCCCCTATAAAACATTCAAGTTTATAAAGCAATCCCTCAATCAAAGACCCATGATGGTCAATTGGCCTGATTTTGAAACTACGGAAAACTCGACGACATTGTCGTAGGCCCCGTTTCTGTAGGGTCCATGGACCATCTTGTAATAATTTTGGTTTAAAGGTAGCCCAGGCATGTAACATGAGGGTCCAAAGGAAATCCAAGATGTATCTGAGATCTAATCAAGTAACACAGCCTCTAATTATTGCCTCCCAACTAAAGGATATTGTTACGTAACTTACTGATTTTTTTCATTAAAGAGATACCAGTTAACTTTGATATAACGTGTAGAACATAATTTTTTACCAATGGCGAACTAGGAGAGCATCCTCTGGGAGATAGAAATCACACTCTCAAGACGTATCAGGGCACTGAACATGTCTCCATCGTGGAACAAACTATTTAAGATAGAGCTAACCAGCAGGTAGCTAAAAACATAACTAATTTATTGACTAATTGCAATTTTTCACTTCCATTTACAACCATCTATTGTTTTGAAAAATTGTGTCAGAGTGTTTTCCCTGTTATTAGAAGGATTGGAACATATACCAAGCAATACCAGAAAATACAGCCGCTTTCCTTTAATAAGTGCGTTGTTTGATTTTGGTCATTTTCACCACGATTTGAGTCAATGTTTACATCATTTTAGTCCACGATTGTAGCTAACCAGCTATCTAGCTGTGCCTTATGAATACAAGTTGACGCCCTATCTGTTCATCTAACTAGCTCAATCACACACTACTGGATAAAGACCTTGATGCATGTTATCAATGTTATGTAAAGTTGAATGGTACGTCTCACGGATAAACGAAAAATAATTAGGAACTGCAGACTGCTCGTAAACATGTTTGGGATTGGGAGGCACTGGAAACAATACCAGAATTCACAGATGAAAACAAATACTGTCCCGAGAAGGGTTGCCATGCAATATTTGGGCTCCCAGATCATCTCTCCAAGAGGTATTCTCTTGTGACGTTCCTTCCTTAGATATTTTATTTTTGAGTTTTGTTACGCTAAGAATGCACAATTTCGTTGATGTTTCGATGTTATTTTTTTCAGAAATTTATTTGAAAATTTTTTTCAAAAATCGAAACATCAATGAAATTGTGTATTTTATGAATTTTATATAATATTTATACGCATAGGACAATGCTGGCTGTTTGAGTAGATATATAGGTATATATATATCCATATATACATTGGCTTTTGTTGGGGAAGTATGGTAGATCATGTGAGGACAAGTTGTGCAAACATGTTCCCAAGAGTGTGATGGAGAGTGAGGATGGATACATGACTATCATGTGGAACACACTGATAATGCTGGACTGTCTTGTGCTAAATCAAAAAACATGTTGTATATTCCTGACTTTGCCATCCCATTAGACTGGAATGTCGAAACCAAAGAAGATGACAAAAATCGAAATTAGGAGTGATTTGCAGTGGAAGCTAGGAGGTGCTATCGCATCAAAACAAAGATGCTATTTTGAGACATGTCACGAACCTCTGAGGTCCAGGTTAGGACTTGAGGTTCTTCGAAGTGACACCCACGTAATATCTAAGTTGGGTGACAAGTCATCTGGAAGGCAAAAAAATATATATCCATTCTGCAAATGAGGTTGGACACAGGCACTGTTGCTTTCTCGATATTATTTCTAATACCTTGATGTTTGGTGGTATCACATTACCAGTTGGTCTAGTTGAGTGATGCATATGCCATTATTAATGTATATCTAATGGAAGGTCCTTGTAAGCACTGCCATGGTCCAGTGGATAGCTCACTTGCTTTTTATGCAAGGGGGTACAACTTCTATTCCCCAAAGAGCCATTGGTGACAACATGAAGGGCATCCTGTCAGCAAAGTGCACAGGCAGTACAAGGCGTATAAGCCGATACAAAAACCCACATGGGGTCATTCCATGTGAAAGTATACCACCCATGTAACCCATGTCTTTGAAATCCTTTGATATTTGAGGTAGACTTGGGGAGTTTTGGAAAAGAACGCGCCAGGGGCACAAGTGGGCCCAACTTTCCGATGTTTGTTGGAAGAGCAGTTTCAGAAATTAAGGAATGGAGATCGCTTCTACTTTGAAGCAAGAGGCCAATTTAAAGCAAATCAGATGAGGGAAATAAAGAAGGTAAGTTATATAATTTTCCACTCTCCTTGGAGGTCATGTGATTTACCAATAGGTAAATTTATTTTTCATGGCTTAATAGTGATTCCCTGTTAGCAATTTGTGATTGCTGCTTCATGGAATTAAATAATTTTGGGAAAGCTACCCATTCAATTTCCTTCTTGCGATTTTTTTTCTAAGAAGGCAGTGTGAACAACACTTATGGCTTTTTGTCCCCCTTAAAAGCTGTCATGATTTGATATTTCACTGTGTTTTTATTTTGACTATGTGACATCATTCTATTCGCGTAATGATTGTAAGTTGATTCCTGTGTACTTTAACTTGCCACTGCTACTACTACAACTTCTTCTACCACTACTACTACTACTACTTCTTCTACTACTATTACTATTTCTACTACTATTACTACTATTACTACTACTACTACACTCCCTACTGCTGCTACTACTACTGCTACTGCTACTACTACTACTACTACTACTACTACTACTACAACTACTACAACCACAACTGCTGCTGCTACTACTACTATTACTACTACTACTACTACTACTACTACTACTACTACTATTACTACTACAATTACTACTAATACTACTACTACCGCTACTATTATTACTACTGCTATTACTACTACTACAACAACTACTGCTGCTGCTACTACTACTATTACTACTACTGCTACTATTACTACTACTACTACAGCTACTACTGCTGCTGCTACTACTACTATTAGTACTACTACTACTACTACTACTACTACTACTATTACTACTAAAATTACTACTACTACTACTACTTCTACTACTACTACAAAACATTTAAGAAGACTATTGAGAACATAGATGCAAAAGTAGCATAGTGTTTGGAATAGTTGCATTGTTCAAAAAATATAACAAGTGCCAGCTATATAGAGGTATTTCAATGAGCGTTTGACCATGATTCGGCCCGTTCCTGGAAAATGTGTCCGCTATTGCCCGGTGTCCGCTATACAGCATGTCCGCTATAGATAGGTTCGACTGTAACAGAAAATCAGTCTCGGTACTACGCTTAGCTATGCTCAATTATTGGGCAAAATTAAGGACGAATACGCTTGTAACCGTTATGTTGATTAAAAAGATCCTAATGCATTCTGATTTTAAAATTAATTATAATCACCACTGCCGCAGTGATTTGTTTTAAAAATACAAATCTTTCAAACTCCGCTTTCTTTTAGTCACAGGACGTGTGTTTAAGAAGGCACGTTGATGATAAACACCAGGATCAAAACGGAAGTGTGAAGTGCCATTTAAGAACCACAGTGATAGTCTATCGAAGTAACACCAAAATCTAAAAATATTTTTAAACTCTTCAACAATTTAAAAATTTGCCCGGAAAGGTGGTTATTTGTGGAGAGTCACCTCTGCGGGATTTCTAGGACAGTTCGAGCATCTTATGTAGAACGTTTAACAAAAAGTTTCTAGACCAAGTACTAATCGCTCAAAAAATATTGCCAGAAGATTTGAACCGGGATTCAATTATCTTAAAATGCCCTTTTTTCTTAATCCGGTCACTACTTCTGTTTAAACTTCCGCTACCCTACTGAATTTATGTGGAAGTGAGTAAAAAGTTCTCCAAGAAGTAACGTCAAGAGTAGGCCATCAGAAGTTTTGTAATCGTGATGAATATTTAACGTAGATGAGTAGAGCAGGATGTAATTGGGAGTATAAATTAAAGATGAACAGTAGACGGCAGATTGGTATCCTAATAACTTCTTGTAACCCTCTGGCTCTCCGTAATATTGCAAACAATATTAAACTTAGCAAATTACTAGGCGTTGTCATGCTACCTAACACCCCTAAACTTTAAATGAAAACCTTAAACTTTTGAAATACTAATTTCGACTTGCGCATCACAAAGTGAATTGCATATACTATAGTCAGGGGAAACCCCTTCCTAGCACTCCCTATACTGGTAATAAAGTGATAATCTTTTATCCAAATAATACAGTTCATACCATTAGCAAGGTAAAACTGAATTTGCTTAACCTGAAATAGTTATTTAAAGTTTCACTTGCAGTTAAGATGGCCACATTACTGCAGTACGGAAACATACGGAAACACAAACTATTCACACGTGCAGTAAGTAAGTACCAGGCACGGACAATCGGGAGGGCATGAGGGATTCGTACTCCCTGATTTGGCCACAAATAACTTCTAGTCATTACTACTCCACGATGTATGTGATCTTTCAATACTCTGGGGAAATTCCATTTTAAACATCTTCTTTCAATGATGGGCCTTAGGAATTACTCTTTTCTCAGTTCTCTGCCTAATCCACACCGTCATTCGACTGGCTCTGTCTGGTAACGCTGCTTGCACGGTGCGCTTGACCTTTTTAACGACGATTTTGAAAGGGCGCCCATGACTTACAGCCCTCTCGAATTTGAAGGCTTGTGTTCTTCATATAAAGATAAGTGCATTGCACATGGCGCGTAAACGGAACATCATACGATGAGCTTTCAGTGTATTCTATCATCCTCCTCCTCAAGTGACATGTCCCAGGACGTTGGCGATCATGGCTCTCCACAGATTTCTGTCCTTCGCTGCCCTCAGTAGCTGTGGTTCGCTCTTTGTAGACCATGCTGCTATGCTACCCATATAATTGGTTCTTGGTCTTCCTCTGTCTCGTTTACCATCAATCTTTCCCGTCAGTGTCAACTCTTCTAGCTCCTCTTTTCTCATTATATGTCCCAGGAATGACAATTTATCAAGAGAATGTTGGATGAGAAAAGAGACAAAATTATTCTCTGTTGGGTTGCCTAACTAGAGAGCTTTAGCCTAACCCAACACACTGGACTTGGCTTATTATTCCATGAAAGTGTTGACAGTTGAGTATCTTTCCTAACAAACAGAAGCAAATAAGCGAACCTTTACCCTAGCCCTCACAATGCCAAACCAATCACTTGATTACGTAATGTGAACTCATACTATCCTGGTAGCACGAGAATCAACTGTGCGACGTGGCATGATTCTAAAAAATGGTCTGATCCGTTTCTCGAGTGGCACAGAAGTGGCAAGTCGCATTTGCCACGTCGTATGACACTTCGATGTGAAAGGCTTGATACTTTTGTATAAGTTTGTTCCCAAGTGACATACTACATCGCATATGCCACTTTGGTGTTTAAGTTCTCTTACAGTTATTATCTTTAGGTCTTGTTTAAGCCTTGTTCCTACATGTGGGGGGCTGTGTTTTCTCCACCTACGGCCCTGATCATAAAGTATACGTTACTGAAAGATGTTAACTAACAAGATTAGTGGGCATTCAGATACATCTAATCATTTTATGCTGCTTTGTAACAATCAAACATGTATTTAGGTTTCTTTTCAAGCAGCCATGTTGAGATGTCATCACTCTTTTTCTTACAGGGTCTCCACATTTTCAAATGATGATAAAGTAAAAGTCATAGATCCTCTGAATGGGAGATCGTTAATATTTTTATACTTTTACCAGGTGAAACAGTAATGTCATTTCCAGTTTCTTTTTCTTAGGACCACCCGCCCCTCTGCCCCTCCTTTCAAGCTGAACATCAAAAAATAGTTTCTGTATTATCAAGTCCCTCCTTTTCTTCTATGTTTTGCAAGATAAAGAGCTGAAACTGAAAGCCAAAAATATTATATATCCTTATGTATTTTGGATAATTCTCTTTTCTACTGTCAGGGTCTAACCAACTGCGATCTTCATGTGAGTCATACGACTTCCATAGTTATCGTTCCTGTTGCTGATCCTGACTGCCTTGACAGTGTATTCCGCTCCTAAGTCCACTCGCCACCAAGGGTTGTTTTCTGTATTGGTGTGAGTGCACGAGTGGTCATAGTACAACGGACTGGTTTTACCATCTACTGCTTTCTCAGGTAATGCTGTCTTATAGGTGGAGGATTGCTTTGTGTCTTTCCAGAGGGCGACATTGTGGCTGTGGATTTCTGCAATGGCTGGCACTTGATAGGAAATAAAAAAAAACCTCTAAAATATCTTGCATATAGGTGTGGGCATTAAGGAAAGGTTTAGCTTAACGGAAAGAACAACAAATGAAATAGTTTATAGACTTTCAGGAAAAGAATTTATTTTATAAAAAGAGTGAAATTTTACAAAAGCGTTTAAATTTCAATATTATGGTATATAACTATACATAAGTAGATGGACAGAAAGATAGATCGATAGATAAATAGATCGATAGATAAATAGATCGATAGATAGATAGATAGATAGATAGATAGATAGATAGATAGATAGATAGATAGATAGATAGATAGATAAATAGATCGATAAATACATCGATCAATAGATAGATAGATAGATAGATTGATAGACAGATAGATAGACAGGGAGATAGACACATAGATAAGTAGCTAGATAGAAATGAAATGATAAACAGACAGAAAGACAGTTAGATGGTTGGATAGATAGACAGACAGACAGGTGGATACACCATGACAAAAACCTATCATGTTAAAGAAGTTATGAAATCAACTTACCAAAGATAGCAATGCCAAGCAAACATACTGCCGTCCTGAAGCAGACTCTCCTCATGTCTCCTTTAAATTAAATGGACCATGCATAATTTAACAACAAACAAATACTCAGTGAATAGTTATGTGCATCTGGGTTCAGTACTATTATGCTTTTTGACATTTTCATCGAGATTTAGTAAATGTTTACATTATTTTCGTCCACAATTGTAGCTTGTAAAGAATGTCTGCACATTAAATCCTAGAAAATCTATACACTAAAAATATAGATTTGGTGTCCAAATACATTTCTGCAGACCTAGTCTAAGTTATTTTGAATAGAAAATAGAGTAGTAACAAATGTGAATGAAGGATTTGTACAAAGCTGAGACGAAATGATCGCAAAACTTCTAGTAATTTTCATTAGTATATTATTGTTGACAGATCTAAGACATTCAAAGTAAGAAGTGTTATCGTTTTTTTAATATATATTTAGGGTCCTTTTGTGTTTCCAAACAAGCGTTTTTATTGTAGATTTTTAATTTTCTTGCCAACGACTGAAAGCCCTTTACTGCCTCTCACGTAACTTATTATAACTATTATGCATGGATTAAATAACCACTGAGGCATCAAACAGCCCGGTCTGACACCCTATTGATTTAACAGAAGTCGCTTTGCCAATTTTCATACCCCAGTCCAAGTAAGCTCCTTCTCGCTTAATTTACACAGACGACCTCTTATCTAATGCCAATTTTCTGCTTAGTTTATCCAGACTCTCTAATCTGATAGCATTCCTCGACATGTTTAACCTCAGGATATTGTAATTTGGTTTACATGTAATTAAAATTACTGTAAAAGTCTTCCAGAATAATAACATCATCAAATCTGATCGCCACTAGTAACCTTCCAGTTATTGGTTTTTGTAATTTAATTTTTGATTTCCTTTTAGACACCATGACATTCCAGCTAAATTCATGACATTGTTTTCTTTGTCTGCTCCGTGATAAGTGTCTAAATCTTTGCTGTGGGTTTTTAAGCAGTATTTTTCAACTGCTCATTTTATGAAGAGATTGTTTCCAGCCACTTGTTCTGCTAAGACGAAAAGTATTTCACCGGTTGAAGAGCAAATGTCCAAACGGTATGTAGATTACCATTGTTAATGCTGCATTCGTCGATTTCTGAAAAGATGAAAAACCAGTGTGAATAATGAAGCAGAGAATGCTTTACCTTGTCTGTTTTATTTTAATTATTATGTGAGGCACTTGACACCGAGTTGTGTAACTGAGACGCAGATTCATGAAACCCACAAGACAAGGTTGTTGGTTCGTCATTTGGCAGCTTCACTGGTTTGTGTATTAAATAATTTACAAAAGGAGCGATAACAGTGAAGTCCACAAATTACAATCTACCTCTCGGCTAATAACTAAAACGATATTAATACACAAAGAAGACTTGGTAATGAGTTTGGCTCATGGTTGAACTGATGTTGTTTGTGGGCAATAAAAATCTTTTATTACCCTAGCCCATTTGGATCTTGTGACTTTAGTGGATAGCATATGATGCCTGGTGGACACATGATTAGCATTTTTGATCACCAGGAAAACATACAAGATAGCAGGTAAACTATCTTCTGATGTACATGAGAGTGATCGCTAACAAGAATGCATGACAGGTCACAGTTGTTATAGTACAAGAATAACAATTGGTGTATAAGAGAGACAACAAGGGATTGTAAATTTGTCAGTCTTGACTCTTCGACTAGTCTTGCAAAACGACTGCGAGTCCTCTCCCAAGTGAAAAGGAAATACTATCTACGACTTCTTCCTTGTTCATCTTCCTCTTCGTCAGGTCTTTGTACAATGGAGGTCACAAGGCTAAGCGAAGTGTTAAAGAAAAGACGAAACGTTGTCTAAATTGTTGTTTCCTTCTTGGCGTATTACCAATAGTTCTTCAGTGTTGTTTTCATCATAACATTTACAAACACATATCTTGTTAAGCATACCTGCACACTTTGTTTTTCCTGTCAGTTTGTATCCCTTGTTACAAGCACACTTAAAGCTCCCAACTGTATTAATGCATTTATGTGCACTTGCAGTAATGCCACTTTTGGTTCATCGGGGCATGTTTAGCGGTGAAGCCATTACACGTAAAATGGAAGTGGAAATGTTTTGCGAGGCAAGATGAGAGATTGCAAAACATAAAATCGTGTTTATGGCAAAGCTTTGTGAACCCCCGCGATGATGTAAAGGGAGCACCTCGTCTTTTCTGCATTTTTATTACAAGGTATAAATGTTTCCCTGCAACGGCCTAGCTGCCCGTTAAGTTAGGTGTAGTCTGATCGTCTCGATGTTTATTCCCAGTAGCAAAATCGAAAATGGGCTTGTTGCTGATCAGCAATCCTTTGACTGACCGATTGCAACATTAAACTGAAGCCAGCCCAGGACATGCTTGCTAGTGTGTAGACACTCGTCAGTTGCCAGCGAATTGATGAATTTTGTATCGCAGCGATGCATCTTTCGAAGCTTCGAAAATGTAACGTTTTTGGGATTGGTGTCTAAATTGATTTAGTTTAGTGAGCACTTCAAAAGAACGGCGATACGTATAATCGACAACCGTGAACACGGGGCATTTAAGAGAATGCATTTTTTGAACCTCGTCAAATGGTCGATTTTATTTGAATTGCTAGAGGATGATGAACAGGGCTTTGGTGCTTTAGCTGCCTTGCTTCTCTGCCCGGTAGCCTAAATTGAGGGGCGTTGTCTTGCACACCCCAGCTGCCCTTTATGTACTAGTTGCCATGTTGGGGTAGCTTAATCGTCCAACTCGTCAGCGGATTTTAATTGCGAGTTTCCAAAGAACAAATAATTCATTGTGATATATAATAGACAAACTCGAAAATTAACGAGCTCACTTTGTCGCCATGAACTTGGGAATATTAACGTTTTTTCGTTATAAAAACTTACCTTAATTTTACCAAATATTACTCTAAAGCCGGATATCCACTAGGCGGAATTTTGCGAGCGACCTGGTTCTTGTTTACGTCATTATTCCGCTCGCAAAATGAGACACAATTTCATTGCAGGCGTGGATGACAGGGAGATGCAAAAATGAGACTCATGGCTCCAGTGTGGTTAACTTGAGTGTACGTGATATTTGAGTTATTTGGCGCATCTATAGGCGCATCTACGAAGACGCTAATGAAGCTGACACCAGAGGACCTATGTCCCAAAACGACCCCGGCGACCCCTACTTGGGTTGGAGGTCAATTGGGGAGAGGGGGCAATTAGATGTTAACACATTTGTTACCTATTTACAATTTTCTATTGGGTCCTGAAATTCAAACTCAATGCCACACCAGATGGCGTTTTACAATTAACTATTTTTGTAATTTTGTGTAGCTTCTACATTTGATTTTTCACGTCTTCTTCACTTCCGCCCCCCCCCCATCCCACCCCATCCCACCCCATCGCCATGCTTAGCAAATTATTGGGGAAAGTACTTCTACCCCGCTACATCAACCGTCCCCTTATCTTTGGTGAACACATAGAATATATCTACGAATATAACTTCGATGAGCATTAAATACAAAGAACTTGCAAAGTCGTTCTCCTTGTTTATCGTGACACTCATCGCATGGTCAAAAGATTTCTGACCAAATTCTTCGATAATTCCGACAGACAGCTCAGGTACAAGCTCAAAATATTGATCACTGTGAATAAGCGTGGCAATCAAAAGCTTAACCATGACCTGGTAAGCTGTCACAAAGCACAGAGCAAGAATGACAAACATGTGAGAATGCGACACGAAATAAACAGGTGAACAGCCCTTGGTTATTGGGAGCCCGGACCACCATCAGTGAGATGCAGAAAGTGTTAGTGGTTAAAACCAAAGAAGTAAATTTATATGTGATTCTGTCTTGATATAATTCTATGGGTAAAACTATCCTTTAAAATGTTGGCTTGTAAATCTCAAGTAACGAATTTATTTTCTTATACCTTCTTGACAAACACTGGTCACAGCAATCATGAAGCATTTACAGAGTTATTCCATCAAGGGGGTGCATATCTCATTGGATGTCTCATGCACTTTAAAAACTCATTTTGGCTTTCAGGAGACGAATAATTTCGTTTTCCACATCCATTATTTAAGTTCAAGTGTTTGAACTCTACTATGATCAATTGAAATCAATTTGAATTCCCTTCCGTCTTACTGCCTTTATTCTAATACCCCTAAGTGGTATGGTTTGGCGTGCAATGTAACGAATCTTGTTCAAAATCAAAAGTAATATCGTTCTGTTCTTTACTCTTTCTTCTGCCAAATTAGAGGAGAGCAGCTCTCCAATATCACCAGTAACAGTTGCTTTTCTCTATTGCTATTTTCAAGCTTCCAAGTTCTATTTCGATAAATATTTCTTCTGACTTGCTGAATGAAATCATTCCTCTTTGATTCACCTTCATGCAGGTAAAACGAAAAAGCTTTGCCACTTTTCTTCTCACAATGCAGTCAAGGGTATTTGACAAACCAACCAGACTGAAATGAATGCTTTCGCAACTAAATTCTGTTAAAGGAAAATTATAATCCTTTGGTTGATATTTTTCATTTTGACTTTGGACCGGTTCTGAAGTGGTAGGCGAGTGGCTAGAACATTCTTCCGATGCGTTAATAGATTTGACTCAGAAATATTTTTGCGTTGCAAATTATTGGGAGGGTGGCACGTGCCCACTGCCCAGTTCCTACGGCCCTGCATCCACAACAGTCACACGATGTTTCTTTTGTCCTACTTAGTAACTAACTATTCATATATTTTCTGGTCCTTTGTAAAGGTGCTTTTGCCGATACTGGAATTCGACTCGTACAGTGTTATGTCAAGGATTCCTTCCTACACCTGTATGTTCAGTCGATGCAAAGGAAAATGGTTTTCCAACTTAACAGCGGGGCTCCTCTTTGGGGACGACCCGAGTGCACACTGCGCCATGTTGCGCCATTATTAATGGAATGCATCAAAAAACAAGTACTTCATTATGCAAAGTTAAGATCAAAAGTTGTTTAGAAGAGGTCAATTATATGGATCCATAAGAAAACGCAATTGCTACTGTTTTTAGTGTTCTTTCCATTACTCAGTACTCCTTCTTTCTACTTTTTTCAGCATTGAATGGAGCACATACGCAGAGGCACCAGAAAGTCTCTTAACGTCTCTTAAAGGGTGGAACGGGAGGATCCATTAATTTTTTAAAATATTTCAATATCATCTCCGTTTAAAATTGTACTCAATCCGCAAAATGCAAGGGGGTGTACAGACTACACTAAACATAACAGTATGGGCTCATATCTGCCAACAAATCAACGGAAACTTATAATAAGTAACGACGGAGGGAGGCGGAATTCATTAGTTTTGAGAAGATGGGGGAGCCATAAAACCAGAGGTCTTCCGTTTCCGAGAGTGGTCGTAAATTTGAGGGGATAGGGACCACATAAAAACTAAATTGAGATTTCCCTAATTACAAATCATTTGTTGCTTTAGTCTTGGTTTGATGGTATTAGCCGTTTATGTTCATTTGCAGGAATAATATATATGGCTAATGCTTTGTATTATCATTCATTTAGTATTTATCAATTTAGTTCTTATGATGATGTTTCGTTCAAGACGCCTTTTGGCAATTTAATTTATTCGAAATGATTGATGGAATTATTACACTGGTCGACATTTCTTTTTCGACCAAAATGTTACAAGACAATGGGCACATGTTTCTTGGCTACCTTTTCACGCTCATTTTGAAAATCATGGTGGTAGAGGAACGTTATGAGGGAAGATGAGAGATCAGTATGCTAGCTGACTGCTGCTGGAGTATCAAAAGAAATGAGCCACTGAAGAAAGACAGAAGAGTTTTCAGAAAGAGAAGAATTTTTGCTTTTGTATGATAACATTTAGAAGAACAAATTAAAATTTTATAGCTTGTTAAATGTTGTAAAATATGTCACCACCGGGGATCGAACCCGTGACCCATGCTTTCGCGGCGTGCGCTCTACCAACTGAGCTACGTGACCTCTGATGTTAACATACCTTTGGAACAGATGCTAAAAATTTGAGAGAAAGCTGAAATTTGATTTAAAATGTTTTTATTCAAACAAACTTTGCAGTTTTGTTTTTCTTTTTCTGGGTTATTTTAGGAAAGCACACAAACGTATCAAGCAACTCAGAAAATTTGAAGGTGGTTCATACTTTTAAAATTTCTTACTGCATATTTTATTATTGAAATTCAAAATTCAGGAAAGTTCTTTGATTTACACTATTTGTAAACAGAAAAAATGATGTCCGTTCCTAAATTAACTTCCATAAGTATGATGTACTTTACATTAAAGTGTATGGATGACGAAGTACCAAACCGACAATAAACGAGGATGAAGGATGAAGTGTCAATACTAGCAAATCCTGCTGACCATTTCTTCATTGCTGTTTAATTGAAAATATCTTTTAAACAAACTGTTACCGATCTGTCGGAAATTATTACTTAAGTTTTTTCTAATTACATAGATTTGTTAACAAATATATTTCTAATTTTAGTGAACGTTTTGACTGTGTCCTGACTGCAATTATCTCAGTGTCATGTAACAGGGGATTGCCTTTGTTATCACGGATGGCTATCTTGAGATACTCTTGCCTTAGAATTTTATACATTTAAAAAGCAAATAATATTGGATAGTTCTCCTACCTTCATAGGGAACACACGAGGTGTTGAATGAATCACACGAGTCTATGCATCGATTATTTCCGCATGGGTTGCGAGTTGTACGTCTGCAATTAGGACCAACCTGTAACAGAATTGATACTTTGGAATAAAAACGATTTATTACGAACTTAAGGGTGTTATTTAACTCAATTTCAGTGAGTTTAAATAAAGCATGGAAGACAATGAATAACAATCGCGAGGGTCGCAGAGAGGCTGGTCTCCAATTGCGCTGAGCTGGATGTCGATGTCCACCGGTGGATGATTGGGAGCTAATGTGACGACTTGAGAAACAGAAGTATGTTAGCATCGGAGGTCACTTAGCTCAGTTAGTAGAGCGCACGCCGTGAAGGCGTGGGTCATGGGTTCGATCCCCGGTGGTGACATGCTTTTCTACTTTCTCTAGTGTCCTTTTCGAAGATTATTGTATTGCTAAGGCTTGGCATAAAGTTAAAACTCTCTGTTGGGTAAGTATGCACTTTGCAGTAACTCTTCATTTTAGTGAGAGAATGAAGGAAGCAATTACTAGCATAGAATGGAATGGTATTGATAAGGATGCTCAAACTACGTTACATTTATTGTAAACACTAACATTTTATTCTTCTGCGGGTATTCTAAGAATGTCTTAATAGGTTTTGATTATTCGTGTAGATACTAGGAATCTGGAAAAGAATACAAATACGGAATTTGTAACGTTCAGTGCCTTGTTGTATACTCGTCACCCTTGTAATGTATATCTAGAAAACTTTTCAATGTATACCATAAACATGTGAATTATAATATCACATGCACTCTTATCTTAGCATACACAAATTAGTCCTATTAATTTAATATAATATAAATATTTAATATAAACCATGAAATTTACTGTCGGTTTGTAGCGATTACAGTTTAATAATCTTCCTACCAGTGCACATCTCCCGTCACTTGCCTCTCGTCCGTCCCCTTCGGTAAAATAGCTCTTCAATAGCTGACGCCATTCCCAATTCAACGAAGCCCAGCATTTTTGAGCCTTCAATCTGCTCTCTTATCACATGGTCTGCCTTATTCCCTGGTTGTTTTACTATCACCTACTTTTCTTTGTTCTCGTGCAAGATTGCCCTCGTCTTGTTCGAAAGCGTTTGCTCAAGTAAAACTCCATCTTCACTAATCCCCAATTAACACTCGTCCGGTGCAGATCCAACTGCATTGCATGTAAGAGTAGTTTGAACTCCTTCCTTAACAGTATTTCCAGTGCTAGATGTAAGTGATGGCTGATCAAGGTCTACAAATAGCAATGATAGTTGGCATGATTTACAAAATACACTTGATCCACAGTTTAAATATTTTCATGGCTTATGGGAGAATTAGATACTCAGCACAACTCTGGTTCATGGATATGCTATTAGGATAATAAATATCATAAGCACAGTAATGACAAGTTATTCCAAACAAAAAAAGTAGGAAATGTCAAAGTTCACTTTGATTTCTGCAGCATTTCCATCAAACATGTGCTCCATATTGGAACAGATATGCATACAGCAAAGTTGAATAAATAATAATTTCTAATGAAGGCCCATGGATGTACAGTCTTGGGTGTTTTAGCATCAATTGAATTGAAAAATTACAATGCTGAAATATTTTCTATGTACTTCGTAAATTATTCTTGCGAAAGTGTACTTGTGAAAGTGAACTTGTGAAAGTGTATTTGTGAAAGTGAACTTGTGAAAGTGTACGTGCAAAAGTGTACTTGTGAAAGTGTACTTTTGTAAATTGTTCTTGTGAAAGTGTACTTGTGAAAGTGAAATTGTAAAAGTGTACGTGTGAAAGTGTACTTGTGAAAGTGTACTTGTGAAAGTGTACTATTGTAAATTGTACTTGTGAAAGTGTACTTGTGAATGTGTACTCGTGAAAGTGTACTTGTGAAAGTGTACTTGTAAAAGTGTACTTGTGAAAGTGTACTTGTGAAAGTGTACTTGTGAAAGTGAAATTGTGAAAGTGTACGTGTGAAAGTGTACTTGTGAAAGTGTACTTTTGTAAATTGTACTTGTGAAGGTGTACTTGTGAATGTGTACTCGTGAAAGTGTACTTGTGAAAGTGTACTTGTGAAAGTGTACTTGTGAAAGTGTACTTGTGAAAGTGTACTTTTGTAAATTCTGAAGCGGTTTTCTTTGGAGAACTGTGAAAGTTTCAATTTGATAGTGCTGTCGATGATGTTTCGGGATAACCATTTGAAAGAAAAGCTTGCTTTAGAAAATTGAGTTCCGGTTCTAATTTGGTTTCGGATCAAATCATGGGCGCGCGGTGAACTAAGGTTTTGATGAGATTAATTTTACGTGTTTTGGGGTGGAACGAATTCCAGGAGATATATTGGCGGAAAAAAGTAAGCTTTCTATACACGCTGGTACGGAATTTACAGTCCTTATTTTTAATTAAAACACCAAGAAACGGTAGCGAGTTGTTGTGTTCATTCTCAAAGGTAGCTTTGTGTAAGCTGCTTAGGTTTCTGAGGAATTCGTCACATTAGGACTCTCTTTCAAATATCGCAGATGTGTCGTCAACATAACGAAAATAAACAATGGGCTTTTGGGAGGATTCAAAAAGTCGAAGTTCATGGAAGCCAACGAAGATATCAGCCGCTGCTGGACGCAAGGGAATTCCTATGCTTACCTTATTTTACTGTCAGTACATTTCATTACTGAAGATGAATTCAACACCACATGTTTCAACTTCCACCAATTCTATTAAAATTTCTTCTGAAAAGAACAATCGAGAAATAGAAAAGCATGTCATCACCGGGGATCGAACCCGTGACCCACGCATTCGCGACGTGCGCTCTACCAACTGAGCTAGGTGACCTCATACTTTTTATTTCTCTAGTCGCCACATTAGCTCCCAATCATCCACCGGTGGAAATCGACATCCATCTCAGTGCAATTGGAGACCTTCCTCTATGCGCCATGTGACTTGACCTAGGAAGAACTGCCATCCAGCCCGTCATCAATGCAAAGCCCATTAAAGTAGAAAGTATCATCGAGAAGCGAGAATTTGAAATGTTAGTTTTGAAAAGAACACAAGAGAAACAGAAAAGCATGTCACCACCGGGAATCGAACCCGGAGGTCATCGCATCATACCCCTGAGTGCACCACTTTATAGAACCATCAAATTACACATAGTTTTCCACAGATGGTCACTTACATTACTTGAGATTGAGATAAACTTATCTCCCTCCGGGGAGTCACTAGCTTCTGCTCACCAGGGATTAATCTGTAGAGATCTCCCAGTAGTTATCATGACTCTTTGTTATGGTATTGCTCCGGCGTTATTCTTTTAGTTTCCACTTTAAAGAGTCGATATCGTAAGAAAATTCTCTCTACGTGACTAGCAATCGGTGTAGTAGGAAGAGAAGCTTTAAGCAACAGACATCAATGATCAAAATTATATAATCCTAAGTCGCTAATATACGTATAGTATAGTACAAAGAATTACAGATTGCAAAAAACTAACATCAATGAGAATGGAAGGAATACAAAGTAGGCAAAGTATCAATTCTATGCATACAAAACACATAAAATGTAATAAATGCATTGGACGCATTTTATTCATTAGATACATTTTATGCATTGGATGCATTGGATGCATTGGTTACATTGGATGCATTGAATGCATTGGTTACATTGGATGCATTGGATTCATTGGTTAAATTGGATGCATTGGAGGTATTGGTTACATTGGAGGCATTTTATGGAAAGATTGGACAAAATTAGTGGAATGCAAAAAATAAAGAAAATGAGTTGTATTTATAATGCTGAGAAAGGATTGAATGCATCGAATGAATGAATGAAATAGGCATGTCATACACTAGTGAGCAAATTTTGATAAACGCTCACTATAAGAATCTATGTGCTTTTAGATCATAAAATATATTGTATATCATAACAGGAGTTGCGCTTTCTGCATTCCCTAAAGACAGCCGGATATTTTCAAATTTATAAGATGCCATGCACAAAAAGGGCCAGTCCGGGATTTGAACCCGGGACCTCTCGCACCCTAAGCGAGAATCATACCCCTAGACCAACTGGTTTCAGTAATAGTAAAGTAACATCGAAAATTGAAGTTTTTGAGGGGTGTGGGGTCAAATTTCCATGTTCGGCCATATTGGCCCAAAATCACATTTTTCACCATATCTTGGCCTAAAATTGGTCTCTGAAGCTGGTTGAGGTCTTGTTAGAACGGAAATCTTAAGGCCTTTCAGTAAAAGTAAAACAAAATTGAAAATTGAAGATTTTCAGGGGTTTGGGGCAAATTTCCATGTTTGGCCATATTAGCCCAAAATCACATTTTCACTATTGCAGTTTAAAATGGCCTCTGAAGCTGGTAGAGGGCTGGTAAAAAGCAGACTTTAGGATCAAGAAATTTAATTGAATTGGGGTCTGAAGCCAAACCCTAGCCTGTGAATATATTCTTGTGGGATTGCAGAACCATTTTTCAGTCCAGACAGTCACAAAGACATCTGTAGCCTGATCCTCAATCAATCGCATCGAGTTGCATTTTCCAAATTGCTGCAACTCTTCAACATGGTCTTGTCAGTTTGCCAAAATGTTGATCCATCAAAGACAGCTATACTTAGTGAAGTCAGATCATCGTGCCAGGATCTGATGATGTTTGAGAAACAAACTTTCTTTGGGCTATACTGTCTCCCTTTGTGTATTCCATGTGTGCCCACAATCCAGAATTGTTTGAGATAATCAAAGGCACGGATAGCCATCTACTCAAGGAAGTGAGGCATGGAATAAGCACAATCGTGCTTACAAATCAGGCCCAGCTGCCAGAGCTCGGCAAACATCAATACAAGAGAACATACAAGACATTTTTAACAGGATGATGTAGAAAACACACCCAAAAATTGCTACACGAAAGAGGCGTGTTCGATGTAGTCATTGTGACAAGCTGGGCCATATGATTCGGTCTTGCCCAGAACTCATTTCTTTGGTACTGGATTGGGAGAGAACCAGAGTGCAGAGTTGTTTTAAATAGTTTTCCTGGTTGAAGTCGACTTCTCACCAAAACACTGTGCTTGTGGAAATTATCAACTCTTTGTGTCAGGTCCCCCCAGAATTGGGGGAAATTATTTAGGTCCCCCCAGAAGATCAGGTCCCCCCACTTTTTTCTAAAAATGGTAGGTCCCCCCATAAAATAAGAGTTTTAAAAAAGTTAGGTCCCCCCAGAATCATGGGGGGGGGGGGTGAAACCAAACAGTGTAATAAGCTGCATGACTCGCTCTCATTCTTCTGGGGTCCAGACACTGCAAAATTAAGTTGCTGTGCCTACTGTGCCACCTGGAGTTTAAGTACCCATCATTACAAGTCAAAATGAAATAAAATGCGATCATTCACATCAAACCCCAATTCTGTTCCAACTTTGGTGGGCTGGATTAAAAGACCAACAGGCTGGATTTGGACGGTGCGCCATAGTTTGCCCACCTCTGCCCTAAAGCATCTTCATTATCACTTAAATCAGCAGGTGAAATTTAAACTTACTGCTCACAATTTAATATTGTTTTGCTATCTTAATATCGTTTTTATCATTTTAAAATCAGCTAAATTCATATTTTTAGTCTTGTGGGATTAATATAATTATCTTTCAACAAGGATCTGTAAAAGACATCAGATCATATTTTTAGCATATTCCCTACATTTACAAACATTTAGAGCTCCTTTTATTTAGGTGTAACAGTGGAACTTTAAAAATAAAAATTAAAAGAATTGTGTGCCATAAACATATGTTTCGATAAAATCACATCGGGAATTCCCCTCATATGCTGTCTAGAGCCTTAAACATTTACTGTCTCTTTAACTTTATTCATTAACATTTTACAAAGCTTGGCTTTTAGAGGCTCTAGAACAGCACTAGTCAAAGAGAGCCTCGAAGAAGCATATGTAATGCTGAAATGTTTCTCTTCTAATTCTTGTATGTTTCAACATGAATGTTGGCCAAGATTAACCTTCATAGTATTTCCTCATTATTTCGCTTTTCATTTCAGTTACAGAAAATTCGATGGGTTTGTGATTTATCACACAATACAACTTGATCAAAGCCTCAAGAATTATCCTTAAGCATTTTGCATCAGTAGAGGGCAAGGATGTGAATATGGTTTTCATAAACGTTTATGGTGAATATGTACAGAGACAACGCATGCTTGTAGAGAGGATTTTCTGGGGATGTCAAGAAATAGTACGGGGGGGGCAATTTGGGTCAAGAAATCACCTTGGGGATGTATTACCCCCTTACCCCTCCCTGGCTCCGTGCCTAGAATGCAAGCAGCAATGCCTTCCTTTGACTTTCTCATTGGCTGCCAACTAGGAGCAATGTTACTTAGGCCCAAGTCAAAGGTCGCCCTTCTCATGCGCCAAACCTAATAGTTGAATTAGGCACATGAGAGGAGCGACTTTTGACTTGATTAAGTTCGGCAAAAAGTATAAGGTGCAGCAGAATGTATTAGGAGCGGCTACCCCAGTCGAATTTTGCGGCAGTGGAGCAACTCCAAATCAAACGTCGCCCTTCTCATGCGCCGAGCCTACTGCATAAATTGCCTTGGTATCCGAGCTATTTTTACTTTGACGTTTGAGTTCGTAATGGGAGCGGCACATTAGGAGCGACGTTTGATTCTGGGTCGCTCTATAGCCGCTCCAACGTCGAACCTAATTGTATTATGTTCGGTGCATGCGAAGAGCGACGTTTGACTTGGGCCTAAAACAGACAGATAACTTATCACGTACTCTGCAGAGTCCCAAAGTGTCAGCTGCCCAAGGACAAAGCCGTGCATCAGATCTAATCAAAGTAATTAGAAAATATCAGAACAACGAAAGCTTTGAATTGTTAAGGACATCAACGAAGGAAAAATTTTAGAATCATTTACTTCTCCTTCACATCCACCACGAAAGATGCGATGAACTGGACTTAATTGCAAATAATATGTACATTTAATATTACCTTATCATCTGTAACCTCAGTTCATCTTAAGACAGTAATAAATGAGAATATAGTAGTTTTTAAGGAAAATTGACGATTTACAGCGTCGAATACGAAAATTACTTGGCCTTGATAAAAAATAGTGGAGAGGTCCGGCCAGCATGTGTAGACAAAATTGATGAATCAGTAAAAGTGTTTAGTACTGAGATCGATGAAAATTTACAAAGATTTTGGGGTTATCAAAAGAAACAACACCTCCCTGTATCACTGGCTTGCAGGTGTGTAGGTCTATCTATCTTGAAATCACAACGATAGAAGAACAAATGTAGTAGTAGAAATTAAGAAGTGCATTGTCATGATAAAAGACACCTACTCAAAGATAATAGAAGTGATGGAATAAAAGAACAACTAACTCTCAACTAGAGAGAGAACTCTGCAGTACCACACGTGCTCATCATTTCTTTATTTAGCAAAAAGATG
The DNA here is from genome assembly GCA_010016025.2 of Alatinidae sp. Z8VKAUB7J3. Lineage (NCBI taxonomy): Eukaryota > Metazoa > Cnidaria > Cubozoa > Carybdeida > Alatinidae > Alatinidae sp. Z8VKAUB7J3. The sequence continues at coordinate 165,557,000 of JAAAKM020073195.1, read as the reverse complement.
AATAATAACAAACTTACTGAGCTATGGTCCTATAAAAAATGCCAAAAAAGCTCCTAAATCACTCGGAAGAAAAGCAAATAGGCGTAATACAACGACCTATTTTAATCATCCAGGGGAAGAAATTTGAATAATGTTTCCACCTCATCAAACATAACATCTTGCAACCAACACTTCACCTTCTGGAAAAATTGACGAGATGAATAAAATGATAATCCCCTTAGATCATCCAGTAGACAGACTTGAACTAAACCGGCTAAAAAAGTAACAAATATTATTAGCTCCCAATCATCCACTGGTGGACATCGACATCCAGCTCTACGCAATTGGACACCAGACTCTCTGCGCCATGTGACTTGACCCAGGAAGAACTGCCATCCGGTCCGTCTTCAATCCAAAGCCCATTAAGTTAGAAAGTATCATCGAGAAGAGAGGATTTGAAATGTTAGTTTTGAATAGAACTCTAGAGAAATAGAAAAGTATGTCACCTGACAAAAGCAGTCTTCTCACATGCCTCGACCCAAAAACATTGGAGGACATCCTCCTAATTAGTGTCAATAGGCCAGGCCTTGACAACTTTCATGCTGGTGTTGCCATAACTAAATGGTTAAGTTCTGCCATAAAGCATCATTTACAGGGACATAAATGCTCTGGGCCTCATGTGAAGAAGCAAGCAGGGCTTGTTGAAGATGATGAGACAATTGATTTTGAAATTGAAGTGATCAAATGCATGACAAGTGAATAACTTTTTTTGGGTCCAATTAAGCTGAACGGTCATGTTTCACATCAACAGTGATTTTTGAGTATGCCCTTGATGCATTGAAAATGGAATTCTTTTGTGTGACTTCACAAGAACATAGATCTCAGCATTTGACATGAATGTTTCATGTGTGTTGACTTTTTCAGCTATGGCAACAGATAAGCATAGGATAAGGAGTGCTGCTCTGACATGAAATTTTCTGTCTGAAGTTAGTTGACACATGTTGCACTCAAATTGAACATTTCTTTGAAGAACAGTTTCTGCAGGAAAAGAAAATCACAGTGTCTTTATTTCGGTTGATAAATGAAGAGTTGTCCCAGCCAATGTCCTTCATTTTCTTGTCCGACTTTGTGGTTGGTAGTTACCACATGCAAGTTATTATTAGTTTTTCATCACATAAACCAACATTTGGTTATGCACAATGACAACACTCCTTCTAATTGTCTTGATGGTATTTGTAGGTATCATTGTACCCCTGTACATGTGACGTGCTGAGCCACCTATGACATTGTACTGCATTATAAATCATTTTTTGAGGCCTGGTATATTATGAATTGTTCAATCTGTAATAGGGAGAGCACAAAGGAATGTTCAGGTTCAACACCATCACTACATTCACTTAAAAGTGGTTTACAATCACTACTCCTGTTATGGTTGCTAGTGTGGATTATTTTCAAGAGTAAAGACAGTTGGACTGCCATTACTTCAAATAACTGACTATTGTTTGTGTTGTATTATCCTACGTATAGGAAGTTGCAGTTGATTCTAAACATTGACTCTTGATATTTTTTGGTGATTTCTCAACCCCCCGACTATTCCAACACCCCATTTATTACGTTTTTGGAATTTTTCCAACCCCCCTTCTATGAGGCACCCAAGAGTACACACAGGCTTCCGTTTGTTTTAGAGACGAAGAAGTAAATCAGGCTGGATTTGCATAATAAATTCTAATAATAATAAAACTACAAAATATCATGATCACAATACAGAAAAATTTACAGGTCACGCTGTAATGTGTTGAGCGCAGTTGTATAGGGTTTATTCTCAGAGACGTTGTCTCTCTCCCCAGCCCCGAAATTCGACGGACACGTGCTATTTCCCAATCTCCAAGTACGCGATGACGTCTAGAAAAGTTCGTTGCAATCGATCCTAATGAATTATTTTTACCCATCTCCCATTTCACAGTGGCTCAATCAAATACCTTCCTCTTATCAAGATCGCTAACCGTTGAGGGACGCCTTAGATGCATCTATTTCATCAGTTGATATACTATACTCAATTCAAGTCCTGGTATTCGTAATTTGTCTCAGGGTCTTGTTACTTCCAGCTTTCCAGCACTTTCTCGTAGTCAGCAGGCTTGATAAACGGTTGATCAATCGACCTATAAATGCAATTAATATGCTGATTATAACGTTCATAACCCAGTCGCCATCAATACAATTTACGGCGGTCTTATTGATGAAAAACAACCTTCTTACTGACAAGGCTATCATTATAACTATCACTAACTATCTAACTATCACCTGGACTACCAACAGGATTGTCACCATTAAGTAGCAGGGCCATCATTAAACATGACTGTCAGCATTAAACAGGACTGTCAACATTGAACAGAAACTGTCACCATTAAACAGGACTGTCACCGATGAAAATGACTCCATTCTGATGAGGGTGCAACGAAACCGGTCAATGGCATTTCACTAATGATTCCGTTATTAAATATTATCTACATATCTGGAGTCTCAAGAACATCAAAGCGGTTAAAATTTATCTTTGACCAGAAAGTTAACATAAATTTACAGAGGACACAAAACAAGATCCCGTTGTACCAGAATGTACCAGGAAGTCGTAAGCTACAATACCACAATAACAAATGCTTTTTACTGAATAAACGTTTATATCCATGTATCTGAATAAAATACGCACCAATTGGAATACTCTTCAATCCGACACAATAAGTGTGGTAGCCGCGATCACAGTTATCACAGAACATCATCTGATCCTAAAAGAGAGTGTCGTATAGCAATAATTGGTGTTGAAATTATGCCTTTCAACGAATCGCCCCTTGTAAACATACAGAAACTTTACTATGGAGTCTTACTCGATAATTCCGTTGGGGGACTGTGCCTTTGCAATAAGAACACGGGGATAGGCTGACCTTCAAATTTAACAAAGCTGGACATTAATGTCCCCCGCTGAGGACTAAGAATTGCTGTGATACCTAGAGAAGTAAGGAGTGTTTGGCAGTGTGCAGTTATGAATCATTCTTACAGCAACACGCCTTGAAAGGTCGGGTCCCAAATAGCGACATTCTTTAATTCTCGGGTAATCATTGTAATTGAAATTACCTAAGTCAAATGATTAGCATGTTGTAAAGCTCTAAATAAGATTTGCCGATCCCTCAAGGATGCTTATACCTCAAGATGCGGAGCACTTCTGAAAGACGTTAAGTATTGATCATTTGATAATTTAAATATCGACAACAACGCGTATGTCAGTAAACATGGCCATTACATTATACGTTTGTATTCCTAAGCATTTAACTCTTCTGCTATCAAGTCTTCTTCAGTCAAAGTGGGTCATTTATGCGAAATAATTATCTTGTACTTAATTCAATTCATCCACAGCAATAAAACAAAGGAAATGAACTCTGAATTTACAGCTGATTTTTAATTTTACGGGGTAACAAACGAACCAAACTTTGGTTAACCCTAGGAAATTGATTGTCTCTCTCTTCAGGCAGTGTAAGATCCAAAAAAGGGGAGGTGCTGGGCTTCAGATGAAGAGGGCATGGGGTAGAAACTGCCTGATACGTACAGTAAGACGTTAAAATGGGCAAGGTAATGCCACATTTAGTGCAACAGAAAATTGTTAAAACTAACACTAATTCACAGCAATGATTTAGTAATAGCCCGACAGCTGAAGTCAAAGTTCGGAGAATGGGGCATATTCCTTGAGCAGCAGTGGTCTCAGTTTAAAAAAAATTCTTTCATTGTAGCAAAAATCTATAAAGGCTGATAGTTAAATCAGTTGTCACCTACAACGCTCACTGACAAATGCATTTTCATACCTTATATCGTGATGTATTCGTATCTTTATACTGCATGGGAAGTCTGGTACTCTATTCCGAGTCTGAAGTATCATATCTTTGATCAACTCTGGGTGTTTTATCAAATGACATCCATAGCCTTCTCTCATTGCCCATCTGAAAATACACATTGATAAAAAAGTTCAATGTACAAGTCTACTACCGAGAAGAAGTGCAGTGGCAATTTTACATTTACATAATTGCAGTGTCCTTTCACTTGTAGATTTGTAAGGTGCTGATGGTTTGTGACCAGATTTTCACTTATCGAAACCATTTTGGGTTAAAACCTGCAATCATGAAAACTAGAAAAGCAAGAACAATCAAGTTTCTGTATTATAAAAACGATCAACGTTACATCTGGTTTCTAATGGTATATTATAAGTTAAAATATATTGATTTTCAATTTTCAATGACAGTGACATGGTTACCACATTCAAATAGTCCTAGGGTCGTGGTCGGTCCATGTAGTCCTACCTCTGTAATACGATCCTGTAGAATCACGTGTCCGACGATCTTCTTTGAAATACTAATACTACCTCCTGAAATTCTTGCTAATGCTTTATTATTTAGGTTTATATATGAGATTTAAAACATTGTTATGAATTAATGTACGTTTTTGTTCTTCTTTCCTAGGCGAAATTAGGCAGACTAATTAATTAGGACTAATTAATTAGGATTAACTAAATTAGGCAGATAAAGTTGAAAACCTCTATATAGCGGACACCTGGTAATAGCGGACATTTTTTCTGGAACCGCAGGTGTCCGCTATAGACAGGTTCGACTGTATATATATAATCTTGTAAAAGAAAGTGACTGGGGGACTGTGAGAGTAGTCATAGTTCCTCCCAATAGATTGAAAAAACTGAAGGTACACTATGCTGAGTGAAGAGTTGCTCTACCAAGCGCCGGTAGCATCGTCTCCCGTTACATTGAAGCAGTTTCAACCCAAAGTTACGTCTGAAAACAAGAGAAAAAATACGTTTCCTGAAATGCACCCTATAAAGGCAGTAAACGTACTTTAAAGGTTTTCTGTTTACACGCTGAAACTTGTAAATTACAATTAACGAACCTCCATTCTCGAAGGCAGGTACGGTGGAATTCTATGGTCACTTATAAGTTTGATCTCGACGATTTGAATTGAATCCATTTAGTTGTCTTTCTTTTTCTAATTTAACAGTGATTGCCTTTCCTTTTGTATTTTGACAATGATCGTTTTAGCATTTGATATTTAACCGTTAGATCCATTTTAATGTTAACCTTTGATAATGTCTCAGGGTACAATATAGAAGAGACGAAATCGCTCAGGTACAATATATCGTTTTAAAACCGTGTGTGCTTTTACTTTCTCGGATCATCATGAGGAAGTTGTCAGTTGACAATCGTTAATTGCTCCGCGGCATTGAGAAGAAATGCAAGGATTACATAAAGTGTGAATCGGACACACACTTTCTACAATTTTGCTACTGTAAAATTTATGTACACCAAGTGGAATACAATCATAAACATTCACACTGTCTGTCTACTGGTATTTTGCATGACTGTACAGAGAGACTAGTAATTGCAATATATTCTTGATGTCTATTAGTTTATTTACAAATAATAAGGCTTGTTTTGACCTTGTGCAAGATGCGTGACTTTCGAAATTTGAGTCATTTGAGAAGCTGAATAAAAGTCGTTAAGGAGAAAATGGTGTTCATTCAAGTGTTCTAAAAGCATTCTTAAGTGGACTTTATGTTCATTGGGTTCAGACAGAGAGAAACACAGCTATTTTAAAATATACAGAAAGAAAACAGTGATGATGTAAAGGAATATTATATGGCAGTGATTTGCCAGTTTTGTGATATTTTCCTTAGCCTCCATGGTCTATTTGAAGTTTTCCTTTGAAACAAATATATGGATCCTATTTTTACTGAGTATGCAGGTAATTAATATACATCACTATATAAATCCATGGCATCCTCCAGGTTTGGTTCCCCCCCATCTGACACCTATTGCCCCCATTTGGCCTTCTCCCCTGTCTAACTACATCAAGGTTCCCCCCATCTGAACCAAAATTACTGATACCTGCATATATGTAGTATATACTATACAGTATATACTAGTATTATATAGTATATATATATATATACTATATATATATATATATATATATGTATATGTACGGCAGTCTGACAAACAATGCAGAATGTGAAACCTAATATAACTGCGCTAATTTGATCTAATCACTATTACATTACATACTAGTTTAGTGTATATGTACTGCAATATATACTACATTGTATACATACATATAACACTAAATTGTGGCCGCCTAATGCCATCTCTTGAAATCTTATAGACACAATTTTGTGCTTTGAGTAGGCAATGGAGAAGTTAAAGGATATATAGAGAGTAAAGCATTGTAAGTTGTACAGGCCCATGGCACCAACCCTAAGTTAACTTGTTATCTACATGATATTTGTACTTACGCACTTTTCGGCATCATATCTCTTAATGTCTTATTTACATCTTTAATGGTTGGCCTTTGTTCCGGTGAATCGTGCCAACAACCCTTCATTAAGTTGAGATATTGAGAAGACGAACCTCCAGCGTGTTCTATAGGAGGTCTGAATGGTGGGCTTGTCTTTTCTTTGACCTTCTCAACAATTTCTAGGAGAAAATAGAGAGAATGCCAAATATCATTGCTTGACATCAAGCAATTTTAATTAACTTAAAAATTCAGTCGCTCAGTATCTCTCTAAGGGAGCAAGTTATCACTATTTAGTAGGTCAAAACAATGACATAGTTCACAACATATAGTGGCATCGTATTAGAAATTGAACTTTACGTAATTTATAGTATCTACTTCTAAAGGGTGCACGAGTGAGCCTGGTTCTAAGGGAGCTTGGACGAAGATTTTTGTTACGCAGGTAGAGTACTGTTTCCTTCAATAAAACATAATTTCTTGCTTGTCAAGCCCTCCTACATCGAAAATAATTTACCGGGTTCCATAAGTTGAATTATCACTGAATAAACAGTATTCTTGTTCAACATTAAAAGTATATTTTCAGTAGCGACACTAGGCTATACTTCCAAGCACCTGAATGACTGCTTCCCTAAAAATTGGCAGAGCAAGGTCCGAGTTTCCCTTTGTTATTCTGGAGTCAGTGTACATAAACGTAAGAAATCCTTTGCTTTGCTTAAAGATAGAATTTGTCTTCACATTGGGCCTTTTTGGCCCATCAAAATAGGTAAAAATGACGCTGTTTGGTTTGAAACACTTAACTGATTGAGGGACATCAAGTCTGATTGGCTCTTTCAAAAATTGATAACTCGTTAGGATTAATGTTTCGTTCTTTCCATTTTGATAACTTTCACGTTTTGTACCCTGTGGAGTGGTACATAAAATATGCAATTATATATAATTCTCAAAGAGTATATATATATATATATACACAAAAACAAGCTAGCACCTGTATACCCAAACTACCGAGGTTGTACTTTAGACACAACCTCAAAATGGAGACAATTTTACAAGTAGCACCTTGACGGTGACTTGATGATCCTAGACGCTAAAGTCTTTCACATCATTTTTTAAAGATAAAAAAATATCTATGGATTTTATTCGGGCATTACTGGCCTTTATTACGAAATTCACAGGGTTTCCAAGACGTAAAAGTCCGATTTATCATGTTAATAATTTGGGTCTTTGAGCAACACTTAAAAAACAAATACTACAATTATTCCACCTTACCCCTTCTAATGCGTTCCAAATATCCACATCAGCAAACTCATCGAAAGGATCTAGATTGCGTCTCAAGGTGCCTGAAAAAAGGACTGGGTCCTGCAGCAGAAAAAAAGCCAATATTGTAAAAAGACTGAAATTCCGAGGCGAAATAACTTTAAGAGAGCATGAAAAGAAGAAGTCGGTATCTCCGTACATCCAGGCACTAAACATCGGAAATCAGCGTCTGAGAAGAACTTCATTATCAGGGAAGACATGTTGCTTATGGTGGACTTGGCGACAAGAAAGTGCAAGAGAAACAACGTCGTTAAATTCATACAGTAACATTACATCAACATTACAATAATCTTAATGTTAATAATGCTAAGCTATACTTCATAATAAGCACTATGTAATTTAGTATAGCATAATATAGTAGAATATAGTATAGTAAAATATAACATAGTAAAGTATATTACAGTGTAATATACTATGACATAATATAGTATAGTATAGTATAGTGTATTATAGTATAGTATATCATAGTATAGTATAGTATAGTATAGTATAGTATAGTATAGTATAGTATAGTATAGTGTGATACAGTGTAGTAAAGGTTGGTACGGTATAGTACACTATAGTATAGTAAGTTTATCTTTCAAAGAATTGAACAGAAGGATCAGCCTTGTATAACGGAGATTTATAGAATTATAGACTTTTGATCCATTTCTACGCATGGCATGATATCAGAGTAACATAATTAAATACAGTGCTACAAAAGTAGATTTCGCTATCATAGTTGAACCTAAATTTGAATGGAAAGCATAGAAATAGGTTTTTAAAAGCTAACAAAAACAAACTAGTCAAGGTGGCAGTGAAAGAGATAAGAGAAGGAAATCACAGTGGAAAAATGGTATTATATGTATTAAAATAAATGGCCACTTGTTAATGAGGAGTAATCACCTCGTCATCAAAATCAAACTGGGTTGTCCGCGAAGCTTCATATGTGAATAATAAATTGACAAAAATTGAATTGTCGGAAAGATTAAAAGTGTTCTAAGATAAAACGGAAAACAAAAATTGTATTAGAATGCTCATACGATTAACTTGTCTTCTATAATGGATATTTGTTACATTTTCCAAAAGAAATGTCAGATAATATATGTATTTGTATTAACTGCTTCTTACTGTTTCCTTGATGCCCATCCTTTCCAATTTCTTTGGTTAGATAAACTTTTCTTGGAACGGTATATTAAGGGGAACAGTTCTTGAAACTTAATAGGCAATAATATTGCCTGTAAAATAAATGATTACACACTTTCAGATTCATTGTAGTCCTTATTCCCCTTACTGAAACTTAAACGAAATAATACAGTAAGTAACCCGTCAAATGATACATCGGAATATCAACATAGATAGACAACCAAAATACCAAATCATAGCAATCAAGACATTTTTTAGAAGCTCTAAAATTCATCTGAATTTGCAGGTAAGAGTAACAATATGGATCCTTGAATGATAATGAGTTCAAGGAATCGACCAACTTCAATCCTGCCCGGCATGGCCTCTTCAATTACATGGATCACCGCTGAAATCGGTTTCCAAAATCTTCAAGATATTTGACACCAATTTACGTGTTAAAATGTTCTGTTCGGATTTCATTCGATGCTAGCACATCAGTGCTTAAGTCACTGCCAAACAAACCTACAGCGAGTGAGTGTGAACTGCGCAGGACAATCGGTGTAATGACCTACCTAAACATTTATCCTACAAACTCTTAAACAGTGTAGAGTAGAGAAGGAGGAGAACGTTAGAGAAAAAGAAGGGCGTTAGAGAAGCAGAAGGACGTTAGAGAAGCAGATGAGCGTTAAAGGAAAAGGCCATTAGAGAAGCAGAAGGACGTTAAAGAAGCAGAAGGCTGTTAGGGAAGCAGATGAGAGTTAGAGGAGAAGGGCTTTAGAGAATCAGAAGGACGTTAGAGAAGCAGAAAGATGTTAGAGAAGCAGACGGGCGTTAGAGAAGCAGATGAGCGTTAGAGGAGAAGGGCTTTAGAGAATCAGAAGGACGTTAGAGAAGCAGATGAGCGTTAGAGGAGAAGGGCTTTAGAGAATCAGAAGGACGTTAGAGAAGCAGAAAGATGTTAGAGAAGCAGACGTGCGTTAGCGAAGCAGATGAGCGTTAGAGGAGAAGGATGCTAGAGAAGCAAAAGGGCGTTAGAGAAGCAGAAGGATGTTAGGGAAGCAGAAGGGCGTTAGAGAAGCCGAAGGACGTTAGAGAAGCAGAAGGATGTTAGAGAAGCAGATGAGCGTTAGAGGAGAAGGACGTTAGAGAAGCAGAAGGATTTTAGAGACGCAGGGAGTCGTTAGAGAGCCAAAACGACCAATATTTGAGTTTAATTGGCCACATAAATTTTTCCATAACGTAAGGCATAAAAAGATGCTCAAATCAGGCCTATTTCCAACCGGTATTCGCAACTTTAACCTAAGTCTTAGTGACAATGGATGGGCGTCAACGTCTGAAATGTGGCGTCGCACCAACTTTGTATACATTGAACCAGCGACGTAGAACAAATGGTGGATGCGCTTGCTTTCCAGAATACCTGCCGTTATGTAAATTGAGCGGTTACGTGGTGCTTTCCAACAGATTCTATATTATCGGGACCGTATCCCGTTTTAACCTATCCCATCCTATCCCGTTCTGTTTTTTCCGTCCTTATTATATTCTAACGCATTACGTCATATTGTTCCCTTTCTGGCCTTATTTCTTCCTATTGTATCCCCATCCCATTTTATCCCTTTCTACATTAACGCATCTTAGCCTATCAAATGCATTCGTATCTTATCGTATCCTATTCTACACCCTAATTTCCAATTTCCGTTTAAGTTTTGAAAAAAACTTGTCACGTGTAAATGTAATCAATCGGTTCTGATGTCGTATTCTATGTGTACTGTACAAATGATTTGGACTTGATACTGTACAGATGTATTTCCGTTTTTCGATTTGCAATCGTGTTTTTGAGTACTATCATCAAGGTAACATATAAAAAGTTTTTATATTGCCTCGTAAAATCTAGCTGAAACTTTTTTGAATCTGCAGTTTCGACCGCTCATCGCCTGAGATAATCTACTCACCAATCTACATGGTCGGCTCGACCTTAAGACCAAATTTAGAAAGAAGCTGTTTCAAACCTTAAGTGTTCTATGGAACAGATGGATCTTAATAAGATGGATTACTTATGCATGATTTCAACAGGAGCCGCACAAAGTAGGAAATCGGATGATCTGCAGAAGCATAGTAATCTTTCTCAGTGATCTCATTCTACGAATGTTGAATATTTAAGAAAAAAAGAAGTCTTCTTGGACACTTTCAAGTATGTGTGCAGATAATAATTCTTCGCGAACAGCCAGTGGATCAAAGTAGGAACCTAAATAAAGGATCAAATGGCGGACCTTATCGGCCTAGGCCTACCCCTACCGCTCCTCTAAACAAACGTCATTGCAGCTCTACATATTGATGGTGTATCAAACGACCATTTATGAACTCTTAAAAGTTCATTTATCACATAGATCATTTGATATTGCGTTGAGTCACGGATGCATTTTGCTAAACGTTTTCGCCATACACTGGTCACAGCACTCGCATAAAAAAGGTAAGAAAACTATCATTTTGCTACTTTCTTAATTCACTCAATACGATCGTTGTGATCAGTGTGTGACAAAAGTTAAACCAAATGAATGTGTGACTCAACGTAGCATTTCAGTACTACTAACAAACATAGATAATTATTTTCTTTTTGTAATTGTCTATAGGTCGGTTGAGGAAGAGATGTATGTTTGAGAAGTTAGTACTAAGAGTAACAGAATGATATTGTGCTGCCCAACTTTGTTAACTGTACATAATTTTCTTATTAAACCAAATGAAATTTAATGACAAAATCTTATTTAGTGGCTGTTGACTTAGCTAGATGTTAATCGTTCTGTGAGTACGCAATATAGGGGCAATATGTCACTGAAGTCTTTTAATTTCTTGGCTGACAAGAGGGGCCCAGTCTAGTGTTAAAGTAGAGAGTAACGATATAGATAACGATAACGGAAGTATGAATGGAGTCGTCTTCCTACATAATTTGCAACCGCCCTTCGTTCTAATCGTTGGTCAGCCGTCACTCTCCGTTGCTGAATAAAGGCCTCGTCACTTCTTATCCGTTGTAACTTGTCTTGAGCTTTGAGTTACAAGTTTGACTTTCCACAATTATCTTACAGCTGAATAAGGGCCTTTTCACGTCTTATCCGTTGTAACTTGTCTTGAGCTTTGAGTTACAAGTTTTACTTTCCACAATTATCTTACAGCTGAATAAGGGCCTTTTCACGTCTTATCTGTTGTAACTTGTCTTGAGCTTTGAGTTACAAGTTTAGCCTTTGACAGTAATCACCTGTTGTACCCCTTCATCGTGGCTTTTGTTCTTCCTTTCTCCTGTGGGCATCCATAGATGGCCAGTTTGCTACCTGTAATTGTAATTGGCCAAATACAGAATTTCTGACTTGGTAAAGACGTATATCATATTATGTCAATTCATTATTGCTGTTATGAGATTAATAAATTGTATAGGATAAAAGCAATAGGTATTTGAAGTTTAAAAAGAATTACATAATAATAATAATAATAAACAATGCTATTGTTAATGAAAACGACCTTATTGATTAAACTTTAGATCTCAATTGAATAACTCTCGAAAATTCAACTTTAGTTTTTATTACCAAGGATTCCTTCGTTTTAAAGAATTTGGACGTCGATGCAAATAGGCTTATGTCGCATTGTTCTAAAGTACCCATCAGAACATCTTACTATATTCAATAGGCGCAACAAAGACTGGAATTCCCCGGAACTATTCCATTTCATGTAATTAACTTTTTTAGTAATTTCTAAAAAATTATAATAATTAATATTCGCAGAAGGCAAAACACAGCAGCCAGACTACTTGCTAACATCTACACTTTTTGCAGAAAAGGGCTTATTCTCAGCCTAAGAGCTAACAGTTTGTTTTGAAACAAACTTAAACAATTCAAAAGCTTATAAAGAGCAAAAGTACCGGAATCTTCGAGATTACCTTGTGGACCGAAATCAAAATCTCAAATTATTAACGCTTGAGATATCAACGCTAGGATTTTATTCCGATAATGCATCAAAATTTGAAAAACTGTTGGAAAAATATGGTTTTGATAGTAAGAGAATAATGGACAAGCTTACAGAAGTAGCATTGCGCTCTTCTTCTTATCTTTTCTGTCGAAGAAACAAACATTGGACAAGCCCAGAAAATCTAAATTATCATTAAAATTGGGCCTTATATTTATATATATATATATATATATATATATAGGGACAAAACATGCACCGTTTTACGCTATTATATTTTTGGCAGATTTAGAAAAACAAGCGATAGAGGGTTTTGCGGAGAAACCAAGTGCATGGCTTCATGCGAACTGGCACAAAAATACCTTCCTTTCGCCTAGTTTCTGACAAGGTAAATACCTTACTACTATTATTAAAACCCGAGCTCTTAGCTGCAGTGGAAGGCTCCTCCGTGTTTCTCGACTTACAAAATCTACTCCCTGTAAAGTGGCCCAAATTCTTGCACGAATTGCAAGTAGCATTGCGGGCAGGACACAGAGAAGACTTAGCAACATGACCTGTCTTCAAGCAGGCAAAACAACGTGGTTCACCATTGTTAACCCTACTTGTACTGGCAGAGGTACTCTCTACCTTGCAAACACTTGACGAATTTAAACTACTTTTAAAACTGCCACTATTATAATGAGCAGCGCGTAACAACAGTTTTCCACATAAACTTACCAGGTCTTTAAACCCGTCGAATTCTCGCAATAGAATTTCGTTCCTGATATCATCGGGCAGTCCATTTATAAATAGAGTCTCGGTAATTTCCTCCATGAATTGTTTGGGTTCGTGAGAGAAATAAAATCGTAGTCCATCTAACAGTTTGGTTTTGTAATCATTCAGATCTTGAAATTGCCTCAGTTTCAGTTTCAATCCCTTTGAAAATCACTACCAAACAGCTTGTTGTTGAAGTGACAGTGAGTATTACAGAGTCAATTCTGTGCGCTGTGAGATGACATATGATGATACTTTATGATCAATAGAACGAGTTTTTCATAACAATGAAACATTTTTGAATGGTGGTCTCATTTTGTTTGTAATACCAGAATAAAAGATTTCATTATTCGAAAATAGATGCGGATGAATTACCGAAGAAAGAATTATGTTCTTATTAAACATCTCCAGAATTGGGGACTGAATCCTGATCGAATGCGAAAGACTATTTACTCCAAATAGAATTTACTATTAATTATTGTTATTGTAGGTCGCATATGAGAGAACATCGATGTTCATCGATTCTTTAACAGTATACGACTTTCTCAAGGGTTGCCAATCGCCACCCAGAGTAGAAGAGGCCTTCACTGTCCTTAATCTGGAACAGAATATTTGTGCCATTAAGATCTCTAAATCAAAATGCGTGCCTTCAAAATTGGATATACTCTTCTCGCCTAACTGAATAAATCCTTCTATGTTTACGTGGGATAGGATGTCGCTTAAAAGACCATCACTTAAGAAATAGTTGCTTCATGTTTGTCCATAGTAAGCTCCTGCAACAGCGAGTCACAACTATTTTCAATTTCATCCCAATACGCTTTATTCGAAAGTAGTCTGAAACCGAGTTCGGGCTTCAACAAGACATATGACTTGACGTCACCATGTGTCCATTTAAGATTAGACGAATGCCTTTTAGAGTTTAGTGATTAGTTGTTTAGAGTCAGACGATGATAGGTTATTGAATTTTGAGTATTATTCTAGCTGGATTTCAGTCAGTGTCGTAATATTAGAAGAAAAAGCGTCAAACGTCAAGTGGATAGTTTTCTGCATCAGTTTTTCACAGATTTCTCTATTTTGTTGCAACGCAGAGGGATTAATGAAGAGCGAAAGAGAGATATCAATTGATTTAGCTCCAGAGAAACACAACGATAAAAACTGACAAGGTTGTCAGCATATCCCTTGCACAAAATATACAGTGGCTTTTACCTAAAAGACATATTTTGTATCTTTTAGCTATTTTTCAAGTTTATTAAATTATATTGCATAACAATATTGCTAACTAGACATGTAAAAAGTTTGATCTTGCACCATACAGCTCTGAGTTGGGAGAGATTTGTAACTTGTTATATAGGTACTTATTGAGACTGATTTGATTCACCTTCACTTACTTAGACGTTTACAATTTAGATCCAGTGCACCGTTTTTATGTAAGTCCGGTTATGTCAAACGTAGTATAGATCTTTACATCCTTTAAATGCTTATGTCACGTTTAGTCGCAGGGTTCATGTTGATCTGAGCACTAGTACTGTGAAACTGCGAATGGCTCATTAAATCAGTTATCGTTTACTTGATGTTGTCCTTACATGGATAACAGTGGTAATTCTAGAGCTAATACATGCAAAAAGTCCCGACCTCTGGAAGGGATGTATTTATTAGACTAAAACCAATACTGGCTCTTGTAGCCAGTTCACTTGGTGTTTCAGTCTACGTATTTATATAAAATTATGAGAGGAACATGTGGAAGTTTATCAGAACTTTTCTGGCATGGGAAACTCCATTCAGTAACTCAGTAATCCTTATGCTGCTTCAGTGATTTAAGAAAATGTGTACTTTTATAGTGATGTCAGTCAAAACAAATGACATCCCAGAATTATTTTCGTCAATGTTATAGGACCATGATGTAATGGCTAGCACTTCCGAGTGTCAACAACAGAGGACTGGGTTCGATTGCTCGTGGTCCTACGTTTTCAGCATTGAGCCTTTCATCGTCAGCCATAATCTAATCACTTCACTTTGTAGCTTCTATAATCACAGTTGGGTGTAATTTTTCGTTCTTTCCATCTTGATTCAAGTTGACGATTAATACAAGACGATTTGTCGAAGATTAATAAGCAAAGCTTATTTTCAAACTCTAACATTAATATTTTAGGGAGCTGATGGTGACTTCGTAGGGCTTAGCCCTCAATTCCTCCTCCCCTCCCTAGTCTTAACTGGTTACGGACCCCCCAAATATCACTTGCGGACAATTAAGTACTCCATGGACCCCAGGTATCGGAAAGCTGACCTACACTGTTATAAATAACGTAAAGTTACATTTTATCATTTGAATTCTCCTTTGTAATCATAATGGTGATGATGATGATGATGATGATGATGATAATGATGATGATAATAATAATAATATAATTTTTTAAACTTCATGTTTTATTTCATACCAAATAATACAACCATTACTCACTTTACAGGCATAACGGTTACATTAAAAAAGCCAACATCGCAGTTCTCTATCAGGAATGGGCATGACAGCAGCAGAGCCGTTGACGGAAACAAAGACGGACTTCTGACAAATGGTTTTTGTGCAAGCACGAGAAGTAAGCTTAACCCCTGGTGGAAAGTTGATTTGCTTAAAACATCGGCCATATACTCTGTCACCATTACAAATCGCGCTGGTTTAGAGGATAAATTAAGCAACGTCGAGATCAGATTTGGGTTTAAGAACACTCTAACCAATGAGTTATGTGCAAATCGATCAAAATTTCTGCCAAGGGGTGACACTACATTACCTTGCAACAATGTACCAATGTATGGAAGATATCTCACAATACAGTTAAGAAAAACGGAATATCTTATCATCTGTGAAGTTGAAGTTAACGGTATGGAAGTAATAATCATGTAAACTAGTAGTTAAACAAGTTGCATTTTCTTTCAAAGGGCATTTTCATATGCTATCTGTGATACGTGGTTTACACTTTGGTGATAAAAAATATGACTACAGTGACCAGTGACGGCTGGTAGTCAAAATCGATGTGTGTGCAATCATGGGCGTAACCAAAGTTTGAAGCAAAACTGGGCGCGACCACTGAGGTTCGGAGGAGCCAAAAATTGTACACATATTCCTATAATGAAATTATCTGTTAGTCGTTATTATTTTTAAATTACTCACTTGAATTCAATAGTCAAAGTTAGGGATAAAAAACGTAAAGTATTATGTTCAGGCAGCAATTATATCCAGCATTGTTGATGCTCAAAGTATATACACCATCAAGGTGAAGACAATCAACCTGGAAACAGATGTGGATGTGTGTCTGCCTGGCACACAGGCACACTACCTACCAGCCGCCCCTGACAGTGACCAATACTTTAAGTCAAATGTGTTGCCTCCTCCTGAAAGAATCTTCTCCCTATTGATACCCAATTTGCCATAAAGCTTGAAATAAATGCCCTTACTATCATACGAGAGCCTTGTCAATGCATGCACTGCGCTTACACTTTCTACAGGCAGTTACAGAAGTTGTTCAATTTTTTAGAATAGTTTTTAGCTTAAGTATCTCACTACAAAACTGGCTAATATTTGTTATCCTAGACCCACCAAAACTAAGTCACTTGCGGAAAAGTATATTCACAGGCGAATAAATATGGTTGCTTTCTATGGAAACGGAAATTACTTCGTCTGCTCTTTGGTATTGTATCATAGATTAATTAGGCCTCTGAAACGAAGACCAGAGGTGTTAAGCTCCAGTGCAAACTACTTGTCATCTGTTTCAGCAAATATGCTTGGCGTACATTTGAAACATCAGTCAGCTACACACCAACATCATTAAGAGATAACTAAAGCAAGACCTGACTAACCTGATCTTTACACAATTTTCCTGTCGCAAAATAGAATGATTTTGGATGAGTAAAGTAAAGTCCCGAGACTGATGCAGCAGGATTCATCGCCAAGGACTCAGTTAGAGTAACGCCTATTTCGCGATCCGTGTTCAGTAGCTTCCACATCGTCGTTTTCTCCAAATGATCGGGCTGAGAAGGATAGCCGGGAGCAGGACGAATTCCCTGAAATGAAAAGAAGGAGCGGCTTTACAGTCAACTGGTAAATTCAAAACGAGGAAGAAATTGTCGTCTGGAAAAGAAGCACTGGGCAAATTTTGATGATCCCTTAACTGCAATCATTGGCAGTAAAGAACATGCAATTAGACTTTAACGGTTAGAAAGAAATACTCCTGTCGTTATCAAGCATACAACTGACTTAAAAAGTTGGTTAGTGGTACAACGCTTTAATATTGCATTGAGTAAAGGTTTCATTTGACCAAACGTTTTCGCCATACACTGGTCACAGCAATCGCATGGAATGGAGTAAGAAAGCTCTTAACGAAGAATATGTAGGGAACGAGAAGACCAAAAACACCCGTATGGCCCTTTCGTTTGTATCCTCCAAACAGTTATCGTTTGTTAAATTAAATCTTAGTTTTGAAAAGAACACTAGAGAAATAGAAATATGCCAACTGAGCTAGGTGACCTCCGATGTTAACATACTTTTATTTTTCTAGTCACCACATTAGCTTCCAATCATCCACCGGTGGACATCCACATCGAGCTAAGGTGGCGACTAGAGAAATACAAGTATGTTAACATCGGAGGTCACCTAGCTCAGTTGGTAGAGCGCACGCCGCGAAAGCGTGGGTTACGGGTTTGATCCCCGTTGGTGACATGTTTTCTATTTCTCTAGTTTTCTTTTCAAAGCTAACATTTCAAATCCTCTCTTCTCGATGATACTCTGTAAATTCAATCTCTGGTATTTTTTTTCGTTAAATTTAAAAATCCAACAATTTTTCAATGTGGTTTTTCTCATTGATGAATCCTACTTTGCTTGAGGTATGAAACAAAAATTTGCACGAAATAGCGAAAACATAGTGTACTGAAAGCGTTTTTCATCTGACACTTCTTAGAGTACAATCGTCAGAAATGATCGAAATGAAACGTACGAAACATTAAAGCCAACTGTATTCTTGAAAGAGCCAATCAGAATTTGGAATGCATAAATGGCTTGTGGTTTTGGACTAAGCAGCGTCCGCTGCAAGATTAATAGAATAGGCCCAGTGAGAAAACGAATTCTTGTTGTCTGCATAGCAAAGGTTTTCTTGCTTTTATATGTAGCGACTCCAGAACGGTCAAATGAAATGCAGACCTCGACTTGCTTATGATACGGAAGCACTCGTCCAAAAAAAAAAAGAAAACAAGATACTAGGAACACAAAATATCATTAAAACGGCTCAAATAAATACAACAAATACTGGTTGTAGTTTGAACTGACGTCGCTAAAATATGTCACGTTTAACGCGTGAAAAATAACATTTACCAATTCGAGTTCGCAGGTACTCATGTTAAATAAATTATAAAGGAGGTGGCTCTTTTAATTTATACATTTCTTGTCTATTAGTTGATGGGAATTGGACCGCTTGGAGTAGCTGGGGTAGATGTACCAAAAGTTGTGGAACTGGTCAGAAGGAAAGAAAGAGAACTTGCAACAATCCCGCTCGTTTTAACGGAGGATTGGATTGCACGGGAACTGACACCGATACTGACATTTGCAATACCAACTACTGCTCAGGTTTGAAATGCTTATTCTTGTATATAAATTGGCAGAATTCGGCATCTTAAGTCACATTTATTTTCTCTTTCGCGACAAATCTTAGCCAAACGCTAGATATTGTCTTCTGAATTTTTTGTGCATCAAAATTTTTAGGTAGTACTTTAAGTGGGTATGATTTTAAAGCGTTTTTATCGTTTAGTAAGCACTCATATTAATAACTTAATTCATTAGAGATAAGAAGTATCAGATAAGAACAGCAGCCTTTGTTCTGGTTTTACTAGTAAGACTGTTAATGCGTATACCACAAACAGTCAACACTTCGTACTCCAAGCGTATTGTTTTTAGACATGAAATCTAAGATCTTGATATTTAACTTTTATAATTGCAATGCCAGATCATATCAAAGAACCTCGAGTATATACTAAACAGTTCTATCAATCTTCTGTTGCTGGTTTACTGAAGGGCTTCAAGGGTGGTTTGGGGAACGCCTTGGTGTTGGTGATGCTCTTATCTCTCAGTTCTGTCCATCCTCTTTGTAATAGGAATTAAAGCATTCCTTTTCTAAATTCATTGAAGGGAAGTGCTACTCCTTACTTATCTCCAAAAATTTCTCTTGAAGCTTTTGCACAATAAAATTGGCGTCTGGTGTTTCTCTAGCCGTTGTAAACCAAAACTGAACATACAACGTATACTTCCTCGTCTAGTGTCTGTTTGGTTTCCTTCAGGCATCGTTACAAGTAATAACTTAGTACTCTGAGGAGTGTCAGACGAAAAAAGCTTTTAAGTACACAATGTTTTCGCTATTTCGTGCAATATTCCATCTCTTCCTAATTTTAGTACTCTCTGCCAAAACCTAAACCAAAACCCTGTCAAGTCCATTACTTTCCCTTAATAGCTCTTTGTACATCCAAGCACCACGACATTATCTATCTCTTCCTTCTTCACACTTCTCCTTGATGTGACTCTCAGTACGTCCTTTGCAACTGCATACACTACAGTGCTAAATTTTTCCTACGACTTATCCTCCTCTTCCAACTTATTCCTAACGTTTTGTACTTTCTAGGTTATTCTTTTCTAAATGTAAGTATTTATCACTCCCATATTATTCACCATAACAAAGTCCACGACCCCGTCCGCCCATCGTTTCTCTCCCCTACTCCGTACTTTTTGGTGGTTTCCCTTTTTTGGCTTCCTTTTCCTACTTGCCCATTAAGGTCTCCTAAGACCCACACGTCTTCGTTTTCAGGGATCTTTACCACTAGGCCCAAAGCACTTCCCAGAAGTCATCTTTCTCGTTGGGTATCCAACTTGTGTAGCATAAGCAAAGACCACATTAATAGTTATCTCCTCTATCTCAATCTTTACCAATATCACTCTCTCAGACTCCCTATTCACCCGCGGGATCCCATTTTTCATCTCTAGGCTTAATACGATTCCTACTCCATTTCTCTTATTGTTTGTTCCCATGTAATACAGTTTATAACTATCCCTCTGTTCCCTTGCCTTCTTCCTTTTCCATTTAGTTTCCTGCAGACACATTACATCAATCTTCTTCTTTTCCATCACATTTACGTCAAGGCCCAGTCTATTGCAAGTGCAAAAAGATGGGGGAGGGTATACAGCCTTGACGCCTAACAACAAGTGCTTCAAACAAGTCACTATTTTCTCTCAGCATTTTCAGTACTGGTAAATGTTTCTGATAGTGAATAAGATTAACGAAGTTCATTAAATCGTATCGTGCATCACTGATCACTGGAGCGTATTCACATATTTCACTCCAAGTGGCAATGGATGATATATACTGATACTGCTTACAAATAAGAGGAAGTGAATACTATAGGTGAAAACGCCAGCAAGGAAACTACCATTTATATTGTATTTCGTCTTGAAGTGTGTACTATTACGACTTTAATTAATTGACTTACTGTCAATAATTGCATTTCTTGAAATAAACAGTAGAAGGTTGTGACCATAGACGTTTTCTTTATACCAGCCCACAAAGACCGTCAAATCGCGAAACTTGTGATGCTCCGTTGGACACAAATAAAATTATAGTAAATTAAAGTAGTTGTGGTACAGGTGAACTTGCTTGCCCTGTCCACGCATCCCGCTGCTTCGCCTATAATTCTGTAGCTTGACTGCCACTTTCCATTCCTCTCCCCCCCTCCCCCCAACTGCAACCACTCATCACCCCAGAGGTATATACGATGAGTTTCATATATACTATCTTTGCTTAAATCATTTAAGGACTCAAAAAAGAACGATGTCTACCAGTATCACATCTATTTAAAAGCCAAAGAAATTTACTACTATGTACTTACGATATATCTCGTCTCACTGATCCAAGCAAATCTGCTCGCTCTCTGTTGGCTTTTATACTGGCCTACAAGACAAAAATTATGTAAAATGACAGTACGAAAAAAGATATACGACTATACGGAAAGAAAGACTAAATTATCTTTACACCAGACTATCCGCTGTGTACCGTGATTAATAATAAGTCTTCTTACCAAGCAACGACAAAAAAGTAAGGCCAAGTGCAAAATCATATGAGTCAATCTGGAGGGCCATCAAGGAGAACGTGGATTTCTCCCAAACAGTAGTTCAGTAGTCAAAAATGGGCGGGTGGCTAACAAGTATGCCTGGATAGTTAAATTTTGGTGGAATGGGTTAATGATTGAAGCATTGAACAGTATCTTGACCAAATCAAAATCTGTAGATATTTATTGACGGTCTTTTGATAATTTAGAATTGTTCGCACTGTAGAGGTGTTAATAGAATTTGGACTTATGAAGGAATGTCTGTGGTTTGCAGCACGTGATCGATATTGGCCCAGTACTTTAGTCTTTCTTTTGAAGTTCGGAGGATAGCTGTTCCGTACACGACGAAGGACACTAGTGAAATGAGCCATTATTGTCAATGAAATTGAATCGTCTGTGGGGGACCCGAAATTTCATCAATAAAAGTGTGTCCTCATGATTGTCAATTTTTATTGAGCGTCTGTGGGCCGCTTTATAAATCATTCTTCCGCAAATGTTTGTATTCCTTACTCCATCAGTAACCGGGCAACGCCAGGCGTTTCTGTCCCTATTATTATAATCGTTTCTGCTTCACGTCACTTTCACTTCAAATTATCAAAAAGTAGACGCTACTGCAGTTTCGTACCATAAGATTTAGTAACGTAAGAACGAATCAACACGTGTAAACCTCTTCCTTATGACATGTAGTCCTATAATTCACTGGTCAACAACCAAAAATTTTTGAAATGGTGTCGAGACTCGTAACATATTTTTTAGCTAATTTGGGGGCGCTGAATCTGAAAATGAACTTACTTTTTCTTGGTTAGCTACCGTTTATGCAGCACAGAAATGTCTCATTTTGGGGCTAAAAGCATGTTTTTCATAGATTTTCTGTACATATGGTATTGACCGATGGCGATATTTCTTAAAGAAAAACAGTAAAGACCTCTGAGTTTGTATTTAAATGAACAAAAACAGGTCTGGTTATCTAGAAATAGCACTTTTGCAATAATAATCGGGCCCTAAGTCTTTAAATAGCTCAGTTGAATATACCAAAACCAACGAGTATTTTCATCAAATCGTTAAATTTATTATCAGCAAAAATAAAACGTTCGTGAGGAACTAACGCATACGTAATTACGTAACATTTTGAGTTTGAACATAATTGTTATCATACGGGCGTAAAGTCTGGTTACAAATACAATACCATATACATCACGTTATAATTCTCCTCATTAAGGTTTAGCAAAAAGATCATCTTTGCACGAGCAGTTTTGTACAATATTACATCATCGTTAGCGTTGGATAGAATTACATTATATGCATTAAAAGGATAAGCCGTTCATGGATTCCAATGGCTATTTGAAACAATATTTTGTGTCGACACGGAACGAAATGGGTATAAAAACAAACGTTTGAAAGATATAAACCAATAAATACATTCTCCTATCACTACAAATGTCTTTAGCTTTTATCATACTCGTCATACGATTTGATATAAATTGGCTTTGCTTGCCGTCTTCTTCGTTCCTGCGCCTTACCCAACCTCTTCCCTGGTTGTGCTACTGCCATGGGCGGCAAGTTCACCTGAAAGAATATGGTTACAAAGCCTACTATTAATCTTGCATGATTTAAGATGCGTAAGAAACATTTATGGGTCACTCTTAGATTCTACGGTTCCGTTGAAAAATACTTGTTGACTCTTGGTTACGAACAATTCAACATTAATTTCGTTGTACTTTCTTCAACGTGACGCGTGACTTCGCTTAATTAGATCATTCTCAAAGGGAGCCAATAAAATTATCGTGGCTAACAGAAAGTCCATATCGGTACTAATTGCACATTAAGATTTACGGAGGGAATGCAACTACATTATTTTACTTTGCAGGTGAAGCAATAGCAGACATGGTTTGATAGACACAATAGTAGGTCTCAGTAAAAGAGTAGACTTGCGTACGAGACATGCTCTTCAAAAGCAGATAAACTAGACGAATGTTAGAAACTGTATCACGAGAGGAATGGCAACACAAGCGTCGCTTTCAATTGCCTGAAATGTGACCCCAAAACGCTTTCAATTGCCGCCGTCACACGGTCCAGCGGCAATTAAAAGTTCCAAAGTATCATCGAGAGGAGAGGATTTGAAATGTCAGTTTTGAAAATACGGTAGAGAAATAGAAAATATGATCCCCAGCGATGACATATTTCTATTTCTCCGTGTCCTTTCAAAACTAAGATATCAAATCCACTCTTCTCCACGATAAACTTGCAATTATCGAGCATGGAAGCATCTTACCTTGTTATATTTGATTGAAAGTCTATTCCTTCATGTAGTGACTCCACAGCAAACAAAGTGCTCTGCGATATTGATAAAGAGTGCTTATATTGCTGTGCAGCTTGAACTAATTTTCGTAACGCTCTGCTGTTTCCCGACAGATCCATTTTCCATTGTCTAAATTTTTTAAGAAAAACATATCCAAGATAGTTAACAAGACTATCTACCTCATAAAAGGGAAAGTGATTAGGAAATAAAACAAGCTGCAACTTGTCTTTGATTCTGACCTAAAACTATGACAGCTCAGGTAGTTCATACTGACAACTTGAGTTAAAAATTGCATACATACGTCCAATTTTAAGCAATGCTTCTTGCTACAATTCAAGGCAGCGGAACATTATATGACTATCACCGATGAGTATCACACACGTATAAAACTCCACTCCGAAATCTAAAAGCTTTCCAATAGGGCCTTCATGATTTTGCTACAAAAGGTTTGCCTCGCTAACAGTGGAAGAGCTATACGGTTGTCTACCACAAAAGGGCTAAGATTATATTACTACATTATCATATTATTGTATTTTATCCAAAAATATTACCTTTACCGGCTATTTTGTAGGATTTTACGCACCATTTAACAGTCAGTAGCAGAGTAAATTATTCTCTGAAAGACTCATTCAAAGGCGTTTTAAAACTGAAATTTACCCTGCAACTCAAGTCGGCCGTTAATGATCCTTTTCTGATCCACTTCCTGAAATGTTGATTACGTGTTGCTGTGGTATGTGACTTGAGGAAGGACTGCCATCCGACTCGTCATACTGTCCAAGGCTTATTGAAAGCTAAATAGTATCATAGAGGAGAGAGCTTGAAATAACACGATTTGCTGTTATTTTTATAAACATGTATTGTTGTTAAAGAATCAGCGATAACATAAACAATGCTCTTAGTATTTAGTTTATTATATTTGTTTCTTATTTGTTAGTTTTAAGTGGAAAACGAATAACACAGCCATATGATCGTCAAAAAGAATGTACGGCCCTTCGTGTAAAGTACTGTTTGTGTCCGCCCGCGCTTCTTTACGCGCTTTACACTAATAAACTGACTAGATGCAGGGTGTAGATAGTTTTTCTTACTTGTAACCAAAGTAAAAATAAGGAATATTAGCGGTAGCCAAACACAATTGCACATAATTTGATCCTTCTGTTACAAAGAAATATTTACTCCCGATTGCTGAAGGAATCGATGTCGGAAATACAATGACCCGACACAAAGTTATTAGAAATTATGTTTTTGATTGGTATCTTAATCAAGTGGGACATGAGAAGTCTCGGGTAAGCATCCTAGCTCAGGGCCGGACATCCATTTTGCGTACGGATCAAATTTAATACTGGTATCCTAGTGGGACAAGTACGGCGGGAACCGGCTAAACCAGTGCAAACGCAGATTTCAATATACAGTTAGTTTAAGAAATAAAGTTTTAGTATAAAAATGTTTGTAATTTTATATAGGATGTGAATTCGAAAATATAATACCTTTTTTTCTTGTGCTGAATATTGCTGGTGAGCTTGTCAAAATCAGGTTGAAAGCTGCTAAACCTAATGCACCATTCTGTTTCCATAATATGGACGTTGTGAGATTTTAACCAATTTAATATGTTCTTAACATTTTCACTTTGCTTTTTTTCTCCGAAGACTTGACAGTCCAAGGTCAAAGGTTCACTAAAAGTTTGGACCTCTGGAATTTCAAAATCGAAACAACCTAGAGAAAGAAATTCATCGTCTTCAATCCCAAACGAAAACACCGCAAATTTTAGAAAGCTTATCTCAACTTAAAGAAATATCTCCTCCATCAACTTGTAAGAAGTCGAAGGGGCAAAGATCCGTTCCAAAGAAAAGTTTTTCTCTGAGTATGGACAACCTTTTTCTTATTTTTTCAATCTTGAAAAAGCTTGTACCAAGAAAAGCAGTATTCAAAAATTGCATTGTAATGGGTTAGTATCAACTGATCCCCATGAAATTCTTGAGGAAACAGCGAAGTTCTGTTAAAAACTATACTCGAGTACTTATACTGATAAAAGTGCTCAGCAGTTTCTCCTGTCCAATCTGGAGAGGACCCTCTCTGACGAAGGTTCCGCCTCCTTAGAATCTCCGTTGACCGTTGATGAATGTTTTACAGCCTTGAAAACCATGAAATCAAACAAGTCTCCTTGCAGTGACGGCTTCCCTGCAGAGTTTTACCTAGCGTTTTGGTCAATTCTCGGCAATGACCTGGTCGATGTCCTTAACTATTTGTTCATTTATAATAAATTGCCTGATTCTATGTGTCTTGCCCTAATCACACTTCTCTTTAAGAAAGGTAATAAGCTGCATCTTCAACATTGGCTCCCAATCTCATAATTAAATGTTGATTACAAAGTTTCCAAAGTCTCCAAAGCCTTAAGGCTCTTACAAGTATTGTACGAGGTCCTGAATGACGACCAATCGTGCAATGTTCCTGGTCGCCCAATATTTGATAACTTGTTTCTAATAAGAGATTCTATTGAATATGCTAATCAAAAGAACATTCCTTTAACGATCATAAGTCTTGATCAACAGAAAGCGTTTGATCAAGTCAAGTGGCACCTCTTAGAATAAATCCTGTCCAAGACGAACTTTGGTCCAATATTAGGCACTGGGTGCGCCTTTTTTACACAGATATTAAATCCCAACTAACTGCATTGGCCTGGATGTCAGCCATGATAAATTCAATCCAACTCTTGCTTCATGATTCTGGCATGGTAAGCATTTTTTTCATTTAACACTGGCAAGTAGTAGGCAAGACTTAGATACTTAGCCATTTGTTTTCTCCTAGGTTGTTGACATTGATTCTACAAAAGACGATAGTGGCCAAGTTGTTCCAGAATACTATGTTCACTTTATTGGTTGGAATAAGAGGTTAGAAACTTGACATTACCTTGCATTTATCTGCTCAATATTTTTTGTTGCTTATCGTGCTAAACCAGCATGAAATAAAATGTTGCCCAAACTACAAAGATGCAGCAGTTATTATAGCCATAAATAGTACTGATGGTAAAGGGCCTGCCTTGTTCTTTGCCTGTAATAATAATATTTACATGTACATGTACATTGTATAATACAATATATGTACAACACCATGTACATGTTGTCCAGTCAAGCAAAAATTTTACATGGCACATTTATTAAATAATAGTGAAACTTTTTGGACAACAATGATGGTGTAAATGTTTAGTGACAAAAAAGCCATCTATAGGTAACCAAAGGTAATGCCATACATAGGTGAGCCAGTTATTTGAAAATATGTGTGACACTTTCTTCAAGCAACATACTGGCACATGTTGTGTGCTGTTAGACAAAAGTATGTAATATAAACAGAGATAAAAAGTAAGGTTATTAATAGGAAGACATTGGCTGGTTATTTACTGGTTTACAGACATAAGCAGTAAAACTCACTGTAGGTTCCTATCTTATTGTAGTGTTATTTGCTACTTGTCCATTCCTGAATCAACTTTGAAAAGAATCTTAATTAGCAATGACTACAATATGGAAGAGAATGACTTAATATATAATATGGCTGGTGAAAATCTGTGCAGTCCAGCTTGTTAAATATTAAAGTTGAAGTTTTTAGAGTTACTCCAGTAAATCAAGTAATTATCTTATTGTCATCAGCTTACCTGCAACAGGAGACGTTATATTGATCCTCATTCCTGGAGACGTATCACGAGGGGTCCGCAGACTATTTAAGGTTCCATCATTAGCACATGTCTTTCCTATTGGTGGTTTTGATAAAAGTTTAAGATCTTCTTTTTCTAGTCAGAAAGTGAAAGGAGATTAATAATTTACAAATATCTACGAAATGAAATTGAGATACTTCTTCTACAATCGAGGATTTGAATTTATGTAAACAGAGGCCCAACCCCGTTAAGCCAAACCGCCGAATTTGAAACAGCACTTTTCGAGCACAGTGCTGCTCCGAGACGGGCGGCAGAAACCAAGTAAAAGCTGAAATAAACACCCCTGTCCTCCAGCTTGGGTTCTGAGCTATTTATGCATTTTTTTGACGTTTTGGAGGAGAACTTACATTATTTTTGTCCACAATTGTAGGTTTTCTATGTATGTTAAAATTTTAGGAAAGGTGTATGATTTAATTTAAAAGACGACAACTATTGTACGTTTTCTTATTAACGCCTCAATTTAGGCTACCAGCCAAAGAAGCAAGCTACGAGGCAGCCTTAACCGCCCAGCAGGAGCACCTCTCACCGATCATCGTAAGAATCTGTAATTAACGAGAACAGATACTACACTGATTTCTTGCATTCCTTGCCAAAAGGTTGAGAAACTGCAATGGAATGTTCATCCTTACACGAGGCGGGTACTAGAATAGTAGAATTAAATTCTGCTTTAATTAAAGGAGAGCTGTGAACACTCAAAATAACTCTGAAATGTGCCCGCATAACAAGGGATGCTTTCAAAGTATTCAAAGCCAACTGAATACCCGCTAACGGTAGTCTTCTCCATCCCTCATTCAAAAGATGAAGAAAATGTCTAAACCAATCACACGAAGAACCATATATTTATGGCATGGACACAAGGAGTGACGTTGAAAATTCCTGTTTCTTCCTTTAAGGAATGTCTTCCAAGACATGAAACATCTTTGTTCCTTGAGGGTTAAATATGTTGTTCGTAAGTATTATTTTCGAATTCTTACTAAACGAACTTCTTACTTTCAATCCAATTGTTAAATTTATGATTACAAGCTGTCAGAGTACAATGTAAATATCAGCAGTTGTTACCAACGCAATAAGATGTCTTGCTAGTTATGTAATTCCACTAAAAGACAGTCCTGACATAAAGTTCCTTAGTCCATCAGCTGCAGCTCTTTGTCTCCTTAAACTAACTATATTTTTTAAGAAATTCGAATTCGAGCCAAATCGGTCTATGAGGGCTCGAAGTGCATATTGTTCTTTAACTAGTGCTGAATTTGCTTGAATGCAAAAGATAAGTTTAAAAGCTGTAGTCGTTTTAACAGGAACATATGGAATGATTGGCATGTTATAATGATATGAAAATGAATATGGTGAAGGATATGGCTTTGTAAATGGTTGCAAAATGGGTGAATACTGAGGTTGTGGCAATGCAATTCTGCAGGATCAAACTGGGGTAGTGGTATACTAAGTGGATGTATGTAGGTGAAGTTTTGATAGTATGGTATACTTTGGGATTTGATAGTTGATAAGATTATGGGTCGACAACTGACTTAAGAGTCTGATGAATTGATGAATGACTGATCGGTCACTGAGATACACTATCCATGTATAATATTTAGTACAAATGCATTTTTAGCACAGTTGCACTCACAGTTCACTCAACTCTGTCATACACTAAAACGATCGATCCTCTGCAACTACCAGCTTCCGTATTTAATATTCATATCATTGCATCGCGGGGAATAACACTACCTAATAACAACCCTTATAAGGGGTTCACCATCACCACCACTATCACCATCACCATCACCATCACCATCACCATCACCATCACCATCACCATCACCATCACCATCACCATCACTATCACAAAGATTTTCCAAGGAGAGTTTCCACTCAGAATTCAAATTGTTGGAAAATTTGTACACCAGGGTAATACGTTGGATTGGGTCCTAAGATCAAAAAAATAATTTAATTTTGTTACTTCTCTGTGTCCCTCAATAATGCCATTTAATTCGAAGCACGCTTCAGTGGAAGTAAAAATAACGTCTCACTAGTATTTCCTTCATTCGCTCCATGAAAATCACAACCATCCTTGAGAAAATTTTGAAGAATCATGTAAGAATATTTGAGGCTCACTTCAGCAGAATTTTTAAGAATCATGAGGCTCAGGGAAATTTATGTAATTCTTACAAAAAAGAGATATTTTATACAAATCCCATTTTAATCCCGTCGTGAAACATGGAAATCGCGTGACAGGCGATTCTCTCTTAATGTCAACAGATGACAGAAAACAAGCCCTTTATTTTAATAACTCTGAGAATGAAGTAGCTGCTACAGATAACGGCGGAATATACTTGATCGTGTCGGAAATAACAACTGAACGAAGTGGAGACAGTAACAAAGAGTGAAGGAGTCTTTATTGTAACATACAGATGTATCGATGGCAACTATCCAGAACGCAAAGCTATGTCTAAATATTTGACTACATTTCTTTACAAGGATAGGAGCTTGAAATTGAGCAAAGGTTTGGCTCATGACTTTTACGAACTATTGTATGATCACCGTTGGAGATAAAGCAAAGGTTATCCATCCAACTTTTTGCACATAGCGAACACGTTGTCAATATCGAATACAGATTTATTACTAAATGAGAATGATAATCACCGTATTACCTCGCTTTCTAGCGCACCCATATATAAGCGCGTGCACTTAAACTCGAGAACAAGCGCATGTGCTTATAAGTGAATCAATTTTTCTGCTCTTTGGGAAGCCAAGAAAGCCACTTGCTGATAAGCGCATGCGCTAGAAAGCGATGTAATACGGTATATGTCACAAACGTTGTGACTTAAAATTGCAATTAAATATGAAGGAAAGAAAAAAACATTGAAACAAGAAAGAAAAGCGATAAAGAACATGAGGGAAATATTAACAAATAATTAGTTAAGCACGACAGTTTATGGCGTGAGTTGTGATTCCTGCTCTGTTTCTCTAAAAAAGAAACGGTTTTTTAATTTATGTAATGAAGAGCTATCTCTGGCATGTTTCTTGCGAATGAAGTCAAAGTCTGCATAGTTTCGGGAATAATGCCATCTAGGTGTGAGAACGTTATTTAATAATAATATGATCACATACACATTGAGATTTTTAATACGAAAGCTTGTTCCTTTTCAGCTTTAATGGTACTTGTAGCTGGGAATTACTAAGCATTTGTGCTTAAACGACCAGCTCCAGTTTGTATGAGGTACAAGACTATGGGTACAATTATGTGAAGTTCAAATTAGTTTGTAAAATAACAATTGTGAGTTTGTAGATGCACTGTTCTTATTACCAGCAGTAATAACCTGTACGGCCTTCGTTTTTATTGAATGATTTATGCGAGAACTACTGGGGTTCCAGAGAAGGTTTATTGCCACATTGACCCCTTTAATAGAGCCACCTGGAAATCAAGTGTAAAATCTGCCATGCTTGCAGCCAGCTGGAGACAACTGGAGGGAAGCCCACTGTCATGGGGGGTGCTCCCGGACCTGCACGATAGTAAAAAGGAACTGTTTAGTAACTAAGTGACCTTCGGCTCCAATAACGTCTACTGAAAGTGAGCCTAAGTCAGTTCGAACCCCTGAAAAGCAAAACTATAATAAAATATTATAGCTTGAGAGGCAAGTACCGAATTCGTGTTGTTATTTGTCAGAATGTAATTTTGTTTAGCTGTTGGATTACAAGCAAAATCCTTTGTAGGAATCAGAGAAAGTTTCTCTTAAAAGTACCTTTAATTTTTACCCAAAATCATTTTCTGTGCCGGAATGATAGTAAAAGGTTTTTTAACAAGACTGTATTTCAGTAGTGGCCCCTTATGGGCGGGCACTTCAACTACCCCCTTCCCGCCCCCATTTACTCTTCCAATTGACCTTTTTGGCCCCACACACTCATCGCTACCGAATGCCACCTATGATTTGAAACTTGTTTACAACATTGAAGTACAATTCGATCTTCTTTTACTGCGTAAGACAAGCTAGGAGTGACCTTCGTAGATATTCCTTTTGTCAAAATTAATTTGAAATGGGTTGAAGCATAATCGAAATGTTTAAGCTGCACTGACAGCAAGGTAAATTCAATGTTGACACACGCCTTAGTTATCCGTGGCTTAATTGATTATATTATGTATGCACCTTGATGGTTCTGTTTTCGTGAGTTCCATCATATTAAACGTGGTTCACTGTCTTTTTGCTTTTGTAGACGCTAGAGAAACTGACTGTGAAATCATGAAACGCTTAATGACTAATCAAGGAATCCTGCGTTGTTACATTACATCGTCTATTTGTAAATGCTTATTTTCATTGTATCTCATTATGGAATCATTTATTGTTACGATGACTATGTACTGACTAATATATTTGGAGGTCAGGTGTGTTTAAATATGGTTTTATGAATGTATACATTGTTTAATGGTTGCAAGATACGTGTCCCTTAATCATTTTATATGAGAAGCTGTGTTTGTAACATCACCATCTTCATGCTAAACCGAAACTAACATGACATTGTGTTCGTGTACTTGTTAAGTGATCCTTACGTATTTTAGCTCTTCATGTGCCTCATTATTACAAACCAATGCATTCCCGTACAGTCTACTAATTTACGAAAACCTGATGATGTCCGTTGTAGGTTAACCACTTACTTAACAGTGGTTACTTGTCAAGCAGATTGTTCCCTTATAAGATGATGCCATTCCTTGCAGAATGCGTACAAAGTAGGAAATTGTGCCAAAGCACATCCCATACCCAGAAGATATGCATGTACAAGAAACCCACGCAGTAATGGCTATCATTGACCTAGCAAAGAAGTATCCTGGAGAAATTGTGTTAGTTGCTATTGGTCCATTAACCAACCTAGCCCTTGCTATTCACATTTGCCCCTCACTTTCACAACTTTTGAAACGTGTTGTGATTTTAGGTGGTAACTACATGGGGGTGGGAAATGTGACTGTTGCTGGCGAATTCAACTTCTTTTGCGATCCAGAAGCCGCTTCGATTGTCTTGAGTCAATACCATTGCCCCAAGGAAATCATCCCATGGGAAGTTGATTTGCAGGATAAATTGTATTTGAATTTTTGGAAGGAATATTGCAGTGTCCCAACAAAGAGAGGGGAGTTTCTTGGTAAAATGGTGGCATCGAAGCTGGAGACACGTCAACTAGATTTTTTCGATTTGGCCGATAGTTACGCAGTTACCGTGGCAATCGATCCAACGATAATACTAAGTAAAACGAGCCGATGGGCCACAGTAGAAACAGCTGAAGGTCACACACGTGGAATGATGGTTGTGGATCGACGGCGTAATGCTCCGTCATCAAACCATAATATTATTTTAGTTGAAAAGACTGATGTAGACAAAATAGGTGCTATGCTAATGCATTCGGTTTCCTAAATGTTACGTTGGGCAATTGTGTCAATCGCTATTGAAATTGACTGTTAGGCATCTAGACATTTACGATTGTAAAATATTAAAATATTAAGGTGTGATGTCACAAAGCAAGGAATTTCAGAAGTTCCGTAGTAGTTTGGACTCATTTCATTCATTTTAACTGTGCAAATTTGAGAACGATATCTTGGGCAATTTATCCCTTTCGTATTTTAAACGATGCCCATCTATCTAAAACTTGTTATTAGAACCAAGTCCATAATTTTATAAACTGCATGAAGTTAATAATGGTCCCTTAAGGTCACTTGCTCAGAAATCAAGGTACGGCCGATGTAATGCACATTTCTGGGTCACTAATGACGAAAGAATGATAAGTATCATTACTAAGATAATTTAAATACATCTGTTCTCGTCTGTTAGTTTTACTTTTATGAACAAACACAATACCTTAAGAATATCCTCTTCATTTGCCTTCGGGAACTTCTGCTGAAGTGATTCTCGTAGTGTCATGGCTACATACTTCATGCCATACCTAAAAAGATATACAACAGGCTTCCGTTTCAAGGAGGTAACTGTAAAGGAGAGTGATGCAAAATGGAGCTACAGTTGTTATAAGCTCCTCCTGCATTTACGATGTGGAGCTTAAAACATGTGCTTCTGTAACAACTTACTTGATGGTCTGGGTGGAAAGGTGGCTTTGCTAAAAGCAACTTAGGGTATTTATACAAACGGCTTTCAATCATTTTGCGCGGAAATAAAATATGAGTATAATGCGATACTCGACGAACACCGTAACACAGTTGGTATCAGTGGAGGGCAAAGTCATGTGTTCACTATGCGTTTGTATATTACGTCTTCCTATAAATAAACCAAATGCATAGGTAAGATATCAATTACACCATTCTTTATTTTCATAAAACCAAATAATAACTATACGTACGGGATCTTGTCTACACTTTTGATTATGAAGGAAAGGAATTTGTCAGCAACTCCTCGGAGACTTTTCACCGAGGCATCAACACGTTGTGCGACCTCGGCGTGTTTCATTGCTTGTTCATTATCGACGTCGTACGGAAGCGAGCTATGAAAGGGGAATAAGGAAACACAAGTATTATAAAAAAATACTGTATTTAAAGTCAACGTACAGAATCTATGTTACCTCATCCCCACGCATTAGCCAAGTATGGAAACGCAAGAACATGTGAGTCGTATGCATGATGGCAAGCAAGAAAACACGAATACGGATTAGCAAGCATAATACATAAAGAACGAGCATGGAGGAGAATAGCGAACATTTTGAGGTCCCTGTGAGTTTTGATCCGAAAGAAGAAAAAGGAGATTGCCGTTTGTGAAACTTTAAAGTGATGAAATATTCTAATAGGGCTCTGTTAACCTAGACTAAGCAGTCACTGGGTAGTGCTTTATCGGGAGTTATGTTGCTCGATGCCGTGTTATGTCTCATCAGAACAATGTTGGCCATTTCTTGACGTCTGTTGCAATTTTGAAAATTTTGTAGTGCAAGATACACAGTTTAGTCACCCTACTGTTGTTCCTGTAAAATCATGCAGATGTTAATAGTGCATTTGCATACCCTGTTTTGTTAATGCTGGATGAGAATGGCTATGGGTCCAGGGCATGGAACTGTCTATTTTAGCGACTGTCGGACATCAGCCTTACGTTCACCCCCTCTGGACCATCTGTTTCGATTTTTATGTTTTGATTCGCTGTTTCTTCGCCTATTTAGAATGCCTGGCAGAGTGCTGAAGCCGGAGGACTTCCCGCAAAATCGTGGTTACCGCCCACAGACTGGATTTAGCCCGAATTCACATAATCCATACCATGTCTCACCAGGAGGTCAAAGAATGGCAAGGTAATAAACATTATTGTGTTTGTTCAGTCTTCGCTGGTAGAAAGTGACATGATTTCTAAACCAATCTCCTCACCCAGTGAAATCCATTTTTGCAATTTTAGCACCAGCCTAAGCTTGTCGCATGTTATGAAGTACTTACAATATTTATGCGAATATGAGGGTCCTACAAATAAGTCTCTTGGCCCTTGAGTATGGTCCACCATGAAACACTTCTGCTTTGCGCGAATGAGAGTTTTACCTTGTCTATTTTTCTCTTTGGTAGACATGGCCTTGGGTATCAGGATAGCAGTCTCTTAGGAGAACCTCCAGGAAGTGCACCAGGGTACATGGGAAGGAATTCTTATAATCGTGGATCGGTATGGATATAGAGAAAAATATCCACCATTGTAGTTATCTCAACAGAAAACCGAGTGTAACTATGTTGCATATAGTGGTCTATGCGGACATTGATTCAAACACATGCTAAACAGTTATTAATTCCGCATTTAGGCTAATGCGTTACCTAACCAAGTCTTACTCAATGTCGATCAATAGCAAACAATTTCTAGATATCAGTACCAAATAACTACGGAACTTGATGAAACCTTTTATGCCAATACTAGAATTCACTAACGAGCCATGAACACAATAAATGATGAGTTATCAGAGATTGGCACGGCATGAAGGACATCAATTTCCTAGAAAAGGTTCTACCATGAATTCAATCGACAATATGACAAGAACGTAAAGATGTATAGTGTAAAGAACAAGGCCGTTAGGGAAAAAACACAAGGCAAACAAACAAGCCAATTCCTGGTTGGAAATTGACGACTCAAGTAATCTTAACAAAGCTATGACTCCATGTTTTCGCGAGTGGTAATGAACAGTGTATAAAGTACAAATATCCTCGCTCGTCGCCCAACAAAATCGTTCAAGTCGACTATTAGACACAGCGCATTTGATAAGTAATAGGCCTCAATGGGAAACATTCGCTGAACAAAAACAGGATGCCAAAGATATCTCAAGAAAAGCTAAAATATACTTAACTGTCAAAACTGCTCCAAAGGTCCACAGTCTCCAGCGATCTATCTTCATCATTATATAAGGCTGAAGTCACGTTACAGCCATGCTTTAACTAGTAATTAACCTAACGATAAGACTTGCAATCTTCTAGTTTGCCTCAAAACGCCGTTGATGACTGCCCTTTGTGAAAATCTCAAGCAGACTGAGGAATAGACTGAGCTGAGACACAAGACCTCCTCTTGCTGACCAATCAACGCCTAGGTCTTTCCCGCCTCGTACCCAACTCCTAACTTGGCAGCTAGAGACTGGGCTCAATTTGAAGCATTCATGAACGAGTCTTTACTTCAATTATCTGAATAAAGATGAAGAACGCGTTATATAATTTCTGAGAGCCATTTAGCCATTTCATGTGTTTTGGGAGGCCACACATGTGTGGATGTTGTGACACGGAGGGTCTAATTCTATCGTAAACATCGTGAGGCAGACGGCTTTCCTTAACTAGACCAAGTAATCGTTTTTGGATACACTGCTTGATTCTCGCTGTATAATCGCCATTTTCAACAGTGCCTAAGTTTTGAAATTCACTGGAATCTTGTAGTATGTTATCAATTTTGTGGATGTAATCTTTTCTGTTGAGGATGACGATCCCTGATCCTGTACTAGGTTTTGTGACGTGGATCTTTTTATTGTTGCTAAATGATTTTAAAGCCTGAAAAAGTTCGGTTAAAGTTTCTTTAAAGCCTGAAAAGCTTTGAGGTTGGCTGTCCAAATTAAGCAGCATGTTTCAAATATCAAATATCAACTCCTGAAAGGAAACAACCACTTTGGGTTTCAAAGACCAAAAACACCGTTAAACAATATGACTCTGCCATAGGGCAGCAGTTGTTTGAGAACCCTGATTGTGGCAAATGTAGACGGACGATTGCTTTCGTATCATAAGAGAGGCCAGGTCAGCATTTCATTTGGCCATTCAGGAGTC
The DNA here is from genome assembly GCA_010016025.2 of Alatinidae sp. Z8VKAUB7J3. Lineage (NCBI taxonomy): Eukaryota > Metazoa > Cnidaria > Cubozoa > Carybdeida > Alatinidae > Alatinidae sp. Z8VKAUB7J3. Next base: position 165,520,196 of record JAAAKM020073195.1, on the reverse strand, counting down.
TGAAGGGAAACTAAGACAATACCAAATATTACAAACAATAGTAAAGTATCGTCGATCCCAGGTGGTGACGTATTTTAAATTTCTCTTGTGTTCTTTTCAAAATAGTAAAGTACTAATTCCCCCAAGGAAGAAAATAAGTGATAAAGGGAAAAACAAGGTGTAAAACAAGGTGTTAGAAGAGAGGAAGGTTTATAGAAGTAGTCGTTAAGTTCAAGCTTGGCTTAAGTTTAGACAAAAGGAGGCTTTCTTTGAGAAGGAGACCGAATTCAGTAGAGGCTGAAAAATGAAAGGTAAAGTTTGAAATGGAAAAGTATAAAAAAAAGAATGCAATAATATTATGAATTGGGATAATTTGTGTCAGAGAAACTCAGTCCTGAAGCCAGGAAATAAGTTATTAGGTCCGTTTGAGTTAGGCGATTTTGGAAGGGGCAAACTGTCAATTTTTCACCACTTTTAGTCAAGTTTCGGTAATTTGGTTAAAAATTTCTTATAACCTGTCATTCTTCAAAAATTATGGAGGAGGCAGTGCCTCTGCGTTTGCACACGGGGTTATGAAACAGAAAACAGAAAACCTCGTGGTCTCTAAAGAAAAAAAATTCATTTCACCCATAATGTGTCTGTGCTACAGCCAGTCTCAGTGCTCTCAAGTGTCAAATAATCGTATCCCCCCCTTATTAATGTTGTGAAATTTATACCCCCCGTTTATTAATTTCAAGGAGTTTTCCCAGTACTCAAAATGTAAATGATGTCTGAAAGCACTTGAATAACTTTCCATGCAACATTTGACCCTGAAACAATTGCTAATTAGTCAATTAGTACGATTTTTGTTCTCGTGTGTGTCATCCTCATTTAAAACTTTCACAAAATTGAGACTGAAGTTCAGACCCACCGATTATTTCGACCCCCTGGATATTAACTTTAGACCGTAATGATGGCCATCCCGTTTATTCAGACCCCCCGTTTATTCGGCACTCCAGAGTAATCAAGCAGGAAGACAGCTACACTTGTCAGGGCACTTCTAGTGAGACACGATAAACAATGACCAACTAATGGTTTTCCTGTACAGAGTTGAAACTACCCAGTGGAAAGAAAACAGGAAGTCAGACATTAAGCGCATTCATTTCTTTCCTCTGTTTCTTTGCAATCAAGACTTCCTCTTTCGAGGGAGCAATTTTAACATGTCAAAAAGGAAAATAAATGAAATTTGTCCTAATAGACGGGGGTGCTAATCAGCAGGGAAGGAAGACTTGGGCAAAATAGTAAGTAAAAATCAAAGATAATGTTGCCGAGCTGCAGAATGGCTCGCTTAAAAGTTAGTTCGTGGTACAAAACTTGTTGTAAACAGTGTCTGGCGAAAACGTTTAAGAAAATATATTCGTTATTTGTTGGGAGATTCGGGGAAAGTAGTTATTTGTGCAAGAATGATGGGGACTATTGAGGTATTCGGACCCCGATTGGGCATTTGTTTATACTTGTTGCCAATCAGGGACATGTACTTGTGGTTCATGTACATGTCATGTCGGGTTTCCGTTGTTGAAATACATATTGTCAGGTTGTATTTTGCGAATATTTTATCGAGTGTCATGTTAAGGCCTTGGCGCCCACTAACTCGGTTTTGAAACGAGGCAGTCTAAGCCCGTCAGTTACTCGCTTGGCTCCGCAAATGACAATTTCAACAAAATGCCGAGTTTCGTTATTCTGAGCCATTATGCGGCTTCAGATCAGTTTAGAAACAAAAATGGTGTCATTCACTAATACGTGCATCTCGCTTTGAAAGCGAGGCTTGTGAACAATAAGTATATAAGATAGTGAAGCAGTTTTGCAGTGTCATGATGAGATATTTTTGTGCCACTTTCATAGTAGGTTGAGCTCTGTACCAGAGAGAATCAAATAAGTGAGGCATAAATTTTTGTTTGTTTTTGACCTTGTTGAGAATATTAATTGGTTCGGTTTTAATTTTATGTCTTTTAAAAACTTATCAACTATTTTTATCGTTATTATATGTCGTCGTTTCTTGCCCATCTCCCGCCACACTAAATGTACGAGTCGCAGAGCCTGTTATTTGCACCAAAACAAAATTTCAAAGTTTGAAACTCGCGATGGTCGTACAGAGCATTTCAAGTATGTCTCTTTACAAGTCTTCCAGTGGAGCTGTTTTGGGGGTTCGGTATGATGGTAGATAGAGGGTGCTCAAAGGCTGAGTTTTAGGAATTAGTCATTTGAAGACTTGGAGAAAAACGAAGAGGCAAAGGCGTTAAAAGACGAAGTAGTGGCGTAGAAAGATAAGGCAAGGGCGCAAAAAGACAAAGTAGTGGCGTAGGAAGATAAGACAAGGGCGCCAAAAGACAAAGTAGTGGCGTAAAAAGATAGGACAAGGGCGCAAAAAGACGAAGCATAGTTGTGAAAAGATATGGCAAAGGCGCAAACAGACGAAGTAATGGCGTAGAACGATAAGAAAGGGCGCAGAAGTACGACGCGGTGTTTTGTAAAGATAGGGCAAAGGTGTGAAAAGGCAAGGTGCTAGCATAGAATGATAAAGCAAGGCTATAAAACGCTGAAGTAATGGCCTAGAACGATAAAAAAAGGGCGCAGAAGGACGAGGCGGCGTTCTGTAAAGATAGGGCAAAAGTGTAAAAAGGCAAGGTGGTAGCATAGAAAGATAAAGCAAGGCTATAAAACGCTGAAGTAATGGCCTAGAATGATGCGACAATGGCGTGAAAGAGTGAAAGAAGTGCCATTTAAAGATATGAACGTTGTAGAGAAAGATGGAACACCGACTTTTGAAGGCAATGCCCTTTCACGATGTGGATGTGGTACAGAATAATGTGATGCTGATGTAAAAACCCGAAGGTAGTGGCCATAATTATTATTATTATTATTAACAATCTTTAAACAGGGTGCCCACATCACTCAGTGGTGGTTTTCAGTGAGGCCTGTCCAGAAAAAGGAAACAGAAATACAATGCGAAGAAAAGAAAAATTAAAAAGTTTAGAAAGGTTAAAAAGCTAAAAGTTAAAAACGTTAATTACACTCTACTATTGAATTAGTTAAAATACATAAATATGTAAAATTCACAAAATATAAAATGTACTTAAAAACCATAAACAATTATTTATCTAAACACGTATATTTTTATCTTTTGTTTAAAACTGGAAAAGGAGTCAATCTCTTTAAAAGAACTGTCTAAAAGGTTCCATTCTTTGACGCAAGAATCCAATTACTTCGATATATATTCCTGGTTCTACTTCTTGTTTCATTTCTGTTCATATTCAATGTATACTTTTAAGCTATAAGTTGTCGCGGTTGTTACATATATAATACATTTAGTCATATTTTTAAAATATGTAGGAAAAAATTACTACAGTCAAGGCATTATTATGAACTAAGAAAATAAACTTTGCAGCAGAGCAGCACGATCATTGAAGCTTTTTTGAAATAAAGTAATTAAAATATGGCAACAATTGAAAAACAAAGACTCCCTTCCTTTAGATGAATTTTTAACTACAGTGGATTAGTAACCAGGGCATGCAATTTTACTGTAGGGATCTTTTATTTAGGGATATTTTCCTTAGGGATTTTTTCCAAAAATGATATTTTCCGTAGGGATTTTTGCTAGGAGGGAATATTTCCTTAGGGACTTTTGCCACGGGGGGGGGGGGATATCTTCCAATAGGGAGTATTTTTTTAGGGATATTTTCTGAGGTGGATTTTTTCCATTAGGGATTCTTTCCGTAGGGATTTTTTCTTTAGGGATTTTTACCTCCATTCGTTAGAGCAGAGTAACATCGGTTAACGCAACAATAATTGAAAATCAACAACTGCTAATCTACATACACAGTACCTTCGACGTGGTCATAAAAGGGGAGGGAGGGGGACATAACAGTTTTAAGTAAATAATTGATACGGTGATTGACAGAACACCAACATTAGCTGGTTTCATAATATTATGTTAGGAGATATTAAGCTCAGAAGAGCACCTTTGTACATTAGGATGTTATATTTAGTATTTAAAGCAGCCCAGGACTAAAGAAATTGTCAGGTGCCAACAGTCTTTGTTATGTCTGCTACGGAAGGTGGCAAGGTGAACACACAGAAGCGTAATACAAAGAAATATCAAATGTTCAGGCAAAGTCCGTGGCGAATTCCAAAGCACATGACTATAACTGTGAATTATGGAAGACAGCTTACACTTTTGCCGACATCGTCGTAACAGCATTGACAAATGTCAGTTATCAGTAGTTATCATACATGTATTGCTAATAATTGACTTATTGAAAATATTAAAATAAAAGATAATTTAAATGCTTTAGGTACCGTTTTAATACATCACCCGAAGCAACATAGAAAACATTTAAAATTAAAATATAGTGTTTGAATTACAGTCAACAGCTAACGCTCACATTGTACAGAAACAAGTTACAATTATGACAGGTTCTTATACCCAGATTGCTGTGAATTTGAAATTTCCGTTGTCATGACTCGAGCAATAAGCTCTGAAAAAGCATTCTTCACCACTGGAGGCATCGAACGGAGAATCATTGGACATTGTGTTGCAAATCCCAAAATTGCTGATATAAAATGCATTCATGATACTTTTTTAAATGACAAAGGTCTTAACACAGAATTTGTGGTGTAGGAAACAAGTCTAAACCACGGGGAAGATATAACATGATTTCACTCAATACAAATATTCATTTTATATTTACCTATTAGTCGTGACAGCAAATAATACAAAACTAACTAATCAATTGCAATGATGATAAGTTTAAAGCCTGCTCGTCTGTGCGCAAGAATACGTTGGCAGTATCAATCGGTAAAAAGATGTTTGTAAAACTAAATGCGAAAAGTCAAGCAAGTCCTGCGTTCTATTGAGAGCATGGGGAATGCGATGAGGAAGAGAATCGCATGGTCTTCGTATGCATCCTTTCTTAACACACTCCATTACCTTGTCTTTGTATTATATACGTGCCGACGTCAGCATTATTGTAATGTAAAGGTGCAGAATTGATCAATGTATTTTCAGAGGTAATAAGCGTGCATATTATGACCTGGTTTATAAAGGTTTTCCTTTTTAATCGTCTATACAAGGGTACAGGATGCATCATTACGGAGATGCTCATTTAATATGAAGACCTCTCATTGAAAGTTAGGAAAAGTCACAAAAGCCTCATAACCATACCTCAAGTCGTTAAAAGGTTATGAACGAAAGTACGTAGATGCGGGCCTACTAGTCCCCCCTGTAAGGTAGGGTCTTTATGCAGTTAACGTCACTACAGCAATTCTGATGTGCATGTGGGGCGGGTGGGTATGACAGAGGACAATCCACGAAATCTACTCTGTAGAGCAGAGGTGGGCAAACTACGGCCCGCGGGCCAGATCCGGTCCGTTGGTCTTTTAATTCGGCCCGTCGGGGATTGGTACAGAATTAAGGTTTGATGTGAATGATTGAATTCATACCACTAGACCTCGATACACTGGCCGAAAAGGTTGACCAACAGGGTAGGAGGTGAATTGCCCCGTGGAAAATTGCCCCCGGTGAATTGTCCCCAATCAAATTACCTCCTGCAAGATTGCCCCTCGAAAAATTGCCCCCTCCCCTACTGTCCTATAATTTTCTTTTTAAACATATTCCATAGAACACACCAAGAACTTCCCCGAACCAATAACAGTCGAACTGTCGAAGGGTGGCATCAGGGATTTCAAGCACATCTCTTATCGTGTCATCAAAGTTTTTGAAAACTTCTTTGTGTTGTAAAGTAAGAAGAAGCGTTAGTTCGGGCTTCGATCCTCCAGCATCAGGGGGGGAGGGGACTTGCTCCTCCCCGAAGGCGCCGGTACGCAGACTATAATGCCCGAATAATCCAAATTGAGGATAACTATTCCAGCAGACAGCTGATGGAATACGTTCGAAGCATCGCGCACAACACCCGATTATAAAAACTGTAGGAAACACGTGTTTCTTAATAGAAGAGTCTACTTACTGACTACAGGCAAGTCTGTCCTTGCGGGCAGTAATCGGCAGTCCGTAGCCATAAAAACACTGTGTATTAAGGGCAAGCAATGATATTCTCGCCGGACTAGACTGTCATCAACATGACTGGGGTAGTATGGAGGCCGCCATTTGCCACAACTAAGATGGTAGCTTTGCCACAACTGTGGGTCATGAAGAGTATCTGTGTTGGTTCTGCATGCTTGCCGAAAGGATTACATTTCCCGTGGCTCGATTTAATTGCATTTTATTGACAATATAGGACCGCAGCCTTCATAGACAGCTCATAAAGAGGATCTAGCAATTAATCTACCGTGGAAATAACGTTTAAGTAATCGTCACCTTTAAATTCAACAAAAGCGTGAACAATTGCTGGTAAACAGATATTGTAATAGAACTCGAGAGAATGTACCCAAGGGAGAAGTCCACTTCGTTGTTTCTCGTATTTTTGCCGGACTGAGTTGTAACAAACTGAGCAAAATCGGATGTTCAAACAAGGCACAGCATCATTGGCCTCAGCTTTAACGCTCTTGAAAGTAGCTGTTATCGTGACATTATGCCCGAACAAATCTAAACATTTTTGTGAATAACGGCATACACTACCACAATGGAATATAGCAAAATGTTGAAAGCAGACTGAAGGTTTTGCGCTAGCCAGCAAGGGATCTACCAAAAGAGTAATGTGTGGTAGCTGTAGCCCTCCTTTGCTGTATTCGTGGACATTCAACTTTCCCGAACAGAAGTGATAGATAATGATGAAGCGCGTTATTTCCTGGAGGCTGTGCTTCATGTCGAATGACTAAGAAACTTTTTTGTGTAGGACTCGCTAGTGTTCACTTCATCAGTTAAAGCTATCAAAGGGGTCAGTAAATAGATTGATTGTTATTGAAAACTTCAATTAAAAACCAGTTATTATTTTGAGTGCTATATGATTTCTTGGAATGTTAGAAGATTTCTTTACAATAAGTGATATCATTAGGGCACCAACTGATAAACAAAAATTACATTCGAAAAATACATTGACAAGATTTTAACATGGGGTTAAAATTTTGTCCGGGGGATGCCCCCCAATGCTGGGTTGATCATATTTGTTTTTAGGTTGCCCCAATTTTGCGAGTCAACGTCAATAGATCTACAGGTTTTGTCTAAGTGGTCTTACTGTCAATATATGACCTAAATATTTAAAGGAACCACCCCAAGTTTAATCTCACTGCGGTGTCCCACATGCCCCTTCAGCTCAAACTTGGGAGAAACGACTCTGATTTGTTTCCACAGCTCGCCCGATTGACCCTCAAATGGTTAATTGCGTTATTAGCACAAAATACATTAACAAATATAGGTCACCAGGAACAAAGGCTATTAATATAAAGCACTTCCACATACAAGCTGAGACCGGTTGGCAATGCAGCAATATAAGAAACTCAAAAGAACAATGTTATGGTATAGAATATACAGTGACATGGTGCTCACGTGTTTTGAGAGATGCGGAGGGATTAAAATCAAAATATGATTTTAGAGAATTATCTCCCCAGAAATTTAAAATTTCTACCCTTCAGCCCTTTACCTGAAACTTGCAAGAAACCACTCTAATTTGTTTCCACAGTTCCCGATTGGCCCTTCACTGGTGAATCACGTTGAATTTGGGGAAGGAATTCTGTATAAAACAGCGAAAACATTGTGTACTTAAAAGCTTTTTCGTCTGACACTCCTCAGAGTACTAACGTCAGAATGACCGAAATGGAATGTATGAAAGAGCATACCCAACTGTATTTTGAAGGAGCCATTTTTCGGTCAATATATTTCCTGGAATTCGTTCTGCCTCAAAACACGGAAGATCAACCTCATCAAAACTTTAGTTCATCGCGCTCTCATGATTTGCTGTTTGTGTTCTTGACGATCTACGGAAGTATAAAAACACTTTTATCTAAATTTGAATTGCTCTGCAGAACCACCCATGTATTTCTCATCTCAGTCGTATCTTGTTCTTCGTGTAAAAACAACTATATCTCGAAATATCAAGCGAATAATATCCTAAACCTAAAATCCTAGCAACAATATTTGCAATAGCACTTGTGAATACAGAGTTATTGCAAATGAAACTGCCGCGGGTCTACTAGGGCTACCGCCATTTATAAGAAGATCCAAATATCACATGTAAGCTAGTGTTAAAAAAGTTAGAAATTAAAGAAACGGCACAGAAAATTTTCAATTTTTCTGAAAAATTTGTTGAAAAACCAGAAATATTCTGCAGAATTTTGGGAATTTTTTTGGACCAATTTTGGAGCTTTGAAAGTGAAAGTAAATAGGGATCAGGAAATTATCAACGTTCTACCGCTGTCTTTCACAACAGTGATGAGTTTTGATCCGTGTCCAAAAGATTTGTTTACCTTGCATCTTCAATATGAATTTTCATGTCAGCTTCACGTTATATTCATGGATGAATCGTTAACTAAAATCGATGGCATAAACATACTCTATCACCTCAGAAATACATAGGTATAACACTACCTTGGACGTAAAATATCTGGCTATTTTCTACTTTGTCAGGTTCACATTAATTTCACCAACAACTCATTATAAAAATTCTGTGGGAAAACGACAAGTTCACCCACTATTACAGCTACGTGTAACATTTCAAACACTCCTATGATCGAACGCTATGGCTAAAATGGCTAAAATAAAATCTTATTCGTTTATCCTGATCTGCGACGTTACATTTATTAAAATTCAACATTTTAAGGGAAAAGATATGCAAAAGTATACTCCGAATGTCAACATTTCCAGTAAACAAAGATAGCTTATTTTAGGGTGAGTGTGGGGTTGCGAATAACGAACGTCACCTGGTTGGAAAATAAAAATTTTCTTAATCTGGCATAACGTTTGCGTGTATATTATTGAACTAGCGTGGGGCTGCGTCGTGTTTCGTTTCAGTTGTAGCGGTTTTCATGACAGATTCTAAATAGGACATAATTTTTGAGCAGACGATGAAAACCTTGTCTGCCGGGTTTTGATGAAAACCGCTTCTAAAACTTTCAGATGGAAAGCTGATCTAGCTTTAGCTAATATACGAAAACAATCTTTCGTATAGGACCACAAACAGTCGTGCTGATGTAGTAAATGTGTACCGATGGCCGAATCACCATCTATCAGACTCACATTTGCTTTACACTTTCGTTCGAGTTGTTGACGCTCACGAACGGCCCTCCATATTTCTCAACGTGGGTGGAATATGTTGCGTGATACAATATGTAAGTCTTTGAGACGTCCTTCCAACATACCTAGCATTACACTGGCATCTAAATTCATGTATAACATTACTATTTTTGTTTGGTTGGAATGACATCCTTGTAGACTTTAGGCAACATGCGTTGTGCCGTGAACACAACCATAGTCTGACTGCTCCCAAAACAACGACCAACAGCTTTACTAATCTGGGACTCGAACTTGCTAGACACTTGCCCTATATACGGCAACCTTAAGTAGACTGGGCACTTCTTAGGTCCATAGGGCTTGTTGGCTGACCACGTTGAAAGTTTATTGCTGATGCAACGATTTACAATATGATCAGGATATCCATTACGCCGAAACAAATCCCTCAGGTTTGATAGTTCGTGTTCTATATAGCATGGTGAGCAAATCATTAAGGGCTCTATGAACAAGATTGTAGATGAGATTAATCTTGCATTTTGTAGAGCTAAAGGATTCTCAACGGACACATTGCCCAGTGAAAGTGGGTTTACGATCCCTCAGATGATTTCTCTACTAGTACATTAAGAAAAGGTAAACTGGCATTTTCTTCACATTTGATAGTGAACCTTAGGGAAGGATGTAACCGATTAAGATGATTAAAGAAAAGATCACAGTCCTTCTTGTCTCTAAACAAAGATAACGTATCGTCAACATACCGGACGTAGCAGAGAGTAGCAATATGTAGCTCACTCAAAAATTCCGCTTCAAAATGACCAACAAAAGATAATATTAGTACAGGCTAGGTACAATAGCTCTTAATGCCAGTAGATACCAAATAATAGGTCAAGGATGTGAACATGAATTATACAGCAATGTTGTTGTACCAAATAATGTTATCTGTGTTAAATCTTCTCATTTTAGAACTCAGACGTGGCATAAATACCACACCACAGTCATGAAGTATTTCTGTTCTCTTCACACTATGGAAGGCCCTGTGCTGAACCTATGATTACCATAGAAGTTATAGAAAAATGTTTCTACCCCACAGTAGCTAGGGAACTTTTAGTCTTCTTATTCTGGATTGGACAAAAGCATGGCTGAAAATTGACTAAGTAAATCAAAGTGGCTCCTGTACAAAGGGTTTCATAAAATTAAGAAGTGCAGCTCATTTGAAGATGCACTTAAAATGGTAGTATCGGCAGTAATTTGTTAATCAAGGCTTTGGCTCCTTTGTTGTATCTTGCACGATGTCATAGACTGACCCAGTAACGGCCAATACTGGAAGGGTGTTTAGTACGATCCTTATCGCTTGTATAACTTTACAATCTCTTGTCTGCATATTGGCGTAGTCCATAGCAATTGCTCCATAACCGGTATTATCTATATCATCATTAACTGTATGATCGATATATTAAGACTTTCTAACGGAGTAAGGAAGATTATAATCCGACATCAGAATTCAGGCTCAATTTCGAGCATGCCGGCAGGTTTGATGTACATGTAAAAATCCATCAGTTCGTGCTTAATTATACATAAGCAGCACATTTTGCGTATTGATTTAAGATAGACTGAACACAGAATTCTCCAACAACGTTCACCAATGCAATACTCCAGTGTTTTCTGCCAAAATAACAAGTTACACGGGTGATTCGATTACTGACACCGTTATCACGGGCGTGCAGATTTCCGCTTTAAAATACTGACCTCCTTAAATCTATACGTGCCCCCTGCACCTTCTGACACAGGGCCTGCGCCAGTCGATCCGGGTCAGGGTACGAATGAGAATGACACGCTCGCGGGAACCGTTGCTGACGACAGTCTCAAAGGCGAGATGGGTGACGACACCTTGCAGGGCGGTGCCGGCAATGACGAGCTGCGTGGTGGCTATGGCGTCGATCGTCTGGAAGGTGGAGATGGCGACGATATCCTCGAAGGCGGGCATGGCGAAGACGCGCTCTATGGCGGTGATGGCAACGACATCCTGATCTCGCGCTCCGATGCCCGCGAGCCGGAAATCGCCGATGTCCCGGGCCGCGACGAGGGCGACCCGGACGGCGAACTCGATCCGGCGACAGGCAAGCTCTATCCGGATCAGCCGATCCCGGCCGACGACATTCTTGTCGGCGGCGCCGGTGGCGATACTTTCGTCTTCAATCCGCTGATCAATGCCAAGAAGCGCTTCATCGAGAAGCACACCATGGACAATGGCATGATCCATTGGCATGGGGTGGCGGGTGAAAACAACGATCTGCACGATCACTGGGTCGACGGCTTCGGCAATGATGTGATCATGGACTTCAATCGCGCCGAAGGAGACAAGATCCAAATCACCGGGCATACCGCGGACCTCTATAAGATCGAGCATAAGGATGGCGACGGCGACGGGTTCGTGGACCATTCCGTGCTTCACGTGCGCTCGAACCAGGGTCGCAACGGCGGCGCTCACCAATATGACGAGCTTGGCACGATCACGGTCTATGGAGACCTGGTCACGCGCCAGGACGTTACGGTGAACGCCGCCCCGGCGCTCGGCATTGTCGACAATATCGACCAGCTTGATGAGGCTCTCGCGCCGGCAGAAATTGGCCGGGACATGGGGCCGATCGCTGCTCCAGCTTCGCCGGTCCCTCGGTACCTAGGCGTTATCGATGGACTTGAGCCGATCGCTCTCATCGCGGGGCAGCGCACGTTCTCGGGCGAACGTGTTGTACTCTTGCAAGAGGGACGTCCAGTCTCCTATGCTGGCAGAGCTCTTACCCCTGAAGAGCAAAATTACAGCCAAATAGAGAAGAGCTGCTTGCACAAATATCTGGAGTAGAACATCATCATACCTACGTATATGGCAGAGAGATTACAATTTGAGCGGATCACAAACCACTTGTCTCAATCATCAGCAAACCGATCGCCTCTGCTCCAAGGAGACTACAATGGTTATTATTAAGATTACAATCCTATGATGTTAAAATCTGCTATAAACCTGGCAAAGAAATGGTTCTAGCAGATACACTCTCTCGAGCATACCTACCGACAAGTGAGAGACAGAAGTCAGAAACTGAAGAAGAAGTCGAAACTATCCATATGATAAATCATCTCCCAATATCTGAGCCACAGCTGAAAGAAATCCAAAGAGAAACTACTCGTGATACCACTCTGCAAGCACTTAAGGAAACAAGCCGCCCCTGTCAAATTATTGCTGCCGACATTTTCACAGTCAACAATAAAGATTTTCTGTGTACTGTGGATTCCTACTTTAACTACTTTGAGATAGTCTATTCTACAAAACTGCTGGGGAAGTTAGGAAGAGGCTCAAGCGACATTTCTCTACGTATGGCATACCATATTAGTTCATGAGTGACAATGTACCTTTCTCATCCAAAGAGTTCCAGGATTTCACCAAGGAATACGAATTCACCACTGAGCCAAGCTCGCCGGAGTATGCTCAAAGTAATAGCAAAGCAGAAAACTGCAAAGATGCTAATGAAAAAAGCAGCTGAGTCTGGCAATGATTTCTATCTCATGCTGCTTGAATGGCGGAACACGCCTTCTGAAGAGTTGGACAGCTCTCCTTGTGGTAGGGATGAAGCCAAGGAATAACAATAGAACATCCTCGTTTAATGTTATGTTGCGCATGCGCCTGATTGTTTTGTTGAAGCAAGAGACTAAAAGGATTCCCTTACTTTACCCCAGATTTCCCTAAATCCCTAGATTCAAAATAAGTGTCCCTAGAAGAAGTGATTTCCCCCTGAAATAGGGTAATCTCCCTAGAAGTGGAAGCCCTGCATAAAATATTTTCCGATAACGGTGGAGGAGTAGAACTCACTCCCAGCCTACGACACTGAACAATTTTTTTTCGTCTGATGATTGGTACTAATAAGTCCCAACCAGCAGCGTCAATTTTTTTTTTTTATTTTCTGCTTTGTTTACTTTTTTATTTAATTGAGCGGGCTTCTATCTGGCTTAATTATAATCTTCGATGGCATAAACTTTAGTTTTGCAGTAAAATGAAATACTTTCATAGCAACATTTTCCTTGGCGACTAGATTTATTAGTTCCCAGAGTTTAGTTGCCATAGACTTTTTCTTCCAAGTTGAGACTCTCTTAATTTTGAAAACTATGGGAACTATTGAAATTTTTCGTATACTAAGCGTACTTTTCATCTGATTAAGTTGTGTAATTGTAAAAGTTTTGACGAAATGTAACCTTGGTAGGCTATGGACTACTTTTCTGCTTGTCATTGGCTCTTTTTACTATTGATTTTTTGAATATTATCCTAAGGTCCAATCGTAGGAGGACTCAAGGTATTCCTTTGAAAAGCCTTAGATAAACGGAATCGTTATCTCCGAATAGGGCATTTGCGCATTATATTATGAGTGTAACCAGCATATTTGGTAGATCAGGTGTTGACAGGTACGCAGAAATTGCTTTCTGGAAGGAGGAGGGTGGACAGTATTAGAAAAAAAAACTAATTTACTTCGATAATTTGATTAAAGAATTGCCAAAAAAATTTTACATTTCGTGGGGTGGATCCCGCGGCTCACTCTCTGCACATGTCTCTGACTAGGAGTCAAGGGCGTGCGTACAAGGTGCCTATGGGATAGAGGTAGTCCAACCGTCGCCACCAGAGTAGTCTTGCTGCCGAAACACCGGTGAGCATTCACCCTTTATACTAACCGGCACAATGCTTCCGTTTTAGCCACTTCCAAAGAGATCCCCAAAGATCGTAAGTATTTTTCTTGTGGTCTCATGCAAGCCAAACACGTGGCTCGGAGGCTCTCTTTACCATTTTGTAAAGTCTATAGTATAACTATTCTAAATATACGGAATTTTTTCAATTTTTATACCAAACTTACCGATGCAACACCCTTCCTTAGATTTTAGAGAAACCAGTATAATATTTCAAATAATACATTTGTCATAAGACAATGTCTTATACCCTTTTACTAAATTATTATTTAGTTGTATTTATCTTTTTCCACCAAGAGGCCATGTCCAAACGGTTCTTTATAATCAATGCTATGAATAGCGTGGAACCAAATTGTTCGTAAAGAGTCACATTAGACAGTATATGACCGAACATTATTTCAAAGAATATCCTGAAATAAAGGCCCTTAAGGAATTTCTAGCATATTCCTTTTTCTTTTTTAAATTTACATCCTTCTGGGCTGTATTTGACTAGACTCACCCTTATGGCCTCAAAAACCATAAATTCCATACATACATCGATAGTTTTTTGTTCTCTCAAACGATCCTTAATTTAAGTTGAACATAGGCCAGTGAGAACGCCTGTGCTGCTTTTAGAATAAATGCTGCTAAAACTAATAACTGCTAAATATGAGATTGTAGTAACATGGGTACCAGTGCATTTTGATATTAGGGGAAATAAGCTGTCAGATAAGCTAGCATAACGGGGTGCTAGGTATAAGGAGAATTTAGTATGTCAGTATTTAGTGAATGATATCTTATGTTATTGAGAAGTCATTAGCGGAGAAGGAGAAAGAGGATATTTTCAGAGGTCTGATAACATGAGAAAACAGCAACTGTTGGTATAGAGCCACACCCTTTTCTTCCCCCATATCTCATGTTTGCTTACTCTTTACAGAGGCAACTTTTAAGTCGAAATTTTTAAGTTGAATATTTAAATTGAAATCTTTAGATTAAAATTTTAAACTGAAATTCTTAAATACTGAATTCAATTTCGGTAATGAATTATATCCATTTGATCTCTTTTGCGGCACCAGGGGGGGGGTGCTGAGTTAGAATAGAGCAAAATAAAATTGGAGAGAAGTTTTTCTGAAGAATTTTCTAAGAGAGTAAAAATAAATCTTGACAAGAGTCAAATTCCATGCCGGCAGCCGGATTTCTCGTCGCCCAGGTGAGTATAAATTCGATTCGCCTTTGTTACAAGTCTCAGTTGAAACTAGTGTCAAAGCCAGTAAAATTGTTTTTAACAAAATAGAATCGTAAACAAGATTCACTGATAAAATGTACTGTTGGTATTCTTGTTTATCTAGCCTTATTATGTTTTCCATGAAACTCTATCGCAACGAAAATATTGTCGAAAGGATAAATTAAACCCTCTTGTTCTACACAAGCTCCTTTATAGGAATGGCATATATGTGTCCTACAGGGGTAGGGGTAGATCTGGGGGTAGTTTTAACTGCACATGCCCCTTAAAAGATCAAAATCACAATAATATCGGGTTGGAGGGGCGAAAAATTCCCATCGGGAGCCAAATTTTATTGAACTACCCTCC
>JAAAKM020073195.1:165473973-165504211 GCA_010016025.2 Alatinidae sp. Z8VKAUB7J3 | reverse complement strand
CTATCTCCTGCCACCGGAGACCCAAGGCCGGGTCACCCTGCGCACGACGCGGCCCCTGACCCGCGCGCAGATGTTGCGGGTCGTGGATCATCTTCTCGCCGGGCATGGTCTCAAGGCCATTCACGAACCGACGGTAACCCGCGTGGTGAAGAGCGCCGGAGGTGGCGGTTCCCTGGCGGGCGACGGCGTCCCCGGACATGGAATGGAGATTTTGGCGCCGCGCCATATCGGCGCCACTCAATTGCAGAGCCTGCTCGCGCCAGTCTTGGGGGAGGGGCGCCTCGTGGCCGCCGACCCGGCTCTCAACCTGATCATTCTGGTGGGTGACGCATCCGAGCGCGAGGCGGCGCGGAAAACCATCGATGTCTTCGACGTCGACCAGATGGCCGGCAAGGGCGTGGCGCTGATCGGCTTGGAGAATACCGAGCCAGAGCCCCTGATCGAGGAATTGCGCCAACTCTTCGGCGACGGCGCGAAGGGACCACTGGGCGGTTTGGTTCGCTTTGTACCGGTCAAGCGGATGAACGCGGTCCTGGCGATCGCGCGTCAGCCTGATTATCTCGAACAGGCGCGGGTTTGGGTCCGCCGCCTGGATCGAACCCGCGACGCGGATAAGCGCCGTCTCTTCGTTTACTTCGTCAAGAACGGCGTCGCCGGTCAACTAGTCAAGACACTGAGTGGCGCCTTTGGAGAGCAGGACGCGGCGCTTGGGCGCGCGGCGAGGATTTTTGGAGAAACTAAATTTGAGCTGGAGTGGGGCGGAGTAAAATGGGGTCTGGGGGAGCAAACTGAGGTCTGGGAGAAACAGTTACTAGCAAATTACGATCTTGATTTATATGTATATTATTTCAAAGAATAAATAAAGCACTAAACATGCTAATAGAGTGCGAAGTGAATATTCACCATCAGACGTTATGATTTCATTTCGATTCATAGTCATGCCACATAGTTTTTGCATATAATCATCTTGGAAAAGTGCATTGTCAAGGTTCAAGTTTATTTGCTTTTCCTTCAAGTTTGGACGCTTTATATTTGCAAACAAATTATAATAGTAAATTCTAACGGCATCGAATTTGCAGTCAGGTTTCTTCAATAAAGATTCAAGAAGAAATAAAACACGCTCTTGTTGTTTTTTATACTTATTTGACAATAACTTCCTACGGAAGTTTTCTAAATCCAGTTCCGATGGGTCTTCAGCCAGTTTGGAAGCTTTAGCATCTAAAACAATTACTGCATATTTTGTTATCAACAAGAAGTCTCCAATCTCTTCATTTTGTTGAAACTTAGGGCTATAAAATACATACATTTGAAGTTTGGAATTTTTTAGTTCATCGTGAATTCTGTATTCTGCTTCAAACCCACGTGGATCTTGCTCTCCAATTTTCTCTATCACTTCTGGAAATATTAACAGCTGTTCAATATCGAGGGTGTTTTTTTTGTCAATGCGCCCTAACAAAACATTTTCAGCTTGTTGTAGGAATGGCTTAGATTCCAACTCCCCTGGAAGTCTAATTGCATCACAGCACATACAATCTTTTAGGGGCTTTGAGCTCATTTTTACTGTTTAAGATGATGATGATGAGATGAATTTCGGACCCCTCTTGACTACATGGTCACTCAGGTCCTCTCTCTATATTCTTCGAGTAATTGCTTGCTACGTAGGAAATTAAATGATTCCCTTTAAGTACAAAAAAATATCAAGAGAAACCGCAGATCATATTCTGTGCTCAATTATAACAAAGAAAAGATAAAAATCTGAGTAATTATAACATCTAGAACCTATAGTATTCACAAATATCAGCCATTCTTGTTATTTTCTGCATTTAAAACTGTTGGTTTCTTTTAATACTTTTCTTCATTCTGGGAACCTAAAATATACGCGGTGCTTTTCCGTATAATTGACTACAATGCCATCATCCACCTTTCTAGACCCAGCCAAGAAGCATTTCCTCGTACCCTCTTTTGATACTGCAAGCATTAATGCTCTTGAAGGCTGCTTCGAAGGGAAACCATCAAGACTACGAGGTCATTCAAGTTTAAATAGCTATACTTCCGATGCAAAAGATACACCTGGGTGGGGGAAGACATCTGCCTACGAAGTATAATACCCATGGATTTACAGCGCAAAGGATTGAATTTGAGAAGTAAACATCTATTGACACAGCAAGATCAACCGCAACTTTGTGACACCCCACTGTCACTTATTGCGTCAAATGATCCTCAACAGCCTATAATCAGCAATGCCTCCATGGTGTTAATAACTATCTTTGCAGCCTCGGAGTGTGCTACTGCATAGTTAGAAAAGAGCGGATGCTTTCTTTGTCTCATGCAGGTTCAGATTACTCAAGATTAAACGCTTATATTCAACCCGAATTTTTTTTTTTTGTATCAGTGTTAAGTTTTACTGCTTTGGTGTTTATCTTATTTTTCTGGCCTCTGGTTGCAAAAGACTGCAGGCCTTTTCCTTTTTTCCTTTGTGTTTAAAAACAACTACTTAGGCCTATGCTGTAAAATCTGAACGCTTGACGACCACTAACAAATTTGTTTCTATTACAACTCACAACACATTCAACTCAAACCATTTAACTAAACCACATCTAACTCGACCCTCCTGCATCTCAACCACCCATGCAACACAACTCCCCGTTTAACTAAGAAAATCATTAGCCAACAGTTTTTTTCCTAGACGGTGGAAGTGAGCCTTTTGTCTGGTTAAAAATAATCCGAAACTGTAGTTTTCCCGTCTCTAAAGAAGCCCAAAAATTTCTCTTTATCCTGTTTTTGTAAATACTAACTGATAAGACACGAATAAGCTTTTTCTGACGTACTGATAAAAACAAAAGATGATTTGCTATTATTTTTGAAAGGAATAGTGACCAGTACAGTCTGCTTGAATATGAAGTAGATGATAAAGATAGTGTGTCTATCTTTTGTTTATCTAATTACGAAAAAAAATATATAATAGCGTCTTTACAAGAAAGATTTATTTAAAAAAAATGTAACTAAGTATATCGATGGATTTTCTTTAGTAATCAAGTGTTTCCCTTGTTTCTTTAGAGTACCAAGAATATCAAAATAAAAATACCTTTTGGACCATGGACCTATTTTAGGTATATTCAAACCTAAGAACGTTTCCTTTGGACCCTGTTTCCAAAGTTTCCTTTTGGACCGTGGACCAATTTTAGGTATATTCAAAACCTAAGAATGTTTTCTTTGGACCATGTTTCTAAAGTTTCCTTTTGGACCATGGACCCATTTTAGGTATATTGAAACCTAAGAACTTTTCCTATGGACTATTTTGCCAAAACTTCCTTTTGGACCATGGACCCATTTTAGGTTCAAACCTAAGAACCGCGATTTCCTAAGACTTTTCTTTCGGTTGTTTCAAAATTTTTAAGGACAATTTTTGATAAGAAAATAAATAAAAATAAAAAAAAATTAAAGTGAAAACTTAAAAATTTTTTTTAAGTTTTAAGGACAGTACAATTTTTTCAGCGTTGCCATGTTTAACCGGGGTTCTAAATAGGCAAAAATATTTCGTTCAGTTAGATAATGCCTTTTGTTCCTTAAAATTCAAACAGTAGCACTGCTGATTCCAAAGACAGCTTCACTTTCATAGACCAACTCGTCTTCACCCGGGGTAAAAACCACAGAAATTCTCTACCTGCTGTGCGGAGATTCAATATCCAAAATAAACCAACCGAAAACACTAGCAATAAAAAATAATTATATACTGGATTTACATAGGCTATTTTTCGAAATACGAAATATATGACCCTTGCATGCATAGATCTTTAAACTCTATGCAGAAGCTATTGGGGTGCAGAGAAAAGATCTAAAACCAAGTATGGTCAAAAATGTTCAAAAGGCATTTGCTTGTAAAGCTACATCTTCACCTGAACATCAGTTCGGGTCATTGGTCACCAATTTGGCAATGTTACGAGACTAATTTCTATAGAAGACCGTATCTTAAGTAGTTCATGACTTCAGGCAAGTTCTAGTGCCTTTTTTAATAATCAAAAGTGATTGGAGGGCAACCCCCTCCCACGCCCATCATTTTCCCAAATACTTCCAATTAAAATTTTTACATAACCCTTTTTTTCAGCATAGTTGAAAGGTCCAAAAACCATGTCTTTGAACTTAATTCTCTATGAAACAAGCGAATTTGCGACGAAACAGATGCTATAAATTGCAGAAGAAGAACAAGATATCAATTCATTGGATTCATTAGTCTCAGACTTATTCATTCACTGAGCCAGAATTACTGTTTTACTTAGAATTTTTCTTGGAGAAGGATGTAAATCCGACTAAAATATAGGAAAATTGTCCTCTTTGCAATCACTTTCTACCAGTTTTCAACCCTTAAAGACCCTGAAAACCAAATTAAAAATACTGGGTAGAAGGATAAAACTATATCTCAGCTATGGAGTAATAATAAAATCTTCTTTTTCCTATGATATATTAGACTTTTAGCTTTGATCGTATCCATGGGGGATTACCGGGTTGGAACCCTCCCCCTGATTTTTTTTTTGTCCAATCCGTAAGATTTTTTTTAAAGCTTTTTCCTTTTTTTTCTTTCTGTTAGTCGCAAGAGATATTAAGTCTTTCTATTGTAGGAGATTCTATTTTCCAAAGGCGTATATTCTGGATTATCTTCTAATCTCAAGGAGGGGGGGGGGGGCTTTGCTTTAAAACGAAAGGCTAATGACCCATACGTAAAATATAAAAGTTCGAGGGGGAGACGGTTACAGGCCCGAAGGCTCCTACTTGCATATGCTCTTGGGCAAAGGACAAATCCTCTTATATCCTATTGAATATGTTTACTAGGCTACACATATCGTTTAAAATATCTGATATCATTTATAATATACGTACCACAGTCATTTATCATTATCCCCAACTTAGTTTGAATAACCTCCCATCCCTTTCATCACTATCATCACTAAAAATAAACTTTTATAATCAATATTATAGTTTATGGAAACAATGCCAAGAAAGTTCATTTCATAGGCAACTTTGAATTATAAAAGTGATACATAAGTTTTTTGATAAAAGTAAAGAGCGAAGTTGAAACTTAAAACAAATAAAAAGTATTGCTTCGCAACTTATAAAACGCATATCTACGAACTAGACCAAATAAATTGACTCGTTATATTTGCTTATACTTGTAGAATTCTGAATAACTAGTGTTTAACAGAAAACACAACACAGCAACAAAACATAATTGAGAGCAGAAAAGTCATCAAGTAGCCTGTAGGAAATAAATGACTGATGTATATGGCTCTCAGTAATCTTTCACTAGCCATGAAATCAATAAATTTTATTACTGTATACAATTTAATTTTCTAAATAATTCAAGCAATCTGAGTTTTCAGTAAAGTGCTAGTCTTTTTAGAATTCTATAAATATAGGGAACTATCACGATTCAGTTTACTTGAGGCTGTTTGGCAGATATATGTTGCAGAAACTGTGAAGGAATAGTTTTGTTCATTTTAAATTTTCAACTTTGCTCTTTACTTTCATTAAAAAACCATTTTTTTCCTTGAAGAACCACAATTCATTTAGGCCGTGTTTGGGATCTCATCCCCATATTTGGTTGCTACATTTTTTTATTTCCTCAAAAATATGTTTAGCATACGAGGAATATTTTGGAATTAGCTGGCACTTTGAAATAAAAAGAGAAGGAAAACTTGGGATTTTTAAAATTGAGTGTACACACTTGAATGTTACACTTTTGAACTACGCTTAAATATGATCCCCCTCCAAATAGGGACAGTTGTTGGGTATTGTTATAATAGTGCAGCTCCTTGTTGGCTCCCTATTAACAATTTATTTGTCACTTTTGACTTAGATCCCCTATTTAGACTGGAAACACACGAAGTAGGGTTAGCACCACCCCCTCCCCATCTCCATAAGCATTAATCGGAATAAAAAGGCAATTTTTTTGTTCGTTGTTTGTCAGTGCAGGGGGGGGGGGGAAAAAAGTTCGCCCAATGATACAAAAAAATTACAAATTTACAAAAGCACATTATCATAGTTATGTATTTTGGAAACAAGGAGAGTGCGCTTTGATTGGTCGATGTATACTAACCAAAAGAACCCTCAGACACAAAAAAAAAGTAGTGAGACCTCTATGCCAAAAAAGGCAGCTAAATTTTAATAATAGGGCATCATTAAGTTGGTGCACAATTAAGACAAGCGTTTCAACTTGAATGGGAACCATGTTCAGTAGCTGTTAAAGACCAAGCTTTAAGAATGTGCTTATTGAAAGGTTTCTTGGTTTCCCTTTTTTACTCTAAAGCTCAGCTTAGTTTTTCTGAAGCGATTGGTTTTTTTTTCTTCTCTTTTTTTAGCACTCGTGCTTTTTTAGCGTATGCAGCTGCGCTTGTCACATATACCTTATTTTTTACTCAAACCCCTTTGCTCTCTCACACATAAAGTTTGTGGATTTCCCCTTCTCCTTCCGAAATTTTAAAATAGAAAAATGGTGTACGCGCTAAAATATAAAATTAAGATCTTGTCGGACTAAAATGTTTGAAGATGCAAATTACTGGTTTGAACAGTTTATATCAGTCTTGTGTCTCTTCAGATTTCTTTCTAGCCTCTTTGAATTCTGCATCAAGTGCATTTTTCTATTCACCCCAAAGCATTCTGATGATTCCCTTTGTTCAGTCAAGAGCCTCAAAAACAGCTTATAATCTGTCTTCAATCATTGAATTGGCTTGTTTCAGTTGTTGTTAATTTTCATAAGATTTTAATGATTCAAGAATAATTCTTCGAGAACTATACTATGAACAAGCAATGGAAGACTCATTCTGAAAGGATAGTCACTAGTTTATTAGTAATAAGAACTGGTCACTTGAAAGAAGAAGTTTTATGAATTTTAAGAAAAGGCAACCCTAATTTTTATAGATGAATATCCAACTATTTCTTCAATTAAGAAAGAAGAAAGGTACCATTTTTGAGCTTTCAACTGGAAGGTCAAATTGCTACTAGAGCCAGGATACTTGGCTGGAGATTTTTTGAACTGGTCTGCAGTCTAATGATTCTTTTACACATTACGGATATCAATGCAAAAATCTGTCTTTATCTATTCTATCGATATCCCAGAAAACGCTACCTTTTATGACAGAGATTTCAAATATATGTATCAACGTGACCGAAGTTTTCCAGATAATGTATTACCTCTCAGAGTTCTCAAACTGTTGAAGAAAGGTGTAGCATTCATAACTAGTAATTTAAATAAAAAAAAGTCTTACAGACAAGTGAAGGGCATGATTAAAACATAAAACTATTAGATCTAGCTACATAAAAAACGACTATGCAGTAAAATAACTACGGGAAAGGGAGGAAAAGGACAAATATTACAAATTCAAGTTTTATCTCAATATTTTTTAAATTTAAAATATTATCAACTTTGACCATTCTCAAACATAAAGGCTTATGCGTACAAGTGCATATGCATTAAGGTGTCTGTTCATGGAGGAGGCTTTCATGGGGGAAGAGACATTTCTATGAAGGGTGTGCCGGATTTCCCAGCATTTTTTCAAAATGACCAGAAATTAAATAAGAAAAACAAGTTTTTTTTAACTGAAAGTAAGGAGCAACATTAGAACTTAAAACGAATAGAAATTATTACATATATGAGGGGGTTCGCTCCCTAGTCAATACCTCGCTCTTAACGCTATAGTTTTTTTTTGTACTTTCAAAAGAGCTATATATTCTAATTAAACGGCCTTTGTGAGTCAGAGGTTATTCATAAAGAATTGGAACAAAATTTGAACTTAAGCGTAAAGAGCGAGGTATTGACTAGGGGGAGAACCGCCTCATATACGTAATAATTTCTGTTCGTTTTAAGTTTTGCTTACTTTCAGTTGCAAAAACTTATTTTTTTTTAATTTAATTTTGGTATACAGCATCGTTGTTCAATATAGTTTATTGTAATCAGTTTGAATTGATGTTCATTACTGATAGCCAATGGAAACTATTCTTTTTGAAATAAATTGGTTCTCATTGGCTGTCAATGACAAAAGTCAATCGATCGATGGCAATTAGTTACATTGAATGCAGGGTTAGTGTGACTGCTCATTTCAAAGACAACATAATTGACCAAGCTGTCTAGGGAGGTGAGAGACCCACTCACTAGTGCCCGAGGATTGCCCCGATTTAAAAATCGTGTACACCGTTTGGCACATACTATATGTGGTGTGAGTGTGCCAGGTTTACGCCGAGTGGCCGAGAGTCTGCGCTTTTCTAATGTCCATCTATCTGGTGTGTACTGGAAAGGGTTGTTGTCGGTCTATGTGGAAACATTGCTTCAATAAAAATAAAATTGAGAGCGGTATGTAAACAAAAAATGGAAAGAAAACTTGTATAAATATATGTGAAAAGTGTATGTAATAAATATGTATCACTTAATCATGCTGTTTAATAGTTGCTCAAGGCTTCTTTCTTCCAAGTCTACGTTTTTTTGGCATGTAGCAAAAATGTTTTTAAGTGTTTTTTTTTTTTAATAAATCATGTCTCATGATGTTCAGTTTGTATTTTAGCTATTGTTATTTTGAGGGAATGAAATGCCTGAGAGCTAAGTAACAAGCATGGCAACTCAAAAAAAAAAAATGTTTAGGCCAAAGAAAATTAGAGAACAAAAATGTGCATCAAATTTGTGGCATGAACAGAGACTTCTTCATTGCAAGCAAGAAAGGAGTGAAACACTAGAAACAAGCTGAAAAAAAAGAAGAAAGTTGAAACATCAAAAAGCTGAAAGAACCTACCAATAATAAAAAAATCCAAATATATCACATAGTTACAGCTGTCACCACAATGAACATTTTGGACAGGATTAACCCAGACATAAGAAACAGGCTCAGAAAAAAGATCAAAATAGATTTAAGAGAAACAAAAAGTGTCTGAAAAAGGAAAGAACAAACTAAATACAAGACATACAAATTAGATGGCAAGACAAAAGGGAAAAAATTCCGCGTTAAGAGAGGAAGGCACATTTAATCAATTTAGTAAATAATTTGGGGATCTGGCCATTGGGTCTCACTGCATTCAATGCTTATGAATGAATTGCATAATCACCACGTAAAACCTGAATAACAATAGCCGATTCCATAAATTTTCATTTCAGCCACAAATTCTCATAAAATATTCCTACATATCACTACTATATATACATGTATCATGGAATATCACTTAAGAGTAACCTACGCCACCAATTCTCATTTAAACCAACTTTTTTGAGCTGCTAAGCTAGAACGCAAAATTTTATATTGCAAAGAAATTAACAAAAATTGAGTGTGCTTAATAGTTTAACAAAAACAATTTTTTTTAATAGATGGCTCTCTTTGTA
Source organism: Alatinidae sp. Z8VKAUB7J3 (assembly GCA_010016025.2). Taxonomy (NCBI): domain Eukaryota; kingdom Metazoa; phylum Cnidaria; class Cubozoa; order Carybdeida; family Alatinidae; species Alatinidae sp. Z8VKAUB7J3. The sequence goes on along the minus strand of JAAAKM020073195.1, from coordinate 165,494,856 downwards.
GAAGTTCTGCTGAATATAAACTTTCGTTTGACAGTTTATTAGTAGTATCCGTCCGCAATGTTTTTAAAGGAAGACTTAGTTTTCAATGAATATCGTTCGGGTAATTTTATAGTTAATTATTTTCATGTTTAAGCAAATTGCTTTTACCTGCTATATAAGCATTCGTCAAATATATTTATTTCTATTATAACTAACCTTAGAGGTAAACAGCCATTATAAATATAACAAGAATAGTTGCAATCGATGGTGGTAACAGGGAGGCAGACCGATATATCTCGTTTTGCTTACTTCAAAAGCTTTAGGAAACCATTGTTGGTGGTAGTGAAGAAAAATCAGAAAGAGGTCACTGAAAGTCACGCTGCCTCCAACATATTATAAATTTTTACTTCTATGGGTGCTGCTTAGCTGGAGTTGGGTCAATTTGCTTAGCTAGGAAATTTTGTTAATAAAAATTTTTTTGTTTAACCATATTCTAATTTTACAAAAAAAAAGTTTGTACGTGATGACATCTATTTTCCCAACTCACCTAAAATCTTTCGAAATATATGCTGAACGTTAATCTCGAGAAACGCCTTGTTTGAAAAGGTAGCATTGATAGTAGTCTCCCTAAATGGTCAAATACACATATCTTAGTGTACCGAATCTGGGCTCCTGTATTATATGTATTGAAGACCCATACTTGGCATTCAAAGTCCTCCAGCAACAACAGTGTACATTTAATGAAAAACACATTCCTGGTATTTCAGCTTACTTCAAAGTCAGCAATTTCATCTTCTTCTAACAACTTTACAGACGTAGCGTCTTCAATCTAAAAATAAGTATTCAATACGGGTGTAATTTACCCCCTTTTCAAGGTAGGGACTGCTAAAGAATTCCGACTCATTTTGTATGTTTTTGACGCTGCCTTCAAGGCTGTGTCCGGGCGAGGGGTTAACGGGTTTGAAACTCCCCTCGGAAATTTTTGTGCGAAAACATACAAACAAATTTTTGATGCATTTCGCAGTTTTTTAGTATCCCCAAAAGGAAAATTTTGTTCACTCAATGGATTATCTGACTTTTGAAGGATTTTAAAGGGAGAAACCACTGACGAACATAAGGCCTTTTTGAAAAAATAAAAATAAATATCACGAATTTATTATGTGAGAATGCTATTCTACATTAGATCAGGACGTAGAACAAATTATTAATAAATTTCAGTTAGACTGATAAAAACAATTTAGACCAATACAGTAAAATCGGACGTGCAGTATTAGCCTCAGATTTATAATAAACATTGTCACACTAATTATAAATTAGAAATGGTTACAGCCTACGTAAATGAGCAAATTTTACTGCAAGAGAAGTGAAAGAGGCAAATTTTTAGGGCCTCCGAACATACAAAATTAAAATCCTTAATTGACTCTGGATTCAAGAAGTTATAATATGTCCACCACTTACGAAATTCTTATCAAAGTTCTTATATTATTTTTAACCAGTCTTGGTGGCAAGCATGATAATAAAAAATATATTTAAGATTTTGATTTGTGATTGTTACACTTTAATCTAAGTAATTTCTAGTGATAAGATTTAATCGTTTAGCACTATTCCATCAGGTGGAGACAGCATGTTAAAAGAAAGTACTTTCTTGTACTGTTTTGTGGGATACCTCCCCCTCCCAAGGAGTTGTCCCTAGTTTCTCCTATACAAATATTTTGCAAATGGTTCTCTAGCATTTCACCATAGCAATAAATGGGACAGAATAAAAAACAACGAAAAAGTAAGGAAAGGACGTTGAGTAACGTTTGGAAAAGCGGTTAAGCCTTTCATCTGACTTTGATGACCCGCTGAATTCCTTCCCAAAATCAATTTTCTAAAGTAATAGAGACTGAAAATGGAGGCTAGAAAGCAATTTGAAAGGCATAAACTTTTCTCAGTAAAATAGAGATGACCTCAGGCAAATCATTTGGGCTTTGAGCACTGGGATATAGAATGGAAAATTTGATCCTAATTGGCCTCCCAGATTCATCTTTACCGTCAGAATCAGCTGTTCCTATGTCCACAAGTGCAGAATTATTACAGCTCAACAATGAAAACTATCAGCCAAGTGGGGCTACATCAGTCTCCCTCGATTTTACAAATGACATTTCCAATCAGCTCTTTCAACAAAATAATGAAAACTATATCCCATCCAGTAGTGCACACTCTTTATCACTGGATTTTATGAATGACATATCAGGGCAGAGCGCCCAACGCGTTGGTCATAAATCAGGAAACGAATCAGTGCCCAGCACCAGTCGTGAGACAGCTGGCCAGCAACAAACTCAGAGCATTAGCACAAGTGGGGCTTTAGAGCAGAAAATTGAAATACTATTTTACTGAAAAGTAAAGATGTAGGTAACGTAAAGGTTGAAAACGTAGAACATGGATGTATTTCTTTGAGATAGGTAATTAGTGTCAAAATCTTTGTTGCATTTTACTGTTATTTCAGGTGATTATATTATCACCTTGGGTTTACAGAGCACCTTCATTATTGACATAAAATTTAATCTAAATGAAATATGAACCTAAAATAAGTTTATATTCGTGGTTTAGCTCTTCTTTGTTTCATATTGTTTTCTTGTATAGAAGACTAAACATTCGCTAAAAGTTTAAAGAAAAATTTGCATGTCCCCTTCCCCCGCCTCCGAAACAAGAAAATCCGTTGATCCCATGTGAAGCTTTAGACTCTGGTCCTTTATACCCATTATTATCGTTTAAAAACGATTACAGCGCCACTCTCAGCCAAGATACAAAATTCCAAAATGTGCTATGTCTGGGGTAGTCCAATTCATAATGAATAACATGTCTAAGAAAAAAGCTTTCCCTTCGCCCTTTTCAATAAAGAATAGAGAAAGTAGACGCATTGCTGCATCCTATACGTGAAAATTAAATTTTCCTTGCTGCTTAAGTTGGGGGACTGTAATACTCCACACAGGGTAATTACATCACAATTTAAAATAAGTGTAAATTTTCACTTGGAACGCAGATGTCATTAATGCTTAGACGGGTGTCGTTTGTGACTTTCATGACTCCAGTTTCTGGATCTTATCCCGAGTGACCGTTTATTTTCCAAGGACTTTCCGCCAAGAAATTCTACAAGGGTCGGAAATGGACGTTAGTCTAATAGAGCCAAGTTATTGCTATATAGCGGATGATGTCTTTGTTTGTGTCACAACGTGAAGCCAAACTTAGTTGTGATAGGTGATGTAAAAGATAATTAAAGCCTAAATACGCTATTTAAAATTGCTGGCATGACTACTCACCAGCGATGCTGTTCTCCTTTATGACGAAGCTCGGCTTCGCGTTGCAACAAGAACAAAGATGTGACTAGACAATTTTCATTAAGGAACTCCTTGATCATCCACTATATAACCCTAGCCTAGCACCATCACATTCTGATTTAGCACCATTATAGTATGATTTGCAATAAAATGTTGGCTCACTTCAAATTACTTCTAGTTTCTCGTTGCTAAGTTTTTATTAACCGTATTTTGATTTTGAGAAGCAAAGAAACGCCCTAACAATAAAGATGTCACTTAGTTGCCATATAAATCGAGAGCAACAAATCGAAATTTTCTTCCAGGGTGAAAGACTTCTAACGATGTCATGTTCGGATAAGTTAGCCGCCTGCAACGTACTGGGTATTCAAGGAGCACTGCTGGCTCATTTTTTTGACCCCATATACTTAGATGGCATAACAATTGGAACATGCTTCAGTCTTGCCCATTTACAAAGGTTGGTCTCTCTCTTTTCTACTCTTTCTTGCTATCTCTCTCCCTCATTTTTTCTCTCTCCCTCTCTCCTCCTTTCTCCTCTTCTTCTCTTTCCCTCTCTCCTCCTTTTTCCTCTTCTTCTTTTCCCCTCTCTTCTTCTTTCTCCTCTTCTTCTCTCTCCCTGAAAATTCGATACTTTTGATGTATCTTTTAGCATCAAAATTCCGTTTTTAGAGTTTCGTTTACTCTTGAGCCGGGTCGCTCCTTACTACAGTTCGTTACCACGAACTGTTTGATTGAAAATAATATCTTCAATCAGGACGTCAAGGGTATCCAACTCTACATGAGATATGTAGATGATTGTTTAATAATATAGAATGGGACAGAAGACAAAATAAGATTCTTTCTCGATATTTTTAAACAGAAGGATCCAAATACAGAGTTCACCATTGAACTTGAAACTAACTATAATTACCCCTTCTTATATGTTCTCATCGCCAAACAGAATACTAAGTTTGACTTTAGTGTATACAGAAAGCCAACTCATATTTATACATATCTGAGATATGACTCTTATAACCACCTATAGTCCAGAAGTCCGTAGTCAATCTGTTGGTTGATAGATGGTTTGTAATGTATTCCACTGGTTTTGAGCTGGAGACTGATTAATAAGGAGACTGATAATAAGGATATTTCAAGAATAATAATAAAAATAAAACCAATAGCACCGCCCCTAAAAGTAAAGAAAATAAACCCTTTTTTCATTACCTTATATTAAAAGGGAGTTGATGACATTTTAAGCTATAAACTCGCTAAGCTCGCCTTTAATGTGTTTTTTCCTTTTGTAATGACTATCTCCTTCTTCTTGAACAAAGACAAGAATAAAATTATTTCAGATCCACAGGTGTATATGAGATTCCCTGCAGTTGCAGTGACTCCATTATATTCAATTGATGCCTGCTTTAAAAAGCCAAAGCTTAAGGAGGAAGATAATTACACTTCACTGGCCCAACACATTTTAGAAAAAACTTTTCAGTCCATTCAGTTTGACCAGACCGACCTCACTGGCATTGTTCCACACTTCTTGTACTTCGTAAAGTAGAAAATCAGAGAAGATCTGGAAATTGCTGAAGAACAAACAGGCTGGATGGACTTCCAAAGATACATATACGAATTAATTACCAAATGAATTGTTACATGAATAAAATAGTTTAATAAATCATAAACTTTAGAACTTGTTGCTATTTAAAACGTATTCATTTAGGATGAAAAATAAAATAAACACAGTATGAACAAGTAAGTAAATTCGTGTATATGTTTTCTTGTATCATTATTGTACCATTTTATTTTCTTGTAACTTTTGTACGATATGTTAAGTATGCATTCCAATATTCCTGTATTATTTTGCTCTTGCATTTGCTCCAGTTTTTGGTCCTGTGTCTATACATGTCTTTGCTACACTATTCCTTCGCTCTTTAGTTCCTGTATCTCTTCCCTTTTTTATTCCTGTATTTGATTCGGCGTTTATTCCTTTACTCCTTCCTTTGTTGCTTTGTTCCTTTCCTCTTTTATTTTTCCTTGTTTTGGTGCATGATTTTCGTGGTATGGTATATAGTGTCATATTATATCGTGTCATATTAACTGTTAGCTGTTTTGCCCTGAAAAGTAAACAATTTGCTGACAACTCCGAACTCAGGAAAGAGCACATTGCTGGAAATTTTGTATGTCAAGACGTCGTAACATCGAAAAAATTCAAAAAACACATTCTTTTGTTCTCGATCTTACTTTAATCTAATCACTTTTGATCTTAAAAAGGGCACTAGAACTCTCAATTTCCAATTGAATGAGCCATGTCCGAAGTTTCTAAGACCGCCCTTTATATACGAAGAAGTCAGGAGAAAGGAAATATACAGAGACAACAGATTTCTTTACTAAATACCCATTACTAAGGGTACATGAATGCTGCAGTTTTAACCACCATGGCCCCTTTACATCGCTACCATTCAAGGTTCAAGGGTCTAAGTTGATCTGACCGGTTCAAGGGAGTCAAGCATCATTAAATAAAATCATACTTTCCTTGTTGGAGGAGAAAATATATCTATTATCTTCTATTGAGTTCTTTTTATGAAAGCTCAAACCCATGTTTCTTAAATAATCAAATATTATTAATAATATTAGATTTATTTCACCTGTCTGCGTTCATATTTCTAAAAACAAGCCAAGTTTCTTAATTTATCAAGTATAATTGACAAAAAAAGATGTATAACTGTTTGCATTTCTATTCATAAGAATTAAACCCCAAGTTTCTTAAATAATCATATGATATGAATGAAAATAAAATATATCTTATCCGTATGTATTCTTAATTTTGAAAACTATGACGCAGGTTTCTTAAATACTAAAATATTTGTAATAAAATAAGATTTATTTTCATTGTTTTCATTCTTTTATGAAAACTAAAAGCCAAGTTTCTTAAGTGATCAAATATTATTAATAAAATGAGATATATTTTCAAAGTTAGCGCAAATCAATGACATATCAACGAGACTTTCAAAAGCTACAGATAAGTCAACAAGATTTTTCTCAGCGATCTTTTTCTGCGGGATTTACTGACACCATTCCAACAAATCATTTTTTTCGAGAACTTTATGGTTTGTTTCTGAGAATTTCCTGACATGGTTTGCATCATTTTGAAGGCAGCCATATCACATTGACTTGCTTGCTAAGCATGCTTTCGACAGTTGTTTTTCACTTAGGTTACATTATTTTAGCTGATTTTGAGTTTGGTCCGTTTTGGTTCAGGAGGACTCGAGGCCTTGTAGTGGAACATGGGGCCTTGAAGGGCAATGGGGGGACCCAAACTCATGCGTAAGCCTCGATAATGGAAAACAGGTGTGCTCAGGATCACTACATTACAAAAATTAAACCTGATCGGTTGTATTCGTTACAATTTCGGAGATGGAAGTAAGTTTCATTAACCATCAAAAGAATATATCTGTCCAGTAAGCATCTCAAATCACCATGGTATGCATATTCTCGGAAGGATGCCAAAAAAGGTGCCCGGAAACAAATCACTGCCACGCTCTTGTAGCACTTGTATGTGCCCTCGACGTTATCCTCCTGCCAGCCATACTCGTCGCGCAGAATCTCCATGTAGCGCTCGGCGTCCCAGAACATGTAGTCGCCGAGGTGGATGCCGAGCACGCCGAGGTTCTCGATCTCCTCGTACGACGGCAACTCGAACGGCGCCAGGTCGCGCACCGGCAGGTAGTCGCAGGCGAAATCCTTCGGGTAGTAGAAGGCTGAAACGCGATAGAAGTAGTCGGCGTCGCAACCCGGCGGCTCCTCATAGGTGGCGGTCGGCGAGTTCTCGGCAGCGGCTTCGCCGTAGACCAGCAGCGGCACCTTCATCTTGACCGCCATCTGCCATGGGTACGCGCCGACACCGGCATGGCAGTGCCAGCACGAATCGCCGATCATCTCCAACGAGCGCCGCGCCATGCGGTTCACCAGGCCGCGGGCCGGGGTGAACATCATGTGGTCGACGTCGAACGTCTCCAGGCACCAGCGCAAGGTCTGCAGGCCGGTTTCGGAATACCAGTTGTGGCTGAACGTCACCGCCAGCACGCGCATGCCGTAGACCTTGGTCATGACATGCAGTTGGTAGGCGCTGTCCTTGCCGCCGCTGATCGGCACGATGCAGTCGTAGGGTCCCTTGCCGCGGTAGCGCTCCAGGATCGCGCGCAGGTTCTCCTCGCGCTGGGTCCAGTCGATCTGCATCTTCTGTTCCTGGGACGTGCAGGTGACGCAAATGCCCAACTCGTCGAAGTCGGCTTCCGGCTCGGTCGACGGCATGCCGCAGCGCGTGCAGTAGTGCATCGACGTGAACAGCGGTTCGGTGGGACTGGGGTTATAGGCCATGGTCGGCGTCTTTCCGGTCGAACGTCGGGAACGGTGTTTGTTAGGCCTGTGCGGCCAACGGCGCGGGGCTGGACTCCAGGGTATCGAACAGCGCTTCGCCAAGGACTGAGACGACCGCGCTAAGCAAAAAAAAGTATTCAAACTAACAATGTGGCCAACCAAAATTGGTTAGGTGTTCACTCCTCAGTTTTTAAGACAGCTCGCGTTGTAAGATCCTATCCATCTAGTATTGATATGGTATAAAAATTCAGGGAAAATGTACGACGGCACGAAAAAAAAGCATAAAAAAGGTATTGAAACTAACAATGTGGCTAAAAAAGCATAAAAAAGGTATTGAAACTAACAATGTGGCTAACCAAAGATGGCTAAGTGTCCACTCCTCAGTTTTGAAGACAGCTCGCGCCGTATGATTATGTGCATCTAGCATTGATACGGTATAAAGATTCGGGGAAAATGCACGAAAAAAGTAGTGAAACTAACAATGCGGCAAACCAAAGATGGCTCCCCACTCTAAGGATAGAATCATTAGGTCATAAGCTATGTCAGAAAAGGCAGGAGTCCTAAAGCAAGCCATAAAATGTAAACTCCTGACTTTACTTGACCTATTTCCCGGACGTCCTTATGGTTCACGTTGGGGCCATCTTCTTTACACGTTGACGGATCAGCTCTCTGTAGGATGTTTGGTCTTCTGCATGATTCAAAAGTTGCAGGAGAGCCACAAGTTGGAATCATAAAAAACCTCATAAGGTCATAGAAAGTATCCTAACGTAGAAGGGGTAAATCATAAAAGTTTGGGTCATTAGACCATAAGGTAAGTAATCAAGGTAGAGGTTTAAAGTATTGTGAAAGTGACCCTCTAAATTGGCGAAGACCGCATGCCTTAAATTGTTCCACTAGAAAGTAGAAGTTTGGAACAGGTTGGGATGGTGAAGAACCGTCCATCAATTATGGCATAATTGATGAAACACTGCCATCAGTTTATTGTTGTAACAATAGTTCAAGTAGTATGTGACCTGACTATTGAATCCTCAAAATTCGGTTTCGGGTCGCATAAATTTTGAAAAATTTATGACTCCGTTTCCCTTTGAGGTACATGATAAGAATTTGGGTGATAAACATGAGATGAATGCAATAAAGCTGGTGCAGAGATTAGACGCGTTCTTTTTAGGGTAAATATTCCAATTTGATGAAGTTGTGTTTAATTGTACTCTATATGACTTTTGAATTTGAAAGGGGCTATAAGCCTGTCTATTGAGTGATTCTAAGCTTCCTAAACTGTGAACGAAATCAAGGTTATACAAATACGATAAATGGTTTTGGCAAATGGTTTTGAGCCGTTTTATTCTGACGGGAAACTGTTCCTGAGGTACATGATAAGAATTTGGGTGATAAACATGAGATGAATGCCGGCAATAAAGTTGGTACAGAGATTAGAAGCTTGCTTTTTTAGGGTAAATATTCCAAGCAGATGAAGTTGTGTTTAATTGTACTCTATATGGCTGTTGGATTTGAAAGCGGCTATAAGCACGTATATTGAGTTATTCTAAGCTTCCTAAATTGGGAAGGAAATCAAGGTCATACAAATATTTAGCAAAACCCTTCAACTCTGCCAAACAGAACTTGAACCACCCTTCTCACGCTGATGGATCTTGGCCTATATGTCTGATGGGACGTTTGGCAAGTTAAAACAGGCCTATGGAGAACCTTCTTTATTCCGAGCTCAAGTTTTTCGCTGGCATAAGGCACTTTTGGAGAGCAGATAAAATGTTGAAGATGAACAACGTTCAGGGAGGCCTTCAACTTCGTGAATCGACGAAAACATCGAATGTGTGAAAATTCTTCTGCGATCAAATCGTCGTTTAATTTTTTTATTTTTTTATTTATTTTTTTTACAAAACCATCATGGAAAACCTCAGAAAAGGGGTAATTCGTGCGAAACCAGACATTGCAGAGAAATGGTTCCTCCTGCATGACAACGCCCCATATCATACTGCCATCCCCGTACCAGAACTTTTTTACCTCAAGAGAAATTCCTGTGGTTCCTTATCCTCTTCAATTATATTATTTTCTTTTTTGGTTTAATCAGTTAAGCTTTTTTAATCTGACCGTTTTCTATGAAAATTTCAAAAAAGGGTTTTTAATGAAAGTACCCCAAAAAAGGTTTTTTTAAATCTGGGGGGGGGGGGGGGTAAAATCTAGGACACAATTTTGTTCTCCACTCCCTCTCCTCTATTGACGCTTCTAGTCCCTGGAATGCAATATAAACTCTTTATTTAATATTTCTAGAAAAGTCCATGATTACCTAATTTGCTGCTTAATTGTCTTACCTAATCATCTGATAAAACTGTAACTTAAAGAAAATCGTGTTTGGTTGTCTGGATTTTTTTTTATACCTAAATGAATAATTTTTAAGGAATGTGTGGAAGACTTGTACACCACAAAGGGGAAGTGATCTTGATGAAAATTGCACGTATAAGTGCGTAGTTGAAATTGTTGGGGGGGCAATGGATCTTTGTTTAGAGGTAGGGAGTGTGCCTGAAGGTTCAAAAATATAGTTTTATGCAAATATGCTGTAATTCTCTATGAGCCTTCAGATAAATATATGATGAGGTTTGGATGGAGGAGATAGAAATGGGGGGAGGTGCCTTGAGCGTTTCAAAGGATATTTCTCGGGTGTTTGGGGGTGGGGTAGAAGTGCTACTAGGACGTTTGTTTTCACCAAGTTTAAATGGTAATATTTATCATTTCCTATTTATATACAGTATTTGATTTCTTTTTTTTTCTTGGCGTCACCCTCCCCATTACTGGCGTCCATGCGGAACATCCTTATAAAAAAAAAGTTTACTCGGAGAATTTGCCCTTAAAAACATGGAAATAATGACCTTGTAAATCCTTTTTTACTCGCACCCCCACCATTCTAATATGTGATCATGGATTGCATTTCTAAGGGATGAATATCATTATTGAACCATTGTTTTACGAATATCAAACTTGAAGGAAAAATTACTGGAAGGAGCATCTTTTTGTCCTCACTAAATTCCAGAAAAAGATAAATTTGACCTAGTAAGGATTAGCCTACAATCAGTCAGATTTTCTTAGTGCTAGTTTGCTGTTATTTCAAACTATAGAAAATATATTTTCCTTTGAAAACTTTCCTTCTATTCAGCCTATTTTAAGTATAATTCCTCGCCATCTACGAACGAACACCATAATTCACTTGGGCCAAAAAAAATATTTGCTTTTAGCTAAAGTTTGAGAGTCAAGATCATTTCCCCAGGAAGGAAACAAGTCATTGAGATATCCATACTCTATAAAATGTATTCTATTCAGCAAGTTCTCCGTCGGCTATTATTTTACCAAGCAAAACAGAAGTTCTTTTCTATAGGAACTGAGCTGAAACAATATCTTGTGTTTGCTTTACCAATAAAATAGTTCTTAGATTGTTCCATAAACGACGTCAAACGTAAACTTCTTGCTTTTATAGTTAGCCAACGGGTTAATATCTTACTTAGTAGCCTCGGGTTCAGACGAGGCAATTAGACCGATGTTGTTTTTATAATTCAGACCAGTTCAGTTCAATCGGGTTTATTATAAAAAGAAAACGAAATAAAATAACATAAAAGACTAACATAAACTGCTCTACCACACTTTTGACGTTGAAACCCATAAATACATATATTTATAACTATTATACAGAAAGGTTCTCACTTCCCTCCCAAGACAACCACACGCCTTCCCCACAATTACTTATTATTGCCTTTACTATTGGGCTCCTACCTCCCCCTCCCCCGGATGCACAATCCCCTTTTCTAATTAACTATAAAATAATATAATAATCACAAATATTAAACTTGTTTTAATCCAAATTAACTTATAATTAATTGACCTTTCACTAAATAATCCTATAAATTGTTTTGAAGGGCCCAAGTGAGCTCTTACATTTCAGCTCTTGCGGAAGCATATTACATCCTATAACGCAAACCCCAACGAAATTCCAACGTTCTAAAACAAAATATTAAAATTTATCCCTTTTTTGAAACTTATTCTTCAAAGAGTTCTGATAATATATTTGATGTTACTATGCTAATTTAAAGACAGGCTTTTAAATGATGAATACTTCTCATTCAAATTTAACGATAGTTGTGTTTCAGGAGTCGCTCTTTCGAACTTTGCTCTTTACGCTGAAGTTTGACTTTTTGTCAAACTTGACTTTTACTTAACCTTTTTTACCGAAATGTTTGTTTTTTGTCAAATTAATAGACAAAAATAAAAACCTCTTTGGCTCTACTTTTAACGGAATATATTGAATTTTTCAGGAAGTTGAAAATCTGCGTCAAGAAATGAGCCAATTACGAGTGGGGCGGCCTATGGGGCAAACAGCTGTTAGAGGTACCCATGAGTATGACCTTTGGAATGAGCGTGTAAAGAAACTCACAAATTTTTTTGGAGATGAGCCACCACTTTTAAGGATCTTTCTCCGAAAGCTTGGGTACGAGGTACGTATGTTGGACGATAAATTTACTTAAGAGTAGAGTGATCCATGCAATTTTATTTTCTTTGCCAAAGTAGGCTACATCACTTTTACGGTGAACTGTTAATACTTATAGACAATTGGGACTGCTAAACGTTGTGAGTGGAGAGAATACGAGGGTACAGAAATCTTTTTTAGACACCAGGATAGCAGCGGGGGGAAGGAGGGAGGGGGAATACCTCTTTATTATAAAACGTATTAAGAAATAAACTTCTCAAGGCAAGAGAAATTATTTAATTTTTACATACAAAATGGAACAAAATTCTACAGAAATTTTAACGGTGAAGATTCCTGGCAAAGAGATCAATCACTTTAATCAATTTTGTATTTAATCATTATGTTTTATTATGTGTTTAATCTTAATCTCTTGTCCAATCTGTTATTCTATTGACTCAAATCAAAATTACGGAAAAATTGTTTTTCCCTGATTTTTATTAACTGTTTATTATTTAAGGGTATCTATGGCCTATTGGATGCATTACTGATAAAAAAAAAAAATGCTTCAGATACCATTGAGTTGGAAGGAATCCCCACTCTAAATGGGTTTCTGGCTGTATCTCTCAACACGTGTCTCTCAATTGTTTTGTTCTTTTATGCAAAAAGAGTATGGAAAACTGTGAGGCGCAGCTAAGGTATTCAAAGCGTGAACACAAACTTATTTCTGCCCCCCCCCACATCTCTGAGCCTGGAGACAGCCCTTGTCCCGTTAGCTATGCCACACTATATATTTATCTTCGCTAATATTTAACCTTATAGGTTTCATTCTTAACTTACTATATATGTTGTCATGGTTCGACTTGCTTATTATGGTACCTTCAGAGAAATTCAATTTCTCAGTTGTGAAATTCTCTTACTAATTGCCAAAATGAGTTTATTCATCATAGAGCAACATACAGGGGGAGTGATGATAGACCTTCACTTGTATCATCATGGAGGTTGATATATGTTACCTTAACTAATATTATACCCGTTGACTGGTATATGTTAAGTTTATTAATGCGATGAATAGAAGTTTCATTATTATGGTTTCATGGAACTAAAACAGGTTGCCATTGCTACTTAGTTACCATATGGGTTTCATTGGTCCAATGGCAATCTTTAAGAGGAACTTGATGTTGTTTTCAGATTGGCTTTTAAATATTATGTTAAAGACACTAAAATTTCAGCTGTTATACTAGACTCTTGAGATGCATATTTAAAACTCCTCTCAGCTTTCTTTTGGGAAGAGGATTCAGCTAACATTATTTTGCCGAAGCTCAATATTAAGGTAAAAATTTTACTGAGGTGATTAGGCTATTTCATATGTCAATTTAATTGAAATTTTCATTTGATTATTGAATATTTTGATTATTGATTATTGAAGATTATTGTCAATTTTCCTGCGTTAAATATTTTCAGGGCCCACAGAAGGACTCTTGGTAGGAACGCCCTCCACGAATATAAACGTATGATGTGTCCAAAATAAAACATTTTCTGTATACATTTCGGTACTTGTATGACATATCCCCTACCCTTCATAAAGTGAAGTCTGGTTAATCCAAATGAAATGTATTTAAGTATGATAAAATATAATACTTTAGAAAAAATAGGCTATATATTTGTGCATTAGGGGGATGGGGGTAGAGTACAGTGGGGCTGCATGTAAAATGTATTAGCTAAAATTATTCTGATATAATGAAGAAAGAAATGTCTTCTGGCTTCACACTGTCCTAATACTTTGCCCCCGTTAATGTCCATATATATTGCCCAAATTTTATATCTCTCATCTATTCTGTCACCTCTCTTTTTCTTATCTCGCGCTAATTTGAAAGAAAATAGTGAAAGAAACAGTTTGCAGTGCGTCAATGCATGAACAACTTGGGTGGTAGGGGATATATCATACAAGTACCTATGTTTCATATATTATATTTTGATTTCCATCAATCTTCGCATTTAAAGGTATTTGAAGTATAACAATGTAACTATGTGAGAGATAATCAAAAACTTTACTAGGAACTTGCATACATTTGCAGGACAATGGTCCCAAAACATTCAAATAGCCCACTAAAAAAATGCTGCAAGGATAAACTTTAGAAGAACGGTAGGTATAGTTTAACTATTTGAAATTATGGGACATCCAAAGGGTCAAAATAATTGCAGGGCCCTAGCGTAGCAGAAAATAGCCGGCCCACCTGTTACAGTCCCTACAACCACTACTCTTGCAACAACTACTTGTTTCATTACTACTACCATAAAAGAGAATTACTATACTGCTGCTGCTCCTGTCAAACGACTAATCTAAATACAACTTCTCCCAACAGGATTAGTCCTGCAACGATTATTTCTGTTGCACTGCTACCACCGCTGGGGGTAGCTCCACTCATACACGGAATAATATCCGTCCGCTATAATTTTTAATGTCGCTCGTTAAGTATTATTGGTAAAAACTTGTCTGTGATGTATTTAATTTATGTTTTCTCTTGAATGCAATGTCCAGCATTAGCCAAAATTTAACAAAAACTGCAGCCCGATAAAACCCAACTCTTTGAATCAAAGTTTAACTTTCAATGCTTGGGTAAGAGGAACCTAATTTGTGTGTTTGCTTTACAGAATACAGCGTAATTGCCCAAAATGAACTTTTGTCCTAGCAATAAGACATTTTTCATAAGAAGTTGCAAAATATGGGCCTAAAATACTTTTACGGTGCGTAGGAACCTTTCTCCCCTCCCCGTAACAGAATTTATTCGCCAACACATTAAAACATTTAGTTTTTTGGTAACGCCTCGTATATATTCGTACAATAAACACAGCAATAAGCCAATAGGAAAAGAAAAATTGTGTTTACGAAATCGGAATATATAATAAAGCTTGTGCTATTAATACATACAAATCAATCTCTTTACACAAACAATCAAACTGAATTAACTAAGTAAAAATTACAGAGAAGAGGGAAAGGAATGTTTATACCACGGACTAAAAAGGTGTTAATACAGTGACAATTTTGCTTCAATCCCAAGATGCAAATGAATTTGCATTTTTTAAAGATAAGATGGTTGAAAAAGAAACAAGGAAGTTCGTTCTTGAACTGTTGTCGCCAAGGCCTTATTTTGTTAATTTTATTTTGTTGCTCTCTCTTCGAGTTTGGCAAAAAAAGATATAAAATACAATATGTATAACCAATGCAAAAACAGTAATTTTGGTAAACGAATACCTTATTTTAGGTCAGAAACAATTTTAGATATTTATTTGGCTTAACTATTGCTTTAATAAATAGACATAACATTACAAGATTTCCTTCGTAGATTTCATAAATTGTCCTACTGAATGTTGGGTGATCATCGCCTCGGCCCGCGCGAACGTGTCGAGGTGCGGGGTGACGCGCGGATCCTCCGCCGGGGTGAGCGGCTTGTTCGCGGCGGCCGGGTCCTGCTGGGCGGTCCGGTTCTGGTTGCAGGCGGCCAGCAGCGCGAGCCCGGGGGCCAGGAGGCCCGCCAGGAGGACGGTGCGGAGACGGGACGGCATGGTGGTGTGGTTCATGGCGAGCCTCCGGTGGCGGCCTCTTGGACGTCGCCGACGTCCCCGGCCTTGCGGTCGAGCCCCTGGAAGAGGGCCACGAGCTCCTCGGGCGGGCGCTTGGGGCGTCCGTCCGCATCGCACGAGGCGAGCACGGTGAAGCCGGTGGCCAGCAGGACGCCCGCGCGACGGATCTCGTACTCGAAGCGGGTCCGCACGCCCCGGGCCTCGGCCAGGTGGACGAGCAACTGCTTGGCTGGATGCGCCGCGCCGACTGCCTGCTGGTGGACGGCACGCTGTGGCGTGACGACGAGATGCGCGTGTGCGAAGTCGGCGACAAGCTCGGCAGCGAGATGGGCCATCTGTGCCAGAGCGGCCCGGGCGGCATGCTCGAGCTCCTCGAAGGCCTGCCGGCGGCGCGCAAGGTCCTCATCCATATCAACAACACCAACCCGATTCTCGACCTCGACTCGCCCGAGCGGGCCGAACTGGATGCGCAGGGTGTCGAGGTCGCATTCGATGGCATGAGCATCACGCTGTAACAGGCCGATGACAACAAGACGGAGTGCCGATGAGCCAACCTGCCATGAGCCCTGCCGAATTCGAGCAGGCGCTGCGCGCCAAGGGCGCGCTGTACCACATCCACCACCCGTTCCATCGCGCCATGTACGAAGGGCGCGCCAGCCGTGAGCAGATCCAGGGCTGGGTGGCCAACCGCTTCTACTACCAGGTGAACATCCCGCTCAAGGATGCGGCGATTCTCGCCAACTGCCCGGATCGCGAAGTTAAAAGGAATTTCCCCCAAGCCATCAGTAAGCTTAACAAGACGCGAATAAGGGCATACATGGAAATGCATTTTGACATTTTAAAAGCTAGTTTGATTGAATGAATAGAAATATCTAACTCATAAAACATTTATGATAAGCAAAACAAGAAACATAATCGATTCATCAGCCTCAGCTTACAAAAAACCATAGGGAAAAAACACTCACTTAAATATTTCACTCAAAAACCCAACTTTAAAGAGTTTTTTGCTTCAGCCAGGCTATTTCGTTCTGCTTTCATAAAGTCACGCTATTTCAGGATCAAATCTTCAGAATAAGTGTGGCAGGGTTTTTGGGTAGCTGAAGATAGCAAATATCAATAAATCAGTTTAGCATTAAAGAAATTTAGAAATTCCTCATTGATTTAGCCACGGTGAAGACAGTTTCAGGGGCATTTGGGTAATTTTGACTACATATTTTTCCCTTTTTTCTGGCCCTTTGAACTGTACTCAACAAGAAATTCGAAACATTGTCAAGGTCCTTCTAACTGTCTTTCTCTATCTCTCTCTAGGTATACCTACTATCTGTATGCCATCCAATCATGTACACCCTACTGTAATTTCTATTTAGCTTTTTAACCCAAATACTTCAATCCTAACTGTATAAAATCAGATCAAAAGTAAATGAAAATTAGTTCAGAATTACTGGGATTAGGAAAACGAGTAAAAAATACTTCTACAAGACATTACTTACTTGAGCAAAAAGGCAGCAGCCGCGGAAGGCGTGGCTATGATTCTTCCGTCGTCAAGCTTGACATAATTCATACGAGTTTTTCGCTGAGACATTTCACAGACTGATCGCTGAAATGGAACAAAACCTGAGTTGCTCTGTTATTTTCTCATTTTAACCGCCTTGAAACCATCAACCTTAATCTATTTTATTTTTTAGAGCTAAAACAGAGTAAAAAAAGAATGTTTATTTGTTCAGATTGGTCAAGTCGGACTTGGCGCGGCTGGAAGCGCCATTGCCCGTCTGATCATGGCCTATACGAAACGCAACGTGTGGTGTAGTGACAAGAATCCCGCCGCAGTTAATCGGCTCGAGGAGTTTCGTCAGAACAAGGCTACCCTGGAGGAGATCATGGAACGATGTGATGTGGTCATTTCAACACCAGGTGTTGAAAGATTAATTGACCCATCTATGGTGAAAAAACAACAAATCATCCTAGCGTTGACGAATCCCATTCCGGAAATCACCGAAGAACAAGCGCTGAAAGCTGGAGCCGCCTTTTATTCTGATGGACGATACGTCAACAACTTGCTGGCCTATCCCGGCATTTTCAAAGGAGCGCTGGAAACGCGGGCCACGGGGATCAATGACCCTATGTTGCTTGCCGCCGTTCAAGCGATCGTCGAGGCCACACCCCAAGGCGAAATTGTACCCAGTCCTCTGGATTCGAATGTTCACGTCGCCGTGACGAAGGCTGTTGCAAAAGCGGCGATGACGAGCGGCGTCGCGCAAAAGTACTTTGACGATGAATATTTTGATGTTGAGGAAAAGACATAGAGAGTGATTGAGTTTCGAAAAAGAGGGGTTTTGTAAAGGCATATCTCACGCGGTGCTAGATAAGAGAAGGGTACAAGGTTTGTTGATTTATTCTATTGTATGAGAATATGCAGCCCCATATTACACCAATGGAACCACGCCTCGTAATTGATAGATCAGTCCTGCCAGTAACAATATTCCAACCCCCAACAACATCTCACTGAAGATGGTATTCAAAGAGTTCTTGCGGTGAACTCCTTCTTTGTCTGTCTGAGTTTGATGGCGGTGGACCATCCACCATGGGAGACTGGCTAAGCAAGACAGTGCGATGACCAGAAACGAACCGGTGCAGACTGCTAGCCCCAGAGCGATGAGTAATGAACTTATTCCAAGGCGTGTGTGTTGGGGTGTTTTCACTTTTTCGGATTTTTTAAAAGGGAAATTAATGAAAAATAATTATTGAATGTTAGTGCGGGGACAGTGTGAGGATAATGAGTGAAATTACCTCATTATCCTGAAATTTACCCTTTTCCTTACTTAATAAAAACAAGAAATAGGTAAAGGGTTACCATTGACGTAGAATTTACACATCTGCATATATACTAACAATCTCTGTAACAATCAAGTTATAGAAAATTAGAATAAAGCATCAAATTTTTAATATGTTAATAAAAACTTCTTTGAAAAACCGATTTTAAATAAAACAGTAGAAAAATTAGGGTCCAAAACTTGAAAACTAGGATTACACTTTTAAAATATTAGTTTTACAGTTTCTCTTCCATCAATTTCTCAAGCGTTTCGCGATTGGACCTTTTTTGCTAAAATTTTGTTCCCTAGGCATGGTGGCTAGTGGCTTTGAGACAAGATGTATTTGCGAAGTTAGCCAAAAAGCCTTTGTACAGATATCGCATTATTCTGTAGGTGACTACCTTTTTTTTTAGGTGACTTTTGTAGGTGACTACCATTCTGTTGGTGAATACCTTTTTTGTATCTTCATTAAAAACATAAGTAAAGAAAAATCCTTGTCATCTCTTACATTGCGTAACGTCTTACATTTTACATTGCGTAACATGATATGGTTTTATTCCTTAGACGTGGAAGCATTAAAAGTGTTATTTTTCGCTGCCGAAGAGTTCGCGTTCGTGGTAACGAATTATAATATAGAGATAAAACTTTTGGTGAATAAATAGATCCTAAGATGAAAATAAAAATAAAAAGAATAATCCAGTCAAACTTAAGACGAACAGAAATTATCAAAGACATGTTTGAAGCCCCCGCCTCCTAAACCTTCTTAAAGGCAGTAGCATCATTTGCGCTCTACTGAAAACGATCTATATTTCGGGCACTGTGTTTTTATTTGTCATAACATGGAAGGGGGGCTGCTCAAAGCGTATTATATTTCTAACCTTGCCTAACCAAACCAAATACCAACTAAATATTTAATTAAAATATAGCTAAAATGTAATTTCTCTCCGAAGCTAATTGTTTGGTATAAACACCGTGAAAACCGAGTATTGTCTCATGTTCGCGATACAAGCCCTCGACTGTGTAATTGTGTATTATATAACCCATAAGTACCCTTACTAATCTTGTTTGAAATATGTACGTTTCTAGAACTATCAATTTTTCGCATTGGATTGCTGTTTAGGCTTCGATATCAACTTCTAAGTGAAAAAAATAACAAAAAGTTACTTTGGAATGTTTGCAACGGCGGTTGAAACTAGACGATAATCTGTATTCGGCTATTGAAATTTTGATTGAACAAAAAGAGTACAAGCTTTCAAGTTTGTTTTTTTGCCTGTGTGGTGTAAGAAGAAATCCGAATACCAATGACGCATGGGAGAGATTCTAATGCCAAAAGTTTTCTTTTTCCTCCTCTGCGAGAACTATGAAGTGACGCCCACCTGAAAAGTTACATTAAACCCGTCTGCTTGAAGGGAAAAAAGTCCATATGTCCCTTTAACATTGCTCCTTTGCTTAACGGTGAGCATCCAGTGAGCATAATTTTTTTTTTCTTTCGTTAGTTGGGACAGGAGAACGCAAGCCTAACCTTTGTAAGGCAAGTGGAGGAGGGAGACATCTATGTGTAGGTACTGTCGGTTATTGGAAACACATTCAAGAATTACGCTTAGGTTAAATCTCAGAAGCGAGTGATGGATGATACAATGCGTTGGACTTAGACAGAATGGATTGGACGGGTACAATTTGGGCTATATATTTGCGCATCAGGGGTGGGGATGGGGGTTAGGCTACATTAGGTTGGGTTAGGTTAAGTTTCCATAATTTTGTTTCTGAAGTATTATTTTATCATTATGTTTTTTTTCTTCATTAAGACTGATGTAGATGAATAAATAAATCTAGAAACGAATAAAAAGTAAATTAAATATTTAAACTTAAAACGAACAAAAATTACTAAACGCATGAGTTTGGCTACTCCCTCCTTCCCTATCCCCAAACCCTAAAAGTTGTAAAGCCTCTTGTGTCATTTGTCTTTTATTGATAACGATATGTATTTTGAACAGTGTGGTATAGTTTTTCAAAACATCGATGACAAAAATACAACATCGGAGTGAGTCTTTTCACTGCGCTTTCCAAATCAAAATCAATGTTGTCTTTGGACAATCAATGTGTTATCTGGTAATGTATTTCCGCCCGTTCATTATTAAGCGATTTTTAGATTCGAAGTATTTTAATGCTATAATCTGTATGATTAGGAAGTTAATACCTTTTGATTTTCAAAGCTTCTATTCCTTGCGAAGTATATAGTTGTGAGTTGATCACCTCAAAATATTTTCATTAATTTTTCAGCTACAAGGCCTGGCATGCCTGGGCCAAAATGAACTACGAAGCTGTACTGTATTTCAAGCAATCTCAGGAGGGCCATCCTCTTAACCTTCAG
>JAAAKM020073195.1:165441119-165465594 GCA_010016025.2 Alatinidae sp. Z8VKAUB7J3 | reverse complement strand
AGCAGGTGACGCGCGGTGCGCACCAGTTCGGACTGAACCAAGTCGGAGCGGGCGGCGTGTTGGTCGGCACTTGGCAATCGACGGCGCGGCCGGATGACATCGCGGTGGCTCGTCCCGGTGGTGAGTTGGTGCGACTCACGCGGGTCAACGACGATCTGTTGGCTCGCGTGCGACTGGGGACCGTCGAAGAGATCCGCTATCCCTCCGTCGGTGGGTTCGAAGTGCAGGGATGGATCGTCAAGCCGCCGGACTTCGACCCCGCGCGCAAGTATCCGCTGATCCTGCAGATCCACGGTGGCCCCCACGGCATGTACGGCCACCGGTTCAGCTTCGAGCGTCACAACCACGCCGCGCAGGGCTTCGTGGTCCTCTACACCAACCCGCGCGGCAGTCTGGGCTACGGCAAGAAGTTCGGCAACGCGATCGACAACGCCTATCCGGGTGAGGACTACGACGACCTGATGCGCGGGGTCGATGCCGTGATCGCGCAGGGCTACGTCGACGAGCGCAACCTGTTCGTCTACGGCGGCAGCGGCGGTGGCGTGTTGACGGCCTGGATCGTGGGCAAGACCGATCGGTTCCGCGCTGCCGTGTCGATGTTTCCGGTCATCAACTGGATCAGCTTCGTGGGCACGACGGACGGCCCGTACTGGTACACCAACTTCGACGCGCTGCCCTGGGACAGCATCGAGGAACACTGGCGCCGGGGAGAATTTGCTTGTTGTGGAACATAAAAATTTGCAGTGCTAATCCATTTATTGATTCTACATGGTTTTATGTCA
This sequence comes from Alatinidae sp. Z8VKAUB7J3, assembly GCA_010016025.2. Taxonomy (NCBI): domain Eukaryota; kingdom Metazoa; phylum Cnidaria; class Cubozoa; order Carybdeida; family Alatinidae; species Alatinidae sp. Z8VKAUB7J3. The sequence goes on along the minus strand of JAAAKM020073195.1, from coordinate 165,464,812 downwards.
ATTATACCAACCGTCATATCTCCTTGAGGACTGGGTCATGTATTCTAAAAGCTAGGTCATTTTTCTCATGTGACAGTAGGCCACCACCTGTTTTAAAAACCCTATCCCAAAGGCAATGTTACATCCTTTGAAATCATGGACAGTATTCTCCTGTTTTAAAAGTCTCTTGAAGTAGAAAAAAGGTGCTTTGGGTTCTTTTATCGGCTTGGTTGAATCCTTGGATATATATTGCGGTAATTGGAGTACTGAAAGAGACCTAGTCATGTGTTTGTGAAAGAGGGCTATCCTAGGTCTCCGTAGCATGTTCCCATCACCTTCTGGGCTAGGTATATCTCCATAACCTTTATGTTTTCTTTCTGCTTTGCCAGGGCTACTGGTATGTGATAGGATATTACTGGTTGTAGGGCTTGAATCTTCTCTGTTTAGGTTTTCAATGATGTTAGCCAGGCTAAGGACTCCATCTTCATAACCTACTGGCACTATTTTTTCGACTATTTTTCAAAGTGATGTTATGATCTGGTTCAGATCATAGATCTGTCTTGCAACACCTTCATGCATAGTCATGTACTGCTTTTCCAGGTCCTCAACTGGAAGGGAGTTAAGTGTCCAAGGAGGGAAAGAGTCTGTATGGACCGTTGGGACATGTTTTCTTTGTGTTGGAAGTCCTTTCTTCGAGACCTCAGCAGCGGTCTTCATGGGACAGCAGTCTTCATTTTACTGAAAGAATAAGTAACAATAGCTTCTTCTCCATGATTACTGGGCACTCCCTGGAGTTAGCAGCGTGGTTCCTTTCCAGTTAGGGCACTTGATTTCCTGATATTCCTTTACTGTCATGGATTTTGAACATTCTTCATGGGTGTGTTGTCCACTACATAGTAGACATCTGCTTGGGGAGATGCTCTACAACAGCTCTTCAATATCTCCTGAAATTTTCAACTTAATGTCATCGTCTGTTCTTTGGGTATTGCTGGTACGTTCTTCTTACAACCAGCACACACATAGTGTGTTTTATTATGTTTGGCATCCTTCTCTGTGGATGCGGGGTATCATATCATCACCAAAGGCATAGTTATCTGAGGTTTTTACTATTTTGAACAAGATGCCCGTTTTAAAATTTTGACCAAACATTTCTAGGTGGAGAAAACTAAGATGGGCAAGGGGGTGGTTTGGCAGCCCTCTAACCACTTTTCAATACCTCCTTTAACATATTTTGAAAGTTTTAACTTAATACCATAAGCCGTTCTTGAAATATAGCAGATCCTTTTTTTTGATAAACTGGATTCACACAGGGCCTTTTGACTTTGTTTAACATGCCCCTTATCATTTTTCAAAGTCTCGCTTTAATGACCTCAGTCTTTCTGGATGCATATAGAATCAAATATTTCACCTATTCCTAATGATAATTCCTTTATGTAAACAATTGGCAAATTGCATTATTTACAATCCTTACCTATAGCTAGGATTTAAGGATTATTTATAATCCTTGGCTATAGAAGCATGGCATCTCTGGAGGTGTAGCAAAACTAGATCTTTTGACTAGTTTCGAACAAAATGACAATTCCAAATCTTGATCAAAAGGTGCTGAGCAGAAGGGGCACCTAAAAGGGCAAGGAGGAGGGGGGGGGGTGGTTGCCCTCCAATCTCTATTCAGCATCTCCTGAATATACTGCGAAATTTTCAACCTAATACCCTCGGTCGTTTTTTAGGCATTTCTAATATTCCCTTTTGAAAACTAGTAAGTATATAGTATTTTCTTTTTCTATTGTGTTCGGTGTCCCTCTCAATATTTGCTTAAACTTTCACCATAATGCCAAAATCCTTTTTCGAGACCCCGGATCGAACATATCCTCTATTATCCCAACCGTAGACGACCTTCTTTCCGTTTAGCCCTAGAAGGTTGGCCGAAAAGGACAATCTTCGGCAATCTGTCATCCTTTATCCACAGAACGTGCCCTAGCCATCTCAACCTTTCTCTCATTATCGCCCTGGATAGCGGGATTCAACCACGCAATGAAAAGAAATGAAATGATTAACCAATGTCTGGTATTTGCAGAAGAACTGTTCTAAAATCTACATAAGGCAATTTGCTTTATGTAAAAATTCAATAATGTTGCTTGAACTTTGGAACTAAATATTATATGAATGGCTAATACTCACCATTAGGATAGTGAATGACTGAATTTAATGCTAAAATATTCAATGGAAGGCCTGGAAGATAGGACAAAGCCAATTCATACCATTGCGATATCTCAAAAGGTGTGTCTATTCGACTATTGGCAATCTCCAATGGCCACTACGCGCAACCAATAAACATATCCGTGGACTGAGATACTTGTGACCAGTTGTCTGCTTGAATCATAGAGACTTTAATTGCAAAACAAGCTAGTTTGGCTTATAACACAAAATTTCATAGCTCATGTTTACATAGAGTTGGTGGGGGGAGGGGGGCTCGTCGAAGAACCTTGTGAAGAAACCTCGCCACTTTGCTGCAGTCACGATAACAAAAGCATCGTTTGCAAAAGACGAAGATCCCAGCAAACCCAACGAGGAGCTTCAAGCTGACCTGGAGAGAATTGAGGCGTGAGCAGATGCATGGCTTTTAAGTTTTAACATACCAAAAACGAAATAACTCCCAATTTTTAAGGCGTGTAATATGAGAGCAAGATGTTGCTTTATATCAATCTTAATAGTGGGGATTAACCTTTGAGGCATATAAAATATTTCATGATTTTTTTTTCTATCAATTGTAAATCTTTAGTTGTCGTATTTCTTAGTATATTGCTAGTGTCAGTGCCCGTTTTTTATTCATATCCAATATGAATCATGCCAAGCAACACTCCTACCATATACGAAAGTCTGACAGCATCATTTTGTAAGAATTGCTATTTACTTTAACAGATACCGTATCATACACGATAATAATGAAAAGTTTGAATACCCAATTTAATACTCACCTGTACAAATTCTTTCGTTGCATTCCATGTCCTAGCAAAATACTGTAGAGGAATGGGTATATCAGAGAAATCATCTCGCTCCACATTTCCATTTGGATCTGTGACAGGGAGACCTACAGAAAACGAACTGAAGTGAGTTTTATATTCAAACTTTACCAAACCCAAATTATTAAATTGTTCAGATAGAAATTCAGTTCAAGATAAGTAGGGTACGATTTTTTGCTGTCGGAACTGTGCATTAGATACATTCAAGTAAGTAGATCTACATTTGTTGAAGTTAAAATAAAATGGACTTCAACAGAAAACTAAGCAAAAACGTAAGAAATGTAGATACTAGATAATTTAAACGTTAATTAAAGCCAACAACATTCGGCCTTGATGCAGTAAGGAATCAAGGCTTGTAATCCATCATGAAACTCGAGTGGTACCTGCTTAAGATGCCCATAAACTGTTTAGCTTTGTTTTCTACAACTACACTATCGTCGTAAGTTTTAAACGAATCTGCAATTCTCTCATGCGTTCTAACATTGTTTACAAGAACTTTAAACTCTAATTTGTGGCGACGAACTTCAATATTATATCTTGATTGATACGTGCTACATACTGAATCAATAACTAATTTAAGAGCTCCACAAGATTTAGGGGGATTTTTCACCACTATAGAATATAATAGAGGGGTTGCGCCAGAATTTTCTATTGAAATCAGAGATAGCCTTACACAATGACCCCTGTTTGAATTCAGTTAGAGTTTTTTCCATCTTTCTACGAATTTGGTTCACCGTAGAGATGAAGCTTCAGTACCCGCCGGGACTTCTGAAGGGTCCCAAATCAAAATCTCAAAATGACTACAAAAATCAATGGAGAATTAAGACAAAATTCATCATCAGATAACATGTTTATCAAAATTCCAGAAATCGTATCAAAAATATCCAAAGTTATGACATTAGAAAAAGGAGACATCATTTCTACTGGAACACCTGCAGGAGTTATGCTAAACAAACCAAATGCAGTATTTCTTAAAGACGGAGATAAAGTAGAGATGGAAATAGAAAATCTAGGCACGTTAAAAAACACAATTAAAATCGTAAAGTCAGACTAATCCAAAGATTTTCTCATCAAATGGAATGAAATTCTAGATTCTAATGAATCAAATGGTAATAATTTTTCTTTAGTAAGAATTTGAATTCTTTCATAATTATTATTCATGCCATAATCTTGTAAAAAAGATAAAATTTCATGTGTTGATTCATTTGAGCCAGAAAATAAAGTTACAATCAGAGTTTTAGAAAAATGTTCAGAGTCGGTAAGAATTGCAACAGAATTGTTATCGTCAATACAGGAAGTGATAATTCTATTTTGATCGTATAACGAATTCAAAATTGAATCAGTAATTGGAAACCAACGCCAAGACTTGACATAATGAGAATATTTTTTGATATCAGAAAATTTTGCAAAAGACACATTATGATTTGAATTAGATTTTGGTTCTATTGAATAAAAATTCCATGTTTCAAAAATTTCATAATCTAAATTGATCACATATTTATATGTGCAGTCCCATGAGAACAACAAATCCTACTTTATTGGGGCAAAAATTTTGAGCTGGGCATGTCACCAGTTTGAAAAACACTAATTTAACTTTTGGGGTCCGTACAAACGTGTCATAAGTCCTAGCATATGCCTGGCCTGAGCTAAGACCAACTCGCCGACAGTTGTATTTCCTTGCCAATTTCTAGCTCTTCTATGGTGGTCTTCTGTTTAATCAAACAGTTCGTGGTAACGAACTGTAGTAAGGAAAACTAAGCTGTCCATAAAAATCATATTAATCACAACACAAACACACACAAATAATCACAAACACAAATAATCACAAACACAAAGTACAATTACTTTATACTATTAAACAAACCCACGGAAAAGGGATCAAAAGAATGCTGCTACCGCGCTGTGCGGCAGTAAACTGATTCAAACTTAATCTGTCTTCTGGTGAGTGAGTTCGGGGGTGCATTCGAGGGAAGAATACGCCTGTGTTAATACGTCTAGCTTTTAGGAATAAGATTTTTGCAGCAGTTGTGGAGTGTCTCCGGCCCCAGTAATTCCAGGGCCTTTTCATAGGAAGTATAGCTTTCTCTTATCATAATTTTGCAAACACGTATTTGATGAGCTGCGGCTGCATTTCAATAATTTTTAAGAAACTGGTATTAAACCAGTAAATTCCGAAAAATTGATATTATTAACCAAATCTTTATTCATTCCAGGAGAAAAAATAAAACTAGTGTAAAAACAATGGCGAAAACAGCTGCTTACTCAGTTCTGAAAATGTGTCCAAAGAATAGCCAACATATCATGGTTGATGCAACCTAGTAAAGAGCAAACCACAGCCCATAGTAACCAAAAGTTTATAAAAGTGTTTTGATTGTATTAATAGTCTGTCTTAACTTTGGGAAGAAAACTTAAACTGAACATTAGGAGCCCTCCACCTTGAAAAATAACGGATATCCCTTTTTAGCATGCGTTGCGGTGATCTGTCTTCATTTTTTCTCTTTTTTTGTCCAGGTTCATTCAGGCGTTTGCACAGAGAGGAGGTATGGGGTGCCAAGAAACCAAATGAAAAATCCATTGAAGTTAGTTTAGTCATCCCTAGTTGTCCTTTTCAATCTTTTTTTTTATTCAGATTTTTACCTACTTAATCTTTCTCATTGGAAAATATATATTTAAAATTATTTGATAGATATGTTTCTCATGGAAAATGCAAAGATACTGCTAAAGTTACTTATTGATTGACGCGACAAAACCGGTTTTTTTTCGTTTGTTTCTTTCAGCTTAGTGTGAGACAAGACAAAGAGAAGTGACAGAATAGATAGAGAATTTTTAATTTGGGCTATGTATGTGTACATTAGGGGGCGGGGGACTTCACACTGTACAGTGTGAAGTTAGAAAACAATTCCTACTACATAATATGCAAAATAATTGTACCTAACACATTAGCCATGCAGACTCGCTATACTTAACCCTATCATCCCGAATGTGCAAATATATAGCCCAAATTTGTTTCAAAAGTATATATTTTTATCTTACTTTGGTATATTTCAATAGGATTGAGGGTCAGAGAAACGTTTAGAATAACAATAGGTAGGGCGTATATCATACAAGTACCTTTGCCTTCACCATAGTTACATCGCCTCCAGACTTTCTTACTACTTTTCAGTAAGGTTTATCATCTATAGCCTACCACAGGATATTCAGAATAAAGCAGTTTACAACTGCAAAAATTCACTGAAACTTAAATGGATGGCTGTCCAAAGGAAGTACTTAATTATGCACCGAAACAAGTACTAAACAGTAATTACTATATCCTCTGAAAAGGTTACCAAGAATTTCAATAGAGTAAACTTAAATACAAAAACATGCTTAAAGCATCCAATAAAACTATTATCGCAGGAATAGCCGGTTTAAAATCAAGATTTAAATGGCATTGATGTCTTTATAGTTACAAAAACTAACATCACAATAGTAGAGTCAAATTAGGTGGAAAACCACTCCCTGATCCTTCAAATTTGATAGTGGCTATGGCCTTTTTTGTAACGCTAATATAGTTTTAGCACAAGTCAGATATAATTTTAACAACAACAATACTTGCTTCTTGTTTCAATTTTCATGGCTGAAAATAAATTTTAGTTTATACACTTTAATTCAACATACTTTTCTCAATCCTACATAATACGAGTGGCCCACGAGGTTCTTCCATTCATACGGATCTTGGTCCAAGTCATAGAGTTCTTCGCCGCCGTCGGCGTAGTGGATGTAACGATGGCGTCGCCCACTCATGGCGTACGTGTTGGGCCGGGAAAGGAACGTGGTCGAATAATGCGGCCAGTCCGGAGTGGAGGGTTGCTTGAGTAGCGGTAAGAGGCTGGGGCCGTCGTTATCGGCCTTGGGGGGTAACGAACAGAGCTCCAAAAGCGTGGGGTAAAGGCTGAGTAGGTTGACGGGCGCCTCGCACACGCCACCGGCTTGGGTGCCTTGCGGTAAGGCTTTGCTGAGCGACTCGGGCACGCGGACCATCAGTGGGACTCGGGTGACGGCGCGCCACGGCGTGTATTTTTGCCAGTGCTCTTTTTCACCGAGTTGCCAACCGTGATCGGACCAGAGGACAACGATGGTGTTGTCCGCATTGGGCCCAGATTCCAGAGCATCGAGGACGCGACCCAGCATGGCGTCGGCGAAGTGAATCGAGGCTAGGTATCCCTGCAGACCTTGCTTCCATTGGCCTTGATTCTGGATGTGTGCGAAGTAGCGATTGCGGGCCATGCGTTGGCCCGGGGTGGGGACATCGTCTAGGTCATTTGGTTGGTAGCCCGGCGGGAGTTGAATCGAATCGAGCGGGAACGGTTCGAAGTATTCCTTGGGTACAAACCAAGGTTCATGAGGCCGGTAAATGCCGCAGGCCAGAAAGAAGGGTTGTTCGTGCGTTTGCTGCAACTGTTGGCCAATCCATTGGCTGACGGCCCAGTCGCCGCCGAATTCCTCATCGGTCACATCCAGTGGAGCCCAATCCGTCTCTACGTATTGCCAGGGACCGCCTCGGGGTAAGTTCACCGGGCGCTCAGCGGGATAGAAGGTTTGCGGGAAGGGGTTCTCCAGTTCGGCGGGCGGGAAATATTCATCCCAGGAGGGGGCATCAATAAAGAGACACATTGCAATTCGAGTTATAATTGAAATGAAATAAATATTTTGAAGATGAATTCATGTTCGTACTGAGTTTGACTTTATTCATAGCTCATTGATACTAAGTTCAAACATAACTATTTACCATTTAAAAGTTTTGCTCCTTTTTTGTTTATTTTTATTTGTATCATTGTTGACAACAGTTTTGTTATTGAAGAGTTCATGATAGTTACCTTTAAGTAAATAAGGTCCATGCCAATGGTATACAGGAATCTAAGAAAAACAAAGCTTTGACATTATAAACAGACCATAAACAGGATTTTATTTTTGACCAAATTGACAAAAGGGGCTACCCCCAAAAAGCAACACAAATTATTTAAAAGAAAATATATCATCGGTTGCTGAATATTCAATACCTAATGTTAGAGATGTCAATTTTCTAAATGCAAAACACGAATTTCTGCACATTCCATCGAAAAATGGTCACAAATGTGTTTTTATTTACTTTTCGTTTTTAAGGGGGTTATAATGAAACTGGTAGACATAAAATAACAGAATGAGACACAAATTAGGATAAAAGCACGTTAGAATGGAACTCAACATCTTTTGCGCCCTATTGTAGTAGCAAAAGGAATCTTGAAACAGAGAAGTGCTAATACTCGCAAAACAATACTGCAAAACAAAAATGTCGGCCTAGCTTTTGCCAAAGTGCTGTCAAGGGAAGCTTCTGAGTTAGGCAATCAGTTTAAAGCTATTAGAAAGGCATTACATAGCATGATATTTTTAGGAACAAATCTGCCGGACAGTGAAGCATTTTTTCACAAAAAACCGCAATTATAGAGAACGTATTATGCAATTTCACTTACGGTTATACAGCATTACCTACAGTCATGAGAAGTGAGAGAGAGAGAGAGAGAGAGAGAGAGAGAGAGAGAGAGAGAGAGAGAGAGAGAGAGAGAGAAAGAAAATAAAAAGCAGAAAGCTACAAGGGACAATGAGAATCCATATATAGAAGCGTGCCGTGCTGGGGCCCGAAGGCGAAGCCGCCGGGACCCGGCTAGTTTGTGAATAAGTTTTTAATAAAGGGTTTTCTAAGATATTTGGGGAGGATGGCTATTTTCAGTAATATAGATTGGAAATATGTAGAATGTTTGCTCTTGAATTATTTTTGAGACCTTTCCTGCCTTTGAATGCCTTTTGACTTAAAATTAAAACGAAATGGAAATATAGTAACGGATAAAAGATTTAATTGGACAGTGAATTAACAAAAAATATTCTTTAAAAAAATACAAATAGAAGTCCTAATATCACATCTGGAAGCAATTATCAAAGAAAGAAAGAGGGAAAACTTCATTAAGCAAGTTAACATATAGTGGAAAAAGTGATTAAAAGATGAGACATACACACAAACGCTATACAAGCAAAAAAAGAAATTGGATGCGAATTTCTTTTATTTTATTGCATTTTTTATGTTTTTCTCATTTTTGTGTTATTCTCTAGTAATTAATAACTTTTAAAATCCATTTTCCCCTCTTTTTTACACCGTCGATAAAGCTTCTGAATTTTAAGCTGAAACATTCAGTCTTTTATTAGTAACTGTATAAAATTTTATTTTTTTCTAAGTTCATTATCTTAACTAAAAGTTGCACTTGTTTTTATACTTTCGTTTCAGCTTAGCTATAAATGTTAGGCATTGTTTGGGGCTGAAGCCAAACTGAACCCCGTCACGTCGAGGTCATTGAATATAGACTTACCTTATTTTCATCATCTCATTAAAAGAATTATTTCATGTTCAGCTTTGCTGTAACTGTTTATGTGTTTAAATAAATGCATGTTTGACTTACTTACAAGAAGATTTTCTGTTTTTGTCTTTAAACAAAGTAAAGTTTATGCCTTCTTATAAAATCAATCTTTAAAAACGTCTTTCGAAAAATAATTTTTTCAAAGAAAACCATAACTTTTGATGGATAAGATTAAACTTGATAAACCTTACGTATTTTAAATTAGCATAAAGATCCAATTTTGTTGATCTATTGATATCAAAGTTCCGCTTCTTTAGTTTCGATTACTATGGAGCCGAATCGCTCCTTACTTACAATACCACGAACTGTTTGACTCCTTATTGGCTTTCGACAATGAACTATCTGAAAAAACTATAATTAACTATCTGTGGTGTGGTTGTTAAGAGCTTAGTATCTAAAATAGATTCCAAGGTGTGTTTTGTCCACGTTTTGGTATTGGTTCGTATATCCAATTTCCCAACAAACACATTTTGTCTTACGTCTATAGCATTCGAAAATGCTCAAATTAAAAATATCTCTATTAGGTTTCATTAAACATTTCGTGGTAACAAACTGTAAATAAAGAGATACGCAGGGCAAGAGCAGCCGAGACTTTATTAAAAGAAAATTTGGTAAACAATGTAGACAGGGGAAATAGGGGGCTTCGGCACTTGGCACCCGGCAGGCTTGTATATATGGATTCTCATTGTCGCTTGTCTTCTAATCACAGACAATTTGAATCTTTTCTTAATGCCATGATGTCGCCAAAGGTTCAATACACCCACCCTTGGAAAAATACGAATTATTTCTTAAAGTTGTGACCTATTTAGATTGTCTTTGTGTCCAAAAAAGTTACTTTGCTGGTTTTAAGAAGAAAATAAACTATAAAGCTGATTTCGAGGCCAGGTCCTGTCACTGCTACGCGACAGGCTTGTCTGTATTGATTCTCATTGTCACTTATCTTGTAACTGCAGACAATATGAGCTTGTTATTGATGTCTTGGCATCAACATAGGGTAGATACACCCATTATGGGAAAAATAAAAATTCTTCCTTAAAGTTATGACGTTTTTAGATCGTTTTAGCGGTCAGAAGTGTCAATATGCCAGTTAAAAAAACTATGTCGCTGATTTAGATCCCACAATTTGTTAGACAGTTTTGGCTGGGAAGTTTTAGACAACTCACCCTACAGTTCTGATCTTGCGCACAGTGACTATCATCCACTTCTCCCTCAGTTGCAACCGTTACAATGATGATGACGACGTAAAAACATCACTGAATTCTTGGTTATAAGAACAGGCGGCCAGTTTTTATGAAGAAGTTGCTTTAAAATTACTCAGAGGTACGATAAATGTTTGAACAAACTTGGCAACTGTGCCGTTAAATAGAGTAAAGCATGTAATTTCTGAAAATAAATTTACTTTTTGAAGTAATCTTTCGTTGTGTAGTTATGTTCAAACAGACCTTACTTTAAAAATACGCCTCATATAATCAGCAAGTCATATAAATACGCTCTGATAAATTGAACGAATCAGGATATTTTGGAATTTTTCTAATGTCCGATTTTCTGATAAAATTTCAGAATACTGGCCTTTTGCTTCCTCTAAAGGCAGTTACGGTATATGAATGGGCCTGTCAAGAACGGATATGTAGACCAAATTTGAACCTATGAAGGTAATTTCAAGGTTACCTTTACTCCTTCGCTACTTTCAAGGCTTAAAAGATTTTCTGAAGGCCTATTTCACCTTAAAAAAAAAAAAAAAAAAAAAAAAAATCAAGTAAGGACATAAAGGAAGGATGGGATCTCAATATATGGAAAACTAAAAACTGTGACAACCCATTTCCGACACAGTTGAACCTTTTGCTAAATTATTCCTTATGAACTTCGACTAGAATTTTTTTTGTCTACCTGTTCATTAAGGTGACTATATACGTACATTTAAGTGTAAATAAATATGTTTTTATCTCGACTTAAAAATAGGTGAGTAAAAGCACATTATCAATTTAGAATAATAATATACGGCTATTTTTTAAGTTTTACTTCTATAGACTCTGGTTTATCATGTACATTTTCGCTTCTTGTTGCTAAATTTTTACTACATGAGGGGTTTCAGCTAATTTTACGAAATTCCTATAAATTTCATTTCGTGATATTACTTTCTCTGTTAAGACTATTCGAAATAATGGTTACTACTCCTGATTCAGCTAATCAGAATAAATGATTCAGAAAATCAGAATAAACTTTAAAAATGAAGGATTTTCCAATATTTTTTTTTTCCAATAATTTTTTTTTTAATGAACAAACAAACAGTCATAAGCAAACAGTAAACAGTAAAAAAAAGTATTAAGCAAATATACGCATGACGAGATATTACCAAGCAGTTTTTAAAGCTATGTGACAGAGATAAAGGGACGCCAGTTTTATGTTTAATTAAATGATTCAAAAACTCTGTTCAGACAATACATAACCTTCTTGTTTCTGACGATTCTTATTACAAAAATGCATTATAGTTTTTCTTACAATTTTGTATCGGGAAGGCTCTAAAAACGTAACGCACCGTATGTTCTTTCTAATGAGATGGATATGATCTAATGGTATAACAACACTAATGAAATTCTTGATAATTTCATACATACAATAGAGAAACGTATTCAAGTTTGCTGGAATGTAGCCACGATTCTTTTTTAGAAGGGGGCCAATTGCAATCATGGGTGGGGTGAGGATTCAACTTTAGAAAGATTATTCTTGCCACTTGGATCTTCAATCAACACTACTGGAGGTATTCAGTAGGTCCATGACCCTTCTTCACGACCCCTTGCTCCTCTAGCCCCTAATACCAAATTTGTAGTGGAAAGAGTGGATTCTGCAAATTAGTTGAGCTCAAATCAAAAGGGAATTTTCAAATGGCATGAGTAGAACCAAAGGGGGACCATAGACCCTCCCATCCCTGAAAAATAAAACTTTTCCAGCTAAAAATCTATTTTTAACGTCTTTTGTTTTGATTAAAAACGTACAATGATTTTCAATCTTTACGATTTGAGTAAAAAAGTAGGCCCATGGCCTCTCGACCGTGACGAAGACGAAATCGACTCCCCGTCCGCCGGTCAGTTCCATCACTGCCTGCTTTGCGTCGGATGTCGCGGAATTCACGCCATTGGTCGCGCCAAGCCGTAATGCCGATTCCAGCTTGCCGTCTTCAATGTCGATGGCGATGACCGCGCGGGCGCCGGCAATTGACGCGCCCTGTACACTGTTCAGGCCGACGCCGCCGCATCCGATGACCGCCACGGTATCCCCAGGGCCGACACGGGCCGTGTTCGCGACCGCGCCATAACCGGTGATCACCCCGCAGGCGAGCAGGGATGCGGCGTCGAAGGCGATGTCGTTGTCGATCGTGATGATCGAACCGAGCAAGACTCCGTCCGTGTCCCATGAGGGTTGGGCCTGGGCCAGCGTGGGTGCGGGGAGCGGGCCGTTCATGAACACCATCGGGAACGGGTTCGCGACCCAGGCGGCGTTCTCGATCCGGCTACCCCACTCGTTGACGGCCTGAAGGATCACGGCCTGTTGAGCGGCGGTGACGTTGGGCATGAAGTTGACGTTGATCGTCAGTGGTGCATCCACTCTCGCCACCGGGGGCGCTCCGACCACCAGTCGCGGTACGACCGAACAGGTGCCCGAGCCGGCGGGACGCGTGTCCTGGCCCGAGGCCGTGGTTGCGATGAGCGTCGCAAGGAAGATTGCGCGTGCTTGATTCATCGAGTGGGCCCTCACTGGAGGTTGACGAGGACGAGGACCAGGCCGGACGCGCCGTCGAGCGGCTCCATCGCCTTCCCGATTACCGCACCGAAGGAGCGCTCCGGATCCGTAGCACGCATCGCGACGCCAGGCTTCGACGAGCTGGTCAACAGGTCGCCGGGCCGGACCGGCCCGTTCTCGGCGGTGCACCGCACGTACACGCGCCCGGTCAGCGCAACCTCCGTATCGCCGTCAAGGACCCCGGCCTGTCCGAGTCGCAGCCCCGGCTTCACTGACAGACGGAATAACGACAAATTCTGTGATTTCAACACGACTTTCTTTTCTTCTACCGTATATATTGTAGCCTAAATAAACTTTAACGTGACGCAAAATAGTCGGTTATGATATGTTGTGATTTGCATTTGGAGTATTTCTTCGGTTACAGTTGTGCTTGGAAAAAAGATCCGTTTTTGGAAGAAACATCCAAAATTTAAGATTAAAATTTTTAAGCAGAGAAAAAAAAATGTTCAGCCTTTGAAGGCTATGCAAATCCACTCTTTTTTTTGTCTTGGAGTTCGACTAACCTCCCCCTCTCTGAGAAACCCCCGGAATCCCCTAAAATATTGGATGCATGCGCCTATGAAAATAAGATTCAGGGTTTCCAGATGCATATCAACCACATTTACGGGGGCCTATAATGTGTAGGGGATATTTTCCTCCCACTGGGAAACTAGTAATACGATAAAAAGTCAATTGTTACCGCGATTTCGCTTCCGTTTTAGGGGGGCGGGTGCCCTTCAGACAAATCTTAGGGATAATTGTTTATCCCTACCCGCTGACCATCACTGCATGTCACATAACCAACCACGTGCGTACAACCAACTACAAAAACGTACGTGATATATTTCAAATTTAGACGTCAAAGCTGTGACTAATATTAAACAAAAAAATTAGAGAAAAAAGGGTCTAATTTAAAAAAGTCAAATAGGCCCAAATTTCTAAGACAACACTGCTTTTCCATTTACATAAACTTAAGAGAGAAAAAACCGGTTCAATTTAAATAAACCAGGAGAACAAAAAAAATAAAGAAAACTTTAAATAATTAAAGGACAAATCCGAATATTTCGACTCCATGTCCAGGAGCCTTTTTCAACGTAAAACTTAAGGAAAAAGAAACCATGTTTGTTCCATTTGAGACTCAAGCGGGAACAATTTCTTTACATCGAAAAGCAGATAAGCAGATGATCCCATTTGGTGGTGCCCAACAAAACTGCCCTTTTTATGCTTAGGACCCCAAGACCCCCCCCCCCCCCCCTGACGACCTCTTCCACTCTCGCTTGTGTTTAATTATAGCACACTGTATGGCAATGAGTTCTAGTGTATATTCTGCCATGTTTGGAGATGAAGTGGCCGACAAGTGGCAGTGTGGTCTCTGATGCCGGGAGACTATGTAATCGGGTTTTTAATAGTTTTAAACCGAACGGCTGTCTCAGCCTTTTCACTCAATAGCATTTTGGTCCCTGTCACGAACAATTACAGCTTAACGGCAAAAAATGGCAGAAACAAGCATTTCCTTGCGGAACGATGTTTTTTGTTACTTGAAAGGGCACTAGGAATTTGAACTTCAGAACCGACAATATATACAACATTTCCCATTTATAATACTGCAAATGGTTTGATACAATCGCTCTAGGTAAAGAAAACGACGGATCAGGAACCATACTTCACGTGAGATATACAAATTTTGTATTCTACAATATAGGGCCTTGAAATATCTGGGATATTGTTCTGGGGTATCTTAAACTGGAATGGTTAATTTTCATCAAAATCCTCTCCATTTTCCGGGAAGTTCTTCTTCTTTTTCTACAAATATGCAACTTTTCTTAATTTAATTTCTTCTGATAGGTACTTCAAACAAAGTGAGTTTTAAATAAACACATCAAACAGTTCATGGTAACAAACTGTATATAAGGAGCGACTCGCCCCAACAATGACTGAAACTCTAAGAAACGGAAATTTGATAAAAACAGATAAATCAAAAGAATTAACTTTTATGCTGATTTCAAATGTATGAAATTCATGAGGATTACTGTTACCAATCAAAAACTACGAGCCTGAAAAAATTTGCTTGACTTTCGACAAAAAGGGGGAAACACACCTCAAAAGTCAAGGAATCTTAAAACCACACCCACAGTTTCAGCTTATTAGAAAACCCTACTGTAGGTCAGCCTCCCCCCCTTTAATTATTTTACGCGTTCGCCAATGCGTTCACCTTCTCTTTCAAGCCACAGGATTAACCGTATAAAAAAACACATAGATAATTGTGGTAATACGGAATAGAAAAATTTATATATAATTAAAATAAAAACTAGGCTTTACATATGGGGGTAGAAAATAGCTTTATATGGACAGGAAAAAAATGTTCACTTCTATTAAGATTTTCTGTAGATCTAAAGACGTTTTTTCATGGAAGAACCGCTTTTAAGAACCGATTTGTTGCTGCCAGGTTTACTTTGTAAATCTGGCCTGACATTCTCAAAGTTAGTTCAATCTCTTGTTCTGCAGCTTTTGGAAACATTGCAAGCTGTACATTTATTTCTGCTTTCTATTTTCTATGGTTCTATAATATTCTCTTTTCTATAATTTACGTCTTTCTATCTTGTCTATGTTTCCTAGAATTTTTTGTTTTTTTTAGAAAGTTATAGGATACATATAAATTTTTAGAAAAGGGGAGATGGGGAGGGTAATTTTATTCTGGAGCTTTAAGATGCATAGCAACCTGATTTATTTATATTGTCTATTTTGTCTTTCTATTTTGTTTAAACTTCTAGAAGAGAGGGGGATATTTTAGTTTTTTCTTTTTGTCTGGGGATTTAAACGCATCACTAGTGGAATTAAGTTTATACAACTGGATTTTTATATAAAGGCCTAAAGATTCGTATCTGATTATTTTCTAATTTTCTTTGAAAGGTAACTTTTAAAGTAACATTATTAATTATGGTGGGTCTCTTTTAATTTTCAGGACAGAATCCGTATGATGATCAATACCCTGGAGGAACTGGTTCGTCATCCAACCCATTTCCTCCCTTTGGAAATGGTAAACCGTTTCAGTCCAGTGTTTGTGGTGACAAAGATGATGGGTACAGACAGGTCAGTATTTCCTCATCGAGCCAATTCTTTTCATTTCAGACAATATTGAGTTTATTCTGCTCGTTTGAATGAGCTGAGCCGTCTATGTTTTGTTGAATCAGTTGTATATAATACGTTACGATGACTCAATTGAATTGTCTTTGTTGAATTTCGTGAGATTCATTGATTATATTCGGTCAACTAGATTAAAAGTGACTGAAGTGTCAGGCCTTCTAATCAAACAAATTGTAAATCTTGACATGTTTCAGATTTCAGCCGGGTTTAATATGTTTTCTTTTAGTGGGGTGGCAAAGCTTCAAAAATCAAGAATCCTTCAGTGTTTGAAGAAAGCATGAAAATTGGTACGACTACGCTGAATAATCCTGGAAGTGGAGGTAAAAAAATGCGTCACTATAACGTTGTCAGAATGTTGCATAACATTGCAAATTGTCGAGAAAACTCAAATCAGATTTTGAAAGCACAAGATAGTTGATCATCGCTGGTCGTCTCAATTTTATCCTCACATCAAAAGAACGTCGTCTAAACATTCAACGAGTTACCTTTCTTGAAAAAATAAATAAAATCTATTTTACTGATTTATGAGACTCAGTAAGCACAAGTCCCCCCTTTTGCATAAAAGTCCAGTCGTCATTGTTCGTCATGAATCAAAACAAAAATCTCGCATAAGATTTGAACTGAATTCTCATTTTTGAATAAAAGAATGAAAATAAACAAAAGTCTGCCAAACGAAAACAACATTTATATGTTGTTTTCAAGAAAGTAATATATAATTTGACACCAGTCGTACAAAAGATTAAAGCACTATTTAATGTAAAAAACTCTTGAAAACAAAATAATTACAATTTTTTTCAATCATACTTAAGAAAAAACAATGAAAAATATAACAGAAAATTTTCTGTTATGTATTGCATGACTTTATAGACAATGCTGACCAACATCAATAACTCTTAATATGGATTAAATAAAAAAAAACAAGTTTTTCTAAATGAAAATAAGGAGCGACGACACTGTAGCTGAAAATGATTTACTGTAACACGATAAAAATGTGAGATCGCATTTCGGATAAGGGCGCAATTTGTAACAAGTGGGTGCTGAATTATTTGTCAAGAAATTGTGCCTTCAACTGTTAAAAAAGTTTATGGTGAAAATTGTGCCATTCTATTTGTTATTAGAGGTCATAGAACTGAGGGGTCGTTTTCTTTTTCTTATTTGTCTAAGAAATGATATTTTTATCATTTAGAATTAATTGGAAAAAATTCCTTGTTTATCTTTTTCTTATTTATCTTCTTATTTATTTTCATTGACCTGTAAATTTATGGTTGTTTAGGGTGGAGGGAACGAGAGAGAAAATTTTCACTTATGTTATTTATTTTGTGTTGTTGTTGTTGCGAATACGGAATCTAACATAGTAAGATCAAGATTAAACTCCTACACGAAGGTGTAGGAGTTTGATTCATTGACACCAATTTGCAAAAATATAGAGAGGGGGGGTATTTTTCAAAGTCTTGGACAGATTATTTTGTTGTTAATCGACCTTTTCAATGAAAAGATCAAAACAAAGGTATTTTTCATGAAAATGCAAAAAAAAAGTATTTAAAATAAAAAAAACTGAAAAGAGGTATTTTCCAAATCTTGGAGGGGAATTCCACTGTGCTTCTCTAATTGACGCCAATCGCAGAATCACACAGGCTAAAGGAAAAATAATGGGATAGAACCAGCCATAGGACGATTGGCGCAAACACCCTAAGTTCGTGGATTTTGTGTTCCTCGATTACGGAAAGCGATGCTTTTTAGTGAAGTAAGTGTCCATTGAATCAGATTTTTGCAGTAAATTGGCCTTAATATCCTTTGATTTAGGACAGCTAGACTTATATGCCGTTATAGATAACTTCGAAGACCACACTGCCTTTCCATGACGAAAATATAACAGTTCAAGCTAGGAATGAAACATTTTAATCAACAGTGAAATGCAAACAAAATATTTCTGTAATCATGTCCTAGAAGTAGCTAAGACACCAGGCTCCCATGGTCCCAAAGACTAGGTTATTCACCACTCCCCTGCCGTTGAGCATTGTTTTCACCCCGTAATTCGTTGGTCATCACATATCAGTTCTTGGTCGTATGTAATTAGCAGAATTAAATTAATTTAACAGAAGTTTTTAAATGCATTGCTCAAGTTACTTCACCTTACTTCGACCATATCAAAATCAAGTTCAGCTGTGCAAAGAAAATAAAGCTGAAATACTAAAGAAAAGGTCGAACGTGAAATTTTGTTCTAGTTGATTTTTGTTCATTCCGGTTCCTCTTGTAGCCCAGTATTTTCATTGCTCCTTTCATATTTTTTCCACTTTGGATGGAGAACCATTTTCAAAGGGGGTTGCTTTCCAATCCTTCGAAATGATTATCT
This sequence comes from Alatinidae sp. Z8VKAUB7J3, assembly GCA_010016025.2. Lineage (NCBI taxonomy): Eukaryota > Metazoa > Cnidaria > Cubozoa > Carybdeida > Alatinidae > Alatinidae sp. Z8VKAUB7J3. The sequence continues at coordinate 165,446,114 of JAAAKM020073195.1, read as the reverse complement.
TTGCTCTAAGTCCTCTTCAAGGTGAGGAAACTGGGATGGTTTTGAACGCTTGTCTACTAGGATTGAAAACTGAGAAAGCTTCCTTGGCAGCTGCAAAAATATGCAGGATAACAATTAGCCTTAGAGTGAAGTGTCAGAAAAGAGGAGAGCGCTTTGACCCATGGCCATCCTTTTGCCTGCAAACCCGAGCCAAGACATAGGTGGATCTAAGTCATTCCCAATGCCATGCCCAGGGAAAAAAGAAAGCTTCAACTTTTGAATGATGTCTCTCAGGTTATTGCCAATCAGTAAGTTGGGAAACTGAGCCAGAAGCGGTGTTAAGTGTTTCTGATCAAACCTTACTTCAATAGCATAGCGTGAACGAAGTCTGTTGAAGTTTCTTCTTACTGACAAATATTTGGAATTAAAAAGAACACTTTCGTCCGAATTGAAAGTCCTTTATATTCTGTTCGTTTCTCATCAGTGAGCATGCTCAAAAGTGTCCTATAACTTCTCTTAAATCTTACTGCAGCACATTGAGATACATACAAGGAATTTTTAGTGCCAAATTAATTTCTAAGATTATCTATTCGAATAAAAGGCAATAATAAAGCGAATTCCATCGTTTTCATAGGATTAACTAAAGAACCTTTAGAAAAAGAATTTAATGAAAAGTAACTTTACCTTAGACCTTAGATCTTTCTGTACAGCCCGGTAGCTGCGTCGTAGGGTGTTTTTGGGACGTCCATTTCTTTTGGTCTCACGTGGTTGCCCCTGAAGGACGAGCTTTGGCAGTTAAGTTTCTGGCACGCAGATCACGTGACAAAGGTATCTCCACTTCCTATTTTGAATTACTTTGGTTACCAATGACTGAGATGTCTTTTGTTGTATACTAGTGTTTCTTACTTTTTAGGATTTGTCTTAAACACCTGTTTTCAAACGCAAGGAGTTTATTTTCAATTAGTTTATCTATGAGCCAAGTTTCAAAATCAAAGCAAAGTGGAACCAGATTTATTAGTTTTTCCCCTTTTTAACTTATTGACTAGGTCAAATGAACCTCTGAACTATTCAAGTATTAAAGCCTAAAATAGCAGACAAGGGTACTACATTTTAAAGAAGTTAAATAAATGAAATGAATAAATTAGACATAAAATGAATAATTAGACAACACTAAAATAGATTAAATTAAAAAAAAAATATATTGATTGAATAAATTAAAGATGTTAAAATAAATGAAATGATTAAATACAATGCAAAACTCGTTAATTGGTCTCCAGGCACTAATTTACTTAAAGACGTTAGATTAATTCAATCGCCAAATCATACTTAGTTGAAGCAATATTAAAGTGCCTTTTTTTTGTGGGTAGAATACACCAAATACATCCAATACAACCTTTATATTTACGTAGGTTATATTCAATACATATGACACAGCTCTTATAAAGCCTTTCATGTAAACTCACGTGAAATTCACACATGAGCTCACGTGCTCACATAGAATCTATAAACCCAGTGAACACTGTGGGAAATCCTCTACAGCAACTAGAATTCTTCCTTCAAATGGCAAGTTCGGATTTTTAATGAACCACAACTACTGATTCATAATTTGTAAGCCACACTTGGGTAACGTCTGTGCTTCGTTACGCAGAAAAACTTCCGCTTGAGCTAATTCCAAAGCTTTGTTTGAACCAGGTTTTATGCTAGAAATTGAATCCTAGGAAAGTGGAACTTTGAAGCCAAAGGTCTTGTGTGCAGGTAGTCTAAATGGCATTATAAGCCATAAATTTGTCCATCTATGACAAAAAATTCTTTCCCCAATATAATTAGGATTATTGATAACCTGTAAAATATTATATATAATTTCAAGCTGTTATCCTCGCAGAAGCCGATACATGCTATATCCAGTAGCAGCTGACTCACTAAAATTTATAAATTCTAAGCTTTGGTCATTTTCATAAGTCTCGATGCTGTTCATGCCGTATCGTTCCACCCAAAAACTAAAACTTCAGCCTTCTATTGCCATCGTATTTAACTTCGATGCAATAAAGCGATAAGCACGCTTCGCAGCAATATCTTCAGATAAATTATTTCGTCGCGTATGCCGAATAAAACCTCCTGCCAACTGATTTTTGAATATTTCCCAAAGAACTTTCCCAGAGCGAAAAATATTTGCATTACGGAAGGCATTTTGGACAGTGCCAATTTTTCTAGGACGTCCGAATCACTGTTTATTGTCAAATTCAGAGCCATGAGCCAGGCATGCTTTTTTTGTAAGTCTCAAAATGAAAAACGAAGAGAAAGACATACGCAGTTAGAAGACATGCGACACCAAGCATGTGGCTATCATATGTCTTCTAGCAGCAGATCTCGTTTGTACTTCATTTCCATGCATCATTACCTCCGACATTGGACTGTTCCAATACCAATGGCCTCTGAAATGTCTAAAATTTACATTGGCATAATCACCAATTTCAGGCTCAAAACCTTATCATCAGGTAATTAGCTGACCCTATTTAACGGCAAAATTACGAAAATGTACTACACTTCCTGTTTCACCGCGTTTGCTCAGGTCAAATTATTTCCCCCTGGTAGGTAAGGGTCATTTACTTCCTAAAATCTACCAGTTCAAAATAAGATTTTCTTGTTTTAAAACTTTCAAAAATGGATATGAATACACCCTCTACATCTGCAAATAAGATAGAAATAGAACAATATATGTATATTTTTCTCAGAACTAAGACATTTCATACTCACAAATGAGCAGAATCAGCCCATACTCTTCATCTACTGTTATCAGTTTTAATAAGTAGCATTAGGAAACCGAGCTTCACTTGGTGAAGGGAATTTTTGAAAAAAAATTCAGCCCCCCCCCCTTTCCAGTAATGTATACCTTCCAAACCTTGATTTACAAAAAAAGTTTTTGTGCAATTTTCAAACTCTATACGTCAATTTTTTCCATCCGATTGGCATCCCTCGTAAGTTTTCATTGATGTAAGGTTTCTACCACAATACTGCCAAGAATCATTCATATTTTCTGGATATTAAAAATCAAACAATGCTCTACGAATAAGTTAATAATTGACATATTTTCTAGAACAATTTAAATCAAAAATAGTGTCACTATTTCTAATGTAACGAAAATTTGCAGGAGGATTCTCCATAGAGAATTTCAACAGGGGTGTCCAGTCCAGCCTTTCCATTCCGAAAATGTTACAAAAATTGCGCTTTTAGTGCACCATGTGGAACTTTATGACGACCTTATCGAGTCTAGGCATAAAAAAACGATATGATACAAGATTTATCTTTTATGAGTCCTTAAACAGCTCTCTACGATGTTCCAGTTCCTCAATAACGACGAAGAATAATAAGAGGACATATCACTGCTGTCCATGTAAAAAAAAGAAAAAAAGATGTTTTCTTGTTGTTTAATAAGTATCGTGTACCAATACCGATCTTTCCCATACCGATTGTTCGCCTTTCCCGTTGTAGAGACAACACATCTGATTTATCAAAAACTGGGAACGAAAATACTTATAGAGGTGGCTTTAACCTGATAACGGATTTCTTACGCTAAGTTTCCCAAACTTTTGCCTTTATATGTTATTAAATATATATTTTTTTATTTATATCAAGATTTAAACAAAGATAGAAAAATTTCCTCTGTAAATACCCAAACGCCGTTTTTGTGGTAGGTGATACTAATGATTTAAATGCAAACTACTTAGGTAATACCGTCAATTTAAAAAACCTAATAAAAATACCAAAAACCAAATGAAGATTTACCCTTGAGCTTCGTCTGCACAAATATGCATAATTTTTATTGCCATCTAGTCCCTTTGCCCCTTTTAGGGGGAAGCTACTATTTTGGTTTATTTATTAAAACTCTTTTTAGTTTTAACAATGCATTTTCTATTTCTGAATTGTCTCACTGACCAATTACCAATATGGGTCTTTTTTATCTTGTATCACAAATGAAAAGTGGTAGTCTCTCATAGGGAACAATGATGTTGATGATGAAGTTTTTAATTTCCAAAAGCTGATTAAAGCGAAGAATATAAACTCCTTCCCAGAGAAAAAGGTAAAAAATGTTCTAAAGATAAACCGTGTATTACAAGTAAATTGAGAAAAAAAGTTATTAATTAAAATGAATTTCCTGAAGCATGGTGAAGCGTCCGAAGCTAGCTCACTGCAAAAAGAGGGGGGGGATAATTTTAATTATATGATTATTAAAATTATATTTATATAATTACATCATATATAATTATTAAAAAGAGGTACCTAAGCCTGCTCTTCATATTATAATCATCAAATCAAGTATTGGTTCTCTAATTCCATTTTTTAGAGTTTCAGTTACTATTGAGTCGGGTTGCTCCTTACTACAGTTCGTTACCATGAACTGTTTGATGTATCAACGCCTATTACAACCCGACAATGAACGAAATCGTTTTTCCAGCCGCGATTTTGCAGCCACCGTTTTTCAACATGGCGGCCGATGACGCCGCAAATTATGGCGCGATCGGCGCCGTGATCGGCCATGAACTGAGCCACGGTTTTGACGACAAGGGCAGCAAATACGACGGCGATGGAAACTTGCGAAAATGGTGGACCGAAGAAGATCGCGCGGAATTTGAAAGACGGGCCGAAGGCCTGGTCCAACAGTACAACGATTTTGAACCGGTCGCAGGAAATTTTGTCAACGGAAAACTGACACTCGGCGAAAACATTGGCGATCTGGGTGGTTTGAGCGTCTCGTATGAAGCTTACCGTCTGTCGCTGGACGGCCAGCCGGCGGCAGAAATCGACGGATTGACCGGCGACCAGCGATTCTTTTTGGGTTGGTCGCAAATCTGGCGACGGCTGTATCGCGAACCGGAACTGTTGAAACGTCTGATCACCGACCCTCACAGCCCCAGCGAATTCCGTGTCAACGGAATCGTGCGCAATATGGACGCATGGTACGAAGCGTTTGACATCGACTCGGATGACAAGCTCTACCTGAAGCCGGACGATCGCGTG
>JAAAKM020073195.1:165376525-165426641 GCA_010016025.2 Alatinidae sp. Z8VKAUB7J3 | reverse complement strand
GGCGATCCCAAAGAAAAATGCTGGCCCGTTCACAATTCAGCAGCTCGGTCGCCGTATCGGCGATTTTGCAAAGCAATGCATCGTCGTCATCAAGCCGTTGCCATTCAGTGGCGGCTTTCAAAACTGCCGACAACTGTTCGATGCGTCGCGTGTGTCGTTGGCGAGTTTCGATGCGGTGCAGCGCGGCGGCCAACAACTGGGCCGCTCGATCGATACTGTGAGACGTCTTGCCCGCCAGGCCCTGCTCATTGACCCCCAGCACCAGCGCCGACGCGCTGGGCAGCGGCAGCCCTCCGTCAACCATCGCTTGTTGAGTGATCAACGGTGCGACGTACCAGCGACCATCGGATAACATAGTTCTCATAAGCTACTAAAACGCTGGGGGCAAATTTTATGTCTTTCTAGCTGATAAAATAAGGCATTCGGCGTTGCCTATAAAGAAAGATTGTCAAATTCCTTCATTAGGAGGAACCATAAAAAGCATGCAACATCAAGTCGCAAGGTATATTACAAAAAGGAAGAAACAAATTTCGCTTGAATGCTGTATCTAGAAGATTACACTGTATACTATGGTTCTAAACCTCAACAACTTGGCTTTCCATTTGCCGAAACCCCTATTCCGACTCTCGTGTACTCTCAAAGAGAGTATTTTCATGGCTTATATTTCTTTTCTTTTTGTTCAACTGACTCGCATAAATACAAGGGAAAACCATACTTAGGTTTCCTACTTCTGCTAAACCAAGAGTGAAGCTCTTTACCTTATAATTGGTCAAACCAATTTAGATTCTATTCATCAAGATTTTGCTTGACTAATATGCTATACACCATTGAATCCTTATGAAGCAATTTATAAATTTCTCGAAAATCAGAGCTGTAGTTAGGCATTGCAGCTTGCCAAAAGCCCGTTGAGGTACTTTGGCAAAGAAAAACTGTAAAACTTATAGAATAGGCTCACTAGAACGTTAGTTCAGCTACTGGTAAGAGAGTCTGGATGCCTAACTTGCAATACACGATCCATTCATTTAGACAAATATTGCGGACATAACTCCTGTTTCTCTTTGGTTAAACCATGTTCGGGAAAACTGATCTACATTTTCAACGTACAAATTTCTAACTTACAATATAAGACAACTTTTACCAAGACACCAGGAAACCTTAAAGGGAGAATCCACTGATATTCCTCTCAGATTGCGTATTAATTTTCTGGACTTCTAAAAATTTCATCCGGCCATTTGAAATATCACTTCAAAGATTTAAACAGAAGTCAGCAAATTTCTTCTTTAAGGGGTAAATGACTATATCACTTCCTATACCCTTTTTTTTTTTTTTTTTTTTTTTTTTTTTTTTTTTTTTTTTTTTTTTTTTTTTTTTTTTTTTTTTTTTTTTTTTTTGTACAAAGTGTATTTTATAGGATAGATAAAAAGAGAGAGAAAAAAAAGAGGTGATGTATCCAGAATATTAAGTGTGATTGAAAGCAGACCCTGTTTCACATTCTAAAGAATATTCGGACGTTTTTTGTTTTTTTTTTAGTTCTTTATGTTTCATTACAGGGCTTATAAAGTAAGGCAATGATCTGTCTGTAGTAAGCAATAGTATATTATGAGCTATGGTATAGTTAAGGGCACATATTAACCAAAAGAATGTATTGAATTCAACACGTTTTGAGAACCCGAGGTTGGAGGTTTCAGTCACATCTAAGAATTGTCTGAATCTAGTGTTTTTCCTAAGAATAGTCACAGATATGTTTCCTTTAGCGTTTTTTAGGGGCGGAGGAATGATTGGACTGAGACAGTAATTGTAGGATGTCGGAAGATAGCTCATTTGAATGGAACTGTAAAGATATATTGTCCATTTTGAGTAACCTTTGTTCGACTGTTCGGAAAAATAAGCAAGATTGGTCTGGTTTTAAGCCAAAGACTTGAACAAAATTCTAAGATAGCCGATTTATTAAAAAGCATGGAAAAGCTGTGCTAAAAGCCTCCTAGCTTCTGAGAATATGCTACTACGTGGTTGCATATTCATCGATAAACATGAAGTAACAGTTATAATGTTTTGTAAAGGCAGTTATTTGTAAGCTAGATTTAACTGAGTTTATTCATTGCAGAGTTTTTTTTTTTTAGTTTTCGGTTCTGCCATTAATTATTAGTCGGTGAATCAGCGGCCATCTCTTCAGGAGGAGAGGGGGGCTGAATCTCAAAAGTTTGTTTTTAGGCCTAAATTTTCTAATTTCTCACCTGTGATCTTTCCTATTCTTATGGTGGAAAAGGGCAAGTTAAATTTTAGAGGTAGCTCTTTTGGCATTAGCCGTAATACACGGCTCAAATTTTTCAAACCATCTACCTATAAAGTGATCACAATGTCTCTCTGAATAATTCACCTTTGTCGTAAGTCCTCATTGGAGCTAGCGATGCGGAAATGTATTCCAAGGATACTTCACAGATAAGTCTGGTCAAATATCCGGTATATTTTTATCCTACAGGATTTCCAACCATCTTTTTATCTGTAGAGGTGAAGAGTGTGGACTAGTGCAATGTGTTTTGAGCTTACGTAGGAGCATTGACTCTCCAGTGATTACATTACAGCTTGTGAAGAGAGGCAAATACTGTCCGCCGTTTCTGTTTTCTATGTTAAAAGCGTAACAAGATCCGTCAGCACAAGGCTAGGAGCCTAAGACCTTAAGAGATTGATTTTCCAAAACCCTGAAGGATCCTACAGGGTTAATAGCCATGAATTTTGTTTACTCTGTGATGACTTTCAAGCCAATCAGGTCTGCTCAGTAGATCACAATATCAAGCATGTTTCTGATTTTTCGGGTTCTAAGAGGAGACTAGAATCCTCCACGTAATCAAGATCAGTTAGATCTGAAATCCTGAATAAGAAGACTGCAACACTGAGTAAAATCGAAGAGTAGGCTCATCCATATTCTACTTCAAACTTAAATAGGAATTTGCCAGTTTCATTGCTGAAGACTCAAACTAACCCCACTAACCTGACATAGTATGCCATTATCATTTAACATATTTCAGCTGCATTCAGTCATAATCCAAGATTTTTCAAGGTTTCTGGTGTATGACAGAGTCGAAGGTGACAATAAAGTCCAGGAGCATCAAGATCAGGGGGCAGTTTAACCTTTTAAACTGCCAGATAAAGAAATAGTCATAAAGAAAAGATGTCATAAAGATGTCATGTCATAAAAGATGTCATAAAAGATGTAAAGATGTCATATCATAAAGAGAAGATGTTATCGTAAAAAAAGAAAAAAAAGAAAAACTAGACTAAGCAATCAAGACATACTAGAGTAAAGAGATGAAAATAACGCTATACCACAGAGAAAAAAAAGAAACGAAAACAGCTCCTTCCAATTAGAAAACTGAATTGAAAGGTATCTTCGGGGCTTTATATGGGGTTTAATAGAATTTAATAAGATAAAGTGGATTTATTTGAGCCAAAAGCCAAGGATTGTCTTCGGTATGGGTGGGAGGAGGCAATTGAGAATACAAAGTCATTAGTCCATTCAAAAATATGGCCCTTTTACTGAGCGTGATTTATAATTTGTGGTTTGTAAATATGAATTGACTGGTCATGCCGACTTATCGTTTGCAATTACTTTATTTATTTTTTACTGAACTATTCTTCTTTTTTTTTCAACGGACTATATTTACTGATCTCAGGCTTGAAAAGATTAAAGAACATTGTCCTAAAGCATATAATTTTTTATAGCTTAATAGCCAAAACAGCCAAAACGTTAATAGCCAAATAGCCAGATGCACATTACATGTTGCACGATTACAATTAAACATGTGGACTTGTTCTTTGATGGTTAATTAAATACTTCATGAAAATACAAATTTAGCATGCTCGCTTTTTATGTGTTGTCGCTAATAAAACAGTGAGCCACTGACCTAAATATATACTGTTAAAATTAAAGTTCTGTTTCTGACTTGTAACAGAACTTTCTGGCTTGAGCAGAAGTTCTGGCTTGTACATCCAACTCTCATAAAGCATTTCTCAATTTCAGAACAGATGAGGCAAGGGGAATCGGGTTGGAAGTTACATAAGGGGATTCCCAAAGTGGCATCAGTTGAGAGAGGACAAGCGGGGCATGTAACTCCCATGAATCCCCCTTAAATTTCGAAAAATACATTTCCCCATCTCCATGGATTTTCGTGAATTGACGCCACTGGTTTCCTTCGAGTACACCAATAGTTTTATGATTATTCTGATTCAACTTCAAGTTTTTGAATAATCAATAATTTTTTTTTACAAAACTATTAAATTAATGACCCATGATGAGGTTAACTCGTGTATGGGTTATATAGTCAACAATAAATAAATAACACTATTTCTAAATACCAGAATAAAAAGACAGCTTCTCAACTTTGCACATGGTAACAAAAAACAAAACACCCAATAATTTCAAAATAACGAAGAAAAAAAAAATGAAATAAAAAGAGGAGCCTCCACCCCAAAATTCAAGTTGAATTAATAGTAAATAATTGAAAAAGTCTTTAAACTAATTTTATTATTAACCAGGATTTTATTCAAATTTACAAAAATACGAAATTTATCCTAGTTTTGACGATAAATGATGACAAAACGAAATGTCTCTTTTAATGCTTTGCGGGTTTTTCACAAATAAGAACCCTAAGAAAAACCACAGGTACAGAATCGAGTAGACACTATAGTTGACAATATAATTGTAATCAAGCAAGACATCAGTAAGTAAACATCAACTTTTTTTTACTTTGGGGAAATTGCTCGGCCAGCGGCCTAATGGTTCAATTGCTTTAATCAGCCCACAAGTGTTGAAAGTCGTATCTAATAATACTGAGAGTAGATTCCAGAACACAATTTTTTCAATATACAACAACTGGCAGGTTAACTTGCAACAACACTTTATACTATTTTATAATTTGAAACATTATCTATGTGTTTTAAATCTCGCTAATGAAACGAAATTTTGGCAAAGTTGTTCGAATGTAAAATTGGAACACAGTCATAGAGCAAGACCTCTTCTCTCCACCTCATATAGGTATGTAATTCAGCAAGACTTACAATTAATACTGGACAAATGACTACAGATGAGACATTTTGTATATATGTAAAATTCATATTTTAATTTTAATCTTTTCTGTTTTTAAATTTAAAGAGTCCAGTTCTACTCTATACATACCAATTCATTTATACTCTAGCTCCAATAAAAAAGATTATTCCATGTTTTATCCATGTATTAATCCATGTTTTTGGCGGATATCGTCCACCACACCATGTTGAATAGTTGATGTTCTGTAGCTAGGAAACCAAACCGTCATATTTCGATACAGAGTTATCATTTCTCACGTTTCTGTATTTGAGTTTTAAGGTATTTAACACAAGGTAAGAACTATGTCTTCACCTAGTTTCAATTGGTCTTGCTTTTAGAAATGGGGTTTACTAAAAAAAATAAGATGAATTAGGAAAATGGGAACTTTACTGGAAGCTATAGGCTAGTTTTAAAAAAAGAGTAATGCAAGATGTTTAGCATCAGAGCATCAAATTAACATGCACATGTTCTTCGGTACGGTTGATAGGATTTAGATAAGTTTCTTAGTTTAAAGGGTTTTAAATCGTTTGATTCATTGTAATGTATATTTAAGAAACCAAGCTAAAAACTGGGAAACATAGGATTTTAACGGTGAAAGATGGGTAGCATAAATATGGAGAGATGGAGTTGCATTCTATAGACCCGTCAGTAGTATAGGTCTATTGGTTCTGACAACAGCCCTATCCCATCAATTTCCGGCTCCGACACTTTTTAGATCCTATGTATACACTTATACTCCAGCCAGTGCCATAGAGGGAATACTAGAGCTAATTGGAGTTACCAATCCCTTGCACCTGGTCTGTTGAGCATCTGGTATTGTATAATCGTCCATGTCGTCGATGAAACAATGCCATGAATACAAGCGGCCAGTACTCTCACCATTACTACGACACACATAGCGTTATCTCATCTTCCAGTGATAAGAACATTTCAAAGAAGCATATCTTGCCATGTATTATTTCGCAGTGAAATGGGCCTATACTCCAAGTGACAAGTACTCGGTATCTTGCGTAAGGCTTCCGGTGCTGTATGCATTTGAATGCCAATATATTTGATGTAAAAGAAATTGGAACAAAATTCAAACTTTAGCGTAAGGAGCGAGGTATTGACGATGGGGAGAACCCCCTCATATACGTTATAATTTCTGTTCGTTTTAAGATTTAATGTTGCTCCTTAATTTCAGTTGAAAAAACTTTTTTTATTTAATTTATTTTAAGCTTGAAAGAAGACCAGACAAGGTAGCTTATTCTTATCTTTAGCATTTTCCTTATGCTTATTTTTTGTGTTCAGTGATGATGTATGTTTGTGATTTTGTTTTTCTGGCATTTACACTGCGGTGTAATGTCATCTACAGTCGCTCCAATCACCTAAAAGCTTAGATTTGAATTGTTTTTCAAATGCTGTTTTTTTTTATAGACGGAATTTGTAAGCCGTGCTTTCATTTAGTGTTTTACGAACAAGTAGGAAATAAATGAGCCAATGAACTGCTAGAAAATAGTATTTTCACCACTGCATAGAAAACAGTGTTTTCAACTGCCTGATTCATGTGGTGTTGTGTGCGTAAAAAGGCATATTAAACGTCACTTATTCACTTAAACGTCACAATTTGCAGAGAGATTCAAGCGATTTTGGGGGAAGGGGCATATATACACCGTATATATAATGCCATTGTTATAGGGCCTTGTAAGGTAAAAGACCATGAAAAAGTTTATAGTTCAAATAGGCGGTGTTGTTCTCCATGTAATGACTCCTTCAGCTAGAAGGTTCAGTGGGACGTTGGGCCCAGTCATCATTAGCTGTCACACAACCTTCGTGTTTTGTCTCTCCCAGACTTCTTCATGTAACTATTTAGAGCTGGGTAGACACTGACTGAGCTCACAGAGGCACGCCACAGACTCCTGTTCAAAACCAAATAATCCGAGACACAAGGACTCGAACCAAGATCCTGACAGACATAGAAATGCAAGTTCATGGTGCTAACCACGTGGCTATACAACCACTGGATCGTATCAACTACTTTTATTTATGTCAGTTTTTTCATTAGAAAGTGTTTTTTTTTCAAAATTTTTCAAAAATTTTCGATATTGTGAGTTGGGGCTCACTCTTTACTATGTTGCAGCAATCGCTGTAACCATGATGTCTGACATTTTGCAATGGAACTTTTACTACAAGACATTTATTCTACTTCTAACTTCACACGAAAAATAATTAATGTGTTTAGATAATATTTGTGATAAGTATTAATGAGCAATTTTAATTGCTGTTACGTTCACCTTACAGCCGTAATTACCAACATGGGATGTAGACCCCACCAGTGTGGCATGGTTATAATGAGGGAAAGGTTGATATCAGTATGACAAGTTTTGCGAATGAAGGATGACAGGTCGCCAAAGATCGCCCTTTGACCTATCTATCTAGGGCCAACCACGAAGCATTCGCCCCAAATTGAACAGGAAGAGGTCGTAGGGAAGGATTTAAAGAAAATTGGAATTTATTAGGAGGGGGTAAAGGTGGAAGCTTCGAATCGATTTGGATGGACGAGAAGTATGCTGAACTGTGTTGGCCCCAGGTGGCTTATTGCAACAGTGAGTCGTTAGTAGTTAAATTAGTAGTAGTAAAAATAAACATTTCAGGCTTACATTTTTTGAAAGAAGAATAGGCTAATAAAATAAGTCAATTTTGATGAGTAAATAAAACATTTCTATTCAAGAAAAGGCTGTAATTTTCCATTCTAATTAATTTTAGTTACGCACTTGTTAAATGTTAGCCAGACCCAGATTTACCAAGAGGCCCACAAGGCCCGGACTTTAGGGTGCACAATACCAGGGACGTAATAAATTATCACTGAGTGATTTTTTTCTTAAAAAAACTGGACTGATGCAATTTATCGTTTAAGTGCCAGGTGCAATCCGCCGCCGCACTGCCTATTCACAGAAAAGTTATTTTAAAACAACACAGGAATTCCGTGGCCACTTATACACTGTGATAGAAAAATTGAAAGATGATTAAATTTCGTTAAGTAACTCTCCAAAACGTTCTAAAAGGTTGATTTGTAACAATACTTAACAAAGATTTTCATATAGTACGCATATACGTACCTGCATGTAGGAGGGGGCAGAGAGGCAAAATTAATCCCCCTCATTCTCGAAAAACATCAATTAACGATGGTTAACAGCTTACTTTTTCCTGTTGTAACACCCACTACCCAACCAAGGGATGGTAGTTTTGAGACGAAACTTAAAATAGGCTAAGTAACAATGTTTAGATAAAGATAAAACAAAATGTCGTTATTTATTGTAAATACATTTTAGGGTTGGAATATTGAAGAAGTGAGTGTGATACTCATTCCTTTTCAGACAGTTAAACTTTTTCAATGTCCGTGTTTCCAACGCCATAGCATGGTGTTTCCAGGAAAAGATTTATAATGAGGCAAAAGAAAAAGGCCTGGAATGCTTGAGCAGGAACTCAGGAGGAACTCATCGTCAACTGCTGAAAACTGTGTAAGGACCAAAGATGGTCTATTTTTGCAAAAAGCCTTTGTTCAGCTGTATGTCCTGGGAACTCCTTGCTGGCTCGTCCTTTGTAAGCTTTAACGCTTTGTAAATACCTGATAAAGAGTTTCTGGTCCTTGGCCACCACAGAAAGGACTACTTGCTTTTAACTTGCTGGGTTTGGGAAGTACTAAGGATGAAATTCTTGCAAAAGTTTTGTAAACTTAGGATTAAAAAGTGCAAAACAACGGTCACAGTGTTATTTGCTCTTGAAGAACTGACTAATCGAGTCAATAGTCACTCAGATGAATTTTAACCACAGCCATAGGCAGTGCAAGAGTGCTACATAACTAAAGAGATGTGTGAGCACATTGTATTGTTTATTCATTTTTTTTTAGACCAGGATCCTTCGTATAGAAGGAGTTGTCGTAGAAACTTCGAAAGAGACTTATACAATTGAAAATCATATGATCTACTACTTTATTTATCTTCAATTTAAACAAGATATATTCATTTGTTTGTTGTTATAGGACAGATATCGGAACGCTTATACCTTGCTACCTGCGAAGGCTGAACAACATTAGGGGTATTTGTACATTCACTGCCGCCATCTGTCATATAGACTAGAATAGGGCAATACAGCCCGTAGGTCGTAAGTTAGTCTGAGGACTTTCTTGAAAAGGGATCTGGGGCTCCAAAACCTTGAAAACTTTCTAAAGTTTTGGATAATGAATTTTTTTTTTTATACGGTTCGTTAGAAGTAAAAAAGCAATGAAATTCATTTGAAAAGAATACAATATGAGCTTTTGATACTTGGTTTGGTTTCTCTATTATAAGCGGACTAGTTTTAACTCTTGAATTTATATTCTCCTAATATTTTAAAGACTGGTGTAATTAGTCGATTAATGTCTATAAAGTGCATTTTTGCATGTAGTTCTCATTTTAAGGACTACGTAGTAGCTGATAGTAAATGATACCAATGGAAGATGGATTTCTCCGCACGAAAATATACTTAATGTGCCGTTTAGCGAGAAAACTCTCTGAATTGTATACAAATTCAAATGTTTGGATATGTATAATAAAATAATAATAATAATCAGCTAGTATAATTGGGCTATATCTCCAATGGAACACATGCGAGAAAACTCGTTAAAACGTATACAAACTTACTACAGAAACCTTATGGCGTATTCTTATGGTGTATTACGGAATATAATTGGGCTATATTTCCAATGGAACAGAGGCGAGAAAACTTGTTAAAACGTATACAAACTGACTGCAGAAACCTTATGCCGTATTCAGCTAGTATTTCGCAATTTACACCTAACAACAGTGGAAATATAATAAGGGGATGATGGGCTTCACTCTATATACTAAACTAAAACTACATGACACCACAAAGAAAAAACTAATCTAATCTTAGATTCTCAAAATCCTAAAGCTATGAAAATTCCTGAGATCAGTGTGGAAATATAGAGCTCTTTTTCTCTAGGTTTATGATAGGCTGTGTTTATGTATGTATGTCTTTAGTAATGAGTACTGTTGCTTGTAGGTTTTATCTTGTTCGTTTTTGCACGGTCCTTTTGTACAAATAAAATGCTGATTATTTTTATTATTCGAATTTAATCAATTAAAAAAAAAATGGTATTTCCTGATTTTGTCTCTTTTTGCAACCAAAGATGAGTAATTTGTTTTTTACAACACAAACTATTTAATATTTGAGTCACTTCTGCCCTCCTTAAGGAATAGCATTAGCCCCACCCCTTTCAACAGGTCTTGTACTTAAATTATTAGTTATTTCCTTGCTGTTTAACACTTGGCTCAGGAATTATTCTCAGATTACCAAATATTATATTCAAATTTAAGTTTAAATAAAACTTTTAATAGGCTTAAATATTAAACTTTCGACAGAATCTTTTTCTCAGCGGAGAACCTACTTGTTTCATTTTTTTTTACATTCCAAATACAAAAAATAATGTGATGGTTATAATTTAAAATTACCGAGTTACTCTCATCCTCTTCTTAGGGATAGAAAGCCCCTAACTCTAAAAACTATATTTTCAACTTCCGATTGCTTTTGTTAGATATTCACTTGTAAAAATTTTAAGGGATGCAATGACTGGCCTGCGACAATATGTGGCTTTTGAGAGGTAAAGGATGAAATGATTAGCCTGTGACAATATGTGACCTGAGGGGGATTAAAGATTTAAATGATTAGCCTGTGACAATATGTGGCCTGAGTGGGATAAGGGATGTGATGAGTGGTCATGATATTATACGGCCCAAGAGGGATAAAGAATGAAATGAATAGCCTGGGACAACATCTGAACTGAGTGGCATAAGGAATGTAATGGGTCAGTGATAATATGTGGCCAAAGAGGGATAAAGGATGAAGACAGAACAACTGATCTGTGACTATATGGCTGTTAGCCGCTGTGAATTCATTGTCGGTATAAATGATTTCCTACTGATGAACGACATACTCAGTTTATGAAGAGCTTGCCTATTTTTGGAGATCTTAGCTAAATAAATTTTTACAGACAAGCTTCCAGAAACTTATTTGACGGTTCAAAACAGGCCTACGGGATAAATCATGGGAAAAAAAAATACTGGATTCGAGTTATTTTGTTGTTGTGGCTTTAAGTAGTAAACTTGGTTAAATTAATCCAATGAATGAATGAATGTGAATGAAGTCTAATGATTCTATTGAACCCAAGGAATTTTTTGGATGGAAACAGTTTTTCGTCTATAGTAGGCCTATGTGGTTGCCATCCAGCACCATCGCTCGACTATAAAGATATTGAGGTTCTCGACTGCAATAACTTAAAAAGCTTTATGTTGCACAACATGAATTTCGCATGAGAGGAAAAACCTTAAAACCATTTGGGGTTTTTAATTGGTTTGGACGAACAATTTTTCTGGTTTTTAACCGACCTCCGAAATAAGACGAAACAATTTTTGATATAAAAGATACCCGATTTGAGCAATTTCTGTATTTTAGAAAAGGTAATTTCACGGATCTTGAAAAAAAATAGAATTTTTTATTTATTTTGAGAATAAAACATAGAAAAGCGGATTGAAATAGGCAATTGTGCATATGTCATTCGATAGGAGTGTTTATAAATAAGACATCGAAAAAGTACCATGTAACGTATTTTGAATTACAAGAGCTCAATTCGGTTCTCTGCATCTACTAAGCAATTTTTATTTGTGAATCAAGCAAAAATGTGTGCTTATATTTGTGCTACTGTGCTACCATACCTTAATGCTGTTAAAGAATAAGACATCGCCGTGTACCTACAGTAAAAAGAAAGTATTTTGAGGAAGTAGACATGAATTTGTGAAATCACTCTTGTTTAGTGGCTCGGTCAGCATAAGCTTCACAGTTGAGCTGGCTGTCGGCGTTATCCCCGGGGAAGCATTCCAAAACGTGGTATCAGCAAGCTTCACAAGTCGTGACGGCACCGATCCCAATGAGCGGGATGGTTCAGATCCGGGAAGTAACCAAAGCGATGGCAATCTCAACAACTACAACGAAGATGCAGGATCACAAACCATCACCGTTGCAGATCCGATAGCCATTGACAAACGGTTCCATCCCGACCCAGCTGACAATACCTACACCATTGGCGATATCGTCACTTACAGAGTCACCGTCGCGCTCATCGAAGGAACAGTCCTCGACCTGGTGGTCATCGACGACTTGCCCGTTGGCGTTCGCTTCCTCGACGCGGTGGTGGGTGTTGGCAACCTGGGCATCACCCATAACTTCATGCAACCACCACAACAAGTGGGACAAATGCTGACCTTCGACTTCGGTAACCTCACCAATCCGGCGGATGGCGACACCACCAATGATTTCGTCACCATCGATATCCGGGTTGTGGTGGAGAACGTAGGCGGCAACCAAGATGGAACCATTCTGGGTAACAATGCATCCTTGAGTTTCACTGGCCCAATGGGTACCGAAACTCGGGATTACGATGCCGATCCCATGACGCCAGGCGTTCAACCGCTGGAATTGATTGTGGTCGTTCCCGATCTGATGATCGACAAAACCTCGTCAACCAATATAGCCGCACCGGGTGAGGTCGTAGACTTCACGCTAACGGTGATGCATACCGCATCCAGCACGGCCGATGCCTACGACATCGTCTTGACGGACACCCTGCCCGTCGGCCTTACTTACGTGCCCGGTTCTGCAAGCGTGCCGCCGACCGTGGTGGGGAATCAGTTGATTTTCACCATCGCTGCACTGACCTTGATCGACGGCCAAACGACAATCAACTATCAAGTGACTGTAGACCTCAACGCCCCCCTCGGCACGCTTGTCCAAACTGGCAATGTAAAATTCAGCAAACTCAGTCAAAAATACACCGATTGACCACCCATCCATAATAAGGTGATGAAATGTTGCCAATAACACGTGCAGATCGTGGGAGACTTTAACTAATTCAAAACGGAATAGTGGTCCGGAGCCTAAATCAAATGGCTCTTCAGCAAGATCAAATAACTTTTCTTCTACCACTTTCTCCCACTCAGACCCTTCCTGTTTCGATATGTCGCTGCAATCAAGGGAGATAGAAATGCTGGGCTTTACAATTTGGCTGGGGAGCTCGTTTTCATGGGCAATAGTGGTACGAAGCACACTGTGACGATTAACAATATTTTGTATCGCATTGCTCACGATATTGGGGTCGAGATTCTCGCCTTTTAAGCAAAATGCAACGGGTATGTTGTAGGCAGTACTTTGCTTTTCTGTATTTTGGTGTATCCACATTGACAATTGTTGATATGTCAGCGGTAGTTGAACATTGACCTGGGATTTTTTTCTCAATAGTTCTGCAAGTTTTTGTTTTTTCTCTTGCAGGGACATTTGATTCTGTTCTTCGTGTTTCATCTAGATCCCCTCAACTGTTACGAATCTCAAATACGATGTTATTGATAATTTGGCGATGGTGTTGGTTGATGTAGAAGTGTCCACCGGAAAATACTTTATGGCTGAAATGACTGTTGCAATGGTGCAACCAATCATCCAGGCAGTCATGCGATACCCTTGGGTCACTATCTCCACCATATACAGCTGTAGGGATATTTGTCGCTTGTGGCGGATCCACTCTATACCGCTCACATGATGCAAAGTCCGCCCTCAGTATTGGAATCAAATACATCATGTATTCAGTGCTTGCGAGGCACTCTTTAGGAATGCCTTCCAATTTTATGACACCTTTCAAAAATGCTTTTGTGTCTAACTCATGCAGCGGTTCTTCTTCGATATAATGTGGCGGTGGGGATTGTAAACCCCAAGCATAGGGTTTTCAACCCTGAGGATTTTGATAGGACTGTTTTCCTTCTTCCCGGCCTTTACATTCTATAAATGGTACCCAAAGTAGTCAAGCCATAAAATATCAATTAGGCATAAATATTAGCTTTAGGCTTTATTAACATTACAACAAAGAGAAAATATTTAAAATATGATATGTTTTCAGTAAAGCGTAAATGACGCTTTGACCTTTGGAACGCTTAGAGGGTTAATGCTACTCTTGTTTGTGGTAATTTCCGTTCTTTTAAGTTTGTCTTGATTGTTCGTTCCTTTTGGGTTTATTTTATTCACTGATAGTGATTTCTGTTCGTTTTAAGGTTTTCTGTTGGTATTCGGTTTAATATAGCTCTTTACTTTTCTTTGAAAATTCAATTTTTGAAAAAAAATTAGTCATTATATGTTCGTTCTTAATTGGTGCTGTATTTTTGATTTGCTTATTAAAATAATGGAGACAATATTGTGTTCGGTTTCTCTGTTTAGATTTTAAGAATTAAGACATTGTCTTCCTATATCTGTTTTAGACAAAATCTGACAACAAATTTCAATTACATTTTTAAGAGATTGGCAGAGGGAATACTATTCAAATAAATGTTGGACAATTCACTTAATTTTTGAGGTTCTTTAGGGCTGAAGCCATCCTAACTCCTACCATGTTAAAACCTTAAAAAAAATGGAAGAATCTTTTAGTGTTATATTTCGTTTTCACCGCTTGTTTCTTTGAATAAACGTATTTTGAGCTCATTAAAAAACAGTCGTAATTTTTAGCTTGAAAAATAAACTAAAAAAAAGCATCAAAAAATCAATGCATCAAGATTTTTTTTATCCCGTCGAGGCTCCCTTAAATAGATATATTTATTCCAACAAAAATAAATATACATACAATACTAATAATCAGAGAAACAACCAACCTATTGGTAAGGCTCTATGGTCGAACGTTTTCTAGCTAGCAAATGAAGCACGCAAATGAAGATAAAGGGAAACTTTTAAGCATACAGTTCAAGATGGATCACAAAATTTAAAATTTCTATTACAAGGAGGGCAGCCAAGAAAAAAAATCTTTTCTCGCTAGCAAATGAAACACGCAAACAAAGAAAAAAGAGACATTTTTCAGCTTTCGGTTCAAGATGGGGCATAAATTTTTAAATTCCTGCTACAAGGAGGGAACTAGGAACAATGAACATTTTCTTGCTAGCAAATAAAACGCGCTAACAAAAAAACATTAACCTCTTTTTCGCTTTCATTTAATATGGGTCATGAGTATTGAATTTATTAATATAAGGAGAGTAACCAGGAACAAAGAAACAATTTGTCGCTAGCAAATTAAACACGCAAACAAACAAAAAAGAGAAACTTTTTAGCTTTCGGCTCAAGATAGGTCATAACCATTAAAATTCCTACTTGAAGCAGGGCAACTAAGATCAATAAACGTTTACTTGGTAGCAAATGAAACGCACTGACAAAGGAAAAGTAAACCTTTTTTGGTTTTCATTACAATTTGGATCATGAATATTAAATTTCATACTATAAGGAGAGTAAGCAGGAACAAATAAAGTTTTCTCGCCAGCAAATGAAACACGCAAACCAATAAAAAACAGACACTTTTTTGCATTCAGTTCAATATAGGTGATGAATATTATATTTCTTTCTATAAAGAGAGTAACCAGGAAGAAAAAAGTTTTGTCGCCAGCCAATGAAACATGAAAACAAACCAAAAATAAAATGTTTTTAGCTTTCAGTTCAAGATGGGTCATAAATTTTAAAATTCCAACTACACGGAGGGCAACCAGGAACAATGAATATTTTCTCAGTAGCAAATGAAACGCGCTAAAACCGAAAAAGCATAACGAAAAAACGACGAAAAAGTATATCGGTCATAAATATTAAATTTCTTGCTATAAACGTTCAATTAGAAAATTGTTTCCAGAAATTGATCACTTTAAAAATTTAAGCCTCCCTGGAAACTTATGCCCGTCCCTCAACCTGGAAATCTGGTCAATATGAAATAGAATATAATATGCCTCTCAACATCGTTTTACCAGAAAGAAAGATATTTTGACAGTTTTAAACATGAATGATATAAGGTGACCTTCCCCAATGGTTCCAATCAACTGTCAAGTCTTCCGTAAAGAAAGAATTTTGGGTTTTTAATGAGAAAACCAAATTTATCTGATTGTCAGCAGGGGACAGGGCTAGGAGAAGAAATCCGTTTAAATCTAATGCGTATCAGAACCCCCCCCCCCTTAGAAAATTTGGAAATTATGACTTGAAAACGGCTTCTTTTTGGATCTTCTTCCTCCTTTAACTTTCTTCTTTAGCTTTATTTTCCCAGGGATGATTATGTCAACTGTTATTAAAACAAAAAACGTAATATTTATTCATAAAGATTTTCCATCAATCCTAATAGCCTTTTCAAGTAGCAAAAACAGTGTCACGCATCAATATAGGACCGTTTTCAGCATTTTTCTACTGGGGACCAATATAATTGCCATTATTGGGATCAAAGAGTCCAACAAGTGATGATGATTATGTAGTAGTTCAGTTTAACCTATCAAAAATCCTTAAGAAAACCTCTCATTCCACGCTATTGCACTTTTTGGTTTTATTTTTTAAATGGACATTAATGGGCCTTTATAATAAAACCATTACAAACTAAAAACTGTGCATAAATAATCAAATAAAAACTCAACTCGGTTTGAAGATTAGCGAAAAAAAAAAAAAAAAAGATCCAGAAATTATACTAAATATGGAAATGAGCTATTGACGGCGAGTAGTAACATACGTCTTATGAGTCTACAGGGTTGCCAGATGGGATTTACAAGAGAAGGCCAAACAGGTGACAAATTCAGGCCAAAATGCGCTTATAGTTCACTTATAATCAGAATGAAAAAAAATTGCAAAATAAATAACAACTTAAAAAGAAAGCGGAATGAAAGGTAAATAAATTGACAAGACGGCCCTTGGACATAGGGCCGAATTATTCACTGAATTAAGTTCAGCTGTCTTCGAAAAATTTCCGTTGTTTCCAAGTTTTGTTTGTCTGGTTCAGTTTAGTCTCTGATAATAAAAACTAACGTACTCTAGCATTAACTAGTAAAATAAAAAAGCTCAAAATCATACTTTCTTATTTCTTGTAATTTGCTTTCCTTAAGCTCTAAAATGAGGGACGAGCTTGAACCAGAGAACATTATTTTTCCCAGAAACTAGTTTGGATTCTCTTTAAAGACAATTGTTTGCATATGCTAATTAGAGATATTTTTCAATTATGTATATTTGCTACCCTACTTTAAGTAAACCAGTCATGTCTTAACTATCCTCTAATATTAAAAAATGTCGAAAAAGAGCCATTTTCAGATAATTTCACGCTTGATAAAAATATCAACACTTTTAATCAAATCCTGGTTTAAATGACTTGAGATAAATTTAGTTCAAGCTTAGACTAAATTTTTCCCTTCTGCAGGGTAATTTTGCGATGTCAGTTGCGTAATTTTTTTATCTACTCTATTAGAAAGCGCCTAAGACTCGTTTCAATTCAGTCGCCTACTTTCGTTGGACAAAATAATAGGTCATTTATGTAACTGTATATTTACCTCATTGCTTTAATTAGACTGTCTCCAGTTAAGTCCTTTTTCCCTGACAGACATTCTTCCATTATTTGATTCCTTATTGTTGATAATTTCTGTTTCTCCTCTTCCATCTTTTCATATCCAAATTCCTCTACTTTCTTATCAAACACTTCCCGGAACGTCAGATAAAGAAAATTATCTGCTTTCAACCACTTTCGTAATTTTTCTGTTTGAGCAGGGGACAATTTCTTTTTCTTGCTTTCCACTAATTACAAACCGGTTTTACACGGAAAAAATCAAATGCGACTTCTTTTGTTGAGAGCCAACACTAGCGCAATCAATGTCCGATCAGAATAGTCGGGGTAGAGCATAAGTCAAGATAAACAAAGGAAGCGTCAGTCCCCGTTCACCTAATCCCCGCAGTTTAAGGGAGACTCCATGCAGGTACAACGGCGCTTGCGACTGGGAACTGCCCTTCTTCTGCTTGCCTATTTGTGTTACTTTAAACAACTAAAAGCAGTCCTTTCACTCAATCCAAATCACTGTCAAAATCAGAATAATAACCAAGCCAAAAGACTGTTCCTTTCACTAGGTAAAATAATTCATAAAAAACTTGCCAAACAGCTTCTTAATATCCAGAAAAAAGAGCTATTTTTCACTTATAATGTATATTCCAAAACTACACGGTTAATCCGGCTTAAACACAACCTGTTGTTAACTGGCCAAATACCAAAAGAGAACTGTTGTAAGTTCTACCCTGGGAACGTTTATATAGAAAGGGTGATTGTATAAACTTTGGAGGGGGCTCATTCGATTGGTAATCAGAAGTTCTAGTACCCTTTTTAAGTATGAGTGATCTGAGAATGGATACTCCCCCCCCCCACCACACAAACTTATTTTTCCGAAATACATATGATAAAAATTTTGAGACGGCCATTTGTGGTCTTGAAAACCTCGAAAAAGGCTCAGTCGATTAGAATCTGAAAGGGCTGATGCCCTTTTCAACTGTCAAAAGTGTTTGGAAGGAAACTAACCCCCCTCCCACGTGCACCATTTCTCCAAACACATCCAATCAGAATTTTGAGATAACCATTTGTTCAGCATAGATGAAAGGTCTGGAAATTATGTCTTTTAGGACGACATCCCCCCCCACAGCTCTCAGGGCAAGGGTTGTAAATTATGCCCTGGGGGCATAAAAGGTTTATATAGAAAGGGTGATCATATAAAACCTAAATATTGATGCTCTTGCCCACGAATCAGTTCGGATTTGCACATAGGAGGGGGGGGCCTTCGAGCATGATCTGAAGGGACCAATTATCTTAAAATTCACTTTGTCGTCTCAAAAATACATTTTGGACGCATAACATTGAGGCACACGTTCACGATATTAGCACTCAACTTGCAATTGAAAGCGCAAATTATTTATATTTGTAGGCTAAAATTGAATCGTCCATTTTTTACCGAAACTCTAGGGGAATTTAGCGGCTAATTCTAATTGCCAGGAAAGTATAGACCTGATTGATATAACATGCCCCACTTGTTTGGTTACTTTTATACATGAGATGACATTACAAGGTCGGTCGTTAACATTTTTTAGTAAATGAATTTGAATCTTATAGAAATACTGGAATTTTTTTGCTAAAAAAGTCTTATTGTGTTTCAGTTAAGTGGTCAAAGCCCGGAATCTCGGCTGACATCTGGGCCTGTCCAACTGCCAGGAGGACTTCAGGCTAATCAAGTAACCGCGTCACCTGTGGGCATGACGAAAGATTGGCATACATCTGTATCAGCTGACCTGCGTAATCATTTGGTTCAAAAATTGGTTCAAGCTATTTTTCCGGCTCCTGATCCCGAATGCATGAAAGACAGGCGTATGCACAATCTTGTGCAATATGCAAGAAAAGTTGAGGGTGATATGTATCGACAAGCAAACACGAGGTCTGAGTATTACCATCTCTTAGCTGAAAAAATCTACAAGATTCAGAAAGAACTTGATGAAAAGCGCCAGAAGCGGAAAGAGCAGCAGGCCTTAGTAAGTCAGCAGACTGGAACAACGCCAGAGCCGCCAATGATTCCACAATCGCCCATCCAACAAAATACTGGAGCTATGCAGAATCAGCCTCAGACTAGACCTCAAACTTTCCAAAATCAAGTGAGCCAACAGCGCCCTAGTATGCAATCCATGCAGCAGCCCGACGGGTGCCGCTGGCTCGCCCGACGGATGCGGAGAGCGAGACCAGGATTCTTGGCGGCAATCGACCGGCGTTCGAGCAGGTTGTCTACATCGCACAGTAGATCGGTGGCACTCCGGTAGCGGTTCTCGGGCTCAAGGGCCATCGCCGTGCCGCAGACGATCGCGACGTCGGCTGGCACGCGCGGATTGCTCTGACGGAGCGGCGGTGCCTTGCCGACGAGGATCTGCTGCTCGATTCGCTTGGCGCTGTCGGGATCGCAGAAGGGCGCTCGCAGCGCGAGCAGTTCGTACAGGGTCACGCCCAGCGCGTACACATCGGTACGCACATCGATGCGCGCCTGATCGCCAAGCACTTGCTCGGGCGCCATGTAGGCCAACGTTCCCAGCGCCGCACCGCTGCGCGTCATGCCGACACCGTCCTCGGCGCGCGCCAGGCCAAAGTCCAATAGCTTCGGCCGCCCGTCGCTGCCCAGCATGATGTTGCCGGGCTTGATGTCGCGGTGCAGGATCCCGTTCTGATGCGCGTGCGCGAGCGCTAGCGCAACGTCGCGCACGATGCGGATACAGGCATCGACCCAACCTGACGACAGCAGCGCAGCCCGCTCCGAAGAACCCGCGTCTACCCGCTGCAGTTTGGCGGAGAACAGGTCGCGCCCGTGGAGGTCGGCGGCCTTGCGGTTGCTCAGGCGAACGAGGATCTGGGCGAGCGACTCGCCCTCGACGAACTCCATCGCGTAGTAGCGCAGACCGTCTTGCTCTCCCGAGGCCAGCACCTGGGCGATACCCGCGTGGTGCAACCGCGCCAGCGCGGCGATCTCGTTCTCGAACCGCTGACGCGACTGCTGGAACGGAAGCATGTCCGGGCGGACCAGCTTGACCGCGACGCGGCGGTCCAGGTTCTGATCGCGGGCCTGGTAGACGATGCCCATACCACCCTCGCCGACACGCCGTTCGAGTTGGTAGGACCCCCCTAGTCATTCCCGAAATATTACAGATATGCTATTTGGATAGCCTGAACATGCATAGTGTCTTTCCAACACTCTGGAAATTTCGGCTCGATCCTCCCAAACTGTTCCCGATGGATTATAGAAATGCTATTATTCCGTATATGAGGAGTGGCTGCCTCTTCCTCCCTTACTCCCTGATTTTTAATGTAAAGTTTACGAAGTTGCATAGGGAGCAAAGAACGGTGTTGTCCCATGACTCTTTTCATCTCTTTAAAAGCCACTAAATCACAGAAATTACGATCGGTTCGGCTCGGTCTTCCTAGAATGTTTATGGCGTCACAAAGCACAGTGGAAAGTGGCACGACATGGTGAGGCGGGACAGAACAGTGTAGCGTCGTGGCAGGAAAGATCCTCGTGGCAAGCTTCATCAAAAAGAGAAGAGTTAAGGGGGTTGTCCTTCTAAATCCAAAGACACAATATGAATCAAGGTTGTCATAGTGTGCATACCTTAGGGGGATGAAGGGGGAAATGTGCATCGAGGTTCTCATGGTGTGTATCAGTTATGGGGATGAAGGGAAAACTTTAAGGTACAGTTGTAGAGAGGAAGGTGAGGTTGAAAAAGTGAGATTTAAATTTGGGGTTTGGAGAGGAGGAAAAATTTCTGTTTTCATGTTATACAAAAATTACGTTTTGTACTATAATATCTTCTTTGACTTTTAATCTATGCTCGGTAAAGCTGTTCGATCCTAAAATTTTATATTGAGTGAGGTCTTATGGATTGTTTACTAGGCCAAGATTCTGATAGTTTCCCAAGAATGTACTAAAGAAACGACATGTGTGCCTGAACAAATCAAAGAGCGCTATGCGCAACTAGTCTTCCAACTTTTTTAGTATACATCAGGGGTTGTTTAGGAGGTCGCACTGAAACTTTAAAGGAGTATTAGAATATCAGCGATTAAAGTTGATTTCCAACTTTTGACTTGAAGTAATTTCTGTGCGTTTTAAGTTTTAATGTCGCTCCTTACTTTCAGTTAAAAAAACTCGTTTTTTTTATTTAATAAAGATACAAAGTGAGCTAAACTAGGTTTGGAGACAGGTTTTGCTCACTTTAAAAAGGGCGAAATATAGTTTTTCATTTGTGACTAATCCCTACAATTACTGTTAACCATAGATGTTTGGATGTGTTGATGAGATTTATTGTTTTGTAATTGGAGCAGATATTGGCACAGTGAGAAGTGTCTGAACAATAGAGGATAGCTACCACTTTTGGGCAACCGTAAAGCGAGGGGCTAGGTAAACGCATTACAATTACCAAGTGATCATTATGCAAAGAAAAATGTACGGGACCATATTTTTTTTTGTCGTTCTTCTGACGTACTTTAGGCTTTTCTGGAGAAAAAAAATACATTATAGTTCTAATGATGACAACCGTATATTTTAAATATATATTAATATTCAATTTTAAATATTATTAAAAACTGGCTTTTCTGGAGACAAAATTTACATTAGAGTTCTAATGATGACAGCCGTACCAATTTAATATTGCGTAGTCACTCGACTGAGTGCAGTCACAGTCTGCAAGTGGATCACCTATCAGTGGATTAGAAAATAAATATCAGCCTTTTATGCTTTTATATTTTTAGCAGTAAAACACACAAAATACTTTGGAATACCTTGGAAAAATACATTGGAAAACAAACAAAATACATTTTAATTTTTGAGATCCCACATTTTCTATTTCATTTGCCTAGACGGAATCTTTTAAAAAGGGTACTACTCCTCCTGATCCCTAAATGGCATCCTCCCAGCTTATGTAAATGCAAACGTGGTGCTTGTACAAAAATGTGCGAAATATGTTTTTTTTAAAGCTGAGATTTCATAATTTCTTTAATTAGAAAAAATCTCTTCCTAGAGCCATACCCTCCTCCAGAACTTAAGCGACACCTAAGCTTATTTTTCATATGACTAATTTTGTCTTGGAAAACCTTCACACTTTGTGAACTTTGTTTATTCTTCATTCTTCTTCTCGTTTCTTCATTCTTTGCTTACAATTTTCAATTTAGGATATTGTACGAAAGATGAATCGTCTTGGTATGCTAATTGACTTGAGCCATGTTTCATCAACAACCATGCACGACGCCTTGACTGTTTCCCGTTCACCTGTAATTTTTTCCCATTCTGGGGCAAGATCCGTTTGTGATCATCCACGGAACGTTCCAGATGACGTATTATTCCGTTTGGTAAGCATAGTTTGGTTCAACGTATCACATTTGTTGAAAAATTTTCTTTGCAAGGATTTCTTTGAAAACTCTGAAATGCGATCGTAATTCAAACTGAAAAACAGTTTAAAATGTATGATTCCAGAAAGGCAGCATTCATATGAAAAAAATAGCAACTTTCAAATAAGAAATAGCCAAAATAAAAGTATGTATCTCGCACTTATCTAATGTTGAACTTATTACTTTAAAAATAACCTTTTAAGAGCGGACTTCAAGTAACCTGACACAGGGAGTCCTAGGATATAACAGTCAAACAGTTCGTGGTAAAGAACTGTAAGTAAGGAGCGACCCGGCTCAATAGTAACCAAAACTTAAAAAACAGAATTTTGATACCAAAAGATATATCAAAAGAATGGGCTTATCGGGCTGATTCCAAATATATAAGTTTTATTAAGTTAGTCTTACCCATCAAATACTACGAGTCTGAGAAAATTTGTCCAATTTTTTAAAAGGGGGAAAGTCCCCCTAGAAGTCATAGAATTTTATTGAAAGTCAAACCATCAGATTCAGCGTATCAAAGAACCTTACTAAGCTCGTATCTGCACGCGGGAGTGTTACCTGGGAGGATCATTTCATTGAGGAATTCATCAGGAGGGAAGAGAATTTCCATGAAGGGGGCACAGGATTTTCTAGCTCCAATTTTGCGCGCAAGGTTGTTCCTTCTGGTGATTTGTCCTCTTTACATCTCCCCCTCTAAATTAGGGAATGTGAATCAAATCGCTTTTTGGTTGTTATATGTATAGCAATATAGTTGGTTTTTCTCTTGAAATGACTTCATCCTCTCCCCCATCAAATAAAAATCCTTTTCAGGGCGGGGTCCCGTTTTTTCTGGTTGGTTGTTTTGTGATGACCTACTCCGTCTAAAAAAGTTCCTTTAGTGTCGTAATCCTATCAATAGTTGAAAGCGTTGCTTTATTCTCACTAGTGATTGATTTGTTTGGAAACTTTCAGTCCCATCTGCTAGAAATTGCATCTGCTTAGAAACGCGCGTCCAGTAATGACGACATAGGTGGTGGGCAAGACGCAGCAACACTCGGCGTTCTCGGCGTCCGTTATTTCTCTTGACGGTTTCGGCAGTTGATTAGAATCCATTTATTTGAATAAGTGTTGTAACCGAAATCTTGGTGACCAATTTTTCGTTATTGTGCTATTTTGTTGGGATAGTTCAATCAAAAATGGAGTTGCTTAAAGTTTTGAAAAGAATTCGAAAGGATCTGAAAATGAAGAAGCCTAAGTTAAATTATTACAGTTTTGATTCAAGGTAGACTGAATACAGGGAAATAGCCTATTTTCACTTTCAGTATCATTAGCTTATAGTGGCTGTTAATATAGATGCATAATCAATTTAATTAGTAGATTCTACAGTAGAAGCTCTTTTTATTTGCTTTTTTTTCAGGGAAACAACATTGAAAGGCTTCGGCCTTTCAATTCAGCTGAAAAAATAGTTATAATAATAAAAGAAAGAGAAAAGAACTAAGCTGTCGCAAGATTATACCATTAAAAGAAATGTCATGTGGTTTTTTTTTTTACCTAGAGCAAACGATTATCGCTGGGATTTTAATTGGAATAAAGTCGTACAGTTACCCCATTATCCCGAATTTTATAAAATTTTTGTTACTCAGTCAGAAACTAAAACACTCTGAATTTACTAACTAGCTCAGTTTGCTGTACTCAAAAGTGCTTTTACTAAATTTTTGATAGTCACTTGGTAAGTAAAACATTCGGAATTTATCAACTAGCTCAATTTGTTGTGCTCAAAAGTGCTTATATTAAATTTCTAGTAGTTGGTCAAGAGCTAAAACACTCAGACTTTGCAAACTAGCTCAAAAGTTTCCTCAAAACTAGCTCAAACTTTGTTGTGCTCAAAAGTGTTTTTATTAATTTTCTTATGCGCAGTCAGTAACTAAAACACTCGGAATCTATCAGGTAGCTGAGTTTGCTGTGCTCAAAAGTGCTTTTAGTATATATTTATACTCAGCTAGTAACTAAAACACATCTGTGAGGAACATGGTTTTTGGATTTTTTTTTCTATACAGCGGTCCCATTGGTGCCCTGTGCCAGGTTATCGACCCTAGTTGGCATATTATACGTTTTCGATCAATATTAGTTGTGCACTGGAATGACATAAGAAACCATTTTCAATGAATAAGTATCATATAGTTGCCCACATTTTGATAGACATAACTTTGTAAAATGTACATCCTAAAAATCTTGGCCAGGACAAAATGCAGTGCTCTTAAATGAGAGGGTGCTAGACTAAGAATATTTTATGGAATGTGGTCAAAGAATTGCGTCGATGCGAAAGAAGTCACAAAACTCTTTTTGTTGGTTGCAGTGACCGAGATCAGTGTGCTTTTTTATGCAGGTGTGGCTGGAAACTGCTGGCCAATGGTACGCCGCTGCAAACCTGGTCAGAGCGCACAAGATTGGTTCCCCGACTGCAAAGGGCTTCAGAGACCCATAGCCTGCCAGGGTCAGTGTCGGCGCCAAAGACATCGACGACGACCCCTCTGCCTCGTAGCACAATTGCGCGATTGCCACCGAAGCTCAGCTGCGCGGCTGTGATCTATGGTCAATGGTTTCATTCTCTTGGTTTATTTAGTCGGGTATTATACCTTGCGTTTTGAGAGGTGAATAGTTCTACTTCTATCTCTAAAACCTTGACTTGATGAAAAAAAAAACTCACCGTATATGAGAGGCACTTTTTTCTCCTCAATCCCTCGCTCTTTACACTGATGTTTTAAGTCTTGAAAAAATTTTATTGATACTTTAAAAAGCTTTTTATCCCAAATAAACAATCTTTTGTTTCTCGAGTCGTTCTTAAAGGATTAGTACAAAAAGTAAAGATCGAGGAATTGAGGAGAGGGCATACCCCTCGTTTTAAGCTTTAATGTTATAGCCTACACCTACCTTAATTTCAGGTGAAAAATTCCTTTATTTAGTTTCTGATTAAATCATGTCATGAAATCCCACAAACCCATTAGAATTTTCTTTGAAATTCGCCTCCCCCTAAAAACTTTATTTTTGGTATGAAATTTTCCCCTTGAAAAATTCCCTTCCTTGCAATTAATTGCTCCCCGAGAAATATCTGTATTTTTCTCATCAGTAAATACCTTATGCAAACAATGAGCAAGTTTTATAACTAACACACTTTCTCCCTTGGGATTTAGGTGGTCATATGATCCGAAAAGGGCATAGTTATTGGACCTTTGAACTATATTGAACAAAATGTCAATCTCCAAGTTTTGATCGGACGATTTTGAAAAAGGGGTATGGGAGGGGACCTAGTTGCCCTCCAATATATTTGTTCAGTAAAAAAAAGCAATAGAACTTTTGATTTCCGTTCGAATGAGCCCACTCATTTGATGTTCTAGGAACACAGGATCAAAAAGACCACCCCTGGGAGGGGGAGATACGCATCCGTGATCTTTCTTTTGGCAAAAAAAATTACAAAATTACACTTTTTCAAACAGTTCGTGGTAACGAACTGTAGTAAGGAGCGACCCGGCTCAATAGTAACCCAAACTCTGATTGTGTGCTTGCATACTAAATATCATCCAAATGGTGAGGTGGAGCATAAAATACGATGGTACATATTGTTGGCACTATAATATCGTACTATTCTTTCTGCATTACTGAGTCGTTTAATTTAAGTAAATCCATTCAAATATTGAAATAATAATAATAGACCTCTATTTCATGTGTTGCTGTTAGCGTTTTCCGAAATTATTATAATTCGTCCTGCTAATATAAGATATGTAGTTGGTTCTTAACGGAAAGCTCACGTTTTTTGGAATTGATAGTAATATTCAAGTAAGAGACAAAGAATAATCGAAAGTTGGATAATATATCAAAGTAATGAAATTAAGTAAAGTAAGAGAAAAAATGTTCAAAATTAAAAAAATGTGTATTAAAGTTTTTCCTTGCACGAAAAAGTAACAATCAATACAATAATAAAAACAAACAAATTGAAGAAGATAAGTAATCGATTTCTCGTCCTCAATGATCAAGGAAAAGAAGAATTTCGAATGGCACAAGTAAAAGTAACACTCCCTGATAGTTAATGTCACATTCACGGAGTTCCAGAGCAGAACAAACTTGAGAGCAGGGTTTCCAGATTGCTGGAACGGTCGGAGGCCAAATATTTTGCGGTTGACGGCCAAATGCGGCCAAATTTTTCAGCAGGTTTTTGGGGCCAAATTCGACCAAAAAATTCCAATGCCGGCGAGATTACTGCCAGTTTTGCCTTCATTTTCATATGAGCAAATTTGTGTAAAACGTCTAATGTGTATTTTGTAAGGTAATATGCAATGATTTGTTGATTTCATTTCTCAGAATGGTGATTTGTGGAATTTGGCCGTAAAAAAGGCCAAATGGCAACCCTGTTTTTGGCCGTAAAAAAGGCCAAATGGCAACCCTGTTTGACATTCGAATGTCAAGGAGATTTGCATATTATTAAATAAATTTGATACAATGAAATTTGACAGCCTTGATAAACAACCTATTTTATATTACAACCTAACTATTTATAAACTATCTGAAATAGTTTATTGAAATAGTTTATATTTGTGTTTATAAGCCAATCTTAATGAAAAAAACAATGACATCCGAAGTTATTGTTGAAGTTGGGCTGTTTTCTTGTGGTTTTTAATTTCTATTAATGACTACATTTGTAGTTGGAGATTTTGCCAACTTTTGTTGGTGGAGGCAATTCACCTATAGAAACATGAAGACAATAAAACCTATAAGTAGAAAACTGAGAAGTAGTCAGATTTAAACCTTGGTAAAAAGAAAGCTCCTGTTGACAATTGTATATTGTTTTGTTTATAGCATAGGGCCTGGGTGTGACCGGCTTGGTAGGATCTATTATGTTTCTAAACGATTTTGAATGGGGAATTGAATTATATTATTCCTTTGTTATTAAACTGTTCATTTCATAAGAGATAATACACTGGACTGCTACTTTCCCCTCTTCAGAACTAAACACTATAATAAAAAATATGTCCCTTCATCATGTTCAGAAAGTTCCTATTTGTTAGATTTCAGTTGCTTCCAGTTTAGCTACATCCCAGCCCCTCTTCACCCTAGTGCTTGGATGTAATCCTAGACTACATCCAGAGGTTTGCTGATTTTCCTGTTTTAAATTGACATTATTTGAAAATGTAAACCTATCACTGCTACCCAGCTAGACTATTTCCTTACAGCAGCTTCATTCAAGCTTGCTAGCTACCCAACTTTTGCCTTCCTGTAAGTTTAAACTAAAGCTTGAAACAAGCTTGCATAACAAGCCAACGGCAAGGAAAATGTTTGATCCAAGGTTGTTTCAAGCCAGGAATTTTGAAAATATCTTTGAAATAAGCTTAAAACTAGCCAATGGTGTGGCAAATCCTTTTTTTTTGCCATATCAGAATCTTAAGCCATATCAAGAGCTCATTTATACCTAAATTTAAGAAATAGCATCATTATTGACTCTCAAAAGGAAACTAGATCTTCCAATTCCAGTCAAATGAGCCACCTTTAAAGTTTATACAACCATCCCTTCCATAAGAACCTTAAATGCTCCAGGGGCATAGCTTATAACCTCCAACCTCGGACTCGGGGGTTTGAATCAACCCCATACGCCTTGTTATATGATCTTTTAGACTATTTTGCATAAAAGGATTTTCTCAAGACATCTATTTGATATATCCTCGGGAAAACACGACGTGTTTGTGTGTGTGTTTGGGGGGTGCGGCTGCGATCTGATCACTTTGACTCTCAAAAGGGGCACTGGAAATTCTGACTACCAATCCAATGAGTCCCTTCCAAAGTGCATACGACCACCCTTTCTATAAAAGCCTTATATGACCCCAGGGCATAACTTACAACCCTTGCCCTGAGAGATGCAGGGGGGGTGTCTTCCTCAGAGACATAATTTTCCAGACCCTTCAACTACGATGAAAAAATTATTATCTTCCAATTTCGATTGGGAGGTTAAGGAAAATGATGAGCACGGGCAATGGGGGGGGGGGGTGATTTCTCTTAAATCACTTTGACTCTTAAAAAGGGCATTATAACTTCCAATTTAAAATCAAATGAGACTCGTCTGAGTCTAATATGATCACCTATTCCATAAAAAGCTTTAAATGTCCAGCAGCACAACTTACAACCCTCGCCCCCAGGCTCTGGTGGTTTGTATCAACCCCAAAAGCATTGTTATGTGATCTTTGGACTATTTCAAATAAAATGATTGCCTCAAAATTTTTATTTGATGTATTTGGGTAAAACACGACGTATTGAGGGGTATTTTTGCCCTCAGATCCCTTTGACTCTTAAAAAGGGTACTAGAAATTCAGATTACCAATCCAATGAGTCCCCTCTGAAGCATATACCGCCATTCTTTCAAAAGAACCCTATATGCCCCCGGGTATAACTTACAACCCTAAAGGGGAGGGGGGGGGGTTGTTGCATCCAAAGGCGTAGTTATTGGCCTTTCAACTATGATGAGCCAAATGAATATATCCTTAGGAAAAAAGGGGTAGTGGAGGGGGCCAGGCTGCCCTCCAATCTTTTTGGTCACTTATAAAGGGCGCTCAAACTTTTAATTTTCTTTCAAATGAGCCTTCTCGTGATATTTAAGAACCACTGAGTCGATAAAATCACTCCCGGGGAAAAAAGCTAGTATTCGTTAGATTTTAAGGTATATTTATATTCCTTTTACCATTCCGTATTATTACACTGCTTCTTAATCATTAGTATCTGTTGTATTTAAGATTTATTTATATTTGTTTTATCGTTCCGTATTATTCCACTGCTTCTTAATCATTAGTATATGTTGTATTGGATATTTATTTATATTTGTTTTATCTTCCGTATTATTCCATTGCTTCTAAACTATTAGAATCCGTTGTATTGTAAGGGCGATTTATATTTATTTTATCATTCCATATTATTCCACTGCTTCTTAATTATTAGTATCCGTTGTAATTTAAGAGTAACTTATATTTGTTTTATCATTCAATTTTATTCCACTGCTTCTTAACTCTTTGTATCAGTTCTATTTTAAGATTTATTTATGTTTGTTTTATCACTCCTTGTTATTCGACTGCTTCTTAATCATTAGTATCCGTCGTATTTTGATATTTATTTATATTTGTTTAATTATTCTGTACTATTTCGCTGCTTCTTAATTATTAGTATTCGTCCTATTTTAAGAGTTATTTATATTTGTTTTGTCATTCCATGTTATTCCACTAATTCTTTCAAACAGTTCGCGGTCTCGAACTGCAAGTAAAGAGCTTAATAATAACCGAAACTCTAATAAACATAATTTTTAAACCGATAGATACACCAAAAAGAATCGGATTTTTAACCATCGAGTTTAGTCCTACTCATCAAAAATACGAGCCCCTTGAGAGATCTGCGTGATTTAAACAGGAAGGATGCGCAAAGGTGCAGGATGGCTGACCCCAACCCCCCATTGCCCTTCCTGGCTGAAGGGCCATGAAACCGATATCAGCATCGCCGGTAGGGATTTTAAAATCCAATGCCGTATTACTTACCTTTCTTTTTACCTCAAAGCATGAAACCTTACAATACCAGTGCTGCTATTTCTACAATTTAAGTATGTGCATGCTAGGGTTAGATTATTTCACCTAGAAACATAATATCTATTGTTTCTTGTGTAAAACGGACGGTAAACAAAATATTATCTTATGTCCTTTTACCAAGTGCTTGCAATGCAAAAAGTTTACTAACAATTGCAAAACTACGTCATTCCTTATATTATTGTTTGTTATCATCGTGTTGACCGCTTGTATTAAAAAAAAAAAAAAAAAAAAAAAAAAAAAAAAAAAAAAAATCTTCACCAGTCTGGAAACACAGTTCCACAAGCCCACCTCTCGACTGACACCCATGTGTGCCTGCAGAAGCCACCCAGGGTTTGCAAAAATTTTCTAATGAGGTTGCCACTTTTCAAACCCTGTGTACATCCCAGAACACCACGTTTGCCGCATAGTTTCGCCACACTTGAAAAGATTTCTGCCAGCTTGGAAGCTGCCAACTGGTGTACTTGATTTCTGAAAGTGGACACCCCTACGGAATTTTGTCAAGCTAGATGCACTCACAAGACAATCTAGCCTCATAAAAAAACTTAAATAAAAAAAAACGCTATTTTCGAATGAATACAGTGGCCTTAAGTTGGGTGGCTTCAAAATTAAAACAAACACAAACCATCCTATATATTACTCTATTAGGGGGACTACCCCCCTCTCCCCAATTCCTCACAAATTGCACTAAAACTTGATTTTTCTTTTTATTAATACTTGAAAAACCCAAGAACCACTAATTCAAGAACACATAATTTTGGTAATTCGGCTTTTGGTTCCTTTGGTACCTCGTCTGGGGTCTTTTCTTTGGAACCATGGGCTTCTTTTTTTTTTTTTTTTTTTGAGAAGTTTTTCGAGAGTCTCTATTGTCTGTCTTTTCAAAGAGGTTTTAGCGAGCTGCTGCTCTCTAGGCCATTCTTTTGTCTCTAAATCCTGCCGCTCTTTCTCAATGTTTTCTTTCAAGGCGTTTTTCTACAGTAGGTACAAATCATAGCTCTTTCTAGTGGATTTGGCCAGTTTTATGAAGTCTTCAGTGACAGTAACATTTTGCGCACGTCCTCCAAATCTGTCCCATCTATCCGTCACAAACAGTTTTGCATTCAAAGTTCGTTACTCATTGAAGATCTTTCTTTGCTGAGAACTCGCCCGGGCGGGGAGAAATCCCACTCAATGCTGGCAGACCCGTGAGAAATGGTCAAAGCATTTCTTACGACTTCACACGAGTTTGGATGTTTCCCTCCCTGGATAACGTTGTTCCACTTGTCGATCCTTCCTTGATCCAATAAAAGACTGGATAACTGGACTAGCTTAAACTCGTCAACTAGCATGTCTTTTTGCGTAGTAATGGGTAACTTCCTGGCAAAATAAAAAAACTCTGAGCAGAAACGGGCTCTGAAACTTCATTGGGATGCAGAAAAGTTAATGCTTTCAACAACTGCTCACTGCCGATTTCATCAAGGGTCATCTTCCGGAAATAGGGTCCAGGAGTTTTTTGTTAAAAAATAAGCGAACTGGACCGCTGTATCTTGAAACAATTTTCTATATACATCTGCTTTCCGTCTACGGATTTCCCAGAATAGTCAGACTCAATCATCTTAAGAGCCCATGCAATTTCTGCAACTGTTTTTTTATCCCGCACTACGTAAGCACCTAGGTGCATGGGCAGTTTCGCCGGTTTGCTGCTCTTCATGGAAGATGCTGCCAAGAGATGAAACTAATTCGCCGTTAGCTTAAATACACTGTTTGATAAATTTAGTTCTAAGAAAGAATATGAATTTTAATGTCAAAATGTAACAAAAGTAATTTAATTTTGCAATAAAGACTAGATGCATATCGTTTGGAATTTGAATTTCATTTAGTATTATCCAATAGAATGAAAAAGACCGGTTCCAATGACTAAAGGCGCCCGCATGATTTAGGAGCTTAAGAAAAAGTAACAAAACAAAATTCTAAACCCTTTTGATAATAGCAAGCTAAATAAATAGAAATTATAAGAGCCGTTTTGTTTCACTCCAAGTCTGTCACTTTCAAAGTGATCAAAAATTATGTTCAAGAAATCAGAACCGGTACACTACTGATCTTTGCTGGAAAAGTAGATGCCGATCATTGGTTTCATTTAGTTGAGTATCGCTTATGAAACCTATCCCTGAAAAAACATTTCCCTTATAAAGTGACAAATTAAAAATACTAACCCCAAAAGATGCGTATCTGCTAAACACTTTAAGCAAGTTCATAAAAATGCTCATTGCTAAGAGCTAGGTTTCATAAAATACACTTCTTTAGTTTAGAACAGTCGAGAACATCCAAACAAAACACTTATTCCTCATTTGATACCACTTGGAAAACATTAAGAAAGTGTAAAATATTTTAAATTCTTAAACCAAAAGCCCGTGTTTATTACTGATAAGCAAGGCTAATTTCCTGATGAGAAGGTTGATTAAGATATATCCTTTTCTTTAAGAAAATTAGTGTAGCAGACTGCTTGTTATTAAAATATGCATAACTCATAAACAAGCTAAAACACGACGAATTGACCAACAAGAAAAAAAAAAAGTAACTGGGAGCTCTATGTCACAATGATTCCTCAACTACGAATAATTTAAGATATCAGAAAATAGATATGTAAATCATAACGTTTAAACACTTTAATGCCCACACACTGTTAACAAACTGAATTGCGACGAACGCTCAACTCTGCGATTTAGCTGAGAAGACGTGGAATATTTTTGGTGAAGATAATAATTTTTGTTGAAGTTTGATTCTGTTTGCGAATCAGTGAAAGAGTCTATTTTTGACGTATATGCTCTGTCCCCCTCTACTTCAAGGTAAAAAATATCTATTCCTCTTAGCCCATGGATGACCCCTGGCCTTCTAAAGAGTCAGAGAAGAACAAATAATCGTTGGAAAGCTATTAAGTCAGCATGGCCATCTTTGTATGCTGCATTTCTTCAGCTATTCAAACTCTGCAGGAATGTTTTTAATTATTTGTATCGGAAGGGCAAATTCCTTTATTATTTCGAAAAATTTTCGGATTGTGGAAAGGATATTCGAAAAACTTATAAAGTGATCAATGCCGTCCTCAAACGTTCTTCTCCGGCTCCTTGTATCCTTCCAAGTCTTGTGTTAGGTGATGTGGTTGTTGAGGGCATTCCATATGTTTAAGAAGCATTTACATCGCATTTTACCAATATTGGGAAAACTACTGCTTCAGTCAGGTCTTCGCAGTCTCAACCAGATTGCAAATCTTATCTTGATCCACCTTGTCTCAAACCAGTGGTGTAGTATCCCGCTTCTGATGTTGAAGTAGCTGGGATTGTAAATAGCTTGAAAAGTTATTCGTCGTCTGGCCTTGACTACATTCCAACTATGATAGTTAACTTGATTCTTCCTTCAGTTATTTCTCCATTGACAAAGCTTATAAATCTTTTTTTTTGAAAATGGGACTTTCCCCAGTTCTCTTAAGCGAGGTAGAGTAATATTTTTATATAAAGGTGGACCACGAAATGATCCAGTCAATTATCGCCCTATATCTTTGCTGTCTGTTTTTAGCAAAATTTTTGAAAGACCATGCTTTCCCGTCTATTTGCTTTTCTAGAGGCTAAAAGATTATTTCATGATTTTCAGTTTAGCTTCCGAGCTAAACATTCTATCGAGCATGTGTGTATCGATTGAACTTGTCGATTGAATTGTTTGCTGTGATTTCTGCTTGTGAGTTCCATTAATTGGATTGACCATCCTTTGCACATGTGAGGTTTTATTTGTAAGTGGATTTGTTCTTTTGATTCTTTTTTCTGTAGCGTATTTTTACAATTTTTGTTTGCTAGGTGGCCTTCTTTGTAATTAAATTTTGGAGCGTTTGAAATAGCAAAAACTTTGTATTTACTCAAAGAAAGAATTTTCTTATTTTTCACGACATTGCTAAGTCTATAAATATGTTGATAATTTTATTTCATTCATTTTTTTATCCCTTAATTTCATTTGGTATTTGTTCTTGTTATACCAAATAGTCTATAGGCCTACTCTATTAATCTATAGTATAGGCCTACATTTAGCAAATGGGAGGAGAGATAGAGTTGGCATTCACGTCTGAGATCAGTCCAAGGAACACCCTCCCCCTAGACAAATTTATACATAGCGTCGCAAAATAGACTTCTTTCTAATATGGACTTTCCCCACACAATACCGGGAAAAATCCCCTGGAACTACCCTTTCTCTAGAACTTTCAATTTAGTTCAGAATTTTCACATAGTATGATTTATGTCTATTGATTCGATGCAATCACCTTAAAAACCGCAGCTGTGACCACCGTTATAAGAAAGAAACACAAAATTTCGCGTTTTTTTGCAGATAGAGACTTGAAACTTCATCTTGAGTGTTCTGTGATATAAGTACTGAATTAGATAAATTTTTTTTTTCAATTTAGTTCCCCTTTTTATGGATGTTCTCCCTTTTTTTTCTAAAATTTTGCCAATATTTACTGCTAATGACTCTTGATGGGTAACTTTAAGCTTAGTGTATTTTACATATTTAGAACCATCACGATAAGTAGATTTCTATTAAGTATATATTTTTCTCGATTTTTTTTTTAATGTTTCGGCTACAGTTGGGACCGGTAAAAGAACCTTATAGCGACAGAACAGAAAGACTGAAGGCCTTCCACACCCAGTTTGCCACTGGCGCCTTTCGCCAGCCGCTCACCTCGGGGGAAACCGCTCTCTACAGCCAAGGCCTATTTTCCACAGCGCCCGATCCGGAATCTGCCGTCCGACGCGGGATCCTGCTCGCCCTCACTTCCCCGCACTTTCTCTACAGCAACCTAGAACCCGAGGGCAGCCGCCCCACACCGCACCACGTTGCCAACCGCCTCGCGATGGCACTCTGGGATTCGGTTCCCGATTCTGCCCTGCGCCAAGCGGCCGAAAACGGGGCTTTGGATACCGATCAAGAGGTCCGACAAGCCGCAGAACGACTCCTAGAGGATCCCCGCACTCGGGCAAAGATCCAGCGGTTCTTCGAACAATGGCTCGCACTGGAGGAACGGGATCTCGCCAAAGACCGCAATGAATTCCCTGAGTTTGACGAAGCGGTGATGAACGATCTCCACTACTCCTTACGCCAGTTCATCAACCGGGTGGTCTGGAGTCCCAAATCCGATTTCCGCGAGCTTCTGCTCTCAGACCAAGTCTACCTCAATGACCGACTCCAAGCGCTCTATGCCCCAGAAGCCGCCGGCACCGAATCCTCTTCCGATTTCCAGGCCGTGGCACTGGGCCCAAAACGTGCCGGCATCCTGACCCACCCACTCGTGCTGAGCGCCTTCGCCTACCACGATTCAACCTCCCCCATTCACCGTGGTGTTTTTCTGACCCGCAACGTCATGGGGCGGCAACTGAAACCACCCCCCGAAGCGGTGGCGTTCAAGAATGATGAGTTCCCGGAGTCGTTGACCATGCGGGAGAAAATCACCGAACTCACCAAAGACGCGGCCTGCATGACGTGCCACTCGATTATCAATCCGCTCGGGTTCTCACTAGAGGCATTCGATGCCATCGGCCGCGCTCGCCCCGACGGGGAAGACATCGACACCCAATCATCATTATAAAGCAATACGAAAATGCCATTGTCAACCACTTTTATGAGGCAACATATTAGTTCCATTTCAAGTCGTTATAGCATAGTTTGGCATGGTCAAAATTAGATATCGAACAGTTTCCCAAAAGATGGAGGGGGTCAAAACTCCAAAAATTAAGACTTTCGGCCTATATTTCCTAAGCCCTAAGACTTTGTTTTTTTTACCCTAGAGAGGAATGATCCTCATCCTGTTTTATTTGCCTTATAGTTTCCCCAAGATCTCAATGTGAAAGTATATAAACATATTACATTTTTTTTCTCTTCTAGAATTTCAAACAACTGAAAAGTCAAATAACACAAGCAAAGAATAGTGCAAAAGTAAAATAAAATAGGTAAATCGACGAATATAAATGTTCCCTAATGCAAAACAATGGCACATTTAATTAGATTTATTTTGAAATCATTTCACGCATCACAAAAAACTAAGAAACAAAATTACAGAAATTCGTTGAGTTAAACATAAGGAATGTTAGTGGCTTCTTAGAACAGACTAAATTCCTTAAAAAGGATTCATATTCAACAAAAACTTCAAAATACAATAAAAATCTAGAATGGACAATAATAGCTCCAAACTTATCAACTAATCGCATAAGAGGCAAAGAAGAAACTATAAAAAGAAAATTTAGATTTAAAACAAAAGTTATTCGTCTGTGGTATCGAAAAGCACAGGCTTAGGGCATAGATACATCATGACTGTATAAAGCTTCATTTGTCTTCTTCGACAGTTTATTTGGTATAAATGAGGCTCACCTGAATGCTTGTACTTTTAATTCAAGGAAATTATCCATTAAATATCGAAGCCAATGATTGTTGCAGCGTTAGATGCAACCATCTAACGGTTGCAAGATCTTATTGAAAAATTCCAATAGAAAACATTTTAACAGTAAGCACGATAACTTCACAAAGTTTTGGACTGTGGTAGAAATCCTAAAAGTAAGAAGGATCTTTCTGTACTTACTGCCATGAAAAATGGTACCAAGAAGCTAGCTGCAGCAATGGATGCAGACTTGATGGATTGGATCATTCTGCCTCCCGGAATTCCCCTGCATGATAGCGGAGGGCTGCGGATGGGAAAGGATCCGTCAACAAGTATTGTCAATCCATCGGGTCGATTTTGGCGCATCCAAAACCTCACAGTGGCCGATGCAAGCGCTTGGCCTTCTCAAGGAAGTGCTAATCCTTATTTGACCATCACTGCATGGGCCTTGAAACTAGCAGATGAGATGGCCTTCAAATGAGCAAACGACAAATCTACAAAGACATCATCAACGTCAATTTTGGCATGCTCGGTTTTGAGTTTTGTTGGGCGCTTCTCATGCCCAACAGTAGCGCCATTCTTCTCTATCTTGGCGCAACGATCCCGATGCTCGCTTACCTTTGGCTTCTGCCTCCATTTGTGGGACTTATCATCAACCCAGTCATTGGCCATCTCAGTGATCTGACCACGACCCGTTTTGGACGAAGGCGTCCCTACATTTTTGGAGGGATCATCGCCGTTTGTTTATTTTGCATTGCCATCCCTTACGCGAATACACTTTGGCTAGGAACTCTCCTCCTCGCGTTGCTCATTGCCGTCCTCAATCTAGCGCAAAACCCCTTACGCGCCTTAACAGCTGACATCATTCCCAAGCATCACCTGACAACCGGGTTTTCGGTACAGATGATTTTCTTTGGATTGGGGGCCATCATTGGTGCAGCCATGCCGTGGATGTTTGAAGGTATATCCCTGCACTTTACTGGAACAAAGCAACCAGATTTTTTGACACTGGCATTTTTCGTAGGTGGCGTGTTGACCCTTTTGACAGGGCTTTGGACTTGCTTTTTTGTGAAAGAAAAACCCAATGACGACAAGGGAGACATCACAAGCTTCAAACAGATTTTCAATCACATTCCATTTTCAACTATCTGTAGGTATGTCTATCAACATTTAAAGCAGGGTTGTAGATTAGTCTAAAACCTGACTTTTAACATAATATTCGGAAATTAAATAAAAAGAAGGAAGCAGTACAAAAAGAGAGACGCTTACCTCGATCGTTAGTAGGGACAAAAGTGTCTTTAGTGAGCTGTGACTATTTAAGATTCTATTACAGGAACTTTCACCAAGTGATGAGACAGACAGAAGACATTCAAGAGTCATTATCAATAAAAGGATATCATGTGCTGTTAGATAATTACATATACTCTCACAAATCTGAAAGAAAAGAAGAAACTGTGAGTTTCCTTAGTTTTATTAAAAATTGAATAGTTTACTTTCACTTAAAGTGTATAAATGCAGATTAATCTAAATCAAGACTAGCAATGCTTAATAAGCATGGAAAGCAGTACCAAATACTGTGTACTCATTAAAGCTTAGGTACTTAAACGAACCAAATTTGTTTTGTTTTTTTTATCAAACTTTAACAAGTCTTATGTTTAATAAAATAATTACTGTATTGTTTAGGTGAAGCCAAAGGCCGTGGTAAATTGGCAAAAAGAAATTTTTGCCACAGTAGACACATTTTCAAAATATATTTTTTTTTATCCTTTTTTCTTTAAATTCTTCTGACTTGGTTCGCTTAAATACTTATGCATATTGATCATTGGCTTATTTTGTAAAATAAACAAAGAACCCCGCCTTTCCCACACATATTATGCAAAAGCACGTTTTTGCCAGCATATTCATTTCTCGTGGAATCCAAAAATTTCGAGCACAACTCCAGTTGAAAAATTTGTCTCATTTGTAATTTCAAAGTTTAAACAAGTTTCTTACCCAGAAACACAATTTTTCAGATTGTTGGAATGGTACTTTTATTACAGGATTGTCAGTAATCCGTGAC
Organism: Alatinidae sp. Z8VKAUB7J3; assembly: GCA_010016025.2. Lineage (NCBI taxonomy): Eukaryota > Metazoa > Cnidaria > Cubozoa > Carybdeida > Alatinidae > Alatinidae sp. Z8VKAUB7J3. The sequence goes on along the minus strand of JAAAKM020073195.1, from coordinate 165,387,728 downwards.
TAATCAATATGGGTCTTTTAAGCAATTAATTAAAAAAAATATAAAAAGCCAATTCTTTTGATGTTTTCATTGTTGTCAAAATTCCTTATTTTAGAGTTTCGGTTACTATTGGGCCAAACTCGTTCTTTGCTCACAGTTCGTTACCACGAACTGCTTGAAAGTCAAAGAATAGAGGAAACTTATATGATCAGAAACTCAAGTCATTTTATCGGAAATAAATCACGAACAACCTCTAGGTCTTGAGGACCTCTATATTCCTTTAGTGTCAGTGTTTCAACTTTGTCAGTATTTACTGTTTGTACCACTAGGGCCAATTTTTAAACCCTATTAAGTTCATGTTAAATCGCTAAAGCTCAAGTTTTCTTATCTAGCTTCTAATGTTCTCTGATTAGTGCTATTGTTACTATTGTCGCCTAAGGAAAACTTTTTTTTTGTAAATAACTGACTTATTTTGTTACGCTCAAACATAGATAGAAGATTGGATGCTGTAATAAATGCCAAATAATAAAACTCACCGGAGCGCCTCTTGTGGTTAATGGGATTGATAAAGATAGAGAAAGAAAAGTTATCAATTGTATTTTGTAGCTTAATGAAGTGTTGATCGGGCTTTTTATGCTAAACCAGACCAGCATTTTAAACTGTGTTTGCTAATGTAAAACTAAGCTTAGTAACGCTACATTGTCTTCCCATGAGACGCTAAATGGTAGTAAGTTTCTTTAAATTTTTATCAAATTTTGGGCCTTGTCATTTGTCGGTTTTTCCTCTGATATCCAAGCCCAAAAGATAAAAAAAAAAAAATTCTATCATCGAGGTCTTCGATTGATAAAACATCACAAATATAATTTTAATTGATAATATGTATTTTAAATTAATTATCCATGAAATCGACAAGTTAATTTGGGATGAAAATCATTTTGTATAATTGATTTTTTTTATTTCTGAATTTTTAAAGAATCAATACTAACTTCTTTCAATTAATTTTCAAATATTTAAGTAAGATTTAATGCTCCATAATACTACCTTCTTTAGAAGAAGTATGAAAAAGACTAGAAAACTTTATAGTGGTGATCTCATCAAGTATAGTGGATCAGTTGTGAAGTGCAGTAAACTAATAGGCAAATGTTGCAAGAGTTTAACTGTAAAGATAGATGCTGTAATATTCTGAATTACAGTAAACAATCCTCTCTCAGGTATATGCTCAAAATCAATGGTTTAAACAAAACCATACTCCTTGGCATGGTTCCTAGCAAGAAAGTTACCACCCAACCAAGAAAAAGACCACCCATTCAAAGAAATCAATTTACTATCTGGGAGAAATTGCTTGGGTCACTCAAACTAAAGGAGCTGGAATATGTTCATTTACGTTCAAGACTGCTGTAAATTGAGCAATCAAATCTTAATGATGATATATACACATGTATGAAGAAACGTTTTGTAGCTTAAAGGTGCCTAATTCAGTCTTAGCAGTCAATCAGTCAAGTAAATGTAAACAGAAACATGTGCTATGTCCAATGTGAAAGAAAATGAATCTTTCATTTCATGCCTGCAAATATGGGGTCAGCTGATATCAAGGACAGTCATCCACTGTGTTGAGGTGTGACATTTCAACACTTCCTCCTTAGGGAATGATCTAGTACACAGCTACTCTTGGGTGCCTAATAGACATCCCCCCCCCCGCTAATTAATTTTTGAAAATTTTCCACCCAGGGCATTCTTATTTCCAACCCCCCGCCTATTAATTTTTTACGTAATTTCCTACCCATGACACCTTTAGTAGAAAATGTCTTTATTAAAATATGAAAATCACAGATTAAAAGATGACAGTGGCCTTTTAGGAGGCTCAAAGAAGTGTGACGACCAACACTAGTGAGTTGCAGTTGATTCTAAACATTGCTTCTTGACTTCCTTTTTGGTCATTTTCCAACCCCCCACCCCCCCCCCCCCCCCCCCCCCCCCCCCCCCCCCCCCACGTATTCATTTCTTCATAGATGGGAATTTTTTTCATCATTTCTTCCTGTTTCATGAGAATTTATTTAACCAAAGGGTCCACTTCCTTGTTGGCCCCTCCTCCTTTCTCAACTGGGCTTGGGAATGGCTATGGCGGGTGATTCAATAGATTAAATCTGATTTCACTTTGCTAAAATTGCTATAATTGCTAGATAAGATTCCAATTATCTTTCTGAGTGTCTTCTGTTCTTTAAGGAGAACTATTGTCTGGTCAGTTAAAAACCAAGTTATTTAGAATCATCTGTCTGCATAAAAGATTTTTGGAAGGATCAAATGTTTTTTGGAAGGAAGTAAGTAATAACCTGCTCTTATATTCCTAGCATATTTATGAAAAACAGTCAACAGACTTTCTCAGGTTCCTTGTTGATGAAAAAAATATGCTACTGAAAAAACCCTCCTCTCTGCCTTTTTATTGCCACAACTATTTTATTCCTCTGTTCTTTCTTCATGATTTAAACTCTGCAAGTATTTACTTAGTTTCCACATTTGTACTACCCACTGCAATGGTACAGTGTTTTTGAGATTTGTCAAAAATGGACAAACTGTCTTGTAGATTTTCTGACAACTGCAACAGAATTATCAATTTTCCACTGACTAGCCTTCTATCAAATGCCTAGCGTCACCAAATGTGTAAACTTATGATGTTTAACCATATACTAGAGTGTGAAAAAGACAATGGATAAAGGGTTGATTCAGTTATATTATGTAATGCACGGAAGGGAGTGGGTTGGAAGAGCTATATTTGTACCACCCAACCCATAGGCCTTAAACTGCTGGTGACAGGCAGCTCAAGTACCCACACTTCCCACAAAACTTCATTAGAATGACGTAATTCCATAAGAACTCTTTGGTAACTGATTGAAGGATATTCTATTTTTAATAAAAAAAAGTGTTTTAAAGTGTCTGAAGTTGTCAAGAATTGTGCGTGTCGCTTCTGCAAGCCGTAGTACGAGAAATTGCTGCTCGGGACCAACTTCCTTCGATTAAAGAGAAAGTGACGCAGATTATCAATCGCAAGCTTCCACTGGCGAACAAGGTTGCGGCCATTGCGGTAGGTGGTCCCAAATTGGCCGAACAGCTCTTGCCGCAAGCTTTGCACAATAAAAACTTTAGGTTGGCAGCGATCTTGGTTCGATTCGCAGCAGATCGAAAGCAAGTTAATGAAACTACAAAATCTCTGATCGTGTCTTGCCTGCAGCAGCCAAGTCCGAAACTGCAAATGGCAGCTTTGATTGCGTTGGGTAGAATTCGGAGTGCGGATACCGCGGTTGCCGTTCTCAAGTTTGGGCAGCAAATCCGGATCGATGCGACTGAGAAAAAAGTCAAAACACCGACAAACACTTCGGCGAAGGCGTTGCGGCATGTGGCGGTGCAGACTTTGGCGGAGATTGGCAACGTCAGTGTGTTGTTGGCCGCGTTAAAAGCTAACGGATCTCAGGCCAGTGATCCTTCCGCCGCAAGCCGTCTTTCATTAGATGCCCTCAAATACATGCACTCAATCGTGGGTGTTCAGGGAATCATGTCGTATCTGGATGCCAACTCTGGCGATCGTGATGCCTGGGAGACATTGATCAGGCTCTATCACATGGAAGGCCCTTACACGGGCGACTGGTGGGGCACGCGTCCGGATACGACCGGACCATACTACAAGCGAATCTCGTGGACTGAGACGAGACGAATAGGAGAATATATCGAACAGAGATTTGCTGAACTCCCGCGGGATGAGCAATTATTTGTACAGGCCCAGTTGCAGAAGCACCGGATCAAGTTGGCGGGAGTGGCTAGCATGGTCAAACCCGCAAATACCAATAACAAGCCAGCGACGAAAGTCGTGAAGGTACCAGAGTTTGACAAAAACGATCCGAATCAATTGGGCAACATCGCTTATCGCGATTTGCAACTTTTAATAGGCTTTGGACAGCCTGACGGGCGACGGGGTAGTCTTTCTTTGGCCAGGTTACATGGTGTTGCCCCAAATTTAAAAGAATTTGAATCCATTGTCGGTCCTTGCGCCGATCAGGAAACATTAATCGAACGTGGCAGAAACTTAAAACAGGAGCTTGCATTAAAAGCCTTGTTAGTGACCCAAGGTGAGCATGGCATGACTTTGATAGATCAAGACGACAGTGCATTGCATTTGAATGCAGAGGCTTTGGAAGTTTTTGATGTGACCGGTGCCGGTGATACAGTTATTGCTACTCTGTCTGCGTCAAAAGCTTCGGGGTATGATTTGAAAGACGCCATGTATTTTGCCAATAAAGCCGCGGGACTGGTGGTGTCCAAATTAGGTGCAGCCAGTGTCAGCGCAGAAGAGCTCAATCACCATCTACATCCAGTTCATAACAAACAACCCAGCCTGGAACAATTATTAAGTCTGGTTGATCGTGAAAAGAACGAAGGCAATAAAATCGTCATGACCAATGGCTGTTTTGATATTCTGCACGCAGGTCACGTCTCTTATTTGAATGCGGCTAAGGAACTAGGTGATGTTTTGATCATCGCCGTTAATGATGATCAATCTGTTCAAGAACTGAAGGGTTCCTCCAGGCCAGTTAATGCTTTAGAAAACCGCTTGCAGGTATTGGCTGCGTTGGAAGCGGTGGATTATGTCATCCCTTTTTCCGAGTCAACGCCAGAGAATTTAATTCGTTCCGTCGCGCCGGATGTTTTGGTTAAGGGCGGGGATTATCAGGTGTCCGAGATTGCCGGTTCCGATTTTGTGCTGGCAAACGGGGGGAGCGTTGAGATCATTCCTTTAATTGAAGGATGTTCTACAACGAATATGATAGAAGCAATACAAAACGGGGATTCCTAGTTTGATCATAGTAACCGGCGGTGCAGGATTTAACGGCAGCAACATAAACCAAACTTGAAAGGAAATAATGAGTTTGAAAAGAGTAGTCGATAGTGTATGCTGTATGTGTATAGTGTATAGTGTATGCTAGTGTATTGCAATCGATGGCAGTTGATTTTAGTCAAAGGCAGCTAATAAAAATCATTCTCTGTTAGAGATAATGCATTTTCTGTTGGCTGTGACATAAACCGATTGCAGTAAGCTATATTGAATGTGGGGATGGTGAGAGAAAACGTATCAAACCGATTGATAGAGTGTGCTTAGGTTATGATAGAGGTTGTAAATGTAAGTGGCATAGAAATGGTTATACAACATCCTTGGTGTTATCTCTAAACTGTAGGTCAAACAAGGAGATGTTTGACCTACAGCCCTCTCTGTAGACTAACAAGAAAAGAGAGAATAATGTAAATAAGTCGTGTATTACGGACAGATTTTATTGAGATCAAAATTGAGTCTTGTTAATCCATTAGAGGCCAGACAAAAAGCCGAAAGTTCTCGAATAGATTAAAAAAAAGGGTGATTTTCAGGCAGTAAAAAAAATAGAATACCAAAAGAGGGTGATTTTCAGCAAGAGGCGAATTTCACTCCTTTGATTTTATATTTTTCTTAATAAGTTTTTTGTTCTTCGTCTTTTGTTTTATGACCTATTTTTTTTACTCAAAGTCATTCACAAAATGCGGGACTCGGTGTGACTAAATATTGAGTCTGGGTAGATGGTTTGTGAATAGACTTAGATGACCTTTTGACTTTAGATCAGAATTGGGAAAAAACAAAAACTCTCCTTACGGTTCCGTTCACTTTATGATAGGACCAATTATACTTTAGGATACACTTTATGATTGGACCAAATATACTTTATGATATGCTTTGTTATATAAAAAAAGATTTATTAGGGAATGGGAACTTCCTGGGATGGTGTAAAGAGGGAGGCTTTGAATAGATTGGGATGGAGGAGGAGCGTGCGTAGCTCTTTAGTTTATATTCAACTCTTCCTGGAAAATTTCTCTCAAAATATCATTCTAGAATCTATCAGCGTCATAGCTTTCAAGAAGATAGTTACCCAGAAGGTTGTACAGTGGCACGTACTACTATGACTGAAACCATGCACTTGATAGTAATAAAATGTGCCACTAGGATTCTATTGTAAATACCTTCCCAACCTAACCAAGACTTAGCAGCTTCCTCAAAAGACATTTATAGTACAGCTCATGACGAATATGGAAGCTATTAAAAAGAAATAGGTAGCTGCTACAGCCCAGATGTGAACCGGGGACCCTTAGTTCATTATTCTAACGCTTTCCCAGCTGAGCTTTTTGTTCGATCTTAATATTTTATTTCAATGACACAACATATTTATTAGCAATTGACCATTGAATTTGAAAAAGGAAACATAGGTGTTAATTAATTTGTTTATTATATGATTAAATTTATCAGCCGACGGAAGTATTAGGGTCAATGATGCCGTATATCCTAGTGACCCAAGAATTATTTGCTTAAGGTGGAAGGCGGAGGAGATACTTTGCATACCGGTAGCAAATTGCTTAAAGGTTTTTTTTTGTTTCCATTGACTAGAAAGTACGCCTAAAAGCAACAGGGAACAGGAAATTGGAAAGCACGCAAGCGTTATACAGCTTAGCCTTCACCCGGTAATTAAAACAAAGTGTATTGAATACTATGCTGTCGTAGGCACAAGACTTCTGGTGCTAGAATTGACAAATGAGGAGGTTTGTAATAGCTTAAAGAGAATCACCGACTGGGAGACCTGTATAATGTATCTTTAGCTTAGGATTAACTGACACTTTATCAAGACTAATAGTGAATTCTTCGGGAATCGATCCCCAGTTGAGTTCGACGTCTGACTTTTCAGCACTAAACTTAAGATTTATCTTTGAACATTTGCGACTCAAAAGGGCAAAATGTTTCCATAGCTCTAGAAGATGGAGCTCAAAATCTTCTATTTTGAGTGATAGACCAAGAAAGGGATTGGCTATATCAGAATATCCATTCTCTTTCGTTTTACCCTCTTTGGGAAAAATTTGGACTAAAGACCCCACTTGCATAATTTTCCAGGGGTTTGAGGCTCTTTTTTTAATTCCCATCAGCTTGTTTTCGCAATAAGCTTTTATTATTAATGTTAGTCGAAAAGATTGTTACAATTCCTGAAATTCTCAATGAAAAATTTTCGCACAAAAAGGTTTTTTCCAAAACTTATTCTTAAAATTTCAGTTTAGATGGGGTATGGCTCGCTCTTTATTAGATTGTAGCTATTACTGCAACAAACAGTTTCTCTTCACTGATTTTGTATTGACTTGGCCAAATTGGCCTCAGAATAGTTCAATAGACTGGCTCATTTTTTGTAAGCTATTCTTAGTTTATTATATTCGATCTTACTCAATCATGCATTATATTGCGTTTACATTCCAAGCGAAATTTCTCATGCCATTTCAAAACGTGATCGAAACTCAAAACTGAAAGTTGATCACTTGTAAGCAAAATATTCCCCACCTTAACAATCGGCAACATACCATAAAAGGCTAAACTTTAACAAAAGGATATGTCAAACCAAATTATACACCCCAAACATCATACAAGTCGTTCAAAATTAGTCTATTAAAACATCAGTCTTAAATTACGCAGCAATTACAGGGGACTTATTTGAAAAGAGTAGTTATTTTTGTTCAATCTTCTGTATATATAGTTTTGGGGCGAAGGGTTCTCTATTTGTGAGAAAATAAGGTACTTGTGGTATAAGAGATTATTCGCCTGGAATTGAAAGCATCATGGAATGACCAAGACAACGTGGGAAACTTGTTTAAACAGCACCTAAAGCTCATTTCCATTTATCCGTGAAAATTGAATATCTATTGAATATTTTTCGATAACATGAAGAGACATGGATACAACCAAGCTAAACAGAAGAAAAACCGAGAAAAATATCAAAGCCAGGCAACCAAAGTATGTACTGGAAGAAAAAAGCACCACAACAAAAAATAAGGATAGCATCCTAAAAATTGTGAAAAACATATTTAAAAGAGGCAAAAAAAGTCACTGAAAGGGACAGTACTAGAGCACACATTAGGATGGTTATTAAGTTGTCTTCTGAACTTGATTTTCAGAAAGTATCAGTTACGGAAATGGGCAAAATATCACGTGCAAAAGATAAAGACAGAAGAAAGAAAGTAAAAGGAAGAGATGTTGAAGCAGAATTTCATCAGTCTCTTCAAGTTGTGTATCGTTCTGAGGGTCTCCCTGGAGCTGTGAAACAAGATATCGGTCACACTGGTTTTTTCTGCTCAAGACGATACATTTGTTGCTAAAGGTTATAGAAATGAGATGACCATCAAGCCAAATAACGAATCTCGTTCTCTGTGGGTGTTCCCCAATGGTCACATTTTCCTTGAGTTTTTCTCTCCTGTGTGCAAACACACTCTTGACTTTGTGATTGCCATTGCTGAAGCAGTTTTACAACCCAAGTATATACAATAGTACAAGTTGACTGCATACACGCTTTATGTAGCCGTTAGCGTAGGACTGAAGACTAAAGATATAACTGAATATTTGAAAAGACTAAATAAGACAACAGTGCCTAAAGGATTTGAGGAATTTGTAACCCTTTGTACATTACCCTAAGGCGTTTTCAAATTATCGTTAACATAATGGTTATTTTCTAAAGTCTCAGTATATTGATGTCTGTCTGAAACTGTTGAAAAACCCCAAAATACAAGAAACCCATGCAACTCGAGGCTCAGCAGATGAGGTTATTGGAAGTAGTCAGGAATGGGTGTCATTCATAATTTCTGGATCAATGGCTGGTGCGGTTAGACCAAGTACTGACTCTGAGGCTAGAGGAACCAGCAACACTGTTACCTTGAACATCAAGGAAAATTACTTTTTTGCATGGGTAGCACTGCAAAATGGGTAGCACTGCTAAATGGGTAGCACGGATCTGTCTCCCGTTGTTGTTTCTCAGAGCTAGCGGGCTACCAGAACGTCATAGAGCAACATTTAATGGCTTATTCAAAAGCTACTTGCCATATGTACGTTTTATAAGTTCCGTCATCTGCAATTGCCATATGGCACTACAAATGGCACTTTTTGGGGCCACTTCTCAAGGGGTGGAACTAGCGGGCTACCAGAACGTCATAGAGCGATATTTAATGGCTTATTCAAAAGCTACTTGCCATATGTACGTGCTTTTTTATAAATTCCGTCATCTGCAATTGCCAAATGGCACTTTTTGGGCCACTACTCAAGGGGTGGAACTAGCGGGCTACCAGAACATCGTATACCATTTTTAATAGCTCTCATGTACGTTCTTTCTATAAATTCTACCCTCTGGATGTTCCAAATATCACTAGAAACGACACTTTTGGTGTCATGTCTGAAAGGAAAATAGTTGTTTTACTTTAAAAAATAGTTACTTCAAGGACGCCAAGGAAATCGATGAACGATGAAAATCGTAGTAATTATTTCTTAATAACTATTTCTTAATTATTTCTAAAATTATTTCTTATATTATTTATAAAATAAATATTTATAAAATAATTATTTATAAAATAAAATTATTTCTTAGTGCGCAATTGATTATTAGAAGAGTGCATATTCTCTAGCCTGCTCTGCATGGCATTAAACTTATTTAAAACGTTAAACCATAACCAATGTCGGTTCCAATGTTGGAATAATAAGCAACCCTTATGATATTAGTAACTTTCAGTGTTATTAACATTATCTTAAAAGCTTATTATAGCTGGTTTGACCAGTTATAATACCGATATAGAGTAATATACAAATTTAAACTATAAGAAAAAACGCGCTTATTACTCAAAATGTTAAAATATAGGTATTTTACTGGACACAGGTATTCCAGATACATGTATAGCTTTTTGACAGATTTTTTTTTTCGAATTTAGAAACAAGCTAAACACTCGTGAAGGTATTTTTTCATAAGGTGGTCGTAAATCCCAGCTGTGAAAATGTTATTAGAATCTAGGAAGAACCCAGGTTTAATTAGGAGTCCCAATGGTCCTGATTTGGGCCTCTAGCCATTCAGATTGCGCTACTTCTATTTTCATTAAGGTACAACAGGTCCACTGTTAGAGTAATGGTACTTGCTTTGTTTTGACTTACTGTGTTTGGCATTAGCCTCAGAATTGTAATCAGCGATCTAAAAAGTCGTTGAATATTAATTTTGCTGGAATTAAATCCTCTACTTCTGGCATTGTAGATTGAACGAAGTGTGAAATGTCCACCGTTCGTGAAATGGCGGATTTGTGTCAACAGGTGATTTAACTCTATGAAAAGAATTCGGCAATAGTTCTTGTCAACAGAGTTCTATTATTTATCAGTAACTAAAGAAAAAAAAACGGATGTGACACAGCGAATCATGCAGTCTGTTCTACTGAACACTAAATAAGGAGCGCTTCGAGTTATTAGTAACCGAAACTAAAATAAAGCATTTTAATAACAATACATATATCAAAAGAATCTACTTTTTATTTTGATTCGTAATATATTAAAATCAAATTCACAATAGAATTAATAGAATTCTAAATAATATTGGCTGTAATATATTACATAATATATAAATAATACATATAAATAATAAATAATATATTGGCTGTGGGGCCGGGTAACTGCCGTATACATTTAACACTTATAGATTTTAGTCCATCTTCAATTTGGAAGTGGTATCTGCCTGCTTGCCTGCTAGAACGGAACTTTCCACTCGAAAGCAGAAACATGGTTTGATGAAACGAAAGCTTGGCTGCACAACTTCAGATACTCCTCTCTGACAATTATATGCGTCCGAATAATTTCCATTTTAAGATTGAGATGTGTAAAGTTTTGTCTTTTTTTCACAAAAGGGACTTATTTTGTGTTATTAGCTGGTGGGGTTTTGAAGCCTGAAATCATTTTATAAATTTACTTGATTTTACAGGTTTAAAATGTCCAGTTTGCTCACGATCTGTGCCTCCAGATGATTTAGAATGCCACCTTGTGATATGTCTGACGAAGCCTAGACTCATTTATAATGGTAAGGAATTTTTAAAGGTTCATTTGTATTATTAGATTTTTGTTACTATAATAGCTAATATATTACCTTAAAATAAACAAATGCTGCCATGGGAAATCGTGAACAAATTTTCGAAAAAGAATTGTGAAAAATTTCTTCTAAGTTTTGCACTTCACCTTAGTCTATCACCTTATTGCTACTAACAACTGATCACAGCATAATAGTCGCATGGAGTCAAGGCAGCTGTTTTAGGTCCTCCTTCACCCTCCTCCATTCAGAGCTTCACTCCTTGCCGGCTCACATGGAACTCCCACTTCCTTCATTACATT
>JAAAKM020073195.1:165340733-165374807 GCA_010016025.2 Alatinidae sp. Z8VKAUB7J3 | reverse complement strand
AGCCGCGCGAGCAAGATGCGCCAGCGGTGTCAGCGGCTGGTAGTTGGCGGGATTGCGATCGAGGTCGGTTTCAAAAGGATTGGTCATTTCGCCTCCGGCAATGAAAATGCGGTGCCTCTTTGTTCTCTAGGCCAATAACGCATTCAGACCGTCGGCAACAAGCTTGATGGCGGTTATCGTCACCATCAAATACATCAACGGATAAAATACCGCCGGTCTCATGCGCTTGATGACCCAGGCTCCTGCGAAGGTCGCTGCGACCGCCAGCGGCAAGAGCATGGCGGATGTCTTGAGATTGGTTGCATCGAACTGACCAAGCGCGAAATAGGGCACCAGTTTGAGGGCGTTCACGACGGCGAAATAGCGGGTGCTGGTACCGGTGAAGACCTTCGGTGTCATCCCAAGGGGCAATGTGTAGACCTGGTAGGGCGGTCCACCGGCGTGTGAAACGAAACTCGTGAAGCCCGAAACAGTACCCCAAAACGTCGCTTTGACCGGATTCTGGGGTTTTCTGGGTGGTTCGCCGCCTCCCCGGCGATAACGCTCAAGGGCATAGCTGAGAACGAAACTGATCGCGATACCGCCGACCAGCAGCCTGATAACCGCGTCGGTGACAAGCGATGCCGCCAATGTGAGTCCATTAAATATGAGCTGGTCAGCAGGTAAAATTGCTTTGGCCTACAAGCATCAAAGCATTAAATCTGGCCCTGAGCGACCCTGCGACCTAATCTAAGTTATTTTTTTCATAGCTGTTGCAGCTCAAACTCATTGCCTCTTACCCTAGTTCCTACATTAACTTTGTCCTGGGGTTGCTCTTTGATTTCTTTTTGATCCAGTAATCAAAATCAATACTTGTTCAGACATTCATGTTTTTTTGTTAATTTTTTTTTCTCTTTCAAGTGGCCATAAAAAGATGAGGCAGTCTTGTGACCCATCAGACCTGGATGCACAAATTTCTTCCGTGTCAAATAAAATTGGAGACTTAATTGATGCCATTGGTCAACAGAAAAGTAAGAAAGAACAGCCAGCGGATTGGGTCTCCATGGCCTTGACTTAAGACTTAAAGAGACTGCCAATTGAGTTAAGAGTCAAGGCTCAGACTGAAATGTTTGGAGTGCTTGCTAAGTACACAGAGATGGCAATAAATAGGGTTTCAGTACAGGAGAACATTGTGAAGACTTTTAATTTTCTTGATTACTGCTAAAAACAGTTACCATTTATTCACGATTTTATTTGCATAATGTTTGCTCAATAATACTTGTAACTATTCTGTTGTGAATAGTAGTTTGTAATTCAAATCACATTTAGTTAAAACTTTACGGAAAAACACTTTGTGAACCACTTTACAAACTTTACGAAGGCCGTCTGAGCCCTCCCCAATGTGGAACGGGTATTACTAAAAGTAACTTTTTCCGTTCCAGCTGACAGTATTTAGTAGCTGGAACGACAGAAAAGTTACTTCAAAGTTACTTTTTCTGTAACTTTTACTAAAGATATGTAACGAGCATCTTTAGTGAAGTAACTTAATATCATTGGGTGCATTCCCCGTCGTGATTACACTTAATAGTGATTAATTTTTTTGACTGATATCTGTCTGTGAAAAATCGTTAATTTTTAACATGTGCAAATTTTGAGCTTGTACTTCAGTAATAGCGATTACAACTGATCTATATATTGAAGAAAGGATATCCAATTCATTAAGTTTTTCAAAGTTAAGGCTCTCAACGTTGCTCAACAAAAGTATAGGGAATTGAAAACGACTTGTGAATAATGGCCAAAGGGCGCATCTAACTTTTTTTTTAAATTTACTGGAAAGTCAAAGGGATTTCCTTCAGATTTTCAGGGAAGTGTTCCTACGCTCTGAGGTAGGCCTACGTAAAGAACTATCTATTCCAATTGTAATAGATCTTTACTGCCTAGTAGCGTTTTCTGGGCAAACGTTTAAAATTTTTAAATTATACACGGTTAACAATGATTATGTGTTTCGTCCAAATATCAAGCAGCATATTGGGTAAAACTTAATTCTCTATAGTATTTCCTGAAACTCTGCATTGAGAACATTCTGTTTCGTAGAGCAAAACCAAAGAGAAAAAGGGAAATTTCTTTCCTACAATTTTTGGGTAAAAAGTGGAATTGTTTTTCATTGGTTTATTGTCTGGGACATGTTTTTGTAGGGCAATCAAAATATCGCTTATTTCTGAATAGATAAGTAATCGTACCTTTTTTTTAACCTGGTTTATTCTAAAACGTCCTGTGTTGTTTTAAGCCAGCAAAAAGCACGCAAAGCTGAATTCCGCTTCATTGGGTTTTCTTCGGGTTCAAACCAGTAAAAGTTCGTATTTTTTTCAGGTAAATTCTCTCTTTCTCTACAGTCAAACGAAACTGCTTAAAATTAATTTTGTGAATACGTCATAATTCCGAAGTGTAGGCGCAAATATTTCATGTATTGTTTAATGCTGTGTAAATTTAATAGTGAATGGACTGAATATAATAGTTGTATTTTTTCGTAAATTATGACAAAAAGCAATTTTTGACATGTTGCCAGTGATGTGCATTATTGTGGAGCTTGCGTTGAGTAAAAATATACCCCTAAAACATACAAGCAAAAGAAATTGAAGTTTAAAGCTTAAGTAGGCAAAGGAAAGGGAAAACGTAGAAATAGGGCTATTGAGAAGAGAAAAATAGGAAACGCAGAGAGACAACAAAATAAAGAAAATACAGTTAATATGAGGGGCGCCTAGAATTGTAAAAACAACATTGAATGTCATGATAAAGAGAACATATACTCGGATAGAATTAGCTAAGGCTCGAGGGCGAATTAGGGTGATAGGGAGCATTAATTCTATCCCGCTTAGGAGTGTAAATAAGAGGATACTAGCTCAATTACTTGTATGCTTTGTTAGAGACTATGGCTAACATTAGAACTAATGGTGATAGAGAGCTATTGTGACCTGATAGGCTTTATTTCTGTTAACTTTAATCTTTGCTTTTTAACAATATCTTCAAATGGTTTCTAATCATCCTAAAAGGCTAGTAGAATATATTAGAGATAGATCTGGGCAGATAAATGCAAAAATGAGGTTAATAGGGCCTGGGCAACGTCAAATGTTGAATCAACCTTTGATTGACTTTCCTGTTGAAATTTTTATGGAAGTTAACAGCAATAATGGCTTTATCAACTCACCGTATGTCTCTATCGTTTTATTTCTTTGCAATTCGTTCAATGCTGTCATTGTCAACCCCTCAAAATTTTGAGATTTCATTTCTCACGAAGGATTTTTACTTCAAAAGATTGAACGCACCTAGAAGATGGATTAGAAATACGTTGTTTCTGCTTAAACACACTTTGTTCTTTGTTTTCTTACAACCAATCAAAGTCGCCACTTTAAAAATATGAAGTATTTGTATGCTAATTCTGTGTTGCTTACTCACTTAGACTTAGAACCTCCTACGCCTGGGAGCACATAGGGCAGCGACGGTTGACCTCCAACTTGACCGATCTTGTGCCAAAGACCGAAGTTCATGATTTGGTAATTTTAGATTTCTTCAGAGACTAACTAAAGCCATTTAGTTACAGACTAAGATTTGGGAAAAGCAACACAATTATTTTTATGCACCACGCCAAGATAGGATGACCTATCTTAACAGTCGAGCTTACTAATCAAACTCTTTGCAACTACAAAACTTGCGCAACCAAGATTAGTCAACAAATCCAAAATGAATTTTAATATAGTTGATGTCACTATATAAATAAAACGATAAGATCGCTACAGTCAACTGAAACAAAACCGGTTTTTCAAAACTTGGCCTCTTTCCTGAGCAAACGGAAGGTATCCAGGTTGGTAAACAAAGTTGGATTCAGATTCGACTAAATTGTTAAAGAAATGAGTTATAAACCGAATACTTTATTGGCCCTTTCTAAAACCAGAATTACAAAATGTCACGTATTAAATCAAGCATTAATCAGATAACATGGACAAAAGACAAACCAAGAATCGACGGCGAACGGAGAAAAGCTTTTAGGAAAATTGTGAACTTTCTATGGTAAAGGACTGTGTGGTCCATTCCTTAACCGTGTGCCCCCGACCCTGCGTCCATGTTTTCTATGGGCGTTGATCCTCCTAGAATAGCCAAGATTTTTCTTGGGGGAGGAAAAAGAATAATCAGCTAAATATTTACTTATGTGAGTGTAAAGACTACCGAAAACTTTTTACCTCATTTCGAAGAAACTTTTCTAATTTTTTACACGTTTACGAATTCTTGAGCTTCGAGGAGCAGATGTCTTCGCTGCACAGAGGAGAGGAGGACCCTTCCCTCCAAGACAATTCCAAGTCAATCCCTCAGACAAAAAGAAAAACGGGGACCTCCCAATAACGTTCATATTGATTCCTCCTCCCGAATTCATAGGGGGGAAATATATGGTTACCCTTGGGGACAGAGTCGGATTTAAGGCTTTGACGCTTCTAGACCCAAGTGTTTTCGCCGCTCCACCCTCAGCGAACTGATAGATTCGAAGCCTGCGGCAAAAAATTCATAACGGGTGGTTGCACGTTAGAGGTCATCATCCACTCTGAAACGTTCAGGGTCTATCGAGTGTTTGCTCAGGAGTTTGTAAAACTCTGAGCGATTGCGTCCGGCCAGACGTGCGGCCTGCGAAACGTTTCCGTTCGTCATGGTGAGCACATCACTCAGATAAGACAGTTCAAAACGATCACGTGCTTCAGCGAAGGGTGTGAGCCCCTCGGCCTTACCTTTCAGCGCGCGCTCAACCAGCGAGTCAGATATGAGTTCGGTACGGGACAGGACTTTGCAGTGCTGTACCACATTGGCTAGCTGCCGCACATTTCCTGGCCAGTGAGCTCTTAGCAGTGCCTCCATCGCCGCAGGCGAAAATGCCTTGCCGACACCATCCTCCGCAAAAAGCTGAAGAAAGTGGTTGGCCAGCAGCGGAATATCCTCCCTGCGCTCCTCCAAAGGCGGAATCTCCAGCGTGACAACGCTCAAACGATAGTAGAGGTCCTCGCGAAACTCATCGTTCGCCACGGCTTGCTCAATGTCTTTGTGAGTTGCAGCGATCACCCTCACATCAACCCCGACACTCCGCTCACTGCCGACCGGCCGCACAACTTTTTCCTGCAACACGCGCAGGAGCTTGGCCTGGAAGTCCAAAGGCATATCGCCTATCTCGTCGAGAAACAGCGTGCCCTGGTGTGCCTGCTGAAACAGTCCCACCCGGTCGCGGTGTGCACCCGTAAAGGCACCCTTTGCATGGCCAAAAAGTTCACTTTCGAACAGCGCTTCTGGAATGGCGGTACAGTTCACCGCCACAAATTCACCAGCGTTGCGCGGGCTCGCCTCATGAATGGCACTGGCGAGAAGCTCTTTACCCGTCCCACTCTGACTTTGGATAACGATACTTGCATCACTACCCGCAACCATCTGGGCTTCCTGCAATTATTTTAATAAAAATAAGATTTCAAAAACTGCTAAATGATTATAAATGTTAGATTGTTTATTTCAAATTTGTGCCCCTAAAATTCTGCACTTGTGGCGAAAGCCCCTCAATCCCTTCCTCTAAAATCACTTGTGGGGAATGGGATAGTGGAAAACTTGTAAGAAACACAAGCTTATAAGTGCTTTAAATATTTCTTAGAATTCGGATGATTCTGTTCCAAATTTTGTCCCATTAGTCTAAGAGGGAAATGACTTACAGTTATTGTGCTACTATAAGAAGACGTAGATTAGAATCAAATCTCTTTTCAATCCCTGCTTCTTTTCGTTTAATAATCATTGAGGGGAGAGAGGGTCCACAATCGGATATTATTTAATAATTTTTATCATTTAATGACATTTTAATCACATGTAAGAAAAAATATTTTGGATTCATTGGGGAAATTTAGTTTTGATACAGAGAGAAATTAGAAATTCAAATAAAAATTATGTCACAAATTAAAAGAAATCTTAAACAATAATTTTTTGTCTCAGTATATTAAATCAAAGAGTTCATGGTAGCAAACTGTAAGTAAGGAGCAATGTGGCTCAATAGTAACCAAAACTCTAAGAAACTGAGTCTTGATAACAAAGGATAGATCAAAAGGATTGAATTCCGATGCTTATTCAAAATATATACAATTCGTCAAGTTTAATGTTACCCATCAAAAGTTACGAGCCTGATAAAACTTGCCCAATTTTCGAAAAAGGGGGAAAACACACCTAAAATATCAAGTAATCTTGATGAAAATCACACCACTAGATTCAGCATATCAGAGAATTTTCAAGCTCTTACTGTCCTACTGTACCATTAATGTGGAGGTTTCAAGCGTCTATGCAATTACGTGGATTTTTTTTTCTTTTTTGCCCGAAGAAACATCACAGATACTTGTTTATTTGTTTCCTCGAAGTGGGATCATATCGAACCAGTGAAGCGCTTGCAATAACATCAGTTCTGTCACTAGCAACAACATACACATCTATGTCCTTTGCACCTTCATTAACCCCTGCCACTCCACCCCAGGTAAGTTATCAAATCCTTTATTTGGAAATTTGTTATCCAATGCTTCCGTATTTTCCTTTGCTTCCGTATGTCTTTGCTTCCCTCTTCTATTGCGTGATTTAAAATAGTTTTTTTTTTAGATAAAATGTGTTTGTAGTGCTGCTTGTACCTCTGAAGTTTGTCACCTTTCTGGAAAATGTTGCAGACAGTATTAACAGGTAACATACCTTGAAAAGAAAGTCGTAAGAAAGTAAAACATTATATCTTCCTTTTTTATTCCAAAGTTCGGTGTTCTGTAATATACTTCCTTTTCCCCAGTAGTTACTCATTGCCGTCTTTATTGTTTCCTATGGGTAGTATAGGTTGCATTGGCGCAACATGGGAGACAGAAAATATAATAAACTATGTTTATATATAACTATGTGTTATATATGAACTATGAATGAAATGGAGGATACAGAATCTCCTTGCTCACGGGTATAGTGCTACATACTCAAAAATATGCGTCAAACAAGATCAAAGGATCCCAGTCATACTTATTCTTGGAGAAATAAGGGGGGAAATTTCAACTTTTCTCTTACCCAAGATAGCATTCTAGAATCTGTCAGGCGATTCTAAGAATCTAGAATCTGTTTAGGCGATTTAAGATTAAATCTAATATTTCTTTTCTTTTGGTTGTTTAAAAATTATTAAGTTTTAAAACAGTATCAAATTTTCATCAGTTTTTAAGAAAATTCGTTTAGAGCCTTAACTTTGGAAAAACCTTTTTCAAACAAATTACATCACATTCGTTAATCTTCGTGTTGTCATTTAAAGAGATTAAATAAAAAAACTAATTTTTTTAGCTGAAAGTAAGGAGCGACATTAAAACTTAAAACGAACAGAAATTACCAGACTTTAAAGAGAAGTTGAAGAAAATCTTCTGTTCAGATTTGCGCTCTTTAGCCCTGAAGAAAGGAATAAGCTTCTAGCAACAAATATCGTTGCAAGCAAAATTGCCCACCCCACCTCTGAAGTCAGGTTGAGATTAACAAAGAGGGCAAACATTATTACATAGTTGTGGTCACTGGCGTGAAATTGCATAGAAGCGTCGTTAAAATCAAAAGTAGGCCAATAGCAAAAGGGTCCTTTCACCCCACTCTGATCTTGCTTAAGGTGGACAAGGACTAGTAAATGATGGAATTTTTCAATTCTAACGTCACCTGCTGACCCTCCACACTTGATATAGAGGAAGCAACCTTTCAGTCCACCAAATACTGCCATAAATGAGATTCTGATTTTTCAGCTCTTTCTGACCTTGCTGCATCTCTCTCTCTGAGCATGTAACTGATGGGGATAATGATGGAATTTTCCATTTTAGATGTCATTATTGTTCTCCCTGGACTTAAAATATTATAAAACGACATTTCAATCCAGAAAATATTGCAGAAATTAAAATTTGACATTTGTTTGCTGAAAAAAGGGTTATTTCTGAACGGGCGATTTCAAATGATTTTGGACATGTTACCAAGCGGATTTCTATGAACATTTTGGTGCCAAAAACATATCTGTTGATCAAATGCCGGGTGAAAACCGGATTTTTACTTGACTATTCGTCAATTTAAAGGACAAACTTTGGATTTTGTTATCATACCTGAAATCAATTTTCTTGATCTAAAAGTTTCCACGTCGGGCCCACGAGATCCTCACCGGAACTATGTCTCTATACAGGATGCGTGGGGAACACCTGGCATAGCCTAGTTAGTATATCACTGCCTAATCTATTAATGCTGAAGCTATGGATGAAGATAACGTAACTCAGTTATGCTATGTGTTGCTACAACAGATATACCGTATCTTAATTTGAAATTAGCAATGGTCCCATTAGGCGAGAAATACTATTATTAACACATTTATTAACACGATTTGGAAAACAAGTCAAAATCAGTAAAATTGTGTATAAAGCCCTGGCCTATATCCAAGAAAAGGGTTGGGGGCTAGAAAGCAATTATCATGGTAGCGTCTATTGTAAATTTATTGGTGTCCCGATTAAATGTTTTGATGTTTATTGATATATATTTCCGGCTTTTGTGTTGGGAAGGGAGAATGGTATAAATAGAGATCAGCGCTTCTCTTGCTCCGCCTAGCTACACCAGTGTCGAGCATGAATCTCTTCCTTTATTTTTTATGCCTGATCATGGTTGCAGCGGTAGCTGCAACCTAGTAAAGTGGAAACCACAACCCATAGTAAACAAGAGTTAAAAAACCCGTTCTGAAAAAAAAAACTGCCTAGTGAGAAAAAATAGCCATCTGTCACTGATTCAGGAATAACAACTATAAATTTGTTTGAATCTTAAAAGGAAAAGTTTATCGCAAAAAGGAATTTATGGTAATTTCGAAAAAAGTCTGTAACCCCTCGAAAATGGCGCCAGACCTAAATAAAAATGCACCATGGAATCAACATGGTTGAAAACCATGAATTGAGGAATTACAGCCCCCACCTTGAACAACAAAGAAAATCACTTTTTTGTATCGGTAGCACTGATATGCCTCCTTTTTTCTTCTTCCAGGGCTAGCGGGTTACCACAACTTCGTAGAGATCTTTAATGGCTCTTTGAAAGGTATTTCTCATATCTACGTGCTTTTCATAAATCCTACCATCTACAAATGCCAGATGGCACTAAAAATGGTACTTTTTGTGTCATTTCCCAAGGGGCGGGTCTAGCGGGCTACCAGACCATCGTAGACAGATGTTTAAGAGCTTATGTAAAAGCTGTTGCTCATATCTACGTTAGTCCTATAAATTCCACCATCTGCAAGTGCCAAATCGCACTAATAACGGCCCACCGGCTCGGGTCGCGGAGCTACGCGACCAAGGACGACAGCCGCAACAACCTCGTGCTCTCGCTGCTGACCCTCGGCGAGGGCTGGCACAACAACCACCACCGCTATCCGGGCTCCGTTCGCCAGGGATTCCAATGGTGGCAGCTCGACATCTCCTACTACGTGCTCAGGGCGATGTCGGCGGTGGGGCTCGTGTGGAACCTCAAGCCGGTCCCGGCGCGCGTCGTCGAGGAAGGCAAGTCCTCGTGAGGATCGCCGTCGTAGGAACGGGCATCTCCGGACTCGTCGCGGCTCGCGGCGTGGCTGTCGAGCACGACGTCACGGTGTTCGAGAGCGCCGATCGCCTCGGCGGGCACACGAACACCGTGGACGTCGAGACGCCCGCTGGACCGCTCGCGGTGGACACCGGCTTCATCGTGTTCAACGAGCACACCTACCCCAACTTCTGCGGCTTGCTCCGCGAGCTCGACGTGCCGTGGAAGGAGAGCGACATGAGTTTCTCCGTGCGGTGCGAGCAGACCGACCTGGAGTACAACGGCACGAGTCTCGAGGGCCTGTTCGTCCAGCGGACGAACCTGCTCCGCCCCTCCTTCTGGGCGATGGTGCGCGACATCTTCCGTTTCTATCGCGAGGCACCCGCGGTCCTCGAGCGGCCCGACGACGAGGCGACCCTCGGCGACTACCTGGAGCGCGGTCGCTACTCGAAGACGTTCGTCGAGAAGCACCTGATCCCGATGGGGGCGGCGGTCTGGTCCTCGACGCCGGAGACCATGCGCGAGTTCCCGCTTCGCTTCCTGGTCCAGTTCTTCCACAACCACGGCTTCCTGCGCGTGAAGGATCGTCCGCAGTGGCTGGTCGTGGAGGGCGGCTCGCGCAGCTACGTCGAGGCGCTGGTGCGTCCGTTCCAGGATCGGATCCGATTGAGCTGCCCGATCACCTCGATCGCGCGGACCCCAGACGGTGAAAGTTGCGCATCCCTCAAATTTAGGAAAGTGAGGTACCATTGTTGATGGCATTATAGTTGGCGTAGTAAGTGTAAGCCATCTGGACGATGCCACGTGGTACTGTTATCCAAATGAGAATAGCCATGGGTTGTAATAGATTGCTCCCAACCGTTAGTAAAAGCTAAATTACTGTCGCGGTTTATGGTTCAGTGCCCATAGCTTGGGGTAAGTGACAAATTGGCAGGGACCACGGTCTTGATATCTGATCTTGTAAAATCTTAATTGAAGAAAAAATAATCTTTGGCTCGGAACTCACTCTCGTAAGAGATTAGTTTGAAAAAATAAAGACAGTAATTCATACCTAATCGGACAAAACACTGAATTTTTTAATTTCATATCCTTTAGATGTTAAGGGAACTCATATTTACAATTAAGAATAGTTTATCACGTAAAACCAAGAAATTTACGAAAAAAGGACATATATATGATAAAAATTTTGGGCTTACAACATCCAAAAGTGTCAATAATATGTTTGAATTTTAGTTGCTAAGACAAGGAGTGGAGGAGAATAGCTGTCTTCCTTATTTTTTCATTTGTTTTATTAAATATTCACGATTAAATAATCAAGATTAAGCCAGCCCTGTCTACTGTATTACTTTTATGTATATATTTGGCTGTTCTCTTTGGTGTAGGTTGTTCATATGTGGGTTCGCCCTCAATTCAAGTGCATGTTCACTGTATCATTAATAAAGACAATTCCCTCCTTAATCCGATTCTTAAAGTACTGTTTAAACTGCTGCGGTTATAATTTTTACATCGCCCAGAGGATTCCGCGTCTTTCTTCTCTTCCAAGTAACCTGAAAAATGCTATCTTTTTTTGTTAATATTCATGCCCTGTTTCTGTTAATATTAAAATATTGTGACCCGAGATTGAAAAGCGAATTCTTTTTTCAGCATCCAAAGCCCACTGTAATTAATATCTACTTTCTGAAGTTTTTCAAATTGATTTAGTTCCTGAAGTTTTTGAAGTCGATTTAGTTTCTTTAGTTTCTGAAGTTTTTCAAATTGATTTAGTTCCTGAAGTTTTTGAAGTCGATTTAGTTCCTTTAGTTTCTGAAGTTGATTGCTGATGTTCTAAATAGGAATCAACTGCGGTAACTCAAAGGCGCTATAAGAGATCGAAAAAACAAACTTAATATATTATCCTTCCAAATAAAATAAGCTTTGTTAGTTCATCCTCATGGGCTTAGTTTGGGGTGGGGGCAAGGGTGAGTAGTTACCCCCTTAATAACGTAAAGAAAAAATTATTTTACATCCCATACCTCTTGACTATCCGGATATGGACCCCTTACCCCCCTCCCCAATAAAAAGGCTGGAGATTCACCCTTGTTCAATCTGTTTCTTCTTGTCTTATTTGGTTCCTCAGATACTTGAAAGTCACCTTTTTTTCAGAATTTGTTTCGGTCGTTTTTCTCGCTAGCGGCAACAGTTGTTGATAACAAAATAGTGAAAACTCCAAAATGCATTTCTCTATTTTTCTGTTCTCCTGGTAAATATCCGTTATCTAAGATATCTTCCTTCGAATTACTTCAGCGAAAGTCAGGGTTGCCACCAGGTGGAAATACAAATCAATAGATTCTTGAAAAAAAAATCCCTCTATCAGCTAAAAATTCATTATATTTTCGAGAAAATCACTAAATTAGCAACAAAATCACTAAAATTATAATTAGCTGCTTCAACAGACAAGGTACTTTTGTATTTCAAAATCGCTGCTTTCAGTGGCTTTTTAGACTTTTAACATTATTTTATTAGTATAATTAACTTGTTTCTTTATTATTTTCAACACAGGGCACCAATTGGGATGTGTTGCATTTATCCCACTAGATTATAAAAATTATCTATTTTGGCGTTTCATCTTTTTTCCAATCAAAAATTCCCCCTATATTTTGCTGGCCGTGGAGTTTCCGGCAGTAGGTGCAATCGACGTCCGTAAAGACCGTTACCGCGTGCCTGACGTTTGCCGGCGAGAACGCAATGACCTGATCGTCTTCCAGTGACCAGATCAGTTCCCGGCGAGCATCTGTCCGGGTCTGTTCACTAAGGTTGATCTGCTGATCCAGGTCGATCATGTCGCCCTGGCGGTCGTCGCCATGCTCGGCCTGTTTGCGTCGCTGATTCTGCACGAACTTGCCCATTCCGTTGTGGCCCGCCGTTTCGGACTCAAGGTCGGCGGCATCACGCTGTTCATCTTCGGCGGCGTCGCCGAACTGGAACAGGAACCGCGCAGCCCGGAATCAGAATTCTGGATTGCCATCGCCGGACCTGTTATGAGCCTGGCTTTGGCTGGGCTTTCCTATCTGGCCCTGATTGCCGTCATCGGCGCTTCCGGGCCGGTGCGGGTGGTTCTCGAATATCTTGGCCTGATCAATCTCATCCTGGCTGTCTTCAACCTGGTCCCGGCCTTTCCGCTCGACGGCGGGCGGGTGTTGCGGGCGGTGCTGTGGCATTTCCAGAAGGATCTATTCAAGGCCACCCGGATCGCGAGCTTGCTCGGGACCGGGTTCGGTTTGCTGCTCATCGTCTCCGGCGTGCTGGCACTGTTCACGACCAATCTCGTCGGAGGCTTCTGGCAGATCCTGATTGGATTCTTCATCGTCAATGCCTCACGCGGCAGCTACCAGCAGTTGGTCATCAAGGCCTCGCTGCAGGATCGTACTGTGCGTTCGTTGATGACTGCCTCGCCGGTCACCGCGGATGTCGGCACGAGTGTTCAATCGCTGGTCGACGACGTGATGCTGCCACGACATGTCAGCTTCGTTACGGTAATGGAGGGTGAACATCTGCTAGGGTATGTCGACACCGCGCTGATCAATGGCATCGATCGAGAAAACTGGGCAGCCACCCAGCTTGGCGACAGATCTTGCATTAAAAATGTAAAAAACGAAGAAGAAAATAAACGTACCTGCTAGCATACTAATGACGGACAGCAATATTTTCTCAACACTCTGTACTGGACTCCATCTCTCAGCGCTTGTCTCATAACCAGTGGGGTCATCACCCGGAGCATGTAAAATTGAAATACAAACTCGACCATCGGCATAAACATTCGGATGAAATATTTCAGACGTAAACTGCATCTTTGGCGGACTCAAGGGATAGTCGTGAGGGAACGAAATTTTAGCTGCAAACACGCCGCCTTCATAGCATGTGCCCTCGGGACCCCTAGAAATGATAAGATTTGCAAAGATTCATAAAAAAGATGTGTATCAACAAATAAAAGGATTGCTCGTAGAAACCAAAACAAATATAGACACAAAAAAGGTCTGACCGGTTTTTTGGTAAACATAGAAGAAACTTAAAAATTTGCGAAAAAAAGTCAAATGCATAATCTTACTAATTTTACTAAAAACGTAAAAATAACTATAAGAGAGAGCCTGTAAAATATTTCTAAGCGCTTAGATAAAAAAAAATGTTTAAATAGAAGCGTTTCTTAAATAAATGTATTTATAGAACTTCACGGCAGCAAACCTAGGACGACCAGTAATTTCAACCAGATAAATACGAAATAATCTTTTAATCTTTAGATTCAGACTTTAAGTTAATTTCAAGAGTTTATTTTAGCTGAAAAATCGGACTTCATTGGAATTAAATTTTAATTCTTGATATTTTGTCTTACTTTTGTCCTGTAAATTATCAGAGTCACCATCCCCTTATAAGAAGTATTTCCGTTTCAAACCAGAATCAAAATATAACATTTCAATTAGACTCGACCAGAATACTTTCGAAAGTCCTTTCAAAGGCCCATTTAAACTGAGATTTTACTAGTACCGACACAGATTTTTCTGTTTGGCTGAAAAATTTTACGAAAAATCCTGAATGCTAGAGAAATTGAAAATATGTCATATCTGACGTACCAAATTTTTTCTATTTATCTAGTGTTCTTTCCAAAAATAACATTTCAATTTCCCTCTTTTCGATGAAATTATCAAACTCGCTGTAAAACACATTAAACTGGAAGTTGATATCGTCAGTAAATACTTTTACGCCCGTTTCAATCGTATCACTTTCTTCAGGCTCCAATGCGGAATTAGGCAATATTTGGTAAAAAGGCTCTACACCGTGATTTTGGTATGCTTGATCGTGTGGTGGAATTTTGAATCCTTGTACGTATTGCGCATAAACATTGATATCTTCAGCTATGCCGTAGGTTAAGGCGATTTTTGGCGAGAATGCGTTTTCGTCGATTGGCTCCAATTGAGCGTCAGCATATAATGGATCATTTTTAGGTTCCATATCATACAAATCAAGACGCCCACCCAAGATTAGGGTCAGGCCACTATCTTTAAACTCAATGTTATCTTGCAGGAATAGTCCAGCTAAGGTGGTATCTGCGCCAGGGAATGCACGTTGTGGAGCATCGGTAAAGTCTGTTGTCCCATCTGCCAGAACACGAGTCTTTATACGAGGCCTCGTGGTTTCGTACGCATCGTAATCAAAGCCGTATACGATATTATGAGTCGCCCCATTTAAATCGATCGCTTTGTTTAGGACTGCTCGAATTCCTAGGATATCTTGTTCAAAACGGTAATTATTGAAGTCGGTATAACCACGGCTGCTAGCGCGCACTTGAACGCTTTCTTGTTGGTATTGCGTGATATAAATTTGACTACTTATGCTGTCAAACAACGTGGTTTTCTTGTCCCACTCATGATCAATGCTAAAGCTGACATTGTCATCGCCATCACGAGTTTCATTAGCACCAACTGCAATAATTTGCTCTATATCTTGTTGATATAGATCTAGAGTGAATTTCAAATTATGGTTTTGATTGAGTTGGCTTTGTGCATTAAAAAGCTCTTTAAAAGTGGTTAAGCTGGCACCAAACTCCTGCGCGTAGTCTGTCAACTTCCATTCTTTTAAGGCCAGGGCACGGCAGGAGGTCAACTGGAACCGTTGGATCGCGTCGCCCGGCACATCGGGGTCGGTCCTGGTGGCTGAGTCGCCGGGTCAGCCAGAATCGACTGTGGTCGGTTTCGGCACCTGCGGGCGCATGCGCGCCTCGGGCCTAGCCCACAAAGGCGAAGTCTTCACGCTCTACGTGGCGAGCGACTGGCAGGGCCGCAATATCGGCCGGCGTCTGCTGACCGCGCTGTTCGAGGCCCTGGCCCGCCAAGGCATCGGCGACGCCGCGCTTTGGGTGCTCTCCGAGAACCCCTCGCGGTTCTTCTACGAGGCCATGGGCGGCAAGCGCGTGGCCGAGAGGCAGGAAGCCTTCGCCGGGGTGATGCTGGATGAGATGGCCTATGCGTGGCCCGACCTGCGGGGCTGGCTGGCCGATGCAAAGGCTTAGTAGGTGGTGCAATTTCGGGCTGGCTGGCCACCGGGCCTTTCGCTAAGGTGCCGCTCCTTCCAGATAGCCGAATCGAGGTGCCATGACCGATCGTGTTCTGATTCTCGATTTCGGCTCCCAGGTGACTCAGCTGATCGCGCGGCGGATCCGGGAAAGCGGAGTCTACTGCGAGGTCCTTCCCTTCAATGTCGATCCGGACCGGATCCGCGACTTCGGCGCCAAGGCGGTGATCTTGTCCGGAGGGCCGGCCTCCGTGCTCTCCGCCGGCACACCGCGCGCGCCGGACCTGGTGTTCGAGCTCGGCGTGCCCCTGCTCGGCATCTGCTACGGCCAGCAGACGCTCTGCGCCCAGCTCGGCGGCGAGGTCGAGCCCTCTGATCATCAGGAGTTCGGGCGCGCCCATCGAGAAATAGCGACTAGGCGACTAGACATTGCGACTAGAGAAATAGAAGTGTGTTATAGACAATGATTCCCTTACTCCTATTATTTCTGCTTACAGCGATCTTCAATCTTTCTATTCTTTCAGCCCATCGCTCCAACAAATAATATTCCATTATGAGACTCATAAAAACTATGAGGAATAAGTTTCCTGACTCTAGGGTCATGGAGCATTTCATAGACTGTAAAAGGGGGAGTGTTTCTCTCTTACTTTCTCCTAGAAACGACAAACCTTTAATTTGAATGTGGACAGAGAGTGGTAAAATTGGAGGGAAAATAGACCCTCTTACCAATGTGATGTTGAAATATCCTGCACTTAAAAGATTATCTTTTAATTCGCCTTCTCTCGCCAATCTCTCTTGGAGGGCCTCCAAAATTGATCCTTCATGAAGTTGATCTTACTTCAGGAAGAGCACCAAGAGAAATCTATTGGCTTATCCAAACTTCTATAAGTTTAAATACGATGTCAATTCACTTTATCCTTTTTGTAGTATCAACAGTATGCCAGGAAGGCCTATTAGGTTTAACTTGTCTCCAACACTGAAAGAAATCTTTGGGTTCGTAAATTCTTCCTTCAAGGTTAAGACACTGGGGGGAGGAGAGATTTCAGGACAAGGGTGAATATTCTCTGAAGAACTAAAAGCACTCGAGAGAGTAGGAGCTCAGACTAGTATCAACTACGCTATAGAATTTGCCCCTATCCGTAACCCTAATCCGGATTTCTTGCTATCGGTCTTCAACCGCAGATTAAGTAGACCTAATGACAGTAAATTAATGAAGGATATTATTAATCTCTGATATGGAAGGCTATCATATATGCCTTTAGGTCGGCCAGACCATCTGAGTAAAAAAGCCTGAGCCCAGTCAATAATTTCCTACGCAAGAATGTCCATGATACCTTTCAATATTGGCCAATATGGTCAATGTTACTCTTTCCACATAGACTCGGTAAAAACTAGGTGGCCTATTCCCCCCCATTTGCTAGGATCAAGACCTGACCTGAGAAGGCTTCTAACAGGACAGGTTAAATTTACTCTCTGACATCAAGACCTGACTGCTTTGTTCTAAGCAAACCTTTAGAAGGCTTCTAACAGGACAGGTTGAATTTACTCTCTGACAAATCACTATTGTAATTATCAGGAAGACAAATTTAGATTATAACAATACCATAGATTTTCATCGCGATAATGTTTCCTTAAATGTATTGGAAACAAACAAAATGTAAATGAATTGCTATTAGTAACCCCTTTCTTTCGTTTTGTTTCTTGGGGACCAGGATAGGCTGGATGCGATAATTATGGAGCTGTTCGAGTGCTGTGACATGGGTTGGGGTCTTCGCTCCGTCATGAAGTCCTTTACAGATCATCATTCCCGGAAGGGAAATCCTTCTTGCTTGGCCTCATAATGCCGTCAGGTTGAACTTATCACGAATATTTTTAGCAAAAACCATAACTGCAAACAGCGCTGATGGGTAACCTTGAGGAGCGGCAAGCGTCGAGGAAGCTATAGCTTAGTAAATGACACAACTTTTGCACTGAATTCGATTGATGGAAAATTTGTCAGGGTATTGTTCTTGTTTTGGTTGTCATTTTTTTTTTGGGGGGGGACCCCTTCCTAGCTAGGTTATCTGAAATTGGCTCCCTTCCCATAGTAGCAATACATATGTAGGTTTGAATACATAATGAATTGGAGGTAACTGGGTAGAAATTGATAATGCAGGATTCTAATTTTGTTGGTAGAAGAACATCATGAAATTCGGAAATCCTTGTTATAACCAAGATGAGCCAAGGATTGTACAAAGCCTCTATTCATAATCGTAAGTCCCTGTTCTGCACTGGTTCTGGAGCCATTACTTTTCTTAAGGCCATAATAATTCCAGTGATTTGAATTTTATCCAAATTGCAACTTGAAATGGAACAACTGAAAAAAAAAAAAAAAAAAAAAAAAAATTTGAGCAAAGAATTTAAAGTACTCTTTACTCAAAAATGCTCACGAAACTGTTGTGAGGTGTATAAAAAAATGTACATAAAAATATGAGATATGATAATGAAGGAAGGCTTTTAGCTATCATCGAATGGTTTTTGTCTCATTTATGCAAAAGTTATTTCATACACCATTCTAGGCTTGAGATTTTATTTGTTTAATCTGGTAACCAATTGAGAATGAAGTATTTTACTTGTATGTTATATTGTTTCTTTCCTTCTTTTTTGCTTTTTTACAGTCTCTTGTTCTTCCTGCTGCAATTCGAGGTCGGAGAAACATTGTCGGTGCAGCTGAAACGGGAAGTGGAATGACGCTTGCTTTTGGCATTCCAATGCTAAGCGGAATTTTGGATGACAAAAAGTGCGACAAAGTTATAGAGGATGCTGGTGAGTTAAGTTAAGGAGAATGAAAGACTGGGAATCGCTCAGATTTCGGAAATTTTATTCTGAAAATAAGTAAAGATCTAGTGTAGGGAAGCAGACTTGCCCCACTTCCTTGTGTTTGCTTCACTTTTGAAGGGTTTTACTAGCCAAATTTTTGAAAATTTTATTTTGGAAAATATTGTTTTGCACGTAGTTGTTTATTGACTATTAGGTATAAAGAACAAGTTGTTTTCCTTGGAGAGTTTCGTTTTGCAGATGATTTTCGTCTCCTTTTCAAATATTCAGTGTCATTGTAGATGTAGTACCATTAACCTGTGAAGAATCATGGGTGTTCCATCTTGTTTGTCGGCTTTATCATGTTGACTATATCAACATTGAAAAGAGAGGAAAGGCTCATTCGATCCCATGTATAAAAAGAAGTTACGTTGCCATTCTTAGACTGACACCGATCTTCTGATCATATCATTTACGTGTATATCTCTTACGAGGGGCATGCCAGCCCCTCTACCCTCCAGGTGTTTTGGGGTGCGAAACCCCCGCCCAGAGGGAAATATGCATTCCCTGTGGAGCCCTCCATTTTCTCAAGGAAGGAGTGCCAAACAAAGGTGATTGATTCATTCATTTCTCATTCAGCAACCATCAGTTGTCATTCAGAATACGCCAGTGAAGGTCAAATATATCTTAACTTGATTACCGTTTCACGTGTGTATATGACTTTGAGCCAAATTCACTTATTTCCCAACACTGGTAAAATAGCAGATTGCTCGTTTAAAAAATAAGTATTACTGTAATATCAAATCAATCAGACATTGGTTGTTTGACACAATGTTATTCATCATAATGCCAGTCGAATAAGAGTTTTTTGCGTGAGTCAGTTGAATAATCAGGCGAACTATATACCAGCAGTGACGAGGCTGTCCATTTGTCCTCTAGGCATTATGAGACTGCTTAAAACGCCATTTGTAAATAGACTAGTTACACTTGGTATCTTATACTTAGCTATATTCTTTTTGTAATATTGCATGCGTCAAAGACATAAAAACGATATGTTCTCTCCTGGCCGGGAGAGGGGGCAGAAATAATATAATTCTCTTGAAATATGCTCATAAATACGACGTCAATCAGATGATTTTTCTTGTCAATCGTATGGGATTTCAAACTAACTTGAGGGTTTAAAATGTACAATTCTAAATTTTTAGGGTGTGTTGAAGAGGATGCTGAACTAACAATAAGGCATTACGTGCATGCTAACACTACTTCTCATACTACTACTAGTGGCACTACTATAGCTACGTTTTCTACTGCTTACAACTACAACAACTGCTAAGGCTAAGTTTTCTGGAAATTTTGAGGGAGATATTGAACTAAATCAGAACTCACTATGTCCAAGCAGGTTTTCAAAAAGCCGAGTCAGCAATATCCTAGGAAAGGTCTAAGGAATTAAGCTAAAATCTCGTAAACATGTTAATGGGGATTTCATCTACATCACCCAAAAAACCTCGATAAAAGCAAATCCGAAATAGTCATTTTCCCGATTCGGTGAACTGGGGGGAGTGGAGGGACGGTTAATTCGGAAAAATTAAAAAAAATTAGGCATTTATAACTTACGAACAGGTTATTGGAACTTAATGAGATTTGAAATTAGAAGAATATTGTGTCTCAGAGCTAGTATTTTAAATTTCAACCGGATCTGGTGATATTTGGGGAAGTTGAAGGGGGAAACCTGAAATCTTGGAAAACGCTTAGAGTGGAGAGAATGGGATGAAACTTGGTGGGAAAAATAAGCACAAGTGCTAGATACGTGATTGAAATACCTGGAACGGATCCACTCTCCATGGTGGAGTAGGGGGAGGGGTTTAATTCGGTTGACTCGGAAAAATTAGAAAAAATATGGTATTTCATAAAAATAAAATAAGGCAATCCATAGCTTACGGAGAACTGTAATAGGGAATCATATTGATTGAAGCAAAAATCATCAGGGTATGCGCATTGTCGGGATAGCGCTTAGAAATATCTGGCAAAAATGATAGCATTTCCAAGAAATTATTATCCAAATCATTATATTAGGAAGGGTTTCTTGTCACAGTTGGCTTAGGTAGCATTCCATAGGGGAAACCTCTAGTTTTTACATTCAATTTCTAAAGCGGACAAAAATGATGACGGATTATAAAAGTTCTCCGAGGGAAAAGTGTTTAAGAAAATGAATGTCTTAAAGAATAAAACATGCTAAAACAAAAAAAATCTTGAAGAAAATACGTCAACGAAAAAACAGAAATGTCTTGAAGAAAAAACACCACTTTTCATGAAACAGCCACATGTGCGTCATCGTCAATTACAACCAGGGGTTATCCACTTGACTATAAGGCCCTGAGTTCTAACAAGTCACGTGTGATTACGTCATCCTCAGTTACAGTCGGGGGTTTCCCACTTAATTAGAGAGCTCTGAGCCCTAACGTGTGGCGCGATATTACTTAATTTTCCCTAAAATCTATCCTCTAGGATTTGGATCGGTAATTTTCACGCATGATAATGCGTAATATGATGACAACTCAGAATAAAACAAGATAAAATTTATTAATATAAAAAAATCATTAACATCAGAACACCAAACACCAAATACTGCTATACATTGTGTTACCTGCTGATAGTTGAAATTCAACTTTGTCATAGACCGAATTTCATTTTTAAAATTTGTTTTAAGATTTTTTTTTTTTCGGTACTTGTCTGTTCTAGCGCCAATGTAGAAAGAAGCTAAGTAGAACCAGTTTCTTTGTTAGTTTTTTCAGCTTAGGGTGAGACTAGACAAAGACAAGTGACGGAATAGACTCACTGTTGTTTCATTCACTGTTTTTTCACAAACTTACTAAAAGGAAATAAGTTTTTTTCAGTTAAAAGGTAACAAAGACTATGGTTATCATAGGCAGCGCAATAGTACTGCCTAAGTAAAGAGTAATGTGGGCACAGTGACACAATTTTGAGATAGCCATTTTGTTCAACGTAATTGAAAGGTCCTGAAATTATGTTTTTGATTATGACCCCCCCCCCCCAAGAGGCCTCAGGGCAAGGGTTGTAAGTTATGCCCTGGGGGCACATAAGGTATATATAACAAAGGTGATCGTATAAACCTCGGAGGGGGCTCATCGGATTGATAACCAGAACTTGTAGGTCCCTTTTTCAGATTCAGAGTGATCGGAGGGTGGATACCCCTCCACACACCTCGTATTTTCCGAAAATGCATGTGATAGTAGTAGTAGTAGTAGTAGTAGACAGGTTTAATAGCAAAAACTTGACAGCTATCGCTGATTTGCGTTTCTTTACAACATATTCAAAATCAAACTACACTTGTAAATATAAATCAAACTATAAACATTAACTCTTATTGTACATTTTGACGAAAACCGGGACGAAAGAATTACCATATCGGTTTGTTCTTGCTTTAACGGGAACCACGAGCTGTTTGATGAAAATAAAAAAATAAAAAAAACTACCCAGACTTTACATACACGGAGGAACTGTCAAGTTAATAGACCGTTTTCTAAATTTTGAGGTTGGAGGAGTATCCCCTACTCCCTATGTAATTATGCGTCTGAAAAACGTTTGAATATTGGACCCAAGAAATCTTTCTGCAATAAACGAAAGCCACGCTCTCTGAAGGGAGTCCTTCTATAGCCTCGTGTGAGTTTTCTTAAGAATTAAGCTCATTAGCTTTAGCATTTTTTTAATCGTTCCAGAAAGTAGATTCGCTTATTTATATGTTGCTTTAGAACTGTTGGTCTTAGAGTTTTAGAAACTATTGTTAGGGACTGTTCTTTATTTACCATTTCTTTATTTTAACCTGTTCTTTATTTTATATTTACCTGTTCTTATTTACATTTCTTTATTTACTTTATTTATTTATGTTTCTTTATTACTTTATTTATTATGTTTCATTTCTTTATTTACCTGTTCTTTATTTTATATAATGATATGGCTTCATCTATATCATTAGGATGATATGGCCATACATATCAGTCATTCAATGACATCCAATGTTATCCATATTATTGTGTGGTTTTATCTTAATTTACTCCCAAAATATTTTATGTTTGGGTACTCCGATCGCTCTCCTTCTTTTGAGCAATTTAGTAGCTATGTTACTAGACATTAATTTTTGGTGTTTTAACCCTCCTGAATAAATGTTTTGAACATTTACTGTACGACTGGAGGTTTGAGGGGACACCAGCCCCTAATATTTACGAAAATACCATATATTGTGCACAGCAAATACAACCGAATGAGGATTTCTTACATTCTTGAAGGATTTCTTTAAAAATACAAACATTATCGTATGAAGGCGGAAACCAGGAAAAATGCACTCCTTCACTCAGTAATGGTAACCCTAAGTAAGATCGAACCCTAGATGATCGAAACTTGTCGCAGTGGCCGGCTCTGCGCATTGCGGTTGCCTGCATTCGGCTTGGCGCGGAACGACGCGCGTGGCTGACTCTGCTGCTGACGCTGCCGGTTTTGAATGCGGGCCACACTATTCTGCCGTGGGCTTACCAGCGCCCGTTGACTGGATCGTTGACTGGCTCGTTGGCTGGCTCGTTGAACGGGCCGTTGGCTGGGTCGTTGGCGCTGCACCTGTCGCGGTTGCCGCTGTTGCTGCTGTCGTTGTCGCTTGATCCCCTGCAGCGGTTTGCTGTTCTGTGAAAACTGTCTGTTGCGGCGTGGTTCAGGGCGGGTATCCATGGGACGATTCTGCAGGCGTCGTGCTACCGAATTCTGTTCGCGCAGCAGGTCGCGATGGATTGCTGAGCCGCCCTGCACGCGACTGCGCCGCTGTTGTGCGTATTCACGCTTGGCCTGTTGGTGCTGGCGTTGCCTTTTTTGCTCGCGTCGTTGATTGCGGTCCTGATATTCATGGCGGCGTTCGTTGCGGTAATGACGCCGGTGGTTGGGCCGGGTGCCGGTGTAACGATGATTCGGGCGCCAGTAGCCTGCGCTATAACCGGCGTCATACAGATCACGCTGGTGGCGCAGGCGTGACCGGTAAGCAATACGTTGCTGGTAGGCGCGCGGATCATGGTAGTCCCGCGTGCGGTGAAAATGACGGCGGTGGTAGTTTTTGCCGTAGTATCGGTGCTTCCTGTGTTCGTGGCGGTAGTGACCGATGTGAAAACTGGACCAGGACAGGCTGAAAGCAGAACTTAAACCCCAGAAGCCATAGCCGTGGTTGTAGGTGTGGTGATAGCCGTGATAGGGGTAGTAATAAATAGGGTAGGCGGTTGGATAGTAGTGGTAGACCGTTCGCGGCTGATAGACCAACACCTCTTCCACTTCGTAGTACGGCACATAAATCACTTCCGGATCGGCGGCCTTGATGACCACAGCGTCATCAAATTTGTCGAAAAAAATTTAGGCGCGATAAATTTCGAAACTATTTCTAACCGTATGTTTTACTTTCTCATACAGAAGAATTAATATATTTCAGTAATTTTTCACAGCATTACCACACTAAAAAACACTTGTAATTCAAAAGATATTTCACAATATGAATTTCAGATATCATTTCCAAAAACGTATACAGACATTTTTGTTGCTTGGGAGACAATTTAAACTAATATTACAGATGCTAACAACTTACTACGGGACCAAGGTTTCTGAGGGCAATACCTCTGGGCTCTCTCCTCCACCACCTAACCTATCCAAAGTTGCCATTACTTACATGAAGTTTCAATTTCTTTAAAAATATTTCTTATACCCTCTTCCTACTCCATTTGGAAACCACCTGATTTTGTTTGGCCCCAAATGGATAACCAAGCGGTTCAATCTTTGGCGGTCCTCAAGCATTTTTTTAAGAGCTGTGTTGGTTCAAACAAATGTAAGGCTCAGTCTGGAGCATTTATTGTAAATTTGGGTATCATGAAAACTTTTGTTTTCATTAAAAATAAGAAAAATTAAAATCTGTCAGGAAACAAACAAGGCCTAGTGGATCTATATATATCATCCTGAGGCATATACGTCTGGGCACACTCCTTCTCCACCCAATCTATTCGAATTTCCCTCTATTTCATGAAGGTTACTTTAAATCCCTGTTATAAACTCTTTTCACCGCATTGGGGGATGTCACTGCCCAAACCACAAAGAGGATGAAAGTCAGATTGTTACGTCTAGGTTGTTCAGTGAGGTGTTCATTTAGAAATATTGATTCTTAGGGGGCAAAGAACTCAACACTTTTGCAGCGAACTCAACATATATGCTTAAAAAATTAAAAGAAGTGGCAAAGTTTTCGGCATATATTCTAGAGCGTTATAATTATAACGTATTGTTTGGTTTCTAAAAGTTTATCTTCAGGGCTATAATTTTAGTGTCGAATCAGCGTTTTAGCTTTTTTTTTCAGAAACGTTACTCGCAGAATCAAGGAGCTATCAACAAAACATCCATTTTGTGTCCCTTTGTACACAGGCATGTGGGCTTCTGAAATGTTTGACAGTATCGAGGTAATTATTATCATTTTTTTACTCTTCCCTCTTTGAGTAAGATTGATCCTGGATCCAGAATTAACCACGCTACTCTCCACTATACAGTTTTCACGCATTTAACTCTTGTTTTCAAGATTCCACCCAACAACCACAATTAAACTTCACAAGCTGCCTCTTCCTCCTGAAGAACCTGTTACTCGTCAAAGCGCACCCCCTACAAATTTTCTATTGTTTATTTAAAAGAGGTAATATAAAGAATATGTGCTATATTTCTTGAAGTTTTTTTTTATCAAGGCACTCAGCAGACTTTTTTCCATGTTCCCTCTAGTAATAGCATACATTTCAAGCAATATACAAAGAGTAAAGCTGCTTTAGATACTTAGTTCTCATAAAGTAGAAGGGCTTTGGTCACTTCCGCCGGCATTGTCAGGGGATGCTTAGCTCTCCCTGGATTGTGTACCTTTCCGACAACATTTTCAGGGGATTACTCCTTGTATGGTGCACCTAGATGGCATTTTCAGGGCCACTACACCCATTTACCCTTGGTTCTATGTGGTGTACTGTGATGTTGCATAGGCTATTCCTGTCGGCATTTTCTTGGAGTAAAGTTTTATCCGGCAAATACCGTAGAATACCTACAGAATCTTATCCCAGCCATACATTTGATTTCTAACCTTTTAAGGCATTAATATGAGAGATATTTACCCCCTTCTTTTGCGAATTCAGATCCCGTGTAAACGCATATGATTTCTGAACTTTTTGGTCATTAATGTGAGAGATATTTACCTAACAGACGCTTTATTTTGCGAACTTAGATACCCTTTATACAAAAACAATCTTTGAGAACTCATATGGTATGAGCGCTAGCAAAATTCTAAGAATCAATAGCTCGCTTTAAAAGGACCATCAGAGGCTTATGCCGATCGGGATTTAAAATAAGAGCTCTGAGTCACGAGGTCCTTCAAAATATGAAAATTCATTAAGATCCGATCACCCACTCGCAAGTTAAAAATACCTCAATTTTTCTAATTTTTCCGAAAAACAAGTCCATCTGGGCTAGCTGCTAATCACATACAAAAAAATTTTGGGGGTAAATACTTGTGATGGGTGAGAATTTATTTTTCAAGTGATTTCAACACTTTTCGTCGCCTTATAAATATGTGAAAAAATGATAAAAAAATTTTCGCTTGCAACGAAGCTCTTCAGAAACTCTCCTCCCGCAACAATAGATAACATTTTAATCAGAAACAGAATTCACTTAACCGAAATTGCC
This sequence comes from Alatinidae sp. Z8VKAUB7J3, assembly GCA_010016025.2. Lineage (NCBI taxonomy): Eukaryota > Metazoa > Cnidaria > Cubozoa > Carybdeida > Alatinidae > Alatinidae sp. Z8VKAUB7J3. The sequence goes on along the minus strand of JAAAKM020073195.1, from coordinate 165,348,656 downwards.
TAAAACGTAGAGGGTCTACAGTTGTAGAGATTGGGATGATATGGGTTAACGGTCTAAATGCAGCTTGGTCTAAAAGCCTTGGGTTCTTACGAGTCCAGAGAAATATGCGTTAGATTAAGGAACAAGTTTAATACCAAAGAGAATAACGAGAAGTTTTTCAATCGTTTTATCTCAATGTTTTGTATCGTAACTTTCGTCATACTTTGCTTCCAATCTTTAAACTTTATTAGAACGAGTATTCTAAAGACTCGGAAAAGATTCCTAGTACTACAAAATTTGTAGTTAATATTTAATAACGGAATCATTAGTGAAGTGAAATTGACCGGTTTCGTTGCACCCTCATCAGAATGGCGAGATCAAAGAAATCTCTGAAATTGTTCTAACAATTTTGGCGCCTCCAAATTGTTGGTAGGTCTTAACGATCATCAAATCAGCGGTCGACAAATTTTTACTTCAATCCCTTTCTTTGTTTGCGATAAATGATGCTTGAATGTTTGAACAACTCGTTCTTTGCACGAGCCATTCTGATGAGGCGGGCACTGAAAGCGCTTTACTAAGCGCAAACCGGGTACCTGTCAAAGGCATTCTCTTTCGGACCCGGGTTGCCGGATTTCCGAGGGTTGAACTCGGGAATTGTCGTCGTCCCCGTTGTCCGCCAGAATCCGGGAACCGTTATGATGAAACGAACAGCTGTTGGAATGTTTTGGAGCCTCGTCCTGGGCCTGGCTATTTTCAGTATGAGCACGGTATCGACGCAAGCGGACCACCACGAAAAGAAGCTCCGGCACGTGGTGGCGTTTAAATACAAGTCCAGCGCCACGGAGGCGGATATTGCCAAGGTTGAGAAGGCCTTTGCGGATTTGAAGAAAACCATCTCCGAGATTAAGGCCTTCGAGAAAGGGACGAATAATAGCCCGGAGGGATTGAACAAGGGTTTCAAACATTGCTATCTGCTGACCTTCGATTCGGAAAAAGGACGGGATGTCTATTTGAAGCACCCGGATCACGTGAAGTTTGGCGCCTTGCTTGGGCCCTACTTGGAAGACGTATTCGTCATTGACTACTGGGCCAAGGAATAGGCTCGTCACGGCCACCCGCCTTTGAAGCCGTATCCGATGCTCGGTAGTTTTCGGAATATGAAAACCGCTGTCTGGAGCCTCATGGTGGTCGTCTCTCTGCAGGCGCTCGGTGAGACTTCGGGCGGCGACTTGTCTGTGGATGAGATCATTGAGCGAACCCGGGCGGCGGCTACGACGGAGCGACCCGACGAGGTGCCCTATCAGTTTCTTCGGGAAGTGGTGATTGAAGAGCTGCGAAAAAATGGGGAGCTCAAGAAACGGCGGACCAAGACCTATCGGGCCTACAGTGATGGACGGGATCAAGAGTTGCTCTTGGTCGACGGCCAGCCGCCGACCGCGGAGGAGGTCGAATCGGACCGGAAGAAGAATCGGAACCGGCAGATTCGCTTCCTCAATCGCGAGGACGGTGATGGGGAAAACCTCCTACGACTGTGCCGCCGCCCCAACCTGCACCCGAGCCCACTCCGAACCTTCGAGCGCAGATCGTCATTCCCAGCGAAACCGCACCGGAGCCGGTAGACCTCCGATCCCAAATCGTCGTTCCCAGCGAGCTCGCCATGGAGCCCGAAAACGATCTCCGTTCTCGAATCGTCGTACCGAGTGAAACCCCAACCGAACCCAGCAGTGCCAACCTACGCTCTCAGATTTACATACCGAGCGAGTCATGAATCGCTCCCGATCCAGCACCTCCCTCAACCGGGGGTGAGTCCAAAAGTCAGAAGACCGCTGACGCAGCCGCCTCCCAAACGGAAAACCTCTCGATGGAAACTATTCCGCACGGGGCGACGCTACATCCCCCGGGCCGGATGGCTTTTCCAGTAAGCGTTGAAACTCGGTCGGCAGGCGGAGTCCCACCGAAAGAAGAACATCACTCCCGAGGATTCTCTCAACCCGCACTAGCGAGTCCTCCGGGAAAACACCGTTGAGAAAGCCGACTTCTACATGTCCACCAATTCAGTGGGGTTCTCAATGGTGTGCAGTTTTTTGGCAAGCATCCGGTGTCCCGGAACACACTCGCACTGCCTAGGCCCGCGACTCAGACTCGCCCCGTCCACCTGCCAATCGCAGTCGGTCGCACAGGTAAACTCCGAATCCCCCTAGGACAAGCCCCAGCAAGGTCATCCCAATCAAAGTGGGCATCGGATCCGGCGTGGTGTTGCTCGCCCGATGCGCTCGCTCGACGACCGACATCACCTGGTCCTGCATCCCAGCCGTCAGATCGACTTCCTTGACTCGCTGCATGACGACATCGTAGAGCGCTTGAGTCGCATCGACTTCCCGCTTTAACACCGCGTACTCGATCCGTTTGTCCGATACGTCTAACATCTCCATTTCAGTCTGTCTCAGCGCCTTCTGCAGCGTTTGTTCCTGATTCTTCAATCGTTGATTTAAAATGGTGCTACTTTTCACTTTAAAGTAGATAGAGGAGGAGGCTTGATAAGGGCACTTTATGCCAAATATATTAATGTAAAATTCCATATCATCTAAGATTCTTTACTAATAATACTACTACTAACAACTCACTGCAGCACCAAGCCACCCGAGTCCAACACTCCAAGCTATTCAAAGCTCTTTACATCCCTCTAAAGAATTTTATTTTCTTTAAATCCTTGACCTCTCCCAACTTCATCGAGGACGACCCGGTTTTCGTTTGGCCCTAGGTGGATGGCCGAAAAGAACAATCTTTGGCAATCTGTTATGCTTTATTGACAAAATGTATCCTACCCATTTCAACCTTTCTCTCAGTATAACCCTAGAAAGGGACATAGAACAACATTTTTCGTAGAGCTCCCAGTTTGAATTGTGGTCAGTCTAACGGGTATCCAAAACAATCCATGGGCAATTTTCTGGAAACAAAACATCCTCCTCCGTCTTCTAAAGTGCCCATATTTCTGGACTATACTTGACCACTGTCATTACTGTACTGTCCAATATTCTACTCTTGGTTTGCCGACTTATCTTCCCTTTCTTTCAAACTTTTTTCAACTGTAAATAAATACCCTCAGCCTTGGTTATCCTACTTTTAGCACCTTCACTGCATCCACTATCCTTATTAATGATGCAACTGAGGTAAGCGAAACCGCTTGATCGACCTTCTCGCTACCGAACATACCTAAGCTATTCACCTAAGCGACTTATCTTCTTAGTGTTGATTTTCAAACCTATTCCTGCAGTCTAAACTCTCAAAACATCCAAAAAATCATTCATTTCGCTAACACTTTCATCTAGGGTGCTCATATCATAAGCATAACCTTAGTGTAGGAGAGTTTTACCTTTCCATTGGATTCCATGCTCTCCCATAGCCTTTGTTGCGTTCTTTAGGACAAAGTCCGTCAAAGTGATCCATACGGCTACTTCGACGCCGTGGTCCCCCTGGTCGGACGGCACGGCGGCATCGTCGACAAGCTCATCGGCGACGCCGTGATGGCCCTCTACTTCACCGCCGAGGACGAGGCGGGCCGGCGGCAGGACGCCGCCCAGGCCGTCCGCACGGCCCTGGCGATGCTCGAGGCCCTGGAGGCCTACAACCAGGGCACGGACGAACCGCTCCAGATCCGGATCGGCCTCCACTCCGGCCCGATGGTCATGGGCGACATCGGCAGCCGCAGCGCCCGGCGTGACTTCACGGCGCTGGGCGACAACGTGAACATCGGCGCCCGGCTCGAGAGTGCGGCCGCCCCCAACACGGTGTTGATCAGCGAGAGCACCTACGATCTCATACGGGACCGGTTCGAGGTCGAGCGTGTCGGCCCGATCGAGGTGAAGGGCAAGTCCGAACCGATAGCCGTGTACCGGCCGACGCGCGAGCGACCGGCCGAAGCCGAACCCGAGGGCAGCAGCGCATGAGCGACGGTCCGGAGATCGACGGGATCCTCGAGGACTTCCTCGTGGAGAGTCACGAGAACCTCGACGCGGTCGACAAGGACTTCGTCCAGCTCGAGCGCGACCCCGGCAACCGCGAGATCCTCGCGCGCATCTTCCGCATGGTGCACACGGTGAAGGGCAGCTGCGGCTTCCTGGGCTTCCCGAAGCTCCAGGCGCTGGCCCACAGCGGCGAGAACCTGCTCGGCAAGCTGCGCGACGGCTCCCTCGCGCTCGACGAGGCGATGACCACGTCGCTGCTGCACATGGTCGATCGCATCCGTGCCGTGCTCGCGCAGATCGAGTCCGACGGCAAGGAAGGTCCCGACGAGCATGCGGCGCTCATTGCCGAGCTCGACGCCCACGGCGGCGGCGGCAGCGCGGGCGCGACGGGCTCCGGAAGCGACGCCGCGTTCGATCGCGTGGGGTCGTTCGTCGCGGGCAGCCGCGACCTTTGCAGGGGTTGGAACCCCGGGGGGGGGGGGGGGGGGGCCGGGGGCACGGATCCCAAACTGAATTCCTAGGCACTTCTTATTCACATTATCAGATGAAATTAGTTCTTTTATTCTGCCCCCCTTCTCTGGAAAAAAAAAAACCCCTCGTACATGCCTTTCAACCGGTGTAGCAAAGAATTCGTAAATATATTCAACACAATAAAAAACTTTTCTTGAAAAGTGCTTTCCTCAGTCTTGCGGACCAAGTGAAGACCTTTTATTATTTTCTAATTGTAAGAATATGACCCTTTGTAATGGAGCCAATGGGGCCAGGACCCTAGTCTCGATTCTGTTTGATGAGTCTCTCTATAAGCAATGGCCATTAAAATATATGGTCAAAATTCAGATGTAAGCTTTTCTTAAATGTTTCGTCTTTTTTTTAGAAAAGATAACCTTAAACTTAATTCTAGATGCAAAAGCCCAAATTTAAAGTTATAATCAGAAAAATGGCACTATTTCTTGCAGATTGCAGACATGGTCGTAGCCGAGACACTATTTTGGAGAAAATCCTCCCTATAAAACGTATTCTCCGACCATTATACGATCTAGAAGTACGCTGAGTGAGTAACCAGACTTCATTTTGCGACTTTTGTGTCTGCGGGGACTATGTGATCCCAATTTAGTTTTTAAAATAGCAAAGACTCATTGATGCATTATGGTTGCAGTACAACCTAGTAAAGAGCCTTCTAAGGCCACAGTGACCGATAATTTAAAATCGTATTTGAAAAAAAAAAACTGTCTAGTCAGGAACAATTTCCACTAGAAGCTGAATTAGGAATGTTAACAATTATTTCAGTTAATCTTAATAGTAAAAGTTAATTACGACAGCAAATTTAAGACAGTTTCAAAAAAGAGCCCGAAACCCCACGAAAATGACATCAGGTCGAAAAGAAAAGTTGACCGTTTCCATTACCATGCTTGATGTCCCTCAAGGAACTGTCCTTGGACTGACCTTATTCCTCATCTATATCAATGACCTGGTAGCTGAAACAAAAAACCACCTGACTCTTTACACTGACAACTCTAGACCATTTGGTACTGTAGGCAACAGTAGTCTACAAGCTAATCTTATCCAAATTCAAACTTGGGCATGAAAGTGGCTTCTATCCTTCAACATTTCAAAGTGTATCACTCTTCATTTCAGCCATGGTAATCCACAGTACCAGTACACTATGTGTCATGGCAAAACATCATTGACAGTCTTGCTTCCTATTTCTAGTAGTGGAAGAGAACTAGGAGTCTTGTTGGATGACAGTTTAAAATTCCATGAACACACTACCCAAGCAGTTTCAAAAGCAAATGCAAAGTTGGGACTCCTGAAAAGAACCATCAGTTGTCAATCCTCCACAGTTTTTCTATAGAAAGCTCTGGTCAGGCCAATCCTGGGTTTTGGAACATGTCTTCCTGGTCCTTTCTACAAGAGTGACATCCAGCTCATTGAAGGTGTCTAAATGAGAGTCACCAAATGCATTGATGGTCTATATAGTCAGCCCTATTGCAGTAGATTACAATCTGCTAACCTCCTAGCCCTTGTTTTTTGGCATAGGTGTAATGGTATGATGCTCACCTACAGGTACCTATAGCAAACAGACCAGAAACTGTTCACCTTCTCTCCCCACCAAAGACAAACACAAGGACTTTCCAAAAAGCTGTTCAAATCCACTATTAACACCAAGGTCTGAATAGATTTTTTTATCCAGCAAGTGGTGAACGATTGGAACCAACTAAGCCAAGAGACAATTTCCACAACCTTGCCTGAGGAATTCAAAAAGAGGCTCAACAAGGAATGGGAGGCCAAACCATGGAGATTCCAGTGGGAAAACCCCTCCCAGCCCTCACTACCATAACAGTTGTGGAAGACAATAGAGAGTTAGCTTGGAGGATGATGATTTTTTAGAGTTTTGGTTACTATTGAGCCGGGTCGCTCCTTACTACAGTTCGTTACCACGAACTGTTTGATATTTGGAATTTCAATTCATTTAATATATGCAGGTGCTTAAAACTGTAGTCCTTTATATGTAGGCCTACTGTTATAAAAACTCTTTTGTTTCAGCAACTGTTTTGTTTGTGTTAGTGGAAATAAAGAAAAATCTTTGATCTAAAACATCAAGCAAGTAGAAAAACTTGAGAAGTTGTTTTTAATTCCTGACATAATTTATAAAAAAAATATCTGTTTTACTAAAGAACAATACAAGAGTTAATTGAGTTTAATATATCCAGGCTAGATTTTCATGCTTTTGGAATAGCACAACCTGAAGTTCAGAGTGCAGCAAATGCTAATTTGGCTACACAGTGCACCACAGATACATTCACTGTTGCTGGTGTGTCAAATAATGTTCCTGTTATATGTGGCTTGAATACAAATCAGCATAGTAAGTTTTTCAATTTTAAATAATAATTAACTGTTTTTGTAAACTCTAGAAAGAGCTTTTGTATAATAAACAGATTTTCAGTTCGACTCAGATCATTCCTTGTTAATATTGAAGATGATATATGGTCCTTCTTTTGTTTGAATTTCAAAAATCCGCTCTGTTGGTCCATGATTTTATTTGTTTTATGATTTTTTAGGAAAACCCCAGGAATCTGAAAGCAGTGAAGGTACAACACAAGACACAGAAGAAATGGAAAAGAGTCACAAAAGCCCAAGTAAGATATTTTCACAATTTTATAGTAATACCGCATTACTGATTTAATAGAAAGGGTGTCTCAAAAAGAACATTGATTTTAATCTACTATAAATCTAATTTATGATTGTCAATCATAACTTGTCCAAGTTAAAGATAGGAACGAGGCCACAATTAATGATAAGGGAAGAGTTAAAGAGAGATGGGCAGAATATTTCGAGAATGTTCTCCACGCACTTACTTATGCATGCTCAGTTGTTTTTCTTCCTTTCTTGTCATGTTCTCTTATGTGTATTTTGTTTTTTATTGTCTGCATAGTTCAACTGAAAAGATGTATCGAGCAGCATACCCACTGAAGAGGATGGCTTTAATAACCCACCTGGGAGGAGTGACTTCCTCGAAGGATATTCGTTTTACAAACCAAATTCTTAACATGCTACCCAAAAAACATGGCGTTTTGTTATTGCAATAGTGTCTTTCGTTCTTTGAAAAAGTAAATATGCAAAATTTGCAAATTTGCCAGTTTAATATGTTAATTTCTCCTTTTTTAGCAAGTGTTGTCCTTTTACCTTACCTAAAGACTCTCATAAAATTAATTAAAAATCACAGAAAAGCAAGGGAAATCCTCTCCTAAATGAAATTTTGAGAATCGATTTCTTTCCGCACCTCCTTGACTTAGTTTTTTGTTGGGTTCCTTATACATCTGGTATTCATGGCCCCTTAATAACTCTAAAGTCTATGGCTAATGAAAAAACTTTTCTACTTGCATTCCCAGCCATAGAGCCTTGTGTTGGGGGGTGGGTTGGGGGTGTATATATTGATTTGTCGGGTTTTATTGTTTCAATGCATTGTTGAATACATCTA
>JAAAKM020073195.1:165174004-165340723 GCA_010016025.2 Alatinidae sp. Z8VKAUB7J3 | reverse complement strand
AAGAAAGAAAAAATCCCAGGTGGTCGTGGTTGGTAGACTCACTCAGACAAATGGTACCAGAAATTAAAATATGTTTTTTACGCCTAGCAGTGCAGTATCGATTTGCTGAATTTATTGAACTTCTATCTTTTAGCTACACATTTTGGTTTGGTGACTTCAACTTTCGATTGGAACCTGGAACATTAGACACGCAAAAGATAATTGACTTGGTCAAACAGAAGGAATTGTCAACAGCGTTTGAGCATGACGAGTTGTCCAAGGCCATGAAAACGGGGCAAGCTTTTGCATTGATGACAGAGATGGAACCACATTTCCCACCTATCCATGTTGTTAACTTCCCGAACAACTTTGACTACAGTAGCTTGAAGAACTACTGCTCCAGGAATCTCAAAACGGAGAGGATCGGTGCTAACAATCGAGTTGCCTTCAATCAGCTGGTTACCGCTGTTCCAAATCCGTAGACTGGCCAGGTAAAGGCGCCGGACTGGTGTGCCATCATAGCTAATCACGACCTTGCTCGGTAGCTTGGGATCCCGTTGGCCGAAGAAGCGCCGAAATGCCACATGATATGAAAGTTGGCCTCTAGGCAATGCTAGTGAACCATACCTGCGAGCAATGAAATACGTGACGGCCGAACCGGCAAGAAATGTTATGGTCGCGACTACAATTTCGACATTGTAAGTAAACCAAATTTCTACCAGCAGCGTAGTGCTCGCTGCTCCTGTGATGTTTTCAGGCATTGCATCGACCTCCCATCCGCTCTAGCTGGCGTACTCTTGCACGTTCGATCTGACTGGGAAATGGCAAGGCCTGTCTGCGAGCATATGATTTTGGCCAAGTAGCGGCCCGCTTCCTCAGCGCTGTAAGCCTCAAGGTTCGTGTGGTTCAGAAGTGCGCCAAGCTAGACGATACTAGACGATGGTCCTGATTTCGTGACCGAGTGTCAGAAAGCCGCAATAGGCTGGCATTCCCTGACATGGCTCTTCCTGCAGCAACCCCTCAACCTTCTTTAGTATACGGTACCAGACCCGCTTGCCCTCCATGTCCCCTTGCTCGAGGAAATGATCTGCTTGGCTCGCGGCGTAGAAACTGGCCTCGTCCCCAAGCTGCTTGATCACGAAGTTGGCGCAGGCCCAGATTTCCCACTCTGAGATCATGTCCGATGCGTTCTCCCCGATCGATTGGAGCGGAAAAGGGGGCTTGGCTCAAGCCCTACTCGGTCGGGTCTCTGCCATCTGGCGCCTTGGACTGGTCTACCTCCAGGTCGCGCAAGAGCCGGTGGAATAGGCCTACACAGCTACACACACTCCTCTTCCATCCCAATCTATTCAAAGCTTCCTTCTTTATACCCTCCCAAGAAGTTCTAATCTCTTTAAAATCCGTTCTTACGACTTCTTCTATTCCACTCGGGAACGGCCTCTTTTCGTTTGGTTGTTCAAGAAGGATATTTTTTGGCAATCTGTTAAAAACAGAAAAAGCAGCAAGAACTTCAAGGATCTCTGAAGCTAATTGTTTTACAATTCGTTCTATTCACCACGGAAGTTAAAGCCCTAGGAATTGCTTCATGGAGACTCCTCGTGAATTTACAAGGCATTGTAAATTAAATATACAAAAACATTGTACTTTATGCATGACTCCCCTCTTGCCAGCAGTTCAGAGACATCATTTTGTAGAACTCTTCCAACCGGCTTCAAACTTTTAACACGAAGTGTTTGTTAAAATTAAAGTCAACATAGTTGAATTAAATTAGTGAAGAGCAATGCGTCTCCCATTTATAATTTATTTTCCCCTAGAAAATAAGTTTACATATAACAAATGTTTACATATAACAAATGGAATAGAGACATGGGGAGAGTTCAATCAATAGGATATTGACAATACTAGTACGTTTTACCATGGTCAAAAGATACTAGAGGCATCCAAATCTCGATGAAAATGTATCCCCTCCCCCTCTCCATGTGATTGGCTCGAAATTTAGAGGCCACCATTTCAGCTTAAAAAGTTGAAAGGTCCCAAAAATGTGCCTCCAAAACTCACACAGTGCCAGTGGCAAGGGCTTCTTATTATGCAAATAGTTCTTTCTTAAGCTAAGTCAAAGCTATAGACTCCACGCAAAACAAAACAAAACATAATTGCAACGAGTGCAGTTTTGAATCGAGGCGAAAAAAGCGTAGGCCTTACTCAGTAACGAGCCGAATCCTAAATTGGTGTAAAAAAATTAAACGAAGCCCAAGCAGTAAGTCCTCCCACGTTGTCGCTGTTTCAGTCCAGGCGCTGCCGTTGGGGATGTAAACGCAATGCGGGGCAGTTCCGTCAAACGGGTTCATCCGCTCGCCGCATTCGCCGAAGTTTTCGCCCGAAGCTTCAATATTCGCCTTGCCTTCCACAAGAACGAGGATGACTTCGGTTTCGGCGGTTTGCTCAGCCGCGCTTTCGCCGGGTTTGAGCCGATAAAGGCCAAATCCCACATAGCCCCAACCGGCGTTTTCCGGCGTTATGTCAAATAGCTTGCCGGTTTGACCGGCCGGTTTGCGCAGCAGATCAGCCATAGTGGGCTTTCCTTCCGAATATCGTGTCAGGTGGCCGCGCGGGCTGCATCCCACGCTTGGCAAAGGTTTCGATAGTTTGCAGCCATTTCATCGACGGCACGTTCGTCATCAAGTTCGCCGCCAAGCCAGCGCCTTGCGACATCACCGAAGATGGTGCGACCCACGGCAAATCCTTTGACAAGGTCGTGCTTGGCCGCCGCCTCGAAGCTTCTCCGCAAATCATCGGCAGGCGCATCTAGCCCCAGTACGACGATACCTCGGCAATGCGGATCGTGCTTTGTTATTGCCTCGCTCGTTTTTTTCCAGGCAGCGTCACCGACCATCGGTTCGAGTTTCCACCAATCAGGATAGACACCGATCTCGTAGAATCTTTCGATGACTTGCGCTGTCGTCTCGTCTGTCACAGGGCCTGCCTTCGAAGGAATGACCTCGAGCAGAAACTCCAAGCGGTTCCTGCGCGCGGCCGTTGCAAGCCGGACCACGACTTCTTCCTGTTGTGCCATTAATGCCGGATCATCGTCGGGGTGGTAGAAACACAGGACCTTGACGACGTGCTCTAGCGGCCATTCCACCAACCCGCCGAAATCCACTCCCAACTCCGGTTCCAGCGTCAAAGGGCGCGATCCAGGCCATTCGGTCGGTCGGCCAATCCACAAACCGGTTCCGACATAAAAAAGTCTTTTTTTAATAAAAAAAAACGGAGCAACATAAAAACTTAAAACCAATACGATTTTGTTCTGTATATGAAGGGGCTGCCCATTCCTCAACCTCTACTCTTTACACTACAGTTTTATTGAGCTATAAAATGTTTCTTGTTACAATTACATGGCCCATGTGTTTGAGCAGTAATTCTAAAAGAATTAGGACAAAAAGTCAAACTTTAAGTTAATTTCTGTTCATTTTAAGTTTTCATGTCACTTTTTACTTTAATTTAGGTGTTTTAATTTAAATTCTGTTAAGTTTTAATAGCGGACCAAGTTTTACCTGGATTGCGGGGACGGCTAATGGATCTGTTGGAAGGAATGTTGTGAGGCAAAAACAACTATGCCAAAGGTTATATGGAAATGCGAGAAGTGGATGATGTTAACTAACGTGCAGCTGCACTGGGACATCAACTTTCAAACGTGCAGCTCATTTTTACTGTTCCCGATTGAGTGGATTATATACGGTTAAACCTTCCTGAATATAAATAAGTATAAAATGCTGAAAATAGTTTTCCGTCAAACGAAACGGTTGCGAAAAAAAAAATAGTAAAAATGTCATCATTCCTGTATTTTTCCCAGTGTGGTTGTATCGAACTTTTGGTAACGACTTGACATAACGAAGCAGGTAACAGCATCTACAGTTGGAACATAAGTGTCAGCGAGAGAATAAATCAAGCGGGATCAGAGAATAAATCCGTAATCATTAGAATATTTATTCACTTGAAAAGAAAAACAGAAGTTCTTGAAAAGAAAAACAGAAGCAGCTATTTGAGTGCAGGCCTACTTATAAAGACCGCCAAGTTGTCTTGACTTGAATAGAAAATTTGCATTAGCTACTACTTACAACAAAGAAAGTTTATATAACACTGCAATTTGAAAAAAGAAGACTTTATCACACGATTAAATTCAAGAGTCTATAGACTTACCAGGAGCAATTCGGACTGACCTACCTGTTCATCAGCCATGACCTGTCGATGGTGCGACACATCGCCGACAGGGTGGCTGTCATGTATCTCGGCAAGATTGTCGAGTTAGCACCGCGTGACAAGCTCTACACGGATCCGAAGCACCCCTATACCCAGGCGCTGCTGTCGGCCGTTCCCGAGCCCGATCCGGTGCGTGAGAAGGAGCGCCGGCATATTATTCTCAAGGGAGACGTGCCGTCGCCCGCAAATACGCCCCGCGGCTGTAATTTTTGCACCCGTTGCCCCAGGGTCGAGGACATCTGCCGGGAAATCGACCCGGAATTCCGGGAAGTAGCGCCCGGCCAGTTCACGGCCTGCCATTTAGTCGAGTCAACAACCATAGCGACCGGGGACCAACCACCGGCGACAACAGCAATAACTAACTCCAACGGAGGACAACAATGACCAAGAAAGCACTACTATTGGGAGCAGTTGCCAGTTTGGCACTGGCGCCGGCGGCCCTCGCCGAGCGCGGCTCCGACGGGCATGTCAATATTATCTATTGGCAGGCGCCTTCGACGTTGAACCCGTATCTTTCGGGCGGAACCAAGGACATCGAATCCTCTTCGCTGGTTGTCGAGCCGCTGGCTCGCTACGACCAGGACGGCAACATGGTTCCATGGCTTGCGGAAGAAGTTCCGACGGTTGAAAACGGCGGTGTTTCGTCTGATCTGAAATCGATTACCTGGAAGATCAAAGACGGCATCATGTGGTCCGACGGATCGCCTTTGACCTCAAAGGACGTGCAGTTCACCTGGCAGTATTGTACGCATCCCGAAGGTGGCTGCGCCCAAAGCGAGCGCTTCAACGACATTACCGAAGTCAAGATTGTCGACGACAAGACCCTGACGATCATGTTCGACGTGCCGAAGCCGTTCCCCTACGGCGCATTCGTTGGTGCACAGACTCCGGTGATTCAGGCTGCTCATGTGCTATTACAAAAAAAAATTCTCTGTGTTTTTTTAGGGATTGACAGTATTGATTATTTTTATGCAAGTTAACGCTCCGAGCCGTTAGACATGCAAATAGGAAGAAATTTTCAAAAGAAAAATAAAAGAGTTGTCAAAATGTCACCTTGCGTAGTTGACAATGGAGTTGGGAATCCAGTCATCAAAGAGGGCTATCCATTCTAGAGGTCCATCTTGTGAGCTTCTTTTATTTGCAGAAGATGCTGTGGTCAAACTCAAAAGGCTTTGAATTACTAGGGCTCCTGAGAATCAAGGAAGAAAAATTAAAAATCAGGTACATAAGCACACAAGACAAATAAATTTTAGAAACTTAGGTGGACTTCAAAATTTCTCGAACCCTAAATAATAGAAAAAATTCCTCTAGACCCTGTAAATAAAACAATTTTAAGAGAAATATTGTTTCTTATAGTCTTGTATATTGTTTATAAAATGATTTTTAGCTTGTAGAACTATTTATCTACCTTTCTGAAGTCATGCGCTTCCCCTTGACAGATTAATACACCTTACCTAACACTCTCTTCGTTTATTGTATTTTGTTAGCTACATTCAAGCAAATTTATAGTTAACCGTAAACAGACATTTGTTTAGATATCAGAATGTTTAGATAAAAATTTTCATGCTTGCGTGGCTCACTCACAGGAAAACAGCGGGACTACTTACAAAAATATTTTGATTCAAAATTATTCTGTTTTTGGAAATTAACTATAATTCTCTAGTTAATTTTCTAATCAACTAGTTCATAAGAAAGAAATTAGTTCGAGAATTGTTTACACGTGAGAATCAAACACTACGACTCTACGAGCCTAAGAAAATTTGCCTGATTTGGAAAAATGGGGAAAGCAGCTAGAAAAAGGCAAGTCTTCTTAATGAGAATTACACTACTAGATTTACCATATTAGAAAACCCCCTTGATGAGGTTTCAAGGACCTCGTCGCGCGCGTCGTCGACGCGGTGGGGGAGGGCGCGACCGCGCTGGCGGGCACGCTCACCATTCCCGGCCTCATCGCCCTGCTCGAGGGCGCGGACGTGCTCGCGAGCAACGACACCGGCCCCGTGCACATCGCCTCCGGGCTGGGCACCCCCGTGCTCGCGTTCTACGGCCCCAACACGCCGGTGCTCTACGGGCCGCTCTCGGAGGGCTCGCGCGCGTTCTACCGCGACCTGCCCTGCAGCCCGTGCATCACGGTCGCGAACTACCGCTCGAGCCGCTGCCGCATCCACTCGTGCATGGCGAGCATCCCGACCGGCGAGGTCGTGAACGCGCTGCGCGGCGTGCTCGCCGCCGCGCCGACGAAGGCGACCTCGTGATGGGTCTGCTCGCGGGCATCGATCGGCGCACGCTCGTCTGCGCCGCGGTCGTGGTCGTCGTGACGTTCGCGGTGCACGCCTCCGGCCTCGATGGCGGCTTCGTCTACGACGACCATCGCTTCATCGAGCACAACCAGAGCCTGGCCGACCTGTCGTGGGTCGAGGCCTTCACCGACCCCGCGACCGCCTCCGCGGGCGAGGGCATCACGCACGACATCTACCGTCCGCTGCGCACGATCCTCTTCTCGATCCAGTACGGCCTGTTCGTCGATGCCGAGGAGGGCGTCCAGGCGTCCTCCACGACGCCCTGGCACGTCGTCAGCATCCTGCTGCATCTCCTCAACACGCTGCTCGTCCTGCGGCTGCTGCTGCCGCTGCTGCGCGGGCAGGCCCTGCCGGCCGCCGCCGGGGCCCTGCTGTTCGGCGTGCATCCGTACACGAGCGAGAGCGTCGCGTGGCTGTCCTCGCAGGGCGACCTGCTGGCCATGACGCTGCTGTTCGGCGCCCTGGTCGTCCTCGAGCGTCCCGGCTGGGGTCGCACGGTCGGCGGCGCGGTGCTGTTCTTCCTGGCGTGCCTCGCCTTATGGCATAACGATAGGATCAATGATAACAACATAACAACTAATTTATAAATGCAAAATTCGAATTCACTATATTGTTCATTGGCCTTGAAATATTTGTCTTTCAACATTGACAACTGTTGTGTTTCTTCTTGACACATCAACTTTCTTAGACACTTCTTCTTTCTCACCCCCGTTTGCCAATTTCTGAAGAACATTGCAAAGAGAAAATGGGAATCACAAAGACTTGATGGCTTATTTTTTTAATTTCATAAGGTTTTTGTTATGTAGATGAAATTGCTAAATAGGCAGAAGTGCAATATTCAATCAGTGATCATCAGCGTGATCTATTTCTGACAGCAGAAAATCAATACCCTTTTGAAAATAACGAATCGAAAATATTGCTGCCAGGAGGCGTATTGATGATAGTGATTTTCATGTTCAGTCTTGGAACTATGATTATAGTGAGAAACCAAAGTGATGAGATGGAATCCTACCACACTTTGACTTCGTCTGCCAGAAGGCGGTCAGATCTAACTAAGTTTATTAAGTTCCCCGAACCGTCATATCTTCCTACAATAAAACATAAGAAGTAACAAAGATTTCCTGGCTTTCTTGTTCATGAAGCTAAGATTGTTTCTGCAGCTAGTTAGTGACTTGCCGCCAGAAGTTGCAAATCTAAAAATGGTGCCGTGACTAAAAGGTTTAAGAGTTGCGTTTTGCGTCATAGATCCCTCGTGCTCTTACTATGAATGGAAGTGAAGATTACCGTATTTTCTCTTATTAACATTGGACCTCAAAGTAGCACCGCACTCTAATAAGCTCCTCCTCTCTAATAGGCACCGCACCTAGAAAAAGTGGCCCTAATTAGAAAAGAGGAGAAAAACCATACAAAAAGGTAATTAAATGATAAAATACGTTTTTGAAGCTTCTGAATTACTTTTTATCTTTCATAAACCAAGCAAATTTCATAATTTTTGCAAACTGTTTGATAATGTAGCATCATCTGAAACTTGGTTGGAAAATGAAATTTAGTTTAAATGGTTTTGGTATTTCGGTGTCTATCGTAAAAAACATAGGAATGTAGGAACTTATAGTGGAGTAGCAATTTTGTATCTTAGAATTTTTCGTCTAAGTATAAAGTCCAACGGCTAAAGAGTGTTTCTTGTAATTTCATATGGTTAAGAGTCGAAACCGATGAACGGTTTATTATTTTTTGTGCAGAATATATCCCTTTACAGTTAAGCTCGTACAACGAGAAGGATACGTGGTGTACATTAGAGGATGAAAAAGGTAAAAAATATGTTCAGCTTCCTTCTAATTCGTTTTGTCTTATGGAGGACTTCTAGGATCAAGTTGGGGTTACTCCAGAATTTTTTATGTCACCTCATGCCTGTAGGAATGAAGCTACTTGGGAGGTTTGGGATGATTTGGTAATCCTTCTCCCTCCAAGGGCCAGTGAGGACCATAGCAGACGAATGAATAATCGGGGCTGTTGAATTTTGGATTTTTGGGGGAAGGAAAATTTTGTCATTTCAAAAGGAAAAGTTGAAAAGAATGAACATAAGAAAATTTCACTTGTTTTTTCTGAGGCTTCTGCAAGCGTGATTATATTTTGTTTGAGGTTACTATTTGGCGTGTATGTGTGGATTTTGAGATGATGGCAGCGGCAAGTTCGGATCACTTGCCTATTAGAGCCTATTTTGAGAGGGTTAGTTCTAAGAAACTAAAGGCTAATAGTGATAGGAAGAGAAAACGCAGAGAAAATGAGGATTTAGGGACTAGAAAGGCACTGAAAGTAACAGGACAGAAAGAGAAAAATTTTCTCCGATGGCGGAGTGTAATGGCGAGTAAAGAAGTTCAGCAGGAATTAGAGGAATGTTTGGTTTTACTAGTTGAAGGAAATATAGAGGAGTCGTTAGCAATAGTTAATGATTTTGTTTATAACTTCTCCATCAGAATTTTCTGTAGAAACAAGGATAAGAGACAATCTTGCATAACTCCTTGTTGAACAAAAAACCAGCTACCAACATCATTTCCTTCATTGACTAGAGCAACTTTATTCTTGTACATAAAACTAATCACTCGAAATGTACTTTGTCTGGTATACCATAGAAGCATCAACAATTTGGTACTGTCCAAAACTGAATGATGAATGGCTCTCCAAAAAGACTTGGAACCTGATCGCTGAAAGGAAAAAATAAAAACAAAGCGATTATAGAAGGATTGATAAAGAAATCAAGAAATTGCAGAGGGAGATAAGAGAAACTACACCGAGCAAAAAGTAATACAAGCTGAAGATGCAGCAAAGAGAGTAGGCTCTAGGACCCTTTATAAACTAACAAATGTAATATTGGGCAAGAAACCGATTCAAGATGGACCTGTAAGAAATTCTGATGGTATTCTCATCATCAAGCGATTGGCTATTGAAGAAACATAGGCCGACCATTTTGAAAAGCTGTTGAATAGACCACCGCCTGATGAGCTTTTAGACGTACCATCTATAGTTTTCCTCATGCTTGAACTCAATACAGAACCCCGACTCTTTGACGAATTACTGACAGCTGAAAAGAAATTAAAAAGTGGCAAGGCACCAGGTGAAGACCATATCATGGCGGGGTTGATGAAGACATCAATCAGTTCATGCATATCTATTTTGCTGTTCTTGTTCCAAAAAATTTAGATGACACAAAAGTACCAACAAATTGAAAACACAGCACATTCATAAAACTCTTCAAAAAAGGAGATAAGACACTACCTGGGAATTGGAGAGGCAATAGTCTCTTATCCATACCCAGTAAACTTCTGGTACTATTAATCCTCCACAGAATACAGAGTCTACTCAACAAGTACTTGAAAGAAGAGCAACATGTTTTAAGACCAGGACGTTCATGTACCGATTTGGTCTTCACCCTACCCTATTCTTCTCGGGCTTTTGCCGATTCTGACCGGGTTATTCTGCGCCAGTGTCGTTAGTTTTTGGGTGTTTGGTCGCGTCCATTTGATGACTTTTGGTTTTGGTGCCAGCCTGATTGGCATTTGTATCGACTATACTTTTCATTTCTTTTGCGAATCAAGGTTTGGGAAAGAGGAATCCGCACCCGCGGTTCTCGTCTCAATTTTTCCGGCCATTAGCCTCGGTGCGTTAACCACTTTAATGGCCTATTTGGGCCTCCTGGCTGCGCCCTTTCCAGGGCTTCGGCAAATGGCATTATTCTCGATTTTTGGTCTGGCAGCTGCCTTCGCCACTGTGGTTTTGGCCTTTCCCCATTTATGTCGGACCATGCTTGTCCATAAACGGCCAGCCTTCCCTTTCTTGAACAATGTTCTGCGGTTTTGGGAAACGCGCTCTGCCCGGCATCTCACTTTTGCCGGATTTGTGGTTTTGCCTTTATTACTTTGGGGTTTGGTCCGCCTTGAAAGCAATGACGACATTCGTGCACTCCAAGTCCCACCTCAGGCCCTGGCCGAGGATGAAGCCTGGATCCGCAAACTGAGTGGTGGGACGGATACCAGTCGATTTCTCATGGTTGAAGGGCGTGATCCCGAGCAGGTTCTGCAACGTGAAGAGTCGCTGATCGCTACCTTGAATACCTGGGTTCAAGAAGGGAAACTCGCTAATTTTCAGGCAGTTAGCTTAACGCTGCCTTCAAAGAACAAACAAAAGGGAGACCGGGCCTTAATACAAAATGCGCTCGGTGATGACGGTTTGACCCGGTACCTTAACGAACTGGGTTTTCAAGAAGAAATCGAGAGCACCCTGCGCTCGATCTTGTCTCAGAAACCGGAGAGCTTTCTCGAACTCTATCTTTGGCTGGCTTCGCCGGTTTCCGAGCCTTTTCGGCCTTGTTGGTTGGGTCAAACCGAGCGAGGATATGCATGACCGAATTCAATTAATTTTAATGTTTTTGTGATATTTTGTATTCAAATTTTGTTTAAAAGTAAAATTGCGTTGATGAATGAGCATTTTTGGGAGACAGGAGGGAGGGCGCTAATCAAGATCTTGCTCCGGGCACAATAGACGCCAGAACCACCACTGTTGCCACATCAAGTTTATTTTGGTAATTTTAACTATGGCGTTTTTATTTGTTTCTTTTACGTCATTATATTACCGTCATCTGTCTTTTGTCATTCCATATCATTTAACGCCACAGAAAATGCCACAGCTGCCTGTTTTATTCATTTCCACCTGTCTAATGCAATTAATGTTGAGTCTAATGCAATATTAACTTTCAAATGAGGACTCAAACAGTATCACCAGATGCGCTTTTTGTATTTTGTGTTTTCGTGTTCTAACCCCAACAAAATTACATTTAACACTAGTACCCTATGAGTATTCTATAGCGTTCCCTAGCTTGGTTTTGCCATCCGTTATTTATTCTAAATAGTGTAATCTAGTGCAATGTTAACTTTCAAACCAGCAATTTTAATTATATCCTTTTTGTTTGTTTCTTTTGCAATTAATGTGTTTCTAGTGCAATCAATGTGTAATCTAGTGCAATATTAACTTGCAAATGAGCACTCCAAACACCATCATCAGACAACTGGGCTACTGTATTCAAAAGTCGCTGTGACACTTTTTGTTAAATTGATGTTTTTTAACCACCTTTTAAACAAAGTACGCTCGATCAAGTGGTCCAATCCGTTTTCTACATCTTCTTCAATTCTTACAATGTAGGAGTTTTTTTTTTTGTCCAAGATGCATTGTATCTTGTTTTTTCAGATACAGAAGGAGTTGGAATTCGGAGCTGTCAAGTGTTTTCTCCTATTTTGGAGGCTAAACCAATACCTCTAGTGCGGAAAAAATCATTTTTTAATAAAGTAAAAAAAAAAGAAAAAATTGTCTGTTGAAACCGATTCTACTTTGACTTTTGACGTCAATGAAATAGCATTTGAGAAACGTACGATAAACAGTTACAACAATATCGGCCACATACCAAAGGACGACAAAAGAGACGCCTGGAACGAATGATGTGGCTTCAAGCCAAATTCCGCTGCGACCGTCAAACACCGATAAAGCTGCGACACCGATGGTTCCGCCGACAAACGCGATAGCCGCAGAAATCGCTGTGATTCCCATCCATTCTGGGTACAGGGGAATTGTCTCGTCCCCGTTATCTGGCGGATCTATATACACCGTTACATTTTCCGGACGATTCGTTGCAGAATCATTGATATGGATCGGGGGCCGAAGCTGGCCCCCACGTTTCAAGTTGATACCTTCGATCAAATTCTTCTGGCGATTGTTTCCACCGCCAACGATGAGCGCAATCACAGGTTGCCGAATCCAAGATCGATTGAACCTCTTCCGAGCAAAAATAATCAATCCAAACTCCAACTGCAAGTCTGAGCCGAATCTTTCTACGGCACGATCGATGTGATTTGCAAATTGACACTGAAACGAAGGGTCCGAACACAGCCTGGCTGCTGATTTCTCATCCATACCCATGGAATAAAGGTGAACATAGTCCTGACGAACGCAGGGCGTGCGCGTCAACGGTGTGACCTTTACTCCAAACAAATCCTTCATCAATCTCGGCGCGAATTCTAACTTAATGGTGGATTCAAAGGCTTCATCGGGCTGCTTTGCTTTGCTCGACCATGAGAACACGTACCGGAGTAACACAATCGCTCTCCTCAACATCCCTACCCCTCCGGTCAAATCAAATTCACAACTGTCAACTGGATCAAAAAAGTGCAGATACACTCACCAATCCATGTGTACCCTGCGCGACTTTAGCTGCGCCGATCAATCGCACCTCATTGCACAATCAAAAAACTGGTCTATCGCGCCGCACCTGATCGCCATTATATCTAGTATATGAAAATGAAGTTCTTCGTAAAAATATTGATGTTATTTTAAATATTTTTTTTCTTAATTAGAAAAGTAAGCAGATTTGACAAATTCCTGATGTAATATATAAAATCTGATATCTGTATCTGATATAAAACATTTTATTTAAAAAAAATTTTTTAATCACAAAAAGTTTTTAACCACATCAATTTCTTTTAAAATGAGCTATTGAACAACGCTCAACGACGTTGCAGTGCAAAGGTATCTGAGGAGGAAAAAAAATAATAGTGTCGATGCAGAATATCGTGGTTGCAGCCATTTTTATTGATTTTCAAACCAATATATTTTCCTTGTTTTTCAAGCAAAGGGACGGTAAGATTCCGATTTCGGGGTTTCAGAAAATGCAGTTCTAATGGTGTACTTCTTGTTTTGATTTAAAAGTATTTTCAGGAGTTATGACCAGTTACTTTTTTTAAGTATTGGATATATTCATCTCTATTGGGTTCCTAGCTTCTGCAGCAACCCGGAACCAGTGCCCCAACAACTTTGGAGTTAGTATTGGCTTTCAGTTACTATTGGCTATAAAGGGTTTTTTAACATAACCTTCATTAATCAGATATACTTGTTGGCTGGTTAGCTCAGTTGGTAGAGCATGTGGCTTTTAACCTCAATGTCAAGGGTTCAAGTCCCTTATCAGTCAATTATTTTTGCAGTAATTTCTATTTTTTCTTTGAAGCATCAATCTTCAAATGAGTTGCCCTTGTTTGCAAATCTTTCCTGGAGATAATGGAAGGTTCCACAGATAATATATACAACATTTAAGATGTTGCTTAATTGTAGGTGTGTGTACTCGGTTTTGCAAGGACATTGATCTTCTTCAGGAACTATGGGATATATTTTCTTATCAAAAAGTAAGTGTTTTGCATCAACATGTATTTTATATGATGATTTATTTTATTTTGTGGTTACTATGGGCTAGATCGACTCATAGAAATAGTAGATTGACTAGCCAGAATCTAACTTTCACTGTTCTCAACCCTATTGATATCTATTTATTGAATAGTGAAAAAGTCTTTTCTAAAATGACGTCTTGCATATGACTCATATGGATTACGTGCTGCTGCCAGATAGGTAGCCATATCGGTGAGCGAAATCTCCACATCGAAACCGGCTTCCGTCAGCATCTGCTGAATGGCCTGCACGATCCGCTTGTCGTACACCGGTGGCGTGCCGAAGGTCATCTTCATCTTTGCCGCATCGCCTTTGGATGCGACGATTTCAGCGGCTTTCTCCGGGTCAAAAGGATAGGGCTCGATTCCGTCTACAAAACCAAAATGTGACGTGGTTGCCATCTGACTGGCCACGGTTTCGCCACCACGCAGGATGCCATCGACAATGCCTTCGCGATCCACAGCCAGCGCAACCGCACGGCGTAGCTCCGGGTCATTGAGAGGCGGTACCGTCGTGTTCATTCCCAGAAAGCCAACACGCTCTGTCGGAGCCGACAGAACCTGAACGCCACCAGCGCCTTCAATCTGGGCGGCGAGGTCGCTATCGATGGATACGATCAGATCGGTCGTTCCGGCCCGCAGGTTGGCAACCCGTGTCGCGGCATCGGAAACAGCCTTGAAAACCACCGTTTCGAACGGTCCGGGTTCGCCCCAATAATCCGCATTCTTCGTCAGCTTCACCTGAACGCCCCGATCCCAGCTGTCGAATACGTAAGGCCCGGATCCAAGCGGCGCAGCGTTGAATTCTTCCTTGCTCATTTTGCCAGCGACATGTTCCGGGACAACCGAAAGCTTCACCAATTGCGCCAGCAGCGCCGGATAAGCAGACTTCGTGACCAGGACAACGGTGTTGTCGCCAGTGACCTTTGCATCCACGATCGAGTTGAACTGACCCAATTGCGGCGAGCCGAACGCAGGATCAGTGATCCGCTTGACCCAGTAGAATTTGTCTTTGTTTCTTGAAAGGTTATTCTTTTTCTAAAAACTTGTTCAGTAATAAGCCAAAATTCAGTAATAATAATAATATATGACATTTTAACTCATGTTATTGTAACTGAATTTATATTTTTACTGAGTACCATGGGAACAAAAAAGGATATAGTGTTTATAAATCGTCTATTTGAAATGGTTTGGAAAACATATAAGTTTATTGAATAATAAGATACAGAAACTTCAACAATCACGAGAATACGTCGGTAAGAAATGATCTGATTCCAGAAGATATTTCGCTAACCACATCCCCAGCTTCCTCTGTAAATTCGCTGAAGTCACCGGCCTCTGTTTCAGCCCTAGTTCCTGAAGATACATCGCGAATAACATCCCTAGCTTCGGCGTGTCTTCCTCTAACACTCTGGACTGTTACTCTAACTGGACTATGGTTGTCAATTTTTATCATCGGAAGAAAAGTTGAATCGTTTCCAAGAATTGAAAATATTGGCTTTTGAGTAGTTATTTGAATCAACAGGAACACGGCTAGTAAAATATGTTTCAGCATTTCAACAGTCTAAAATAAAGGAACGATAACAAGGTCTGAATAATAAACATTCATGCACTCGTTTTTTCTAAGAAAAATCTATCTGGAATTTGTTGAATATCGAATGTGTGATATATTACAATGGTGTCCCTATTCTAGTTCAGTGCATCCGTGCACATTAATAATTATGAATCTCCTCCCCATTTCGCCTCGCTATCATCACTGGTTACACAACTTATTCTTTAGGAAACGAAACTCAAATTTTATGTATGGAATACAACGAAATTGACCGTCCTTTAAAGAAAGGTTTTCTTCTTAATATTTTCAGTACAACATTTGTACTTTGCCGTGTCTGTACTCTTGCCAATTTGTTTGACGCCTCTCATGTGCAAGACTCTTCAATTAAAAGAATGCAATCTGACTTCCCCTGATACCAAGCGATTACAGTTATATTTTCACTATGTTAGTGTCGGAGGTGAACAATTAACTAATAATAATAATAAAATATGCTATGATGTTTCAAATACATTACAGCGTTTCAAACACTTTTTGGAGACGGGTGGGTATCATTTTTACGTAGATTTCGATTAATACGAATAATATTTGCACGATTGCATCATTATTTGGAAAACTTACTTTTCTGACGCATATTTCATGAAATTATCAAGCCATGAGTAAGCCACGCCCAATTCCACTCTCCAACGGCGGCCCTCATTGGAACTTGTTTATAAAATTTCATATATTGCAGCAAGGACAGATACATAAAACCCGCAATGTCATTTAGCAAATACAGACTTTCTATAGAATTCCCGTTCAGCTACTCTGTTTTTTTTTTTATTGTTAACGTCGATCAGCAGGTTTTGTATTAGTAACCTGGTTTTGACTGCTTGAAAAGACAAGCCCCTGGCAGTTTATTATAAAACTTAGATTTTAATCTGATTTATTCTATTCTTCAGGTTTCTTGAAGATCGAATAACGCCCAGAATAATCCAGAATGTAAAGACACTCCAAAGCATTAACAATAGAATGCATAATTTCTGTCAGACAAGCCTAAACACAACATCAGAGTATCATGATTTAGACAAAAGATTTGGTACATTCGATTGGAACCATATAGACTCTAACAGGTGAGTCATCTTATTGTTAGGATAATGTAAATCAACGTGCTGCTTTACTGGGACAATAAACTCACAATATCCAGCTCATTTTTACAACGCCAGATAGGATGGACGGTTCAACCGTCCGGCATGTAATAAAATATGCATTATTCTCATTCTTAATGCTGACTATAGTATTTCATCAAATTAAAGTATTGTAAAACAACACGGGAAAAATGTTGTTAGTTTGAAGAATATTAAACATCGCGTGGAATGTTTTATCTTCAGATTATTTCCGCCAGTTTCAAGAAGACACGTGGACAGGTACGTACCCAAGACAGTAGTAAAGGATAGTGATTCTACTTCCATGTAAAACGAAAGGAAGCCTTCAATGAACGAAACGCATTTTCGCATTCCTCTCCATCTTTAAAAACTTTCACATCTTCATATTATTTATCCCTAGAAATAAGATTCTATTTAACACCATTTTACTTTGGGGTTTAGGAGAGACAATGTACTATGATCTCTGTATGACGAAAAACGGCCGACAATTAATACGGTAAACTTTCATTGTACGACGAAAAATGGCCGACAATCAATACGGTAAACTTTCGTTGTATGCCGAAAAACGGCCGACAATGAATACGGTAAACTTTCGTTGTATGACGAAAAACGGCCGATAATCAATACGGTAAACTCTCGTTGTATGACGAAAAACGGCCGACAATCAATACGGTAAACTTTCTCTATGACGACTCTATATTACAAGTTTATTACAACTATATTACAACTATATTACCAGTTTCCTTATTTAGCGAACCTAAATCCGTTGTTCTACTACGACATAAGTCCTATTCAGCTAAAATTCGATATAACTAACTCTCGATATAATGAACCCAAATCCCCTCCACTTGTTTAATTGCAACTCCTGATAACTGAAATTTGGTGTAACGATATTTTGATATGTTGATTGAATTTTCGATGTAACCTCGATGTAAACGTTTCTATGCGCTCGATTGAAAGCACCCAAATCAGTTTTCACTTGCATATAACCAATTTTCGATATAATGAACCCATATTCTTTTCCCTCTCGTTTTACCGCAATCAAAATCTCCATAAGAGTAACCTTCGATAAAACAAACTCTTTACACCACCAAAGTAAACCCGTCCCCGCTTGTTGTGTAGTGACTTCTGTGACCCTCACTTTCGACGTCAACCACAAGGCAAGAGCCCTTGTTATGAAAAGAAGTGCAGCTCATGCAGAAGTTCGTTCACA
Organism: Alatinidae sp. Z8VKAUB7J3; assembly: GCA_010016025.2. Classification (NCBI taxonomy): domain Eukaryota; kingdom Metazoa; phylum Cnidaria; class Cubozoa; order Carybdeida; family Alatinidae; species Alatinidae sp. Z8VKAUB7J3. The sequence continues at coordinate 165,323,018 of JAAAKM020073195.1, read as the reverse complement.
AGCTCAATTTATCAAGAAGAAGATGGTTGACTGCAATCGAAGGCAACACAAATGCTCCTCTTACATTAGCTTCTACCACTACAGTGTTAAGGGTGGGTGCCACTCCTATCCCAAGTCAAGTTTTTGACCACTTCTCCCAGTATAGCTGGTACTCATTTCACCGACCCCATAAAAATACAAGGCTGAGTGAACCTTGGCACCACTGTGTAGATTCAAACTCCTGTTGCTCAATTTGTAATGCAAGACCAGTACCATTGGACCACCATGCCAAATTTATGAAATAAAGAGAAGGAATACAAGTTAAATTAGTATTTACAATAATGGACCAGGAAATGCCTCTTCAAGTAAAGGTTAGGAAAAGATGGTCAAAAGCAAAGTATTGTTTGTACACAAGTCTTTTGTCCATAATAGAACCCAGCTGGAAAAGAGTTCTGACCGCTATAGCTTGCTGCCTAAAGAATAAGAAGAATGAGAAGAAGAGAAATGAAGAGAAGAAGGAGAGGAAGAAATAGAAAGATGGAGAAATTGGAGAAAAAGAAGAAGAAGAAGGCGGAGAAGGGGATAATCTTAAACAAAATTCTTCAATAAAAAGATTAATATGAAGTATTGAATTTGTGCCTACCTCATTATGGCGGCGTATGTGTAGCCTGCACATTCAGGGCTGGTTCAGAGATTTGAAAGATTTCTTCTTTAGTAGAATCACTTGCCTTTTTCATTTATTTATAGCCAAAAATCCTGTACTGAGTTAGAAAAAGGAGGACATCATTTATAGTTGACTTCATTTTTTGTTATATCCCTTGTTTCCTAATAATTTTAATGGTTTTCCATTTGACCTTAAAAGACAGATAGTGTGTATATAGGCTACTGATTATTTCTCTATCTTTGATATATAGATGCCGTATGCAAAAACCTCTGGCTAAGATCACATACACTTGGATGTGACCAGAAAAGGTCATTAAATCAAAATATAGTATTTTAAAAGTTTCTGAGTAGGTTACTATTCTTAATAGGTTCTATGTATGCACCGAGAGCTAGGTGGCTTCGCCGCCGGCACTCGGCACATAGTATGCTTCTATATATTGATTCTCACTGTCGCTTGTCTTTTAAACACAGACATTTTGTGGCTTATCTTTATGTCATGACGTCCAAATGGGCCTTAAATTAGAAGTATTGCCTTTACAAAATTATGTTTCTTTTTATTTGGCCTTAAACTTCTGCCTCGGCTTGTCTTTTGTCGTTATGAAAGACATATCGCCGAACCTTTGTCTCTTTTAATTCGTCAGGTGGTGGGACAAGAACTTTTTTCGCTTCCAACGATTTGTATAGTCCAGGTTTTTGACATCAAAGGTATGGTAGGCATTGATGTCCTTATGTCCTTATTGATGACTCCATGTCAAATCCCATACCCAATCATAATCGCTATCATTTTCGATTTTGACACGTTTTAATATCGCTGTCCAGATTGATTTTCATTGACTCACTGATATTTTCGGTGGTTCCTGTTTTCTAATCGCGTGTGTCTTTGCTCTTCATTTTCATTTTTGACTTGGTCACGTGCGGGGTGTTGCATGTCTTCTAACTGCACGTGTCCTTGCTCTTCATTTTCAGTTTTGACTCGCTCACATGCTCGGTGTCGCATGTCTTCTAGCCCTTTTGTCTTTGGTTTTCATTTTCGACGCTCCGCGGCTTTTCTTCTAACCGCATGTGTCTTTGCTTTTCATTTTCATTTTTGACTCGCTCACTTTCTCAGCGTCGCACGTCTTTAGTCGTAAGGCTCTTTTTAAGAGTCAGTAATTGGAGGGTAGCTACCCCCCCCGCACAGACACGTCGTATTGTCACGAAATGCATCTAATAGAAATTACACGCTCACAAACACGTCATTTTTTTCCGAGATGTATCCAGTAGATCATTCAATATTTTGTCAAGAGCTCTCTGAACGATCACCTTCATTTTTCCTTCGGCCAATTTCAAGGCTTCCATCAAGGATTTCTTTAGAGCTTCAAGACCTGACGAAATCAAAATAAAACCATGTTTTCTTAGTTTGCAGTCTGCACCGTGGTCCTGGCGGGTTGCAGGGGCATGTTGACCCACTTCTCAGCTCAACACTCCCTTCTAGATTTGCAACGAAGTGGATACTGCAAGAAACTATTCAGCATAAAGGCATTCGTTAAAATAGTAAACTATCAAATTCCTGTAAACTGATGTTACACATACAAGCTCTTTGTCTCACACAAAACTATGCTAATTGAAAACTTTTTGGCATTTTCGACCTTTAATTGATCCAACGTATTACCAGTCTATTGCAAGGGTTGGCTATAGTAATTGGCAATTTTTAAAGCATTAAGTACTTTCCAAGAAGGGCGTAGTCTGTTAAAAACGTTTTGACCCATTCAAATGTCGAATGGCTGTACACGCTCATGCTTATAGTGATAAGTTTGAGTTTTGAAAGAATTGTGTTTCTGTTGAATACTCATTAAATGGCTACATACGAATCAGTACAAGTTTTTGGATATTCAAAATGATGAATTCTTTCAGATATACTGGCAACCACTATCATATAATCATGATTGCTTATAATATTCCTTGTAACATATTCAAAAGGGGAATGAAAGGATAAATTAATTCGTCCGTGTAATAAATTTATGACTCGTGATAAAATTTTTCCGAAAGTTTTAATAGGGGAAAAAAATCACTTCACAAATCAAAAATCACAAATCATTTTCCTTGAAGCTTAATTCAAACTATTTGCAAGTCCTGATCCAATGTTCTTTTGTGACAAACGTCATTGCAAATAATACAGACGTCATGACGTCGCAACTTGTGACATTCCTTGCCTTTACTACTTACAAGAGTTTAGAAATTATGCATAAGGAGACTCCAAATTTTTGCCCAATGAAAAAAAAAAAAAACACAAAAAGTGATGGGTTCTTTTAAATGAAATTTTAAGTAAGTAAAAGGACCATAATTTTCCCCACTTTGTATTTTACTAGTAAACTTTATGTTTCATCGTCCTTACCCCATGACCCTTGTAAAAATTAACGCGGTTGTCAATGTAGTCTTGCCTTGGTTGCAATACAGTACACAAGGCTGAGTTTCTGGTTACTGGAACTCTTTTCAATCAACTGGTTAGACTGACCGTTGTTTCCGGGCATCACGTTGGGGAAAATGGAAACCCCATTAGCAACCGGCGGTATAGCGGAAATTACTGACCGGATGTGCTACTAGAAACACTATTCATAGTTCTGGTCGATTGAAGTAACTTTGTTTCCCGAATATGCATGAGTTACTTCGATTTAACAATCGATTTTGCAAGAGTATGAATCAAATTAACGAAGTGTGATAGATTGTGCGACATCAGGAATAGTTAAATCCTTTCGAATTAAGTGTTCCAACCAAGGGTGGTATCAGGAATTTCGTTCGGAAGGCAATTTTCTTGGGGGGGGGGATGAACGGAAACTTATCAAAAATTTGTTTATATGTATTTTTGTCACTTTTTGACGAGTCAGATAAAATCTAGCAGGATACCCCCTGAAACCCTTTTCATAGATATACCAATGGCTTCAACTGTAAATCTTCTGAACCAAGTACATTCTAGACTACTTTTGTAATTTTTCAAAATAAAGCTGAATTCGAATTTTTTATAACAGTTTGTGCATTTTTCTGATAAAACGTGCAAGTTATATTTAAGACCAAAATTGTATACATATTCTTCCTCTCTCTCCTTCCCTCCCACTCTTATTTTCTCTCTCTTTCCTTTTCTTAGGGGGTCAATTCGGGGATCACCGCGGTGGCCGAGAACCACGTCGTCAACGACAACACCAAAGCGACGCAGGTCAGCCCGAGATTCCACACGTAACCCTAACGTCAATGTCAGGCTGTCTGTTAGACGAGGATACAATTCACCGTATAACGCACTCACATCAGCACTGTAGTCGGAAGTAAATAAACCTCCACCGTAAGTCCAGTCACGATTTGCAGACTCATCCGTATTCTTGACATACGCACCAAGCACCCATTCGGACGCCAATCCGAACAAGTTAAGGGCTTTTGAAGATGACAAGCGCAAATCTAAGCTATCGGTGTCTCTATCTCGTAAATAATGGTCAGTTGACGCATAACCGTCCGGATGGAAACCTGGGAATGTCCAATCTTCATCATAGCCATAGCTGATATCAGATGTTGAGGTATTAACGCGCCCATTAAAATCAAAGCTATCAAATTCCCAATTCAACTCAGCGCCAAAGGCTGTTGTTTCTTGGGTATCAAAACCTGGCTCATCTGATCGGGTGCTGCGATTATTATCCAATGAGAACGCGTCATATCCGTTGTCTACATCAATATGATGCACAGAAAAATCAACAGTTATCTCTTCAGATGGCATATAACGCAACTTAAGACGTGAAGTAAATTCGTCAAGATTGTTGGTGTCAGAGCGAACTAAGTAGATATTGTTAACGTAGCCATCACTTTTATATTGCTGCAATGCAACACGATAATTCCATTGTGAATTGATAGCGTCACCATAGGCTAATGCTAGGTTGTACGAGTTTTTCTGCGCCACAGAAACCTGTGCTTTTCCGCCAGCTTGACCATCAGCCTCTTTGGTTTTGATTTTAATCATCCCCGCCATGGCTGAGGAACCAAATGCCGTACCCTGCGGCCCTTTGAGGACTTCCACTTGCTCTACATCAAACAGTGTCCCCACTGCCATCGTGCCAGAGAAGTCCATATTATCTACCACAAAACCTACAGAAGGATTGATAGGTTCAGCAAATTGACTGCGCTCTCCAATACCTCTAATTTGAACAAACATGAAAAATTTGGTCAAATTTGGCACTTAACGTACCTGAGGTTGATACCATTCTACATTAAATACAAGAGAATTTTGTAAGTTTAGATTCAAGAAATGGCATGCTTATGAAAATTAATGAAAGGAAAATTAAAACATCCAGTGCAAGCAGCTAAAAGAATAGCACAGAAAGAGGCAATGCCTTGCTAGTTACTGTGTTATTACTTCATTATTAGGATTTCGTCGTCAAAATAAGCTTTGAATTGACTTTAGAAGAATTTAGATCGACATAAAAAATAGGCAATATAACTATTACTCTGGTGGTTGTTTGTTGCCCAGCGTCATGATGTTGCCCAATTTTGTTCTTTATTCTGAATATTTATGACTATATGTCTATATATACTTGTATACATACATATGATATTCAAAGAGAAAAACGAAATAATGAGATAATTATCTTGAAATGTCTTTTATTTGAATATTGCATATATCTGATAAAAGGGTTAGATGTAGCTCATTGACTATGCATATATATATATATATATATATATATATAATATTCAAAGAGAAAACTGGTAGGGTGTAGCTCATTAATTGTATATATATATATATATATATATATTTAAGCTGGTACAGACTTTAAAAGCTTTAAAATTAAAATTGGACTCTCAGCGAGCTATCAAAATTCCGTTCCTTCGTCTGGCTATATGATATATCTAGATTCGACGAACCTGAAGATCGCAAAATGCCTGAGCCGTAAAGTAACTAAAATATCCTAGTATTTCTTTTGACTACAATCTGCATATGTTCTACATCCTTATCTATCGAGGATTGTTTTTCTAGTGTTGATTTAATTATTTCGTTATCGATATAGATATTACATCTGTTTACTAGTAAGTAATGATTATGAAAAAAAATCAGTATCCCTTTTATTTTTATTGCTTGCTAGTATTAGGCTTTACCTTGGTGTATTGAACACTCTTGCACGATCGGCACGATGCGCGACTTGTCGCCCGGGTGCGCGCGGCCCGCGTCGGCGGCCGCCGCCGAGACGAAGCGCTTGTTGGCCGCGTGGGCCTTGGCGGCGTTCGAGGCGCTGCTGACGTTGCGCGTGGAGAGCTGCCAGGCCTTCGTCTGGTCCACGCCGTTGCTGAAGGGCGTGAACGAGTCGCTGCCACCGCAGCCGACGAGCATGCCCGCACCGGCGGCGGCGCTCGCCATGAGGAAGAGACGACGGGAGAGGCGACCGGTCTCGGTCGCCCCCCCGTCGTTGGAGCTGGCAGAGGGGTTCACGGCATCCCCCGCCCCTTCGGCCTTGCAGCCGGCATGGGCTTCGCGCGCGCCTCGAGACCGTCCATCCTCGGTACTCATCTTCTCCCAATCAGGTTCAGCACTCGACTCGCCGAGCCCCGAAGGACCCACCGGCCAGCACCTCCCATCCGAGGTCGTGACTTGCTACGCGGCTTTCTGCGCCGGAGACCATGCCCGCTTTACGCGGTCTTGTCAATCAGGCCATCCACGGCAGGGCGTCCAGATCGACGTTTCCGCCCGAAAGCACGATCCCGATCCGCTTGCCCGCGAGTTCCGGGTGCAAGCGCGCGCACGCGGCCAGGGGCACGGCGCAGCTGGGCTCGATGAGGATCTTCATGCGCTCCCACACGAGCCGCATGGCGTTCACGATCTCGTCCTCGGCCACCGTGGGGATGGCGACGACGTGCTCCTTCAGGATGCCGAAGGTGAGATCACTGAGGGATGTGCGCAGCCCGTCCGCGATCGTCGTGGTGGACCCGAGCGGGATCAACGTCCCGGCCTCGAGCGACCGGGCCGCGTCGTCGGCGAGGGCGGGCTCGGCGCCGTAGACGGCCACGCTCGGGTTCGTGCCGTGCACTGCGATGCACGTGCCGGCGCACAGCCCCCCGCCGCCGACCGGCGTGATGACCGCGTCGAGGCCGAAAGAAACAAACAAAAGTTTTAAATAATGATTATGGCTAACAACCGAATGTTGGCCACGTTATGATTTTTGCATATATTTTTCGTAGCCGTCACTAGTTTAAATACAACCTGGGATCTTTAATGGATAATGGCAAAAGGATACAAGAAAACTTATCAAGCATCAACAGCAAGTTCAACTTAAGACGTGTGAAGAAATTGCTAAATCTAATTGTAGTTTCGTCATTTTCGTTGGAACCTACTCCAACAACCTAAAGGAATCTCACTGTCGTAGAAATATTAACAATGGAGAGGGGAGATAGAGTATACTTCTGTAGGTCCTCTTCATCATATAAAGTCTAATCAGTTTAAATACCGTCCACCTGCCTTCGCATTTAAGTGGCTCGGGAAGAACCAATCAGAAAAGGGCAACGAAGCACTTAAATTCAAAATGTAAAAACGTTACAATATTTTTGCAAACTATGAGAGTAATGTGCAATCATCAAGGGCCATTTCCCCTCAGTCCTAAAATTGACTTAATTCCCTTACCAGATGACAATCAAAACTTAGGTTTTGGTGCTATACTAATCAACTCTATAACCTTTCACTTGTACGCAAGATACACATACAGGCAAAGTACACAGTGTACTGCCTCAATCGGTGAGTCTCATACTTCAACCGTTCCACATTGTTTACATCTGCAACACGTCCAGCCCATTACATGTGAGAATGGTAGGAAAGTATACCACAAGATTTCTGACAACAAGAATAAACTATTTACGCGGAGTATTTGCAAAATGACAAATTTTCACTTCTCTCTTCAAAACTATTATATTTAGCGTTGACATCTGTCTTTTCAGAAGGCGGGGTGAATCCCTCTCAAAATGAGTATTGCAGTTGGGCATTTACTTCTAATTAGCAGTCTCTCAATCAAAGACCCCTGATGAGCAGTGGGCCCGACATTGAAACTACCCTAAATAAACAGAACAACTGTATATCCCTCTCTTAACAACTGTATATCCCTCTCGTAACAACTGTATATCCCTCTCGCAACAACTGTGTATCCCTCTCGTAACAACTCCTTTTCACGAAACTGAAAGAAGACCTCCTCTCCCCTGCACAGCTCAAAGAATACACGGGCACCTATTTCAGTGATGAACTCAACGTGGGCTTTCATTTTACGGTCAAAGACAAGCAATTAACGTACAGGCGAAATGTTTTAGGAACCTCTTACCCCTTGCGGCCCATTATTCCCGATCAATTCCTTCAGGACGGCGATATTTTCGACTTTATTCGCTCCAAAAAGGGCAAGATCGAAGGGTTTAAGGTGACGTCCGGCAGCTTGATGGATATTTATTTTAAAAGGAAGTATTAAATCCACAGCAGCTTCGACCATGCATTGGAAACTTTGATCGGCATGTTCTTTATCAAATGTCGAGACCTTGTCATAATAAGCGTCCTGTAACCCGCTCCTATCCTATTCACGAGGTTTGCTCATGGCATTTTTGGAAGCGTTGGACGATAAACTCATCACATTTATTAGCGAACAAAAGTTGTTTTTCACGGCGACAGCGCCCCGCGAAGGGCGCATCAATGTGTCGCCCAAAGGTATGGATAGTTTCCGCTGTCTGGGTCCAAATAAGGTAGCCTATCTGGACCTCTCGGGAAGTGGAAACGAGACAGCGGCCCATATATTCGAAGACGGCCGCTTGACCATCATGTTTACCAGTTTCTCCCAGCAACCGTTAATTTTGAGGCTCTATGGACGAGGGCGCGTCGTTCGTCCGAGAGACCCGGACTGGTCCGAACTGTTCCAACATTTCAACGCCATGCCTGGCCAGCGCCAGATCATTGAGTTGACGATTGATTCGGTGCAAACCTCTTGCGGATTTGGCGTTCCTTTTTACACTTACGAAGAGGAAAGACCGACCTTGCGGAAATGGGCAGAGAAACTGTTGGGAAAATATGGTCTTGATAGTAAGAGAATCATGGACAAACTTACAGAAGTAGCACTGCGCTCTTCTTATTATCTTTTCTGTGGAAGAAACAAACATTGGACAAGCCCAGAAAATCTAAATTATCATTAAAATAGGACCTATCTTCTTTTTTTTATATTGACTTTGCGTCTTTATCGCCACCATCGCACCATCGATCTTGTTGCTATTGTTATTACCGTTGTTATTGTTATTTCCACTTCTATTTAATCTCACTGTCCCCATTATGCCGGGTGAAAACAGTGAGAATGTAAAAGTTAGTGCTGAAACTGTAAATTTACAGAAGAATAAATGGCAATGAAGTTTAAAAAAAATTACTATTTATTGAAAATTATGCAGCTAAAAACAACCAATAGAGTACTAAAGTGATGACGTCACAAAAGCCCTCCCAATTATATCTACGTCAAAGTGTTAACCCTGCCACCGAGTGCCCGTGTGCAAAATATCGCGTTCAAAAATATTGTTTCAATTGCTAGAAAAAGCTGTTTAAATTTGCAAAAGGCGTAAAGAAAACACTGCTTATGAAACTGAACTGGGTTAAAGTTGCAAGGTTTTGATAGGCATAATTCAAAATTTGAAGGGGCTTACGATTGTTCACGAAATCGTTTTCAAATTTGGACAGGTTATCAAATAAACACGAAGAATGCAACGGGTGCAAATATTATTAAACTGCTGATAGTCATGAAATTGTAACGTCACACTTAAGGACTCTGTACTCATCAACACCACATGACACCTAAGCTTTTATATCACACTAACACAAAGAATATTGCACGAAATAGCGAAAACATTGTGTACTGTTTTCGTCAGACACTCCTCAGAGTACTAACGTCAGAATGATCGAAATAAAGAGTGTGAAAGACTATACCCAACTGCAGTTTTGAAAGAGCCAATCAGAATTTGTACTGTCTGAATGGCTTGTGCAGGGCCGTAGGGAACCCTGTAAACTATATACATCAACTTGCATGGGTTGGTACAGCCGACTCAAAGCATGGCCCTATTTAACATACGCTATGCACGCAATTCATACACTGGGGATACGCGTACTAATCTTTACGAAATTTGCCGGCGTAACATCTCGCCAGAATTATCTAGGCTCAATTTTTCTGTCTACAAAACATATATTCCATTCTATGTGTAGCGTTGAAATAGAACACGACAAGTTGGCTTCCTTTCAACGATGCAAAGTGCTAAAAGTACATCGTCCATCCTCTGGTCGCTTCTTATCACGTAGAATATCAATTTAGGTATAATGATAATAACTTGTTACACAGATAATACTGATAAAGCAATGCAAACATTACTGAACACCGTTTATGACAAAAATGGCAAAACATCGACAAACAGAAAGAGAGAGCACTGACAGAGTTGTGATAAGGGTGGGTCCATGGCGCATATGAAGACGATAAGAATGGCAGACGATGCCCAATTATAATAACGATGTTGCTATTCATCATGGTGTTAGTGATGATGATGGTGATGGCTATGAGGATGACTATGACAACAGTTATGGCGATGATAATTATAAGGATGCTTATGATGACAATGATGACGGTCATAATGATAGCGAAGATAATTATGATGATGATGATTATAATAATGGTGATGACGGTAGTGATGATGATGATGATGAAGATGATGATGATGACGATGATGATGCTTATGATGACGATGATGATGATGATGATAATGATAGCGAAGATAATTATGATGATGACGATTATATTAATGATGATGACGGTAGTGATGATGATGATGATGATGATGATGATGATGATGATGATGATGATGATGATGATGATAGCGAAGATAATTATGATGATGACGGTAGTGATGATGATGATGATGATGATGATGATGATGATGAAGATGATGATGAAGATGATGATTGATAAACCAATCAGGAAAGGACATATTCAGTAGATCACAAAAGCGCTTTTCCATGTCGGCCTTCAATGCTTTCATATGCGAGATATATACCATTAATTCATCATCAGTAACATCAATGTGTTTTCTTAGGCACAGAAAATGGAAGAACTCATGACAAATGTTTTAGTGGAATAAGTCCAATTTAGACATGAAGGACATTATTGCACCCTTTGCTTTCACCAAATCAATCTTATTTCCTTGGATCTTTATAATCAAACTGTTTCACTTCTGAAAAATGACAGCAATGTTGTCCGTTTGGCACACACAAGTTCACTCAGCAATGTATTTTTGGAATCCAAAAACTCAATATTGATTCAAATAACTCGTAAAAGGGGGAAAGGCAGTTTCCTTTTGACAGCCAAAGTGCATGCTTTTGTATTAGCAATCGGTTAAAGTCTTCGTCATTATCTTGGCAAAGCTTGGAGAACAAACGATCGTTGAGAGCACGTACTGTAATGTAGTTTACGGTATTTGCAGCACAATTTGCACTAGCACTAGCACAATTTGCAGGGATTCATGTAATTCCTTGCTGAAATTTTTTGCAACAAGATATTGCTGGTAAATAATGCAGTGCATTACAAGCACGTGAGGAACTTTGGACTTCAAGAACGAAATACATCCACGATGACAGCCGGTGTCCCATCTTAAATTTCAGGGTGTCCCGTACTAGTTTCTTACAGACCAGTTTCTTACAAAGCAGCATGAAATTAAAACTTGAAGCTTTCATAGCAAAGCGGCAGCCCAAAAATATCAGGCAGTGGGTCCTAATAAGAATTGTCAGTTTATAAACATACTTGACTATTTCAGAATCTTTGATTAATCGTTCACAATATGGACTTCTGTTCCTAATTAGGTGGGGAACCGATGGGTTGTTAGCATTACGTAATGTAGCTATTGTCGCCCTTTAATAGGACTAAGATTAAGTTGTCACTTAGGAATGGTACCTTCGCCACTGCCAGTAGCACGAAATGCTTGGGATTTTACGGCAGGTAATTATCTTTGAAAGATTTATACTCTACTGACAATATCACAAGAGTTTTGTGCATGACTGTATGAAACTTTGGCAGCAACATCTCCCTTCTCGCTAAAATATTTTTATTACGACGATTGTATACCCGTCTTGCGCTGCACGGAGAGAAATTTATGTAAAATAGTCGCGGATTGCAAACCCTCAGCTGATATAGTGCTCCACTCATTGAGAAATATAATTACATACACATATATATGTACATCTGTATATAGTCGTGTTTTTCTGGTTTTGTACCGCATTCATTTATTTGTAATGAAGCACTTTTTAGCTTTTGGATAACACACACCTTGTATAAGTAATGTAACTTAACACTGCATTCGCAGGTAAATTCAAACTTATATAAAATGACTAGAAAAGACCTTGTGGCGAGCTACGAGCTTTCGTTAAGAAAACCTTCATCAAGTTAAAAGTTATACATATGTCAAAAACTAACAGCAAGTTGTGTAAAGCTGCAAACCTTCAAAATTTTGACTTTGTAATGGCATTACAAATTTAAATTGTTGGTGGTAGTTAAATTTCTTTAATTATTTTATTCAAGTTACTAGTATAAAAAGTTAATCATTTGTTAAGGACCCTCTTAGAAACTTGTTTTAAAATGTTTTATAGAAAATTAAATTAACAAAGATTTATAAAGTTTGATATAAGATATAAGTAATATAGACATTATTTCAAATGCTATGTAATTATTATGATAAGTAATAATTTTTGTCCTGAAATTTAACACATCTTGTATGGCTTTTGCTTCTGTAGGTCTTGCTGGAAAAGAGCTGCTTGACTTTGATCGCGAGTACCTTGCCAAGCAACTTGAACGAGTGACAACGGACTATCAGTCATTGGCTCATGTACACAGCAAGACTGTTGTCGCAGACCTCTTCGCACAGATGCCTCAATTACGGCTCTGGATGAAGCCTCTGGCGTGAAAGGTTGACACAAAATCAACTCTTTATGCTATAATGCAAACCTGTGTTATAAAGAATTCCTTAGTCTGCTCATAATCGGCATCCACTGATCACGAGATATCATGGATCTTTTTCCGGGAAACTTTAGCTTTAGTTTGTCTGGAGCTCTGCCGATGTAGTAGAGACAGTCTCTGTTACGCGCAATACACTTGAACTGGGTATTCTAAGGAGCTATCGGCTCCCTCTCTTTCCTCCGAGGGCTTTGGTAATCAGAAACCTATCTCTGCTTTGCCTCTGAACGGCCAAGTCCCACTTTTATAAACTGTCTCCACCCATCTTCATCAACTGTCAGCTTTTTACATTTTTTAAGTTGATGTCAAAAGACTTAAGATCTCCTGTAGAGACGTCAATTAGAACAAAGTTGGGGACGGCCATGTTCTTTCCTTCCAAACGCTAGTTTACTTAAAATCAGGTACTTTTGGTAAAGTCTAAAATACGGTAGACGTGTCCCAGCGATCGGATTTTGCGAAGTTGAAGAATGGTGTAAAGGCTCTAGATTCCAGCTTAGGTGTGTACCTTGTTGTTTTGTTATGTGATCCGACCAACATACGATTACATGGCGTCGCAAACGTCTTACGTGTAGGAATTGAGTGGCTTTTTTAGCCTTGAGTATAGTGTTCAGGACTTGCTGCAGTAGAAAAGGTACTTAGGGCACAAGCTCTGTACTCAGCCGCATTGGTGTATGATCATTTTTCCGTTTTCCCATACTCTATTGGACATTTTAGCAAAAGGAGAAGTATGCTGGACACATGCTTTTGTTAAATTCAGAGTCTAGGGAAAGGTCTTCTTTAACTGTTAAACCCAAAATACTGAGTTCGTGCACTGCCTCCAAGGTGAAGTCATTAGCAATCATTTATGAAAGGCGATTTTCTCACTTAGACAGCATTCTATTCTATATTTAGAAAAATGCTCTGATAGCCTTTAGATGTAGGGTAATTTTTACATTGCAAACGCCATGTAAATGTCATATGATGGTGTCAAAGGGAGACTTCAAATCTTCGACGTAGAAATAAACATTTCAACGTAAATAAGAATCACTTTGAAGTAAAGTGCGTCTTTTCCTTGACTGTGTCGCAAGAATAATAGCATAAAAGCATATTTGTGAGAAATTGCCTAAAACTTACCTTATCACGTCTTTCCACGTGATCTAGAATTTCAGTTCATTTCCTACCATTTGCGGGGGTGTGACTAGAATTTTTCGAGGGCAGGGGAGCTTTATCAGAATTAGGGCAAGATCTCTCATATGTATATTTTTATGAAGCGTCGAAGTCGTAGGAGTTCGCTTTATTGAAAATTAATCTATTTTCTACACTCTAAGTCTAATATACCTTTTCAATTAATAGCTTAATTTCTAAAAAAATTAAATAGATTCATAGCATAAAAATTTTAGAATCGACTTGAGAATTATTTGAGGCTCAAAACGCTTATTTGTTAAGAATCACGAGGCTCATAAAAATGAAGACCAACAGTTATCGTCTTGCGTTTGAGGGCAAGGCCTCCCTTCTAGTTGTGCTTAAGATGAGGGCACAATTTTGGGCAAAAAAATTAGGGCAGGGGAGGCCTCCCCTCCCCCCTCTAGTTGCACTCCTGACTTAACTTGTCATATGCAAAAATTTACCAGTTAAAAAACCAGTGAGCTATTTAGCGTCCAGCTTTCCATTAGGGTAAGTAGAAATTAATGCTTTTTTTAGTTACATGCATACTAGTGACTTAGATAATATCGCAGCCAAAATAATCATTACAAATATTTATTAAGGATATTCATAATTTATCAAGGATTCTGTCTACCATTTAACAACAGCCTCGATTTGAAACGAAAACTACAAACGTATTTTGAAATATACAACAACAAAATATATAAGTTAAAAAGATACGTCTTAAGATGAATACAACAAAAACAAAGACTTCTATAGATCAAGTTGGCAGGGATAGCGTTAAAAAGGTGCTAAAGACCTTGTTTCCATAATGGCCCATTTCTGTGCCCACACTGAAAGAAAGAACTAAAGTCAAAAAGGCTTTTAAAGGGATTCTTTAAAATTCTCTAAACCCCCCAGAAGGGGAAATTAAAAGTAGTAGTATTGATTTGCTTCCCTTTGCTTGAGTGTTATAAAAAATTCATCTATGCCTAAAACCATAGGGGTTTTCAGACTTACAGGTAAATTGTTCCACATTTTTGGTCTTAAGTATGAATAACTTCCTGACCTTGGATGCTTTTTAGAAAAGGGTCACCTGACTTATTTTTTTTAGCTTGATGCAATTCTTCTCCGGCTTATTAGGAAGAACATCTTTGTCATATATAAAGGGCCCATATTCCTAAAGAATTTGAAATGGTTGTTGGAACACTGGGCTCACACCTTTCCTTTGTCGAGAGAGGACTTATATCCTTAATGTCTTTGACTTCTATGCTAGCTCTGACATTTAATGTTAGGCAAAATCGGATGCATCTATTCTGGGCAGTTTGGATTTTTGTTTTCAATCTCATATTTAATGCCGGTTACCATGTACTGCATAGTCAAAATGAGGTTGAGTTAAGAAGTTGCAAAGTAACCTAAGGAGGGGATATCCCGGAAAATTTTGTCGTCTATACAAAAATTTCCGTTTCCAGTTATCTTACTAATTACTTTAATATCCATTGTTTCACCAGATAGGTTTCCATCGAGTATGCACCCAAGGGAGGAGACACAGCGGTGCTGTTTAATGACAGCGTTCTCTATTCTGATGGCCAGCGTTTGATGTTTGTTACCTCCCTTTCTTTTCGTGCATAAAGTAGACTTAGTTTTATCCTCATCAACGTCTCCCCTGTGTTTGGATTCCAAACTTTGAGGGTATGATCGGATACAGCTGTAATTACATACTGATCTGTCAAACTCCAACAAACCTACAAAAAGGAAATTCAAACAGTCAAAGAGTCGCACTGGGGGTGGAGGTGAAATGGCAAAACATCTGAAAACAAAGGAACACGAAGTATCTAAACGTTTAACATCAAAAAGTAGCGAGCAAAACATTTTGGGAGCTATTCTTCTTTTTACGAGGCGAAACACTTGACAAACAAAGAAATGACTACTGTTAAGAAATATTTCGCTACCGTTAACACTTCCATTTTCGGCAGTTCTGAAAAACGGCGAAAATCTTCACTGATTAACATCTTGTATTTGAAAATTATAAACCCTATCTCAACGAACTTAATCACAGATACAAATACTTTTTTTGCAACAGATAAATAGGGGTTTGGGTGGCCATACGTTTGAAGAGACCTTCCGCCAAAGTAAATAAATACCTCTTGAAAACTTCCTGGTTCTTTTCAAAAGTAAAAAATATGACTTTTTATCTACAACAATAACTCCGTGGAGGCAACGACCTTTACAAAAGAAACTAAATATAAAAGTGTACAGTACGACATGGTTCGTGAAACGTAAGTTTTATGGGACACGATCGCATAAAAATCTGTAGAAGGCGGACCGGATGACAGCCACGAAAACTAACAATATGGATTAGTTTTGTCTGATATTTCACATTTAAAAGGGCTTATGTAACGGGCAAGTTTTGTGCGTTTAGCACCTCCTCTGCCGCCACTTTTATGGGCTAACAAAGCCAACTGTCCAGGAAATTCAGTTGGTGTCTAAATCGTTGATAGAACGAAACATAGATTTTCGTCAGGCGTATATGAACTTCTTGAGGTACGCAATTGACGAGCTACTTTCTTATTGGTACTCTCAACATTGGAGAAAATGTGGCTAGATTTGGTAGACCAAAAGAGAAGATCAGATTGGAAGTGGAAGAATTGTCATTGAATTAGCACAGCCATTTTATATTGGATCAATGAGGTTTGTATTTATTTTCTGAAGACTAAGTGAGTGAGATGTACATTTCTTGTATTTATAGATACTTTTTTATTATGTATCAATTATCAATATAAACACAGGTGTCCACCATTTTATGTAGCTATTGTTTATGTTTAGGAATGATCTTTTATCATTACCTTTTGCTCCAAATTAATAAATTTTATTGTTGTTGTTGTTGTTGTTGTTGTTATTGTTGTTTGGAAAGGTATTATTTTCTCCAGATATTCTCAAGTTTTTTTGCCTTGGTTTATGCAAATTCAGGGCATGTCATCATGAAATCAGTGCGTGAGGTCGAAAGTTTTATGTGTAAGTAACACACTACATACCAACAGTTTGAATACAAAGGACGGCAATACGGCTTTGCTTGCCCTTGAAGGACAACTTATGGACACTTCCTAACTACTTGAGGAGGCTTCCATATTTCAAGGTTCGAGACCACATTCCCAAGCTTTATCAAAGGGTGTTCACCTACTAACATATTCATTTTTTTGTCATCAAATGCAAACGTTGCTAATATTTTAGTTTTGTATGAGTAAATGTACACCATGAAGTGCCTTTGATATTTTATGAGGCACCTCATTGCATCTTAAAAAAATTAAAACAGGAAACATTGTAGAGTGTATAAACTACGCACTTTCGTTTGGGTGGAGTATTGCCCGAAAAAGCGTAAACACATTGTACTGAAAACCTTGTTTCGTCTGACACTCCTCAGAGTACTAACGTCAGAATGACCGAAATGGAATATGCGCGGCTGGATACATATACATCTTGTTGTAATGGACGCTGATGGCTCCTTCAAAATACAATTGGGTATACTCTTTCACACATTCCATTTCGGTCATTCTGACGTTAGTACTCTGTGGCGTGTCAGTCAAAAAAGCTTCCTTCTGTTCCTACATATTGAGCAGGCACGGTACCGATAATCTCACCAGAGATTCGATTCGCAACCAGGACAGATAAAGGCTTTTTCCTATCCAAACTTGCTCTTGGTACTTACTTGTATCTTGCTATAGATTCTGGTCAACTGAGTCGATCGTGGGTTCCCTAGACCCCAAAACATTTTAAACGCTTATGTAGATATGTTGAATGTATTTGATTGGGCAACAAGTTTAATACCGAAGAGAATTACACAAGTTTGCATTGTTTCCCTAATATTTCGTATCTTAACTAAGTACATAATCATGAGATAGAGTATGATAAGAAATTTCTAGCTTAAATAAAAATTATAAATTACATAAAGATGTAGATTTATGTTTTAAATAAATGGATAAATGGATTTCTTAAGGCAAGTCAACAATTTTCTGAACATTAGATTTTTAATTCTCTCTTTAAACGAAATGACATTTTTATCGCCGCATCCATGGAAATCCATATTTCTCTATTTTCTCGCATTTCCTCGATCATTGTGTCTAAATTTAATCTTGGATATGAATTGACATGTTTTCCTAAATATTTTTAACTTCTCTTCTCGATTTCTATCAAAATCCCAATCAACAACATTCTATCGCCAATCGCTTTCACTCAAGACTACTGACGTGTAGTTACATCATGGCAAAATTACGTAGGATTGGAACTTTCAAGTAGACCTTAGTTACTTTGGTACTCATTCGGTTTTTAAAATCAATTCTTGTGTTACATCAATTTATCGTGATAACATTACAGTATATATATTGTGTTACAGCAATGTGTATGGGGCATATCAGGTTCAATTATTGTATTTCAAACCTTTGCTGTTCAAGGTTTCCACTTGTCATTTGGTGTATTCTTCCCGTGTCAAAAAAAGAAGTAATAATCGGTAAATAACTCATATTTGACACGAATAACTCGTCCTTCTATTACCATTTAATAAACGGCAGAAACTGCAAAGGAAGCATGGGACAATTTATCCTCGGTGTATGACAAGACAAACACAGCAGAGTTGCTTCATGTTAAGGAAAAATTTTATGGGACGAAAATGAAAGAAGGAGGCAACTTGATTGAGCATTTAGATATAATGAAGCAGCTACATAGTAAACTAGTATCGATGGACCCCAATGTTACGGAGAAGGAACTGAATATGGTCGCCATTATTAGTCTACCATCGTCTTATCATACAATAAGGACAGTTTCAGAAAACGAAAAAAGCCGATAATGGAAATGGGAGGAGTAAAGGCGAAGTTACTGCATGAATATGATAAAATGCACGCGTACGAGGTTAAGCAAGAAAACACCGCTCTCACGAGCAAAAGCGTACCCCAAAGTGGAAGAGGACATCGCAAAGGGAACTTTGTAAACAACCAAAGACGCGGTAATCGAGGATTATGCTTTGTTTATGATAAGCCGGGTCATTTTGCTGCCACTTGTCGATTTAGAAAGGACGATGATAACGATGGAGGTCGTAAAAGGGGAGAGAACCACAGCGCTCAACTGTTAGAAAACACGGAAGTACCGAATGACTTCGCTTTTGCTGTAGGAACTGATTCCGATGCAGGGTTGATAGTCAGTACCGCAACTCAACACATGACTTTGATTTTACTAGGATGAATAATTATGAGAAATTTTCAACGCCAAAAACCATTACGATGGGGAACGATCACATAGTTTATTTGGAAGGACGAGGCACTGTCGTTTTTAATTGGAAGCAAGAAGGGCTGATTACCAGATTTAGCATTTTGAATGTTTGGTTTGTGCCTGACCTAACTCGGAATTTAATTTCAGTGGCACAATTAGTATCCAAGGGAGAGCAATTCGAAACTACAAAGGACGGGTGTATCTGTAGATCAGACGGAAAGATTGTCTTTATTGCAAAGCCCAAGGGAAATCTCTATCAACTTTTTAACACAACGTTCGATCTCTGTAATGGGAAGCTTAGGGTAACCATCGAGTCATGACTTCAGGATTTAGCATAAAATCCTGCGAATCTTCTGCAAACGATAACCACAAATGCATTAAACGCTATACGCACTTCATACACTGCGAGGGTAAGAAATTTTGCTCACTGCGATGGCATCATGACCGAGCAACAGAAAACCATTAGGGAATATTAATGTTCACATTGGTCTATGGCAAGCATG
Source organism: Alatinidae sp. Z8VKAUB7J3 (assembly GCA_010016025.2). Taxonomy (NCBI): domain Eukaryota; kingdom Metazoa; phylum Cnidaria; class Cubozoa; order Carybdeida; family Alatinidae; species Alatinidae sp. Z8VKAUB7J3. Next base: position 165,303,493 of record JAAAKM020073195.1, on the reverse strand, counting down.
GGCAACACCCGACCCACGAGGTTGCTGTATCCAGCCTGCAAGCTATTATACGACGTACGTATAATGGTATTCGGTAAAAATCCCTAAAGAAGAAATGCCTACGGAAAAAATCCCTAAGGAAAAAATCCCTAATGGAAAAAATCCACCTCGGAAGATATCCCTAAGGAAAAAATTCCAAGGAAGAAATCCCTGAAGCAAAAATCCTCATGAAAAAAATCCCTAAGGAAAATATTCGCCTAGGAGAAAACCCCTAAAGAAAAAAATCCATGATGGAAAATATCCCTAAGGAAAATATCCCCTAGGAAAACCCCCCCTAAGGAGAAAATCCACTAGTGTCATCGCTAGGTAAAAATCCTCCTAAACATGAACATCTTTTAAAAGGCACGAGAAGCCTTCGTTTGTAAACATGCTACATATTATGTTGGTTGGTGCAACATAATAACCGTTTTTAAGAGCGCTAAGTTAAGAATAACTGACTAGATTGCTTGCGTGAAATGCTTCTCTAGGGTTGGCTTGGTCCCTAATAAGTAGTGGAGCTTGTCCTAAGGGAGGCTACTTTCAAGTTAGCCGTAATTCATGAAGGCAAGTTTTATAGTTAAGATGGGTCATGCATTTTTGACGTCACTGCTGTGAGATTGGCTGATTACCATTTCACACATTAGTACGAGTACCACCATCTTGTATGATATGCTGTATTAACAGTACCACAGCAGTGTATCCGAGCTAGTAATACCTAATTCAAATCCCATAAACTGGAGACGTGGTTTTGTATCTGATACATCTGAAAGAACAAAATACTTTACAACTGTGATCGACGTCCAACATATTCTTACCCCCTATTGTGTGAAAAGTAAATCATTCTACTAGACGTCCTAACGAAATAACTATCCGTAAAAGTCTCAAGCATATTTCAGTCTGTTAAATATAGCAAATTTAGGGTACACATATTTTTTATATAAGCAACCCAGTTGCTCAGGCTTCAGCCCTCAAATTAGCTAAAAATTGAGCAACTTGCTTAGCAACCCTCATCCCTGATAGTTTGTTAGCAACGTTTTTGCCGCAGAACAAAATTACAAATTTTCTCATAAATAAAGACAGAAGAATTCTTTTCTGATCTGAAACAAATATCTTAGGGTTCCTTATTACTTTAGTTTTGGCAATGTGTGGAGGTGTGTGAAATTTTTCGGTGATTTCATGATTCGGTATCAGAGAAAAAATAACCTTAGCAACCTGTTAAGCAACTTTAGCCCTGAAAGTGTATTATACCTTTAGCAACCTTTGCCCGGACCATGAAAATCGAGTTGCTTAAGAAAAATAATGTGTATCCTTCTATACATAACAATAGATTCTGGGTTTTGCTATTTTATTTACTAGCGATATGATCGTAAAGTAATTATTGCCCTTCAAAAAACTGTGAGGTTCGAAGGTCAATATAATAGTTAAATATTATAATATTAGTATTTATGATTGCAAAACGGTGTAATGGCTTATAAACATACAAAAAACAAGGATAATATCTCAGCTCTAAACAAATAGAACCTTCAAGGTTATCCGACTTTTATCTTAAACTGAATAAACATTGTTCTTGAATATCCACATGTGGAAAGGCGATAGAGGTATCTAACTATCACAAATGGCGCTAACCCGTGATTCTTGTGACTCAGTTACCAACTGGGCATTCCTTACCTAATGACTAGTATAGGTGTTGGAGTATTTTGTGTATATTGTTTCCTTTTCATTACTTACCAACTCCTTGATATGAAATCTCCTTATTCAAGCGTTCCATTTCGGTGCCTTCTAAATGTTCGTAAAGACCCCTGGTTTAGAAATGCTTCTGTAATTGGATCCAGCTTCCCATTTTATTAATTTTTGAAACATGAAATATACCGAAATCCACTACTTATGAATTTGAGCTCGAGGTAGGGAACTCAGTGTATAAAATAGAATGAGAATGAAGTATATCTCATGTTTACGAGCAGTGTTTTGCAGTTTACCATGCCTAACACATTGTACAATACAGTCGTTGTTAAATTTATGGATAACTTTTCATAATATTATGGGACAGTTTTCATCAACAGCTGTGTCGAAAAGTTTAAGAGTTACATGTTACCTATTTATATACTTCACTGTGTCGAATTCATTAAACAAAATAAAGAAAAAATAGATAGATGGCTCTCAAAACCCTAATATACAACACCGTGTTTCCATTGAAAGCTACGAAACTACCTTGTACTCAAAATGTTTGTCATCCTTCAGCTAAGCACTACCACTGGCCAGACTCTTTACTATTTTAGTACTACCAAATGCACATTACAAGAAGTTTTAGTGTCCTTCGTATCAATATAAACCAATCTGATTCCATTCACCCTCTGGGATAAAGTCCTGAACCCTCTCAAGCAGGTCTGGTCTGAAGCTAAATGTTCTTGTTCAGATCAGACTCAACCTAACGGAAGATTGCTGACGTGTGAGCTGAATGTGAGAATACGATGAAGACGAGGATCCAATGGACACAACCCTAGTGGAAACCACTGCAAAATTGTGGTAGCTGAAAGACTTTGATGTTCGAAACACTATTTCAATGGCCTTTTTAATATTATCGGGGACTTTCCTTCTCTTGGTAACTCGAGAAGCCCATCATGTACACATCCTCTTGGATTAACTAAATTTCTTTTCTCCCCAAAGCGGACATTTCTAATGGGGAGAAAAGAGGACATTTCTATCGGGGATTGACATAAGGGTTAGAAGATTAGCATTGGTGAAGTCAGTTTAGTTACACCGTATTTGGCTTTTGCTTCCTTGCAAGCTTCATCAGCTGTCTTGTATGGGCCATGAACTTCGATTCCACCACAGCGACCACTTGAACTGTATCTTTGGTTACGTCCGACACCATGCACGTTGGTTTTGCATCTTGCTCATTCAATATGAGTCAACATGGATACGCGTTTGCTTAACCCTAACGTGTAAGTACTAGATTATCTTTATAGGAACAAGGAATCTAACAGATGTAAACTCTCTACTTTTCAATCTATACCTAGATCTTTCTTCATATGTTCACTCAACTCGTTAGTGGTTCTTACATTAATCTTATGTTTGCAATGATGGATTCTCAACTCTTCACCAAATAATTTTACTAGTGATTTGGTATACAAAGTACTAATATTATTTATTATTCTATACAATGTATCTTTCTGATAAACAGATCTTTTCGAATTTTGTATTGCAGTCTTCATATTTTAATATCCTTACACGTTTAACTTTATAATTTAAAAAATCAATTTCAACTTTTATTATTACTTTTTTCGATATGTAATGAGTCATTATCAATGATGCACAATCAACAATTAAATCACCCGAATCCAACTTAGTAATTTCACGAGACAAATTCTTTATTTTTAAATCTTTATTTTCTATATTTAATCCGATTGATTTAATTTCTTCAGGATATCGGTTTAACTTAATATCCAATATGATTTTATTAAGATAGTAGTCTGCCTTTATTTCATGGCGGCTTTTAAATATCATTGTCCCCCTCCGATGAAGCAAGTTATACTTTCCCACCAGTTAAAAGACAACGTGACTCAGAGTTGCAAAAAGGTAACAATCATGGAATTGATGAACAATTCGTAAATACCGCGATAAACAGACAACGTGTACCTGTATCCAAGCCATTGCAGCGGTCCTAACTGCGGCTACCAAGGTTTAATATGTTGCCTCGATTTTCTATCGTCACACCCTATTTAGAAGAGCTGCATCAGGATTCACCCTCAACCTGGAAATCAGGGAAATCTGGGAATTATCAGGGAATTTTAAACTGGGCCCATTTTTTTTATAAAGTCAGCGAATTATCAGGGGGTTTGGGAATAATCTAGGGAAGTCAGGGCAAACCGTAATGAAGGTGTTCGTTGTCTAAACCTTAAGTTAGAGCGGCCTTGGTTACGGGGTAGCAACGACATGCGCAAGAAATTGTTTTCTATAAGACTCTTAAAATATTTCTACAAGTTTAGAGTAACCATCTCTACAATGATTCCATCGACTACATATACATGTGTACGTGGATTTAATCTATTGTAAAGAAAGCCCCGGTAACTAATTTTCGTTGTTAGAAGCTTTTACGAGTCGTATTTTTCCTTTACATCCTCCATCCGCCCCTTGACTTATATACTTGATATCAGATATTCAAGAATTTAGTTTAAATAGTTTAATTAACGTAAACATACTATGACCTGGAAGTAACAGGTTTTCTGTTACTCATGCTCTTGAGAAACGGGTTCTTTAAGGCGACATTCTGTAGTGTCAGCATTTCATCTAATGGGTTTATTAGTGTTTAGTATTTGCATCTTCGGTACCTCAATCCCTTGTAATCTTAAAAGAACTTGCTAACACTGCGTTCTACTCGAGCTAAATATCAGAGAAATAAGTGCAGTCTATTATCATGACAGAAAAGAAAAGTTATTGATCAATCATCGCTGCTATAAGGTGGCTAGGCTGGCCTGTTTATCTGTGCCAACAGTGGTTAACTAGCAGTAGACGCCCCAATAAAAGCTGGGTCCATTAGAACCGTTTGGCAAGGAATGTATGTAGTATCTATGTCGTCACCGGGGATTTGATACTTTCTAACCTTTCATGGGCTTTGGACAGATATATTTGTTTCTTTTATTTACTCCTTCGTTCGTCTTTTTCTATATTTGCTTTTCTTTCTTCCTTCCTTTTCCCCTTTCCTTTTCTCTGTTCCTCTTTCTTTCTTTATTTCCTTTTCCTTTTTTCTTTTTTCTTTTTTTCTTTTTCTTTTTCCCTTTTCCCTTATCCTTTTTCATTTTTTCTTGTTTCTTTTCTTTTTTTTCTTTTTTCTATTTTCTATTTTTTTCTTTCTTTCTGTTTTCTTCTTTCTTTCTTTTTTCCTTCTTTTTTTCTTTTTTTTCTTTCCTTCTTTCTTTCCTTTTTTCATTCTATCCTACTTTGTTTTTAACTTCCATTCCTTCTTCCACCCGTTCTTTCTTTCATTCTTTCTCTATTCTCTGTTTCTGTTATTCGATTATCGTACAGTTCTTTCAAAATTAAACCTTGATGTGCTTGTTCCTTTGTCCGTTTCAAAAATACTTTTCCATCCATTTTCTGCAGGATTTGTTTACCATCGACCTTGCTCGTGGTGAGAATGGCTACGGACTGAGTCTCACAGTAAGTTGACAGATGACGGGAACTGTATTAGTTTTTCCCTGTCAGTAGTCTCATAGACGTCTCAATTTCTTCAAATCCGGGCCATAATCTTATACTGATGGCTCGAAACTTTAATTACTGGACAGTTTTGATTGTCTAACATGCCAAAACGTTATCCGAAAGTCGCAGGATAGAAGCATCATGTTCAGATGCCAAATGTGGTGGGAAAGTCGTGACATCATTCGTCTTCGGACCGAGAGTAAAATGTCTTACGCTTTTTTATAATGTCGTGACGTCATTCGTCTTCGGACCGAGAGTAAAATGTTTTACTCTTTTTTATAATGTCGTGACGTCATTCGTGACGCCATTCGTGACGTCATTCGTCTTGGGACCGAGCAGAAATTTTATTACCCTAAACTAGTCCCAGACTACTACGGAGCTGCGCGGTCAGCGAGGTCGAATTGGTGTATTATCCCTAACTTCAATTGAAGACAGGCGACAACCTGTCAAATTCAGAGATGAATTCCTCTTCAGTGCATGCTAACTTTGGACTGTATTTGATTCTGACAATCCATGCAGTGAAAAAGGAATCATGTTCCTCAGTGACCCAATCAGTCACAAAAGTGTACTTTAATTCTTGGTTGGGCAACATTGAGAAATCTGTTGTTATTCTGTTTGGTGCAGAAGGCCCCACATAACAATGAAATGTCAGTTGAAGTGGATTTCTCAACAAAACACTGTACTTGTAGAAATTATCAACTCTTTGTGTCAGGTCCCCCCAGAAGTGGGTGACATTATTTAGGTTCCCCCAGAAGTTCAGGTCCCCCCACTTTTTTCCCAAAATCGTAGGTCCCCCACAAAATAAGAGATTTCAAAAAGTTAGGTCCCCCCAGAATCATGGTGGGGTGAAACCATGACGTATGTGTGCCTATCTGCCCAACCGATTTCATGATTTCGTCTTCAGTGATAACAGAGTACTAAATAGATAAAAACGCGACTACCTATCTCGTTTCGGTTTGAATGCTATCTCACACCCCTGGTCCGGAAACCCACTGTTTGGGAATCCTTGCCAGGAAATTCCGGGGCCGTCACTTGTTCAAGGAAGAAACCACACGTCATGCACCATTCATAAGTCTCGTTTTGATGCAATGCCTTTTATGAAGACTGACAGAAAAAAAAGATCATGCCCATCGACAGGACAGGAAGCTTACAGGAATTGGGGTGAAATAGAAAAATGAGGACAGGAAACTTTAACTTTTATACAGTAGAAACGATTTGAAATACAATAGTTCTTAAACGAGGCTGTGCGGTAAAGTCGTGGGTAACCTCACGTATGATTTACATGACATTTCAGTAGGAGCGGGCAACGTTTGGGTATTGAAGCTAAAGAACATTTTCAAGGAAATCCATTTTCGGCAATTTTATTGTAAATACGAAACTTCGCTCTTGGCAAATAATCCTTGGAAGACCAGTAGGCCAAATATTAAGTGGGTTACCGTTACGTCTGTATTATGTTAATCAGCTGTCGAGATGGCTGTCATTTAGAAAGAAATTTTTAAGTCACGTACGCCAGAAATTTAAAGAGTTTACACAACACGTCTTCCACCTATTGATGTGTTTCAGGTCTCAGCTAGGGGGTGAACGTTTCAATCTTAAGGTTTGGGACTGAAGACGCGAAAAAATGATTTTGAGGCAAATTATTAGAACTTGACGGCAAAAATTAATACGTGCTAGAATAATTATTCATGACAAGTTTCTTCCGTTTACAGGTCTTGGAATACTTTCCAACTTTCTCCTCTCTTAAAAGTGTCCCTAGTTACCAAAAAGCTCACTTAAAGCGTCCTTACCAAGTATTTTATCTCAATAGACACGTTAAAAGATCTTTACAAACTTTCAAATGGTGCGTTCTACATAATTCTTCGGCTCAAAAGTAGGGCAACCCTAAACGAAACAAGTTCTTGTGATAGGCGCCTCCTAAAGAAAAGCAATAGGAGCCTGGGGCTAAAATAGGAAAGAGCTTTATCTGCCCGCTAAAGATCACCAGACGAAAGACAACAAACATTGTTGTTGGAGTAAACTGTTTTATATCCTATTCTTGATATTTTCAGTACTTTAAAGAATATAATACAAAATATGATATATAGAATACAATATTAACCATAAGTAGTAAGGTATTGAGAGTACCAGCCTTCCTTACAGCTATGATTGAGTAGCATTAATATCCAAAATACAGGTGTACAACAATTGTCAGTTACAATATCGGGTTGAATTAATTCATACTCAGAACAGATCAATTCTGTGAAACACCATTTACAGCCATTTTGTTCTTCCCATCCCGAACAGAATTGTGAAACGAAGTTGCGCCGATGATAGTGTGTCTTCACATGTGAAAGTAGGTTACCGTCAGGCTCCCATTTTGACCAGGGATTTCAGGCTTCTGATTTCCTGTTATTCCGAGGTCAGTTTTCCATTGCTACGAAACACCTGCCCATCATCTTGCCCGAGAGAACGTTTAATTCACAGTCCAAGCATGTGGGATTGATTTGATGTCTTCTCGTTCCCATCTCTGCTTCTCCAATTAAGTCTATTTTCTCTTAACTGTAGTGTCCGGGTCTATTAGACCATGTCACGGTTCCCCATCGTATCTGGTGGCGATGATGAAACCGGTTTCGTCTCTACTATTCGTAATATAAGCACAAGAATGACGATAAGATGATAGAAAAGATCAAAATAAGCAAGACCAAGAAAAGCGCCACCCACAGCATAACCAACAATGGATACCTGTATCATCGTGGCCAAATCGTGCGCCCACTTTTGCTCAACGGAATTCTTTGTTAACTTGATGATTTTGTTTGCGGCCCGCCAGGCTAAATAAAACAACATCAAAAATACAAATAAACCGATGAACCCATGTTCCCCTAACACTTCAAAATAAATACTGTGTGCATCTTGAAATTTTCCTGTTGCCGGATCATAAAGATTGGGCGCGAATCTCAAATAATTTTCGGCCGTGAAACCTTCAAAACCACCACCCATTATGCGTTGTGATGCCATGCGGATGGCAAATTCCCAAGCTTCGACTCTCCCCATGGCAGAGCTGTCTTCTTTATATTCGGATATTGTTCGCATTCGTTCATGCCAGGATTCCGGCATGAACATGTAAAAAAATGGGAGTGACGACGATTCTCGGCCACCGCGAGCTGGAGGGTGGGCTCGCCGCCGGCGCCGGCGTGCTGCTCGGCGCCGCCACCCTGGCTCTGCCGCCCCAGCTCACCCTGGCGGCCTGCCTGGAAAAGTTTCCCTATTTACTCACGCTTAGCTGAAACGAACTTGTGACAACACGTTACAGAAAGGATAACCTCAATTTTGATAATAAAACCTGCAATCAACCAAATTGTACTTTCTCTCAGAATTAATTATTTTCGGAAAGATACCAAAAGAATAAAAAAACAAGACACCAACAAGAACGCGAACGAATACACACATATGTTGCAGTGTGTCCTCTACCAACCGAGCTACGACGAACCCCGATAACAACAAACTCTATTTCTCTAGTCGTCACACTAGCTCCCAATCTTCTATCGGTGGTCATCGACATCTAGCACTACGACATGTTTGAGACCTGCCTCTCTGTACCACGTGATAAGTCCATGGTTAAATTTACCATAGAATGTCTATCATAAGGCCTACCTATCTCTCAACAGTACTTTGAAAGTTGTAAAGTATTATTGAAAAGAGAAGAGTTAAAATGATGAGCTTTTGAAACGATACAAGAGAAATAGAAATGTCAAACGAAGTCAAAAAGTTCGCGCACTCTGTCACCATAGCATGCATTGCATGCAAAATACGTAATTTTCGTAATCTATAAAGATTTCTACATTTGGGAATGATAACCTTCACTTTCAATCAAATAACAGAACTTAACTCTATCCACTCCTTAATTCTTAATGACCCTTTTGATTTGAAACAATTGTAAGTGTTGGATCATTATTGAGTGATATACAGTTGGTAGTTACGTACAAAGATGTCGCAGGGTGAGATTTTTTTGTGAGAGAGAACAAAGTTCAACAAACCAAAGAAAACAAAATTAATTGCTTTCCCCAAATCGCTTTACCAAATGGCACAGCGTTACTCCCAACGCGGTGCTGGCAGATCACTTTGGGACTAATTAAGAAGCGCTATCATAAATTACTTACATTCCAGCTATCGTTCCACACCATATACTTATGTCATCCTCGTGAGGGTCATTAAAATGGTAATTGAAGAAAGATGAATATTGTTGCTGTCTTTACCAGTAAGGGAATAGACCTTACTAAGCATTACATGTATGATATGTGGATTGACTTCAGCAGAAAACTCTGACAGCTTGCTGAGGAAACATTATGTTCAGCTTCGTCAGAGATATCGGTTGGAGCAGATATTACAGTGATTGTGAATTGTTGGCTGCCACATAATGTAACTGAGAGTATCTTATAAAGTTATAGATTGAATGTACTTTGCATACTTCTTTGAAATGATCAAGCCTTCTCCACAAGTTCTTTGGGCTGTGGTAGAAATCTTCAGATATCTCTTTTAAGCCCGCGCAGTGATGTCTTCATAGAGGAAGATTGGGAGGGATTTAGTCCACTGTGATTGCACTTTACTATCTCGAAAAAATTTACAGTATTCCTTTTTTACACTTTTGCATTTTTAGTCGCCTTGATAGTTTATCTTCATTGGTTATACAACCCATGGTGTTACCTACTACATAACAAAGATGTACAATCCATAAGAACATTTCCTAGAGTCTACCTGTAGACCCTGCCACCCGGACCCTGCTACCCAGACCCATAGCATTCTTAATAATAACTATATATCTACTATATACGATCAGAATATACTTGTTCTGTGTCCTGACTCAATTTGCCAGACCTTGCTGCCCAGACTTTGCTGTCCAGACCCTGCTGCCCAAACCTTGCTGCCCAAACCTTGCTGCCCAAACCTTGCTGCCCAAACCTTGCTGCCCAGATCTTGCTTCCCAGATCTTGCTGCCCAGACCTTGCTGCCCAGACCTTGCTGCCCAGACCTTGCTGCCCAGACCTTGCTGCCCAAACCTTGCTGCCCAGACCTTGCTTCCCAAATCTTGCTGCCCAGACCTTGCTGCCCAAACCTTGCTGCCCAGATCTTGCTTCCCAGACCTTGCTGCCCAGACTTTGCTGCCCAGACCTTGCTGCCCATATCTTTAGCAGGTTAATAAAAGAGAAGAAAATTATGATGCATGCATGTGCTGGATTGTAGGTTTTTTTACTTAGAACATAACTTGTTCCATTTCCATGCAGTGATTTTACCTCTGCTTCCGTAAAGCTATAAATGATAAAGGAAAAAGGTAGGAGGATATAATCACTAGAGTACAACAACATATACACTACTACTAGTTGTAAGTGATAAAAAAACCGGTGCAACAGAAAATCTGAGCATCCATCTTCATTTGCTTGACATTGATTCCTAGTCAATTCGTTACTGTTGACGGGTAGGTCATTGTGACGCCTTTTCCATGAACGAACTTTGCGGGTGCTTCCGAGGATATGACGTGTTGAAGGGGTTGTGGAGCGTCGGTGCATTTCACGCAATGCACTGCAAAAGTGATTTGCCTCTTCGTGATGACGTCTAAGATCCTAGATGGACCACCGTAGACTTTGACGTTCGTCTTCTTCTTGTGGAACATCCAACCTTTGGATTTCAGAGTAATCAGGTGTAGCAACAGTCGAGATATTTAGTGAGGTAGGCGGTTAGTGTCCATGTCTCAGATCCATGCAGCACAACTGACTCTATGCACGCTCAGAAGAGGCATCCTTTCAGCGCCTCAGGAATAGCAGATTTCCACACACCCCAAAGCTGCCTCGAGTGCAAGCGTGCAATAAATAGAGAAATCTTTGCCGAGTCTGTCATACTACATCCAAATTACTTTCAGTGTTGAACCCCAGCTACCTCACCGGTAATTACTCGAAGAGGGGAGATGGGTGTAATCCTAGAAACTACGTAGCCGCATATACTTCGTCTTTGTCTTGTTGGTCCTCAGAACAACGGCAAGTGACCTTTGTTTGACAGTCAGGAGGAAGCGTTGGGCAATTACCATGTTGTAAGACAACAGGGAAATGTCGTCAGCAAAGTCGAGGTCGGTGACTTCCAGTGGGAAGACATCTTGTCGGCCTCACCAACTCAATGTAACAGGGGAGCTGAGATATAAACATATTTGGGGGGTTTTATATCCCAGATCAATAATCGCAGAATAGTTTGCATCTTTTGACATTAATATTTGACAAAGGACTCTTTTTTCTTTCCTTCTTTTTAGTTTAGGTGTTTTCGTTTCATTACTTACCATAAAATGGCTAAAGTCCTGCAGGCCCCGAATGGCGCCACCACTGCGATCTCCAAATCCTTTTAAGACTGCCTGGTTCGTGAAAACCAGAAATGCTTGGTGTGATATAATAGTTGCATTGCTAAAATCACTGTCTTTCATATTGTTCTGGTATATAGGTATATTCGTTGAGTTTTTTTCTCTATATTTTCATATCTTATATATTGCAAAGTCGAAATGTTAATTGTTGTTCTCTTAGTGTAGTCATGGTATTAAATAGGATTGAATGGTAATTTTCCCTTGCCGTTCTCCCCCTGATATCCCACACCCCGCGAACAACTGTCCAGTGACATAAAGTTCTTATAAGAACATAACACCATGCGGACATACTTGCTTTCATTCTCAGGCATATTCAGGAACAAATCTATTTATTCAGATACTCCTCTATGTACTCACTTGCTTGTAAAATTTACATCGAGTTTTGAACTTTATGCAATAGGGGTCTGGTACCGATTGTAAGGAAAGTAACTGGTTCCCTATCAAGATCCAAAGAACATGTTCACTAAAATTTAAACGAAGCTACTTTCATTACTTTTTATAACTCAGGAAAAATAATACCGACCCTGTCGTGATATTCGTACCAGACGGGAATATAATTTCGTTTTGAAGTTTTATTTTTAGCTGGGAAATTCTCTGTCTTGTACTAACTGCTATACCAGACAAATATAAAATCTGCAGTATAACCTAGCAGTGAGAATATTGAATACAGAAACTCCAGTGGTGTCTTTTTGAGACTAAGGATACTTAGCATGCTCAACGCCCACCTTTAAATATCAACCCAACCTTAGAGGCCAACCCCCGCCTGTAAATGGGATTCGAGTCAACCCCGGCCTGTAAATGGGATTCGAGTCAACCCCCACCTAGACAAATTTTTTTTGAAAATGCTTGACCCCCCTCATCTGCCCGGGGGGTACAAACTATGACTACTTGGGACTGCATTGACTTGAATAACTTCTATTACCATAGTTGGTGATAAGCGTATTTGAAATTAGATAAATTAGGGCAACCGTAGATCAGCCCTTGCATACAGATTCCATCCTAGTAATCATCAATTGACATTTCAGGGCAATGGCACGGAAAAGTTTGATAAGGTGGACACCAATATAAGATTCATCATCAAAACGAGCAAGTTTCAAAGTAAAACGTGGAGCCACTTTATGTCAGAGGCTAACAAAAGGATTATGATCACTTAGGACAAGTCGTCTCTTAGACCAATGGTCCGTAATCTTTAGCTTCCCCTGACCATGCCTGTTTTTAGCTATTATTTACAACCCATTTGCGAATCGTGCAATATGCATACCTGTGTCTCACATACACACTCATATGTCTCACATAATTATGATGTCTTTCACTGATCGTTTTTGCAGCATGGCCTAACAGCTTGAGTTCTCATTTAACTTAATCCAATCCGTAATAGGTTCCGGGCCCCTTGATATGCTTTGCGGATCCAAGATTGCGGACCACTGCCATGAAGAACCTACTTTTTGTATATTTATAGTTTGGTCGCCTGAGTTTGTCACTTTTATTTTGTTGCTTGCTTATATCTACTTGTATACACATGGTTTCATCCCCCCCCCACATGATTCTGGGGGGACCTAACTTTTTGAAATCTCTTATTTTGTGGGGGGACCTACGATTTTGGAAAAAAGTGGGGGGACCTGAACTTCTGGGGGGACCTGAATAATGTTGCCCAATTCTGGGGGGACCTGACACAAAGAGTAAATGCAAATTTTAAATTCACATCAAATTGGAAATGCAACACGACTAACTATACATGTAAGAGTTTGGTTGAAGTAATTCAAGTGGCGTGGTGAACAATAATCTTTTTGCAGGAAATTTATAGAATACGAGATGATTGCCACAAGTAGTTAAAAGCAAAATGTTAGAACCAAAATGTTTTCTATCACTTGTGTTACAGGAAAACTCACCATAAGTGAATGAACGCAATTTGACAACAGAGGAGGCTTGTTCTCTTCTAAAGAACTCAGCTCCGATAGGTGCCAGCCCCAAAAGACCATCTCGAATCCTCTTGGCAATTGTTGGCAAATGTCAAAGTTTTAAGAAAACGCCGAAAGTTTTAAACACAATCGACGTGCCAACAATTACCAAGAGGATTCTCGTGTTTGTTTTATACTGACGTTGGAAGTAATAAACAAAGTAAATATGAAGTCCCTTTGTAGCTTCTTTTAACTTATGTGTTAATAATCGTGTCTTTGTAATTTGGAAAGTAATAACTGTCGTAGCGTATAAAGAGTACTCAAACGCCTAATAACTATTTAAAAATCTTGAACACTTGCCTACCAAGTGCCATTGTTATAGCATATTGCCAGGAAACTAAATAGTTTAGGATCGCCCTTGTTTGAGTGGAGTTTGCGTTTTAGGATTTTGAACTAGATTTGATATAAGTTAGCATTGTAAATAGATTAAAGGGAGAACAATGGCTGATACAGGGGTGAAATCCTAAGATATTAACTAAAGACATTTGACTTGTATACGACTCTAGTAAAAGAATCTAGTTTTCTTTTCTCGAATTTGACATTTAAACATTTGCATAGCCGACAAGCAATTGAAATGAAATTGCTTAAGAGGTCTGTAATCCTGCCTTTAAAGATGACCTTAAGCTATAAAACTTAGCTTTTTTCTTATCGAATGATTGCTCATATAATGTTTGTCGGCGTCACAATTAAGAATAAAGCAAAGGCAAGTATCTAATTCTATAATCTAGTAAGTGTAGGGAAAAAACAAGGACATATGCGCAACCATTAATTCTATGACTGATACAGAAAAGTCATCTATTAGTAGATATTGGGAAGGAAGGACACTACAAGAATAAAACAAAGGCAAGTATTTAATTCTATAGTTTAGTAAGTGTAGGTAAAACACAGAGACATATGCGCAACCTATAATACTATGAATAAAACAGAAAAGACATCTATTAATGCATATTGGCAAGGAAGCAAACTATAAGAATAAAGCAAGGGCAAGTATCTAATTCTGTAATCTAGTAAGTGTAGGGAAAAAACAGATACATATGCGCAACCTTTAATTCTATGACTGAACGGAAAAGTCATCTATTTGTGGATATTGGCAAGGAAGGAAACTATAGGAAAGAAGCAAAGGCAAGTACTTAGTTGTATAGTTTAGTAAGTGTAGGCGCAAAACAGAGATATATGCGCAAGCTATAATACTATGACTGATACAGAAAAGGCATCTACTAGTAGATATTGGCAAGGAACGAAACTATAGGAAAGAAGCAATAGCAAGTATTTAATTCTGTAGTTTAGTAAGTGTAGCAACAAAACAGAGATATATGCGCAACTTATAATACTATGACTGATACAGAAAAGTCATCTATTAGTAGATATTAGCAAGGAAGGACACTATAAGACTAAAGCAAAGGCAAGTATCTAATTCTATAGTTTAGTAAGTCTAGGGTCAAGACAGTGACATACGCGCAACCTATAATCCTATGACTGATGCCAAAAAGGCATCTATTAATGTATATTCGCAAGGAAGGAATATATAAGAATAAAGCAAAGGCAAGTATCTAATTCTATAGTTTAGTAACTGTTTGGGCGACCAGTCCGATCGCCGGGGCGCGGGGCTCCCGCACCACGCGGCGGAAGTCCTCCACCCGCAGGTCGAGCGCTCATTTTGGTAGTTATTTCTGTTCAACAATGATTTAGTAATTTGAAAACTTATAGAAATAAATTAGCTCTACAAAGCACCATAGGGAGGCACTTCATATCTTATATCAGGTTTAGCATTCGTAGTATTACGATGGTATCACCCCATCATTAGGTATCTGCCTCCTCTTGGCACTCTTCAGCATCAAGATGACACTATTTTAAAATAAGGAAAACGCGAAGGTTTTTATTTATAGTACTCTTTTGTGGTTAATTGTAGGGAGGGGTCGAATAAGCAGGGGGTGGATATTTTTCCAGACTACCTAAAGTTGGGGTCATAATAAAATGACCTACGTTTTAAATCATAAATAAACTCCCAAAATGGGAGGGTGAAAATAAAATCGAGGGGTGGATACTTGTTTTCACACATAAATTTACCAAAGAAGACTCTGCAGTACAATTTTATGGTGTGATAACAACTTTCTAATTAGACATTTAAATTTTGGGTTGAAAAGTTTTGTTTCTTTTCAGTAAACATGCTTTTAACATTTTCAAGGATGAGTGACAATTTAATTTAGACATTTTCGTTGCTATTTTCTCAAAAAGAGTTCTCTTTGGCACTAAACCATTTTGTTTTTGGAGAAATTTTAAAAAGTCTCATATGGCGGGGTCGATGATAAAATAGGGGTATGTCGCACTTTCTCATTTTGGTAAAATGGATGGTCATTATAAAGTACTTGGGGGGTGAAATTTTTCAAAAATGCAATATTTTCCTCTTTCATTAAGCACAGAAGAGTAGACCTACCTACTTCTCTTCATACAATACTTATTAACACATAGGAAAATTATAGCGGCCATACTTCCCCCCGTTCACGAGCAAGTAAAAACATTTATGTTTTAAAATCGATTCACATTTGTTATTCTTGAGAACTGTTTTCTTCAAGGAATAGACTTTACAACCGTGAGAATACATCTTAGGAAATATAAACTTCATTTCGCATGATTTTTGTTTTCTTTCTATTAATCTTCATGCCATCTTTCTTGCCTTCTCTGTTCAATTTGTTCGGCAGATTTTCCAGCTCTTTCTCTGCGCAAACAAGATGATATCAAGATATAAAGATATAAAGCAACTTTATTAAAGTAATTGGAAGAAGTCTAACCAAAAGGGTCTCCGTGGTGACAAACACTCTTAATATCCTTTAAAGCTGTAATTAAAGTTTAATCTAAATATCAATTTTTAGGAAAGTTGCCAAGCGATTGCCTCACAAGAAGATAAGTTAAACCGAGGGGCAAATAAATGCAAAAAAGTGTACGTGACCTTTTTTATTTAGTGATATTTTCTTTGACTTTTCGACTTCTTTCTTACTTTTCGACTTCTTTCTGACTTTTTGACTTTTTTTCTGACTTTTTAACTTTTTTCTTACTTTTCGACTTTTTTCTGACTTTTTGACTTTTTCCCGACTCTTCTTAAATAGCATGCGTGACGTTTTTTAGATATTTGCCCCTCTGCTTAAGCAATTGACCTTGACAAAATAACTGCATGCTGTACGAGACTGTGATAACGCCTTTCTTTACATATTTAGACATTATGCTCATGTATTTTTTTAAAGTATTCATTCATTCGTTCATTTATGATCAATTAATGTTTCACCATTTCCAATCAGAATTGAATATCGAAAACTAGAAATCAAAATGAAATATTACATAACACCTGTCACCCGTGTGACATGATCACTATTTGTGTGTGCTACCATGGAACGCTAGGAAGATATTCAATTGACCTATTGACTTTTTCATGGCGATCTGTCTCGGATTTTGTTAATGATAAGTCTGTTTGCTCGTATCGACTATTATGTTTTGAAAAATATAATTTACCATATATTTGATTGCGTTTTTGCTATAAGCGCTTTTCTTAATTTCTCTTTTTTGAATTTCTTATCTGTGTTAAATGACTAAAATACACAAAGGCGTTTCCGATCTCAATGGAGGCCTTTATAGAAAGGAACCGGCTACAGAGGGCTCTTTTATTGCCTTGTCGTTCATTAACATAGCTTAGGCACACAGGGCAGAAGGTTTCGTTCATCGAATTCTTCCATTTGATCTCAAGCTGTGCCGGTGATCATGCCATCGTGTTTATGTTAGATTTTCTCCTAAACGTTACCATGAAAACGTATCGCTTTCACCATCTTACAATGCATCTATGCTTTCCCTAATGTTTGCAAAAACTGGCAGGTTAAGATTAAAAGTACGATTTATCTAGGTTCAAGTGTCACGTTTAAAGGCGGAGAACTTTCTCCCAATTTCTAGTTCCTTTTCTTACAAGAATTTATCTCCGTATTTTATCATAGAGCCTTGAAGGACGTCACTCGGACAGTCGGAGAATATATTTTTAGAATTCACTACAAAAGAGCATATGAGAGAAGGCTTGTTACCTGAAAAGCTTACGCATGCGTACTTGAGTTAAGCGTGTGCCATTCCGTAGTTTGCACTCACACAAAATAAAAAAACTGAATTAATTTGACAATCGGCGAAACACTGTTTCGAAGATATATTTCATAAGTTATACCCTGATATATCTGTAAAGCAAACATTCTCATGAGAACACTTTCTGTCCATAAAACATAAGCATTGAATATGATGAAACTCTTAACATTATAAAAACTTTTTCTGTACAAATGAGCTGTGCCACCACGGTCCAAAATTTAAAACGGAATTGGTCCTAGGTGTAAGTAACTGTATTTTGGTAAGACTTTTAGATGCAAAATGTTTTAACCGTGTGTACGCAGAAGGGGGTGGGTGGTATCATACAAGGGGTAGGGGTAAACTAATTGCAAATCCTATATGTTTGTGCTGTGAATGACCCCTACCATGTCTTGTGATGAAAAAAGTGGACTTACTATTGGAAATTATAGTCAGAGATTATAATTTTATTTCAGGTTTAGTAATCTCATTGTCTTAGTATAACTATGTTAACTTTAGCTGTACTATAAAAAATGGACAAAAGAGTGGATGTAAGGCAATGTTGGGGAATCAGTTGCGGATTACGCAAAATAGTGCAAGTCTCTATAAAGGGAAGTTAGGACAAAACTAGTTTTGTGACAATGAGGGTATAGGCCTATTCCTCTCCCAGTTGCAGCTTCGGCGACTCTCAAGTAATGCTATTAGAAATTAAGAAACAGGTCAAGGCCAAAGTCTTTTTTTCAATCTGTTTCGTGTTTGGAGCTCCTTGGTGAAGGTGTTGGTCATTGTTATTTTGTTTCGGAACACAGTATTTTGCAACGTAATCTATAATGTTATTCTGGTAGTCTGCACGATAATTTTATTACAGACAATTCTCCTTGTCTATTTAAAACTATGCTTTTATTTTCTTAAGATTGCAAAACTGAATTTTTTAAATATATTTATTTGGAAACTATTAACTGGAAGCCATGTGACTTGAGAAGACAAAGAGGTAAAGCAATATGAATACAGTGGTCGACTCTTATGACGATCTGCAAAATCAAGGAATATATTTCTACCAAGGTTTTGCACTTCGTACAGACCTCTTCAAATGGGGACATTTTGCGGTCTCTTGGTGTTTAATGGCCGAAAGAAAAGGGTTGGAGGTAGTACCAACAATCGTGAAATAACCTTTTGATAAAACTGGAAAAACATTTGACTGGAAAAGAAAAGTCTGTGGATCCTAAACATTTACTATCATCGAGAAGAGAGGATTTGAAATGTTATTATATAGAGGAACACTACAGAAATAGAAAATATGTTACCACCGCGGGTGGAACCCGTGACCCACGCTTCCGCGGCGTGTACTCTACCAACTGAGCTAGGTGACCTCCGATGTTAACATTCTTTATTTCTCTATTGTTCGTTTCTTAACTAAACATTTATCGAAATCGATAGTTGAGAATGGGAGCTTGCGAGCGGAAACTTGCTGCTTGGTGATTTCCGACAGTTGCCTAGCTACCTCCACATGGTCAAAGGCCAGCTCTCGAAGCTTTTCTTTCAAATTGACGAAAACAAACTCAGATTCGTTCGGTGCCGATTCAACTCGATACCAGAGCCCGGTGTCGTCATACATCCAATTCGGTTTGACGTTGGTCCGAAACACCTTGTTTGACGTGACCTGAAATTGACGGTTCATTCGCTCATAATCAGCCATCGTCCCTTGAGAATAGAGGCTGCCGGTGACCGTGAACAAAATGAAGAATGCGAATGCCAAAGCTGTTATTGACTTTGAAAAAGTATGAATCATTGATGCAAATCGATTGGGATGACAGGGTTCGGGCGCTGGTGGGGGAGTGCGGTTTCAACAGTGCATTTAAGACGAAAAAAAGCTGACGTCAAGTATCGCTATTTGATGATTTGGGTAGGACTAATCGGAAGTAGTGATTCTCTTCTTGCAACACTATTTTGCTTTATTTAACGTTGGTTTGCCAAAACCTCTGATACAAACAAAAAACAGGCAGCCAAAAGGCTGCCTGTTGATGATTCGGGGTTATCTTGAACCAGAAATGCACCCTTACAGAAGATCCGCCCCCAAAGTCCCTGATTTTCTGGGTACTTTATATTCAAATTATCAATTTTTTTTCATTATTGTCAAATTTCTTATCAAATTTGTTATTTTTGGTTTTTTAATTATTGCCGCTTCCCCGAAAATAAAGTTTCATCACGTTTAGTCTTACCCATCATAAGTTACGAGCCTGAGAAATTTGCATTATTTAAGAAAATAGGGGGAAACACCCCCTAAAAGTCGTAGAATATTAACGAAAATGAAACCATCAGATTCAGCGTATCAGAGAACCCTACTGTAGAAGTTTCAAGCTCCTATCTACAAAAATGTGGAATTCTGTAAATTGTGAAAGGGAGGCGGGTCACAAGTTTCATCATTCTTTGGAAATAATCCTAAAAATAGTATCCATTCATTGCCGCCAAAACACTAATTTAAAGTCGTAAGAGAAGTTTGTTTACTAAGGCCAAAAGACGCAATTTTTGCGCAGTTCTGAAGTTATATCTCACGAGAGGAGGGAGAAGGCGATTTTTGAGGAATACTTCAACAAACATACGAATGGACATGCGGGCAAGAGTCATCCCATAGTCATTCAATAGGTACTACGTTTTTGGTTTCCGCAGCATTATGATATACTAAATGTCGATAGGCATGGCAGGTGGGGCGGGAAACGCTAGTGAATTCTCTCAAGGGGCGACGCCCGCCCTTGCCCCCCTCACCTTCGTAAGTGAACTGACGTAACAAAACTCAAATAAATACACAGAGTTTGCTTTGTTCTTATATACCATGGACAAACCCAAATAACAATGCTAGTAAATCAAAACTTCTATATCATCGTCTGTACTCAGTCCAAAGTCTTTTAGCACGAAAGTATGTGCCTTATCTGTAATGTACAAAATGACATCAAGTCACGTGTCCCCAAACTAGGCCCCAGACTACTTCCAGGTCATTACGCATGGCCAAATATGACCAACCTATATCTCGTAAACTGTCTTGATGTTATCTAGAATATTTTGGATACAGGACGAAAACGGTTGTTTAGTAAGAAAATTTTTTAAAGTGTATCTCCAGTGGTCAGAATTTTTTGGTATTTTGTTCATTTTGTCTCAAGGAATCGAACTGCTACTTTTGTTCTCAGAGTACGCGCTCCTATCAATTGATACATGTGACTTTTATAAGACGTTCTTCCTGAACGAGGCCATTTTTGACGTCATAAGGTACAAAATCCAATGATCCACCGGTGGACATCGACATCCAGCTCTACGCAATTGGAGACCAGCCTCTCTGCGCCATGTGACTTGACCAAGGATGTACGCATCTAGTGTATGTAAACTATGTCAAATATGCCTTATTAGCCTATTTTGAACGCTTTGTGCACCATGGAATTTAAGGATTTAGTGTTTGCAAACTATGTCAAATATGCCTTTTTAGCCTAATTTGAAGGCTTTGTGCACCATGGAATTTACGCATTTAGTGTATGCAAACTATGTCAAATATGCATGTTAAGCCTATTTTGAACGCTTTGTGCACCATGGAATTTACGTATCTAGTGTATGCAAACTATGTCAAATATGCCCTATTAGCCGATTTTGAACGCTTTGTGCACCATGGAATGTACACATCTAGTCAATGCAAACATTGTCAAATATGCCGTTTTAGACTATTTTGAACGCTTTATGCACCATGGAATGTACGAATCTAGTGTATGCAAACGATGTCAAATACACCTTATCAGCATAATTTGAACGCTTTGTGCACCATGGAATGTACGCATCTAGTCAATGCAAACATTGTCAAATATGCCTTTTTAGCCTATTTTCAACGCTTTATGCACCATGGAATGTACGAATCTAGTGTATGCAAACTATGTCAAATATGCCTTATTAGCCTAAATTCAAGGCATTGTGCACCATGGAATTTATACATTTAGTGTATGCAAACTATGTCAAATATGGCTTTTTAGCATAATTTGAACGCTTTGTGCACCATGGAAATTACGAATTTAGTGTATGCAAACTATGTCAAATATGCCTTTTTAGCCTAATTTGAACGCTTTGTGCACCATGGAATTTATACATTTAGTGTAGGCAAACTATGTCAAATATGCCTGTTAAGCCTATTTTGAACGCTTTGTGCACCATGGAACTTACGTATCTAGTGTATGCAAACTATAAGTCAAATTTGTCTTATTAGCCTATTTTAAACTCGTCGTGCACTATGGAATGTACGCATCTAGTGTATGTAAACTATGTCAAATATGCCTTATTAGCCTATTGTCCTCTCCCCCAAGCAGAGGCTACCAGTGAGGTCAGATAACCACATTTGGGTAGCCATATCAAGTGGGTTGAGGACGTTCACAGGAGTCGCAACTGGTGGTAAGGATTGCAATTACTTGAATGAGTCGATGTCACGAACTGTCTTCCTGGACGTTCTTCCTGGACATAAGATTGTGCTGTAAAGGACGAATGTTGTCATTTGAAGATAATCGAGTATCTGAAACCAGTGTAGGTTCTGGCGAAGGGTGGCCTGCTCAATCCAACAGTGTAAGAATTGCTTCGGTACCCCAGCAGTTGACAGTAGACTAGATTGCAATGTACAAAATGGACACCATCAGCTGAAAGTAATGTGAGGCACCCCATTTCTTTTACGCCAGGCGTTGTTATGAGTAATCTAAGTAGAAAGCGAGAAAAGAACTTTGTATCTTTGAAACTGGGAACTGGACGAATACTTCGATAGTGGAGTCGTACACCTGTTACGGTCGTAGGTATCCTGGGAGCTGTATGAAAGGTGTAGGCGTGCCTACATGGGGGAAGGGTTATTTTTCAGAAATGCGTGCGCGTGTACCACTATTTGGGTATATGAGCATTAAAATACTGTAATGGTTATGTATTCTCTTGCTCACTTACAGTAACTGCACAACTGTATGAAGACACAAAACATGAAAGTAGTAAAGCAAATGATTCGGAGAGAGTCTTCATCTTAGGAAACTTTGTCTTTGCAAAAGAAGCTATAAAAAAAAAGTGAAAAATTTTACAGGATTAGATAAATCGGGGAAGCATTTTGCAAAATAACGTTGGGAATGTTATGAATGCGCTTGCGCTGAGGTGAGTGCTACAAATGAGCATGCGGATATGCACTGGGGAGGCGAAGAGTGAAAGTTAGACAATACCTTATGTACGTACCATTTGAATGACTCCAAACAGTGTTAATTGGAATCCATATCAGATTGTAATAATTTAGTTCGTAACTCTGTTATCATATAAGCACCTCCCCTTTAGCAAAATAATAACACTCTGTCTCGGTGATTAAGACAGGCACGTAAATCAAGAACACAGTACAAAAACAATAGCTGAATCCTATTTTGTAAAGACTATGTTTCGCGGCAACAACTGATATTGGAGTGCCTGATATATGTAAATGTATCTCGTAACTTGACATACGGGTCATTGTTTACTAATTTCGTCCAGTGTAGTATTTTTTTAGCTTTATTGACCTTCCACCTCTATTGCAGCTTATGCCTGAGCAGCAGAAACCAACGAACACATGGGGGACCTTCCGAAAAATAGGTAATAATTGGATTCGGCGCATATTTCGGGTCTAACGATAGAATACTGAAAGATGAAATTCGTTGCAGTTCTGCATTACAGTTAACAGTCAAATTTAATACTAAGAATTTTTGCGATCATTTTGTCTCAACATTTCGTACCTTTACTAAGATACATACTGTATTTCCTCTTATTAGCGCCGGGCCACAAATTAATTCCGCCCTCTAATAAGCGCCGTACCTTGAAGTAAAACTATTTATTAGCGCCGCCCTCTTATTAGTGCCCCCCTTCTAATAAGCGCCGCGCCTAGAAAAAGTGACGCTAATTAAAAAAGGGGAAAAAGCTATACAGAAGGGTAATTACACAATAAAATACATTTTTTAAGCATAAAAGACATTGATTCTGTTTCGTTCATTGAATCTGTTCATATTGTTTTTTGAGCTTCAAATTAAATTTATACTTAATCACTTAAAATTTTTTATAAGCGCCGCCCTTTAATTAGCGCCGTACATTGTAAGTGATTTTTTAAATAAACGCTCGGGGCCGTAATAAGAGGAAATACGGTATTCATTGGAAGTCATGTCTCAAGATTATGTATCTTAATGAAGATATGAAATATCGAGACAAAATGATTGCAAAGCGTCTTGTAATTCTCTTAATTCTTCTTCTTCTTCTTCTTCTTCTTCTTCTTCTTCTTCTTCTTCTTCTATGTTCTTGTAAGGAGGCCACGCTTTGTTTTTCTCTGCCTCATTTGCTTTCAATCATTCTTGCTAGAATGAGCTTACCAAGCCCATCTTTCCTAAAGGTGTGCCCAGGGAATTGTATCTGTCGTTCTCTGATTGTATCGATGAGAAATTTGGTCTTTTTACTAATCCTGCACAGGACTTCGCCCGCTTCTACCCATGCCCTATTTATCCGAACTTCAGTGTATCACAAAAGATAAGAAATGGGAGTATCAGTACCCCTGTCCATCATTCCCATAGCAGGGTAGTTATATAATCCAAAAATGTTTCATAGCTGCCTAGCTAGGTAAGACTTATATTTAAGTTGTTGTTCGATCTATAATTGTTATGATTTAAATAATTTATGAAAGTCTGAGGACTCTAAAGACTTTATGAAGTAGCCTTTTTTGAATTCAGCCATTTTTGAATCCAGCCTCTCTTTCTGTAATGAAGATTCTAAACTCTAGTAAGATGGACGTTAATCAAAGCTATTGAGATATTACATGTTTATAATCCAGTCTCTTATATGTCTACAAGATGTTATTTAATATAATTCTAAGCATACGAACATATGTCATAGATCTCAGAAAAAGATTCAAGTTAAAATAAATGAAAGAATTCTTGTTCTCCTTCACGCGTTGCCTGGGAGTTCTCCCAGAGCTGCCGTGTCTTTTTCTGATATCTATGACAGCGATTATAGGTCTCAGCGAGCTGTCACACAATTCCACTTTATAACATATTACCAATCTACTTACACAGAAAAGGACACCCGTTACAATTTGTTAATTGGAAGAAATAGAGTCTATGGGTTGCGTCAAGTGTCAAGTCAATCATGATACTCCTTCCCATTTCTGAATGTTTATTCTGATACCATTTTTCGTCTTGCAGTTTTCATTATGAAGCTTGGTAGCCGCAGTTAGGACCGCTGCAATGGCTTGGATACAGGTACACGTTGTCTGTTTATCGCGGTATTTACGAACACACTGAAGAATACCTATTAACAGCAAATAAAGCTATTTCTACTTGCATATGATATAGCCATCAATCAGATATAAGGTGACCGTTTGCAAGAGAGAATTTTAAAAAACTAGCCACGACGAAAAGTGAAAGATAGTGAGCTTTATGGGGGTTTTAGCGGCACCCAAACTAGGCATCTGCGGGACGACCCGCGGTATTGAGGGGCCCAAGCCAACTACCACTAAAAGCCAAAACTGCAAATGCCAGCTAATGAACTTACGGGATACCAATTACACGTTTACAGTCACTTTTTTCATCAAGATGGTTTCCAAGTCCAAATTGTACACGAGTTGCACCCTTCAATATAAACGTCAATTACAATATCTGGAACTGTTGTCATACCATTTAAAACTCCGTGTCCTCCGCAGGCTTCGCGGCATTCTTGTACGCAGTCTCTGGCAAGGCTAGTCAACAGCGGTTTGCTTGCTGATGAAAGTGCGTGAATTTCTTGTGCCAGTGATGACTGGAAAGAGATAATTCATAAAGATAGCTCGTGGAACAAGACAATATTGGCTGTACAAAGGAGCATATATCAAAGTGGATAGTTCTGGAATGCAAAATATATAACGTAGCTTATTACAAAAGTTTCAGAAGTAATTAAAATGCGGGGTGTAAATAAAAACGGGGGGGGTGCGAAGAAAGTGAGGTGGTGAACTTTACGTTGCTACAGCAAAAAATGAGGAGTCTTGGAAATTAATAGAAGTTATGAAATTTAATACAAAGGTTATAACTACCCTTGTGATTTGTAATTTGGAGAGACGTTTTAGACTTGATATTACTCTATTAAGCTCATCGAAGACAATCGCCTTTCAATAAAAATAGAATTCGGGGACTGGAATTTCAAAAAAAAGGGTGTGGTGTGGTGTGTGGTGGGGGGGGGGTGGGGGGGGGGTGGGGGGGGGGGGGGGGGGTGGTGATCGTGGGCAAGTTTTGCCTATTTGGCGGGCACAGACCCCCTCCCCCCTTGGCTGCGTGCCTGGCCGCTTATCAGGCAATCAAGTGCCTAGACAGCTGTTAGCATATTTTAACCTCCACTGTAACCTTTATATTCGTATTTATAATTGTATTTTTCATAATCACACCTGTACTATATTGACAGCTATATTGTGAACATTAATTTTTATAAAAGATAAGAACCGAATATAGTATCTGTCTGTAAATTCACTTACCTGCTATTGAGAAGACCACAATAACAAAATCAAACACGTTCAGGCCTGATTTGAAATACTCCAGCCTCATAGCAATCAACCTCAAAATTGCCTCGATGGTAAAGATGCCAGTGAAGAGAAAGTTAAGGTACTTTAGGGCCAAGGTGACCTCTTGGCCTTGATTGTAATGTTGTATCATCATTGTTAACATATTAACCAAGATGACAGACATGATGAAAAATTCAAAGTACTTGGTGTGGATGAAATCAAATAGAGCGGATCTCCATTTGGACTAGAAAAGAGTTGCATATAAAACAGGTTATAGCCTGATAGTAATTGAATAAAAAAGATTAATAAATATAATTAATTAATCGAAAAAATACGAATAAATTGATAAGTTGAAATACGGGCAATACCGACACAACTTAATCACATGGTTAATCTATTCTAGCGAATCTAAAGTAATTCTCGATTTATAGGAGAAACATTTTCAAGGTTTTGTCGGCTGCACATTGCTGTAGCACAATACAACAAATGCTTGAAAACTACCATGTGAAATTCTACCAGTAGAAAAATGTTTGATAAACTCATCATTACCGTCGCCATTGTCATCAGTTCACTTCTCGGTTTTATTAACACGATCATCATCATCATCATCATCATCATCGCGGCAAATTTTCCAAGCTTTTTAGTCCACGCCCAAATACTACTGTCCCCTCACATTATTTTAGAAAACAACAGCCAAATTATTTATTCCATGCTGTTGCAACATGGACTGTGACCAGAATGTTCTAAAATTATCCACTAAATATGTATGCCGCGCCTTTGTAATAAGTGACTAATACTTGAATAGGGGAAGTAAAATTGATCGATTAGTCAGACTGTGTCCTTTCACCCCTTGCAAAAAACATTAACTGACCTTCTTTAAGGTAAGATAATCTGTAAGCTCATATCTCGCTCGTAATTATTGAAATTATCAATTTTTAATCTCTAATACTAATTTTTCTTTGCGTTACTCTAGTAAGCACTTAAAGGCTTTGTGTCCGAAGGTTTGGGAAAGGTTAAATTAGTAAAGATCAAAGTGGCAAATGTTACACAGGAAAGGTCATAGTAAGAAGGACAATGTATGGTAAAACTGTACTACGAAAGAAAACTTTTTATACGAGGAATCGTAACTTAAGAAGGGGTTAGCTTTGGTATATTACAATGATGAAGGCAACATCGCATTTATTAGGGTTGCATTTTCAAAATTTCTGTTGGACAACCTTAAAATGCTAAATTTTACAAAAGCGCAATAATAGAAGTAACCCGAAGAAGTTGGATTAGAACTGCCATGAGAAGCATGAAATGCATGGAAGCGGACGGACTGTACTACAATAAAGAGTATCGGGCCCATATCAACGAATAAACTGATGAGAAGAAGTAACGAAGAGTGGAGGAAAGCAAATGTTTGTAAAATGAGTGTAACGTGGAGGGATCATGAGCCCAGTGCCTCGGTGTTTGATATCAAAAAAAAGTTATGCATGTTCTAAAAAACATGCTATAAGTTCTTCTGTAGGTACAACATCGTTATATTCAGTAATATATGATCGGGTTCACCTCTTTGTTCATTTCGATGACAATATATGAAAAGTCCCTGTTGAGTGGAAGATTGTAATTAAGAAGGAAGCACCTGTCTAACAGTCTAACGAAGGCAGGCGCGTAACAACGCTAGTCGGGGCTCCTAGAACGCTTTCACCATATCCCTACCCAAGGCAAATTGTGCAAAGCGAGGACCTCAACTCGCACAGCAAGTGAATATACAGCCGGGGTCTTGGGGCGCTGTAAGGCCTTCCATGGGGGTCCGCAAAATTTTGCAATTTCATAGCCCCTATTTTGAGCCCTTTTTAGGTCGGTTTTACTCTTTTAAAATATACAGCTTTTAAGAGAAAGCATGTATTTTAAGACTTTAGATATTTCTCGCTCTCCTAAAGATTTTTGATAAATATGAAAAATCGCATTTATGCCTTCACGACCAAAGTCTTGTCAATTTTTTGTCAAATCTCGAGTAAAATGAAAAATTATATAGAAGTGCTGGGGCCCCTTCGATATCACAATCTGGTCGGGGCCCCTAGGACATGCACTCCCTGAACCCTCCGGTTACGCGCCTGAACGAAGGACATTGAATGATATCGTACTGTGAATATCTTTGAAAGGAAAGTTACACAGAGTATTTGAGACTATTCCTGGAAATGCGACAAACCTACTGAGCAATTCCTACAGCTTAACTCCAAAAACAGCTTCCTAATCGGCGCTTGAAGATGCACTGGCCAGCACCATCAAACGTTTGATTGTATACCAAGTAGTCTACGTTTAATTCCAAGTCATAGGGTAGAACACATGATGAGAGGGTAGTTTGTTAATATTCATTGTTGTCCGATACAGTGACGGAGCCAGAGGGATGGGGGAGGCCGAAGGGGCCTTAGCCCACCGGTATTTTGCCAAGCACTCTTTATCAATGACAGAGAGAGAGAGAGAGAGCAAAAGAAAAGCCCCAAAACTAATCGTTGCTAATCGAATCTAGTCGATTAACTCCATTCATAAATGGATGACAATTCCATTAAAATAAGAGGGCAGTTCTCTGATACATACTACAATACTCTCATTGCCCTGAGGGGCAGCAATTGACATTATACTACAACAGAGGTGATATCTACATGTAAATCATGCTTTGATTGGCATATTATTGGAAAATTGTTATATCATACAAACGCCTTTTTAGTACTATAGACTACTCTAACCGTAAAAGGTCTAGAACGTTGGGCCATTTCAATTTCTCAAATATCTCCCTTACGGGCCATTATACTGAATCAGAAATCAGTTGCATTTAGTAGGTGAATACTACTAACCAATTTGAGCAATTGTATTATTGTAACATAAGGGGTGTAGGAAGCACTATAATGGAAAAATGCATCATATTTGAAATTGGTTGAATCCTTAACACCTGGAGCAAATTGAAGAATTTTCCAAAGCATTTTTGCATTCTAACCCAAATGAATAGAAATAAATTTTTAGTAATAAAGTACTGAATAAACGTTGGTAACAAAAGAGTGCGAGCTTTTGTTCTTTATTGATGATTTCTAAAACATAAAGGACTTTAATTATTTATTTGGGGTGTGAAGCGCCTCTCTCCTACGAGAGCAAAAACACAGCAACGATAGCAAAAACAATAATAATTAAAACTACAACTACAACAACAATTATCGCTCCCTCTACTAATGACATTGCTATTGCAACTATAAATGCTTCAAATGCCCTTACTACTTCTGCTCCCGCTAGTGCAGCTCTTACTAGAATGTCACCGTTCTATTGACTCCAAGATTGTTCCTGTTGTTTATTTTGGACGCAATGGTGCCTTATATCTCTTTTCACTGATTTTTTGAAAAAACAGTTAAATTAAAACAAGTTATAATCTTCATCTCTCTATTTGACTCCGTAAGTCTCTAGTTAATTGTTGAACCTTTTTATTTTATTAACTGTTTGATAGATACCTATAAGTTACTTCCTATTACATGACCTTATTAGTGAGTGAGTGAGTGAGTGAGTGAGTGAGTGAGTGAGTGAGTGAGTGAGTGAGTGAGTAAGTGAGTGAACGAGTGAGTGAATAAGAAAGGTATATATGAGTGAGTGGACGAGTGAGTGAGTGAATGAATGAGGGAGTGCATAAGAAAGGGAATGAGTGAGTGCAGGGATGGGTGAATGATTGAGTAAATGAAAAAGGGAATGAGTGAGTGCGTAAGTGGGTAGGTGGGTGAGTGGATAAGTGAATGAACGCGTGAGTTTTAAGTGCTACTGGATAACGTGCGAGATCCCTTCCCGGCCTTTGCCAAGGAACGGATTTAGTATCTGTTCTCATTGATGATAGATTCTGCCCATGATTAGTGAGAGGCGGTCCTACTGGGCAGTTGAGCCTGCCTCATGGCTTGCTTCTCTTCCCGATAGCTAAAATTAAGAAGCGTTACCCTTTGAAAGCTCAGCTGCCCTTTATTTATTAGTTAGCCTGTTTGGTGGTTTTCTTTTTATTTAGGGTAGTTTCAATGCCAGGCCCGCTGCTCATCAGGGGTCTTTGATTGAGAGATTGTGATAACGGCTTCTCGATCATTTGGGTAGGATTATGTGTTGTATCTGTTCTAATTAATAACACATTTTGATGGCAGGTTCTTTCCATGGTCCGTGGGAGGTGGTCCTACTGGGCAGTTGAGCCTGCATTATGTCTTGCTTCTCTGCCCCGTAGCCTAAATTGAGGGGCGTCGCCCTTAGACGACCCAGCTGCCCTTTATTTATTAGTTAGCCTGTTTGGTGGTTTTTCTGTTTATTTAGGGTAGTTTCAATGCCAGGCCCACTGCTCATTAGGGCTCTTTGACTGAGAGACTGCCGAAACGTTGTGTTTGGATAAAACAATAAAAAGTTACCATTTAGTAACAGGATGGTTTTCATTCGTAGTCCTTAGGACCTTACAGGACAGGAAGCCTTACAGAAATCTAGAAAGTCGAACTAGGATGTCGAAGCACACAAACACCCGGAGACACTTACAAAAATTGCAAAATTTCTTTTCGTGAAGCTAAGGACTGTAAATCTCAGACAAGGATATCAATTTGACAGAGATGTGATTGGCCTCTGATTTTCTCAGAATACATATCAGTCACGCGCAATTTGTAGATATTACATGAGGGAAATTCATATCTAGTCTCTGAGATCACGCCCACACTGAAATCAATGGGCAATCCGTAGTACACTTAGAGGGGTAAAACGTCAGACATACGTTACAAAAAGTACTAAATTTCCATGGAATCAATAGGGTTTTAAATAGCCTTCCGTTAGAACAATAATCTAACCGGCGATAGTGTTCCAGATTTCTTGAGAGTGATTTTCCTCACTACAATCTATACTTCCTGCTGTAGTGATTACTGTTGATGCATAAAAAACGAAACGCTCTTCGCTATCTTTTCAAGGTAATGACAGTGGCAGTTGTTTTGCTCTGAGGCCCTCTATTAATCTTCTAACGGTCAGGAGTTGCGGTAAAATTGACCTTTAGAACGAAAACAATTCTCGTTTATGTGCAGGAGTGGATCCAGATGCCATCTTATTCTATTCAGAAGCAATTTGTTGTAGATCTTCGCAGATACGATTTTCAAGGAAATTTCTGTGATAGTTTCCTTTGTCGCCTGGCCTCCATTGTTTTGGCAATGACACTACTCCACTCTTTACCCAGAGTTCTGCCCTGTCGTCGTTTAAAGTTTGCTTCCAGACTTCAAGAAGCTGAGAGCAACTATCTTCCAAACTTCAATGGGGATGTTGTCCAGGTCTGATACCTTGTTGTTTCTGAAGCCTTTGATACATTTCTTCAGTGCTGATGAGTAGTATGTACAGTATCAAAGTTTTTGTTGGTTTATGTGTGATTTCAGGTGGTTGCCCTAACAAATTCAGGAAGTTATCTTTCCACTTGTCGATTCCCTCTTATCCTTGCAGCATGATGCCTCTTATCCTTGTAGCATCATGCCTCTGATCATTTCAGTATCATGCCTTTTATGCTTGCAGCATTATGACTTTTATCCTTGTAGCATCATGCCTCTGATCCTTGTAGCATCATGCCTTCTATCCTTGCAGCATTATGCCTCTTATCCTTGTAGCATCATGCCTCTTATCGTTGTAGCATGATGCCTCTTATCCTTGCAGCATGATGCCTCTTATCCTTGTAGCATCATGCCTCTGATCATTTCAGTATCATGCCTTTTATCCTTGCAGCATTATGCCTCTTATCCTTTCGGCATGATACCTCATATCCTTGTAGCATCATGCCTCTGATCCTTGTAGCGTCATGCCTTCTATCCTTGTAGCGTCATGCCTCTTATCCTTGTAGCATCATGCCTCTTATCCTTTCAGCATGATACCTTATATCCTTGCAGTATCATGCCTCTGATCCTTGTAGCATCATGCCTTCTATCCTTGTATCATCATGCGTCTTATCCTTGTAGCATTATGCCTCTTATCCTTTCGGCATGATACCTCATATCCTTGTAGCATCATGCCTTCTATCCTTGTAGCGTCATGCCTTCTATCCTTGTAGCGTCATGCCTCTTATCCTTGTAGCATCATGCCTCTTGTCCTTTCAGCATGATACCTTATATCATTGCAGTATCATGCCTCTGATCCTTGTAGCATCATGCCTTCTATCCTTGTATCATCATGCGTCTTATCCTTTCAGCATGATGCCTCTCATCCTTGCAGCATTATGCCTCTTATCCTTGCAGCATTATGCCTCTTATTCTTGTAGCATCATGCCTCTTATCGTTGTAGCATCATGCCTCTTATCCTTGTAGCATCATGCCTCTTATCCTTGAATCTTAGCCAGTAAATCTGAGAAATACTACGTAGAAAAGATGCTTGTCACTTTATTAAAAATAATCGCTAATCATCGTTCTTGAAGATTAAGCTAAAACAATGCAAAGAAATAATTTCAAAGTCAATAGATATTGGAACTAGATTCACATAGGTTTACAATGATGAGTGGTACTTTGGAGACTTCTTCTAAACCAAACAAAATACCAGGCAATGAATCAAGAGTGTGTTGCACTGGCAGTACTATCTGTTTAACCAATGGTGATGGGAAATTGGGAAACAATACATATTTTCCTTACACCATGCACTCCACAGTTTGTCTGTTTGCTTCACATAGCCTTGTCTTACTTACAAATAATTCCTCCAGGGCTGCAGAATGTCATGCAACAAGTTGTTTAACTGAAAACAGCATGCTCCAGCTGCCACTGTACCAAATAAGCTTAATTCTTGTAGGTCCAAAGGATGTGCACTGTTTTTCTCTTCTTCTCTCTTTTATGCCCCCTGTATCCATGTCAGTGAAGTTGGTGACAAAACATGCTCTGGTTGCAATAACATGTGTCTATTAATTTGCAATTTCACATTTTTGACAATGTCTCATGCCTGTCTTTCTAGCTCAGAACATTGCATGGCTTGCTCATTGGTAGTTTCTCAATACTAAATACGGGCTGCTCTTCACATAAAAGCTGTTCTACTTCCCTTTTAACTAACTTGAGTAAAAATAAACACAACAGGTTTTCTGCTAATGACAATAGGGTTTATTCTAATGATTTTGCAAACACATAAGAGACTATATATATAGATAACCCTAGACAAAATATACGGGCAATACAGCTAAACCTACTGTTGTGTCCTTACAATCCGCTGGAAAGACGTAGCATGCCAGATAGTCCATGAACGGATGACACAAGTAAGAGTATGATCAATCAACGTAGTTCTTAACTTTATCTCTTCCTTTGTAGTACCTTTGACGGTGAAATTACAAGGATATATATACAAACTATAATATTACACAATCAATATATAATGACGTTAATAACAATGTTAACTTTCGATATTCATTTTCTGTATCGATGATTCGATTTATAGCGCTAGTCTGTAGCTTTGTGGATACTTCCTTCAATTTGTTCAGCACACTAATTGCCTTTAAAGGAGAAATGTTACCGTGTCTACAATAAGTAAACGGGAATCCCAGCTAAGGCTGTTAATGCGGGAGGGCAGTATAATACCAGTGCTTGCCCCTGTTATAGTGAGAATTATAATCCTGTGATCATAAAGTTACACACAGGAAAGTGTCGCTGTACCACTATACCTGTGTCAGGATCAATAGGTCGCGCATAAGGCCAAAATCTGTCCGGAAGTAGAGTAGCACTGACACAGCAGTACCGTAGCAGTTTGGGCCCGGAAGGAGTGAGGGGGAGTACAACTAATTTGATCAACCATTACATTTCTACAGTAAGTAGTCAAGTCTACTGTAAGGATCTAACTTGGATTCATTATCATTAGAATTATTAGAAATGTGCAATATATGGAGTTTTATAATGGTCTGGTGATCTTTTTACACTTAACCAAAAATTGTAAAACATATCTCTCAAAACGTTTTGAGAGTGTGGGGGAGGGGCAGTCGCTTCATCCTCTGCGGTGCTGTCTAATGACATTGGATATGTCAGTGAAAATATGTAGCTACAAATGCAGGGTCTTGCTACAGAATATCTTCTGCTTCGACATTGCTAGAATAAACTGAACAACCTCGACAAAAAACAAGCAATCACTTTAAATATAAAAAATTGCGACAAATTAATTTTTTTAAATTAAATTTATTGAAAGTTAAATTTCTTTTTAGGCATAAAAATTTCTTAATATTGTATTGTCGTGAGAATCTGAAATTTTGCAGCTTTAAATTTCTGTAATCAAATCCTGGACATTATCATTTTTCAACATTTTGGCTCAACTTCGGTCAATAATAGTCCGCCAAATGCCTTTATGCCATGATGAGCAGCTGGCCGTTCACTTAATAATTTCGGTGGAATTTTCAAGATTTCGGTTTAATTTTCGGTGAAAACTGTGAAAATTCCGGTGGATTTCGGTAAAGTAAGATTTGTTTAAGCGATTTGAATTTTTTAGCATAAAACTAGGGAGGTTGGGATGGTAAACATAGCACAGAACATTCAGGGGTAAAAGAAAACAAATATTTGTTAATAAATGAGATAAAACCAAAGTCCTAGGCCTTACCCAGTTATTTGGATTGCTTATCCAGTTTCTTAAACCAGAAAATTGTTTTTATGGGAGAAATAAAAAGACTAAGTCTCCTAAGTAAACATATTAATTTAGACATTTCAACAGCTTAATAATTTGTGATTAGCTTTTATTAGCTTTCCTATCAGCTGTCAAGTTTTAACTTTACAGACGTTTACATATTATGCAAACACGTGCGCCAACTTTCAAATCTCAACACAATTAATCCTTCCTATCAGAAAGTGATAAGATATCAGCGGTAACATTACTTGTTAGTCACGCAAATGAAACTGACTGGTTCCACCCTAAACACGCAACACAATCTGATAAGCATCCTAGCGGGGGTGGCTGTTACGATATTGAAGTTTTGACTTATCAATGCGATCAAAAATATCTACCATGAAATTTGTCTGGGAAAATTGTTCACTTTGTTTCCAAAATTTATTAAAAGGCGGCGGTAAAGGAAGTTCTATTCCAAAACTAAGAATGATTCACATTCAGCTGCCAAAGTGAGGATTTGAAATGATAGTAATTGACTGGAAATTAATTTGTAATCATTTAGTGGTAACTGTAACATGATGGTGATGATTCCATCGTATTCAAAGATTCATGTAAGACCCTCACAATCAAACTAAAGAAATACCCAGATGAATTATCAGCCAGCCTCCGACATGGCATTCACAACATCTGCCATGGCAGATAACATAATATAGAATAAAGATTTTTATCTTTTTGAAAAGACCCCAAAACTTTTTGCTTTTAAAAAAGCGCCCAGGGCGCTTAATCGGTCATTTACGGTACCAGCAAACGTTACCAAATGCTTTAAGCCACGAGGCTTGACTGCAAACGGCGCATTAAAATGTTCTTTAAATGTTCTTGAGGCAGAGAATCCTCTAAAGAGCTATTGTAAATGATCATCGGACAGATGTAAGTTTCTTTTTTTCTGATTTTATGTTATCTACATTATAACATTTTACTACTGTATCATCCTACTTTAGTATTTTAAATTCATTTTTCATTAGAACTTAAAATATTGTGATTCACAGATAAAAAGACAATTATCACAAAATATAGAAATCACCATATTTCTTGATGTTAAACAAAATATTTCACCATTCCACCACAATCTATAAGGAAATCTAAAACACCTATCACTAAATCTATTGAAGGATTCTATTTAAAATACGAAGGTCAAAGATCACGGACAATTAGTGTCCTGCATAAATGATAACACATAGAAAGTAATGACAATTAGTGTCGATAATAAATAGTAACATATAGAAAGTTGACACATCGCTTGACGAAGACTATTAGTATGCAATTGAAACGTCGCTTTCCATTGAGATCGTAAGATAAATGATTATCTGTAATGTTGCTGTCAATCTATTCAGTTGGAGTTTTTGATCTTTATCTCTTGCCAGGAAAGTGAGAGGAACGGATGTTAAGGTGGTATAGGGAAAAGACGATTTACTTTCAGTTAAATTGTCAATATGAAT
Source organism: Alatinidae sp. Z8VKAUB7J3 (assembly GCA_010016025.2). Lineage (NCBI taxonomy): Eukaryota > Metazoa > Cnidaria > Cubozoa > Carybdeida > Alatinidae > Alatinidae sp. Z8VKAUB7J3. Next base: position 165,267,274 of record JAAAKM020073195.1, on the reverse strand, counting down.
TTTGCCACAAGTCGGATATCACCAAATTTCACTATTTTGAAAAATATCAGAGTTCATTGGAAATCGATATAGCGGGTTTGGAGTTTACCTAGTCTTTCGCCCTTGGTGCTAGACCAACTGTGGGCTGCATTAAGCACTACGAAAGTTGAGTATAATATAGACATAAACGGAAAATGACTTACCTAAAATATAAGGTCCCAACGCAACGGAGTGACAATCCCCATACAACGATCGTCAGAATGTGGTCTTGTATGACAATCTCCATACAACGATCGTCAAAATGTGGTCTTGTATGACAATCTCCATACAACGATCGTCAAAATGTGGCCCTGTATGACAATCTCCATACAACGATCGTCAAAATGTGGTCTTGTATGACAATCTCCATACAACGATCGTCAAAATGTGGCCCTGTATGACAATCCCCATACAACGATCGTCAGCATGTCGTCCTGTATGACAATCCCCATACAACGATCGTCAGAATGTGGTCTTGTATGACAATCTCCATACAACGATCGTCAAAATGTGGTCCTGTGTGACAATCCCCATACAACGATCGTCAGAATGTGGCCCTGTATGATAATCCCAATACAACGATCATCAGAATGTGGCCCTGTAAGACAATCCCCATACAACGATCGTAGGAATGTGATCCTGTATGATAATCCCCATACAATGATCGTCAGAATGTGGTCCTGCATGACAATCTCAATACAAGGATCGTCAGAATGTCGCCTCATATGACACTCCGTACACAATGATCGTTAAACTGGGATAGAGCGGATCATCATAAAATACAGGATCAAGGATTGGTACAGTAACTCTTCTACTATAGGGGGAAAGTCTATATCTTGTCTTCCATATGTCGACGTCCATACTAAAAGACTCATTTTACGGTATACATAGTTGTCTGTATTGACTTTTCGCACCCACACTGTACATGAAAACAGACTCGTGTTGTTTGGAAAGTAGTTCTCTCTTATAGGAGTTACATTGGTGTCACAATAATTACACAAACATCTGATATGGGAGCAGTAGAACCTACATTGATGTTACTCAAAATTTAGCATCATGATGATCCTAGTAAGGCTCATGGCTAAAGTTAAACTTAACTGTGCCCTGTCATGCGACCCCCTTCCCTCTATCTGTTTTCACAAGCACTCTCGTGTGATATTCGACTAAACCATTGGATCTAATTCACTCAACCATTGGGTCTAATTCACTCAACAATTGGATCTAATTCACTCAACAATTGGATCTAATTCACTCAACTATTGGATCTAATTCACAGGCACCGCGTACCATATTTGAGGCTTTTGGCTCGTGGAGGGAGGGCCATGAGTTCGAGTCCTGCTGCCATCGTCACAATGTTATGCCATTGATAGAGGCGCCTTACCAGGGATTTCAAAACGTTTCAAGAGTAGACAGCAGACTTGTTAGAGCAGATGGCATGGCCGTGGTTATGGCGAATTTTGACACACCTGCAAGGTCAAAAGCAGCCCGTCAAGAGTCACTTTTCAGACAAAGTGGCCGGCGCTTTTGCTGGCTACCGGCCACTTTTGAAATCACTGCTGATATCGACTTTGCAATACGTGGGAAAGTCTTACAAACCCATTATCATCGCGAACAGCAACACAATTGTCAAAAAATCTTAGCAAAATGAATTTCCACTTAAATTGGTTTACTAAAGAAACCACTTAATGTAGTCGAACACAAATGCATTGCTTCAAAACTGAACGGTTTCATCTTACCTTGAAACACAATGTTTTGGAACGCATGGCCTACTGCCTATCGGTGTGTCCAAATGCTCACAGAATACATCGAGCACAGCCCTTCCACTTGAGTCCACGCATTCGAGAATTGGGGTCTGTGAACCTGCGTGTATATCAAAGAATAATTAAGTGTAAGTACTAAGGTTCATCAAGAAAGCAATAAATATGACACGTTTTTGGAAAGCCCCTGTATATCTTTATATTATTATTACTATCATGAATATTATTATGGTGGGTTTTTTTTTGTTTTTTGTTTTTTTTGTTTTGTTTTGTTATTTGTTATTATTAGTTCTATTATTATCATTATTATTATTATTTTGACAGTGTTATTGTACTGTTAACTATTTGTGAACTAGTCGTTTTGTAAGTGACCTGAAGAAGTCTGTTAGACGAAACGTTGTCAATGAAGTTTCCACATTTGGCGTTTTACTTATAATAACTTCTCGGTGGGCTATTCACCTTTCATTCAAAAATTCCCTCCCTACGCCCAAGTATTACCATGCATGCCTTGCACAAATCTAGCATTCCATTATATGAAGCGTCATATATTGTATGAAGGCCAGTTACGCCAAGGCCATACATCTCATAACATTCACAATATCATTTCAACGACGCTCACAACAATTTAAAGAAAAAAGCACCTTCCGGGAAATAAAAATACCATTAACTGAAAAAAACCCACAAACACCTTAAATAGAGTTTTCCCTGATTTCCTTGAATTTTCTCAAATTTCCCGGACAATTCCCTGATTTTACGCAGAACATGAGTCAAGTTTGAAATTCCATGATTTTCAGGTAGGCTGTGAACCCTAGATAGATAGCTCACACTGGCGCAAAGCTTGGAATTTTCAGGGGGGTGGGGGGGGGTGGCCCATTATTGACCGGGAACCCCCTAGACATGTCTGCTATAGGTGCGCCCTGAGAGGATCTCAGCCCCCTTCAAACATTTGAAAATCTTTATGTTCCTAAGTGCTTTTTCCTGGCATTTGAAGTTAAAGGAGGAGGAGGAAGATAATATGAAAAGGACAGAAACGAAAACCGTAGAAGAAGAGAAGCGAAAACAGATAAGAAAGAAGAAGAAGGAAATGAAAGGCCTCAATTGAAAAATAATACAATAATGATAAAATGACCCAAATAACAATTTTCTGTTATGTATTACCTTCACAGCAGTTGCGCATTTCACTGATTGTGTGTGCTTAAGCGGACGATTATGAACGGATAAAAATGATCGTATTACACGGTGTTTTTTTAAACCCCATTTTCGGGGTCAGGCCTCGAGTTGCTTAGCAATTTTCCAAAATCAGGCCAGGAGTTGCTTAAGTAGTTGCTTAGTCTACTAACAGAGCTAGGTGACCACCGATGTTAACATACTTTATTTCTCTAGTCGCCGCATTAACTCACAATCGTCCACTGGGGGATCGACATCCACTTAAACGCGTCTGTGCGCCATGTGTCTTGACCAAGGAAGGACTGCCATCCGGCCCGTCTATCTGTCCAAAGCCCTTAGAAAGTGCCATCGAGAAGAGAGGATTTGAACTCTCAGTTGTGAAAAGAAAAAACTGACTTTTCAAAGCTGACACTTCAAATCCTCTCTTGTCAATGATACTTTATCATTTTTAGGTGAATACCCCAGTCTTACCGTACAAAGGATTCAGTACAAGTCACATTAACATATTAACCAAATGTAAATTTCTGTGCCAATGTGAAAGTTGGTCCCTGAAGTATTTAAAGGTGTCATTCACAAGGCTTCAAGATTTTGTGAATACGCCAGAAGGTTTTAATAATCAAGAGTCACAAATAAAGGAAGCTTATTTGACTGTACCAGAGTCGACCGATAAGACGCAGTCACCTTTAGGCTGTCACATTCGAGAGGTGTCGTTCTTCCATGTGACAGCCGTTCACAATCGGACAAAGTTACAAACAAAACACCTGTAGGTGTTGTGAATGAACGGCGTTTTGCTGTCTGATTCGCAGACCGTAACAAATAAGTTTATTAGGGCCAAAAGGACCAACAAAGCAAAGTTGTAAACAAAGACCCAGTTTACACGGGAACGGATGCAAACTGGTACGGATCCAAATGTATCCGATCCCGTGTAAACACCCTTGAAAGGAGATCGGATCCATTTGGACAATTTGAACAAACAAACGGTTGGTTGTATTGAAATACCAGCTGTTGTGAAATACAACGTTGAAATATGAGCAATAGGAGCCTACAACTAGCGTGCGAAAACAAAGACAAAATAGAATGAATAGGGATCACGTCAACTTTACCTCGTAGTGGTAATTTTTCGTCTCATTTTAGGATGCTTCTTATATCATTCCATATGGAACTGATCAAACATTGCTTATAGAACATGTGGTTCTTTGCCCAGATCAGCATTAAAGGGAATAAGCTAATAGGAATGAATAAAATCTAAAAATCGATAAGATCAGGATGATAAGAATGCAACATGGTTGCGTACATTGGTCGATTAAGCATCATGTTCAGCAGGAAGACAAGGTTTAAAAAAAAACATGAAAAGTTTACAAAGACAAGTGCAAGGGAAGAAGCTTTCACTACTGTATTTAAAGGCACCTCCCTATCCCATCCACATATGATAAAAGTCATTTGACATTTTATGATATTTGACCTTCCCTCTTGTGTAAGTCAGGCTACTACAATTTGGCCTGACCAAATGGTATGGAACAAAGGCAACTGCTTTCAACATGAGCTAATCATATGCCTAAGTCAGATCGAATCCATGACGTTGGTCAGTCTAACGAGATCAAAAATCAAAATGCCAAAATTCTCGGTACGGTCCGTGACAATGTATTTTAGATATGTGCAAAAAATGTGTACATGTGTTTGTTTTGGGGTCGTGTACATGCGTTTGTTTTGGGGTCGGGTCGCCTAAACTTTATCATTTTGGTACGAAAAAGATTAAATGGAAAAGAAGCATTGGGGGGACCCAGTTTAGTAAATTTTGGTTGAAGTTTTTAGTTTAGGTTTTACCTTACTGCCTTCGTGATTGTCGGTACCAGTTGTTGCAGACTTTGGTACTCTATAGGAAATCACGCAATTAAAGATCGAAAGAGTTACGTTCAGTTGAACATTGACATACTTTGTAGTGAACGTTGGTAGGCTATGAACTTTGAAAGGTGCTGAAAACCTGACGTTTAGGGTGACGTGCTAGCAACCTCTCCCTTTTTTGTAACGCCCCTTAACAAACTAATCTGAAGGCCTCAAGTATGCAATAATAATTATAAATCATACTTACCCCATATATTCCAATTACAGTTGATCATGCATAAGTTCTTAATTTACACCCATCATACATCCTTGATCACATGTTCTTAGGTTCTGCTAGGCCCACCTAACTTTCATTCTTCACTTACATATCTAGAGTGTATTTGCTACCGCTAGAGTCCCCTTTTTATTAGGAGTAAACTTAATTCCTAAATTAGTTCAGTCCTATGTTAATCACAGAATAATCTGTCTTTGAGTGTTACAATGCAGTCTAATGCATACCGTAATTGACATCTCATATTATGTAAACTTTGAAGGGTCTTAGCCATGATGACTTATATTTTGCAGTTATCAAGCATTATCCGCTTCAAGCAGAGATAACATATACCTTCCTGCTTTGTTTTCATTACTCTTTCTTTACATACATTTATGTAAGAGTTCTCTAAATTTGACATCTACTTTTTATCCAAATTAGGATACTAGATTGCACACCACCATAAGTATATAAAATACCTGTAAGGTAACAACTTACCCTTGACCTTAAGACTATAGCCAGCTAAAGTCATTACCTTAGCACCTTGTAACTGGTTTACCAACAAGACTGGTTGTGCATGTAACTTATTTGTACTTTAAGGAGTTTCACACCCAAATTGGTCGCATCCATTGTGGCCCATGGCACCCCAGCAATTTCACACTTTGAATGCCCTGAGAGATGCATGTTGTCATGGAAGTCAACTAGATCATAAATAGAATTTGAATGGAGAGGTTTGCTGTACTAAATCACTGATTACTGAAATTGGTGTGGCACAGAAGGAGATATATAGTTTACAAATTGAAGAGAGAGAGAGAGTACAGGGCAATGATATTGTAAGTCTTCAACTAAAATGATTATCTACATAGTATATATATATAGTTTTTTGTAATTTTTTTCTTATTGTGTGAAATGGGAGGCACTTTTGATGGCATTATTTTATCATTAAATACTATTTTTAGGTCATTTTTTTAACTTTCACAGCCAAGTAGTAGCGTTCGCATGCAAGTAAACCTGCCTTTAACATGCCAGACGCTTGTCTGGCGAGGGGTTTTACTGGTATGTGAACCAGGCTTAATGCAATATTTAACTTTTGAAACACAAACCAAACTTTTCAACTCATGTGTTTCAGTTAAGGTAAATCAAGATAAAACTGCTACATCTGCAATTAAAATCCTCACTTTGGAAATATGTAGACATATTTATCCTCGCTCGGGACTTCAAATCGATAAAAGTGACGTATCCAAGGCGCCTTGACCTGAAATGGAAATAAAACTCGTTATTACCGACAGGTTCGCATCAACGTTTCCATTGTTACAACCGAAGCAAGCAATGTCTTTCATTAAGTACAAATTTAAATACAACTAAATTTCCAGTATGGATCTACTCTGGATTTGGTTATATGCCTGAGAAATAGAGCACATAAACCTTAACGCATTTGCAGTCCGTGAAAACAATTTACCAATCCGAATAAGAAATGGTGTTTTACAATAAATACGCAAATATTGAACAACAAGTTGAACAAAACGTCTAAGCAAGTAAAACATTTCTTATTTATGTTGAACACGACCTCCATAAAGATCCTAATCGTGTTTCGTGATTGAATAAAATGTGCTTATATTCTCCTGACTTCCTGAATACTAGGGTAAATACCACATGTAGAGTAAATAAGGTTAATGGCGGGATTCATACTGACCATGGCCTAAGAATGCTTTGAAATAGGATATCATATTTTCTGGAAAGAAAGGATGCTTGCCATATCAAACAAATACCAAGGACTGACAATTCTCCCTCTATTGAGATGTCTTGTGACAAATGCTAAAGCGGCCCACAGACGCGCAATAATCTTGGCAGTAACACTGATGAAGGCGTAAATTGATAACATTATTGATCGTCTGTGGGCGATGATTGAAGCATTGCACAGTATCTTGACGAGGGAGTCCAAGGACTAGTAGCATTGTCCATTGTTAAAATTCAAAACCCAAACGAAGGGATATATAAATATTGTCTACCTTAACTCCTATTTTAAACAAATGTTCGTTTTACACCTCTCTAGGGCTCTTTGTTGACGGTTTATTTCATAGTTTACTCTGTTAATTTTCATAAAGAGAAACAATGACTAATTCGTACAGGGCGTACATAAAAATTTTGGTAGTTCAAAGGGAGGAAATAAACCCTCAGAGGTTCAGAAACGCTTGACTGCAGGACTTCTGTTTACAAGAAACTGCTTTTTAAGCGACTTCTCTTAAAACAAGAGAAATGTGAGTTAACTGCAGAAACGAGTTTGTTCCACTTAGCAACTTCAAAATTTTCGCTGCACATTTAATTGTGTTTTTGTAGTTTAAATATGTGTATTTACTGTTAGTACCCAACCGCAGCAGGGATGTAGATAGAAGAATAGGATTTGCCCTATCCTCGTAGGCTGCGAAAGGCCATCTGGTCCAACAAAGACATCCCAATGAACTTAAAAGCACGGCTTAACAGATCTTTGACCCTTCCACTTGTGATATATGCCTCAGGAACCAGGTCCGAACCAAAAGAAAGACAGCAAGTTTTTGGTATTCGATATGCAGTGTTTGAGATCTTTGCGAGGTGTTACAAGACCGTAACAAAGTACGAAATTTTAACATTTGTTCGGCTACGGGAATTGTTAAGACAATTCTAGACGTCATTAAAGAAACACGCCTGAAGTGGTTTGGCCACGTACGCAGAGAGACAGATGCATCCCTAGTTTACCAGGCCTTACAAACAAGATTTTCAGCAACCACGACCAAAAGGATGGACGGATCACATAAAGGAAGACACAGGCCTTCACATCTTAACATTGGAAAGAAAGGCACAGAACTGCAGCCCATGAAAACAAAATTGCATGTGGAGAGCAAGGGGTCGCCACGCCCTACAGGGGGGCTGTGTGATGAGCAGCAAATGCCACTCCCACTATTATTCTCCTCTACGCTGCTACGCAAGATATAATTTTAAATTAAGTGCAAAATATTCACATTGATGAAAATGTCCAACCAAATATTATAATAACCTTTATTAAACAACTCACAAAATGAATAAAATTTCCATTAACATTAACCGAAAACTAAATATTGAGCGGGGGGCTCCGCTCCAAACCAACATTTTTCAAATTTTTGAGAAGGGGGGCTCAACCCCCTGAGCCTTCCCTCGACGGTATATCTGTGTCCACCCGTAGATAGTTGCCAGTGAATTACGAAAATGGAGGGAAAGTTCTTCTACCGTTGGCATAAATTTAACCATATGCTTCTAAGTTAGTATAAAAAGCTGCTAATGGCAGTATTATCTCAAGTAGGTGTTACTAGGAAGTACTTAAGTGTGACGTAACAAATGTAATGAATTCTAACAGTTTGGTACTTTGGGGGGTTCAATGCAATTTGCATTGCGGTTCCATCTTGGCTTAAACCTAAAAACATTTAAAGGGAAATTTGTGAATCTGATTTTGGGGGTTAAATGCAATTTGCGTTGCCGTTCCATCTTCGCTGAAATCTAAAAACATTTTTAGGGAAATTTGTGAATCCGATTTTGGGGGTTAAATGCAATTTGCGTTGCAGTTCCGTCTTGGCTTAAATCTAAAAAAATTTTAAGGGAAATTTGTGAATCCGATTTTGGGCGTTAAATCCAATTTGCGTTGCCCTTCCATCTTGGCGTAAATCACAAAAATTTTAAGGGAAATTTGTGAATTCGATTTTGGGCGTTAAATCCAATTTGCGTTGCCCTTCCATCTTGGCGTAAATCACAAAAATTTTAAGGGAAATTTGTGAATTCGATTTTGGGCGTTAAATCCAATTTGCGTTGCCCTTCCATCTTGGCGTAAATCACAAAAATTTTAAGGGAAATTTGTAGCACACTTACAAAACTAAGAGACTTGGATGCAAATGTTTCAACATACATTCGGCTTCACTGCCAAAGGTGTGACAAGTGTAAAGAAGTTGACTTGAAACCCTCTCAAAGTGATCTGAACGATGACCAAGCTAACGAACTTCGCCGTGACGCTGAAAAGGTTGTGTTTGATCGGTATGGCAAACTGGCCTTCTCTACATCCATTCCCTATGTTTTATTGGCCTCTCCTTGTAGCAAAATGATGGTTGACCTTGTCATTCTTTACATTCTCAGACATCATTACATGTTTATATCTACATACGTACATTTTTGTTCCATAGACAGACCGAAGCTACTTCGCAACTTGCAGCCAATCGTGTGCATTCAAGTGTCACCAGTAAGTGCCCTTGTTGCAGACTGGGCTCTGCTTTGCGTCACGATTGCATCGTTAGCAGCATGTAGTCTTTACATCATTTTTCTTGGACGTCGGGCCATTAGACTTAGCTGGCAACGCTATTATGGTATCAACCGGCATATAGTGACCAACACTGAGAATGGAGAAAGTACGCCGATCTATTTGGACACAAGACGACTTAAAGGCTTTGTCTATTTGTACGACGTAATCAAAGCGTGTGATAAGGCACCTATTGAAGAAATGGTATGGCTTCTTGCGCATGGAAGGGGTATCTGGGGTGAGCATGTGATAAGCAATTTGTGACTTCAAAGGAGGGAACATTTTCTTTGTATACATATCTAGTAAGCAGTTATAAAGGCTTAGATACTAGCGGGCCTCATATCAAGATTCAAACATCTGTTTGCTATACCTGAGCAGTTGCTGAGTCAAGGACGCCCCCCACCCCCCCATAAAAAAACAAAAAAACAAGTATTAAAAGTAGCATACCCAAATTTCAAAACCTGGCTGCTGACTGGGTTTCAAGTATAGTCCTATAGGCGGTATCTTGCTTTCTGTAATACAGTGGTAAGTACCTATTTTGCCTAGCAATCTATACTTAAATTATTTAACATTTGATAAATTTTAAGTACGTCCAATTGTTAATATACGTGCAAATATTTAAAAATATAACAAGATTGAAAGCAAAATGTTAAAAAGAAACAGATGAAAGACAAGAAATTAAACATTCCATACCTAATAGTGGCACCTGTCTTCCATGAAATGAAAACAATTTTTAAATATTAGAAACAGTTGCATTGCAAAAAGAGCAAAGTGAATGTTAATAGCAGAAGTCAATATATATAAAGTAACAGCTACCTGTGTACAAATCTCATGTTATCAGAGCTTAGATGTCACAATGTGCTCTCTGCTTGTAGAGCATGTTAATAGAGCATAACCTTTTAAGAAGCATATTCTCAGTTGACATTCATAAATTGTTGCTAAATATTTGGGATGATACAAGCTTTTGTATAAGTACCCTATTGCGGAAGTATGTAAAATGGCGGTAGGCAGGCAGGAGCGGACTGACCACTTGAGCAATGCCCCGTGGGCCGTAAAAATAATGATGCTACTACTACTACTGCTACTACTACTACTGCTACTACTAGTTATTTTATTACTACTACTACCACTACCACCACTGCTACTACTACTACTATCACTACCACTAGTACTATTACTACTACTACTAATACTACTGCTACTACTACGACTGTTAATACTACTGCCCCTACTTCAATTACTGCTACTAATATTACCACTATTACTACCTCTACTATTGCTACTTCTACCTCTACTACTACAACTCCCACTACTACTACTACTACTACTACTACTACTACTGCTACTACAACAACTACTACTTCTACTACTACTATCACTATAACTAGTACTATTACTACTACTACTACTACTACTACTACTACTACTACTACTACTAAATATAAAATTAATTATGGGCTGGTCTGATAGGTAAATGCTCGCCCGGTCTAAAAAACCCAGTATCATATAGGACCCTATTCTACTCGGGGTGAGGGTGGGGATGGAGTAGAGAGGTACCTCAAAGCCAAACTTTCTTTACTTTCTTAGGGCTAAATGTGTGCGGATATTCACTACCTTAGAACGTTTTCAATCGGGGAATCCTAAGCTACCCCCTCCCCCTCCCCCTCCCCCGTTCAAAGATGAAATAATTGCAAGGTTTAAGACGTGAGCGTTGCAGTTTATGAATATAGGACTTGCGTATAAATAACAAAGGAGTTTCTAAAGTCCATTTAATTCTCCAGGCATAACAGCAGTCTCGTCATACGTCTGTGCCACATGTTTATCTCCACATTGAAATTCTTCGTCAATGTACTGAACGTGCTTAACGTAGGAAGTGGCTGTCTATCCTTACAACATTTTACAGATTTTATTTCCGGCGCCAATTTATCTCAGAATAGTTGACAGTTGTTATTTGTCAAGAATATCATATTTTCGTCAATTAAAATTGCCACATAAATAGCCTGCTCAATTTCTCCCTTAATATCTGATGGGCTGTATGCTGCTTGATTGAGTTAAATAATTTCGAATCCTGTTCGATGTAGGGCCTACCACTGAAGGTAGATACTAGAGGAGTCTAACGCTGTTTCAGTAGAGCGCCAAATTCACTAAAAAGTTCTGATGATTTAAAATAGTTCCCTCGATTTAAAAATTTCCTGATTTATTGCCACCTCGAAATGCTTCCTCCTGTTATCCAAGGTGACACACAACTCGCTCTAGTATCATTCAATTCTTTCGCACAGTTTCATTATGTCTGCTCAGTTCGCAATCTCTCTTGTCACTCAGTTGAGTATCAATACGAGCCATGCCAAACGTACGAAACTGTTTTCATGCGGGGAGATGCTACTTACTTAACTCATGAAGTTTACAAGCTGTGTTTAAATTGTTTAAATCAGGTAACATGTCGTTGTCCACACACTTTTCTCCAATACTGCCCTTAATCAGCGAGTACAGGACATAAATATTAGAACTCTGAACTAGTTATGTAATCTGATGTATCATTGCTTTGCTTCAATTTGTATAATTTAGGTAATTCGCTTTATGTACTGCACGTTAAATGGCAGATGATGCCGAAACACGTATGAAGAAGCCAAATAACAAGTGTTGTTGCTTTTCTTAAAATATTGGCTCGTTTGTAGACACTTAGACCTATCATTAAAATATCATTGTGTAATTATTGAACCCGTTGTCGTACGTTTGAATTCTGGGGCTAAAAATCTGAACCCAACCCCCGAGTTTTAACAGATGGTAGGTGTAAATAACAGTAGTTAGGTTACAGATCTTGAGTCATCGAATTCTTTTTACTGTTTACGAAGAAAAAAAGAATGCCTTAAATTAAGAAATGTGTACCAAAAAAGAGTCAAATCATTAATTGTTCAGGGAATACATCAACAACACAAAGCAGGTCAAGGGCTATTTTAGCTTGTAATTATATGTTTCTTGCTTTGCAGACGCGTCATCAAATGTAGTAAATATTTATTTTAACTTAATTCAAATACAAAACCCTTACGGTTTATAGATAAAAAATTTTAATGGTGTTTAGATTGAATGAGGCAGTGATTAGTTTCGGTACTCCAACGCGAGTACCACAGGTGTACTGTAAGCCACTAATGTGGAAAGAGCGCCAAAAAGTAACCTGGTTTCGTGAACACTTAAAACATTTGTTTACAAAGTGTAAATTAAATTAAACAGAGGTGAAGTTGCTGAAACTAAGGAAAGACAAATAAAATAACAGATGGAGAAAATGGTAGGCAATATTTATCAGTAAAATATGTTTACATGCAGCTGTTATTCTTACATCTTTGAATTATAGACGTTAACTAGAAGATGGCTAGCCTTCAAAGTTTGCATTGAGATTCAACAGTCTGATGCATCTGTCATGATGGTGTGTTGATCCATGATATGATTGATGACCAACGTCGGTGTAGCTGCTACAATCTTGTTTCGATAATCAAGGCAGAAGCTACATGTCCCTACCTCCACCCTACTGCGGTGCTGTTTAGGGGAATAGGCTTAGGTCGTAGGGGAATAGGACCGGTATTAGTGGGAACTAACTGGATAAAAAAATGTCATGGCCATGTAGGTAGGTTTGCATAGCAAGGTCGTCCAATAACTAAAGCAAGAGATGGTAAATCATGATTTGTTTCGTTGGAAAATTAGAGACCTGGACCTTTTGAGAATTTGAGCATGGCAGAAGGCGATTCCTTCAAGGGCATGAGTCGTCAAACCTGTAGGAGTATGGATCAATTGGCAGTTAACCGAATCTCAACGTAAGGCAAGCAAAATGCAAACATGAACTAGACGTAGTCCTTCTGCTGCTACACAAAAAGTATTCTGTTGATAAATCACAAAAAATGTAAAGGAATAACCTACCTGACATAGCAACCAGATCGAATATTCTTCCCGAAGGTAACAGATGCACGGCGAGACGAACTCTTACACTCACTATTCAGTCCAGTCCTAATCACTGTAAACCACTTGGTCGAATCTGTACTTAGCTGTATAGCGTCTCTTCGAGTTAGTAAAGGAATGTTTCACGCAAACAAAAGGAATAAAAACATTGACAGCAAAAGTAGTCCCTACAAACGGGAGAACGTGTATTGATAGATGTCACAACAGCCACACCTATCACCAGCTTTGTTGTTCTTCTCTTTCTCCTCTTCAGTAAACTTATCACTGCTATCACCATCAACATCACCATCATCACTATTATCTTCGTCATGATTATCATCATGATTATCATTATTAACATCATCATCATCATCATCATTAGCATCATCAGCAGCAGCATAATGAGGAGAATGGTTATCGTTATCCCCACAATTGTCAACATTATCGGTAACCATTACATAATCAAAACGAGTGCTTAGTCGAAATTCGACTGTTTATGGCATTTTGATTGTTTAAGATTTTGATTGTACAATGTCTTAGATTGTTTTAATATTGTGCTCGACGCTCTGGCGAAGGATGTTCCAAATGTATTTTGCTTGAATCGTATGATAGACACAATAAAGGTTCAGCTCATGGGAAGCATGTTCATCAAGGTGTGAAAGATTACATCTTCCCCTCGTGTTTTTGTTGCATCCATTTTGCGCTCGTAGTTACTCTAGAATTATGTACTTTTGAGACTCTGAAGAATTTCAACCGATGTCAGATAATGGTTACTCTGGGAACCTTCAGTTTCAATTCAATACTCTCTTGTTAATATGTGAACAATTATAGATTTCGCAAAGAAAACACGTCCATCAGCCTTGGCTTGAGGAGCTTTAACTAAAATAGACTAGAATAAAATTATAGTCTTTTTATGTGCATTATACAGCATTTCAGTTAACAAGCTTAGCTGGGAAAACCATATCAAACGAATTTTCGTTCACCGAAGTTGTTTTTAACGGGGAGCCGTAAAAGTTGGGCACGGTTGTAAAGCGGAAGATGCTCCAAAGATTATAAAATAAGTTCATATTAATCTTGAACCCCTAAGTAAAGCATTGCTTTGTATTGTTTACCTGGATCAGAGGCACTGAAGTTATGTTTATATTCCGTGAAAATAGACTACCTTTCCGTATCGGATTCTCAGGTATACTTTGGGATCATTATTTGATCTACAGATACCGCAAGTTCAAATGTAAACATGACAAATTACATTGATTACTCAGCTACCATGTAAAATGACTCATGATACATGTGACGGTGATTTTAGCATAACTTCTCTGTTGCACCACCTTGTCCACTTTGGTGGCGCTACATTTACTATCCAATTTACTAACTGCAGAGTTTCTGCTGAAACAGAAAGGTATAATAAACAATTTTTTTTCTCTCTCTCTCCTCTCATCATGGATGACTTACCTAGTTGTGTAACTCAAACACTGTTGCCTATAAGCAACCATCTAAGTTTGGGATGGTTTCTGTTGAATATTAAGACATCGCAAAACGCTCTCCTTCTGCTATGGCCAAATAAATAGGGCCTGGCCACTGTAGTAAGCGAGACTTCCATATCAAAACCGAGACTTCCATATCAAAACCGTAAATTTTAAAGACATCTTAAGGACCCAAAATTTATCAAAACGAGGCTTTATTTATCAAAATATCATATACGGCTTGGATGTGTAACCTTCATACGACATTTAACAGTGAGAGCGCACCACCTCCAAAATAGGATATAGTTATGGACTGACTATTTAGCTCACAAGGACGTACTGTCCGTCTTCGTTGTGAGCAGAAATGGCTTAAATTGCCAATACGGCTAGGTTTTTCCTCACGAGTATTTACAAGCACAGGTATATAACCCAAGAAAACTGTGGGGATGCTTGAGCTACAACCACCACCAAACTTGTATCGAAAACGTCAGACACCCTCACTGTTCTTAACAGTAGTGTAAGACCACACAAATTTGGGGTAATCATACCGATGAACGAAACTGACGTATACCGAAAACCAAACTTGAGTACGACTGAGTACGACATATTCGCCGAAGACTATTAAAAACAAATAAAAATAGGCATTTCCCCGTCCGTAAGATACCGTGTAGTGCCTAGTAAAATATTTGGAGCCTTGCAGTGCGGTGTCTCACAAGTTTACAATCGATTTCGCGGCAGCAAACATTACCTCAAGCCAGGCCCTGCCTCAAGCTTAAAAGGAGAAAAAACTCGACTTGTGGATTCACTTAATAAGTTGGTCTTCCCTCTATAAGTTTGACGTATGTTGATGTTGATATGAGATGAAAAGCTCAACGGTGAAAACGCATCATCACGAGGATGCAAACCCCGTCCGGCCTCGTTGCAACTCTCACGTAGCTGTTCGTGTTTTACTTTATCAAAAGCTTTTGTGTAGTCGATGTAGCATATGTATAGATCTTTCTGAACCTCAACTGTAAGTTGACTGTAAGTGTTTTTATTTTGAAATTATTGGCAAAATATGTGTTTTGATAAGTAATATAAGGTAAGGGAGTGAAGTCCAAAAATGTTTTAAGTCTGATTGGAATGGAACACACGTTGCTACGCCTTGTTTTATGAATTAAAAGCAGCAAGAATTACCTCAAAAGCTGTTTTGAGCCTTAGAATTAGTTGCTATTCTAAATACGAAACACAAGTACTCGTGACAAATATCGGAACCGATAGTGAAGATGGAAAGTCTCAACGATTGCAGCTGAACGAGTTCAAACAGACTATGTTTATTATGTCTCAAGATATGCATTCTTTTTCAACAATAACATGTGATTTCAAATGCCATTTAGCTTTATTTATATATTTGGGACCGTTCCCCATGGTTTTTAGATACAAATTTGTTAAAAAAGTTAGGAGTGGAATTATGACGTCATCAAAATCGATAATTAGCCCCTAATTAATGCTAATTAGATATTAATTAGCATTAATGAGTTTGAAATGTATTAAGAACTCAATCATTCTACAAAATATTTTAAATTAAAATTCATGAAAAGCTTCTCGAGTTACAACGTTTTGAAACTTTTCACCACATATGATCAACTTTTTATCAGGGTCACGTGACCAGAGTACAGGCCGTGACGGCCACATTTTTCTTGCCAAAACTTTGCCAGATAAAAGTTAGGGAAAGTCAGAAAGTTTCAGAAACGTAAAAGAAAGCATTCAAAACTTTTTAAAAATTGTTTACAACCGCGAGCCTACTAGCCCCCCCCTCCCCCCCGAGTCTAGGTAGGGTAGATGCCTGTTTTCGGATTCGCAGTTCCGTCCAGTGGTAGAACGTTCAGTACCCGTGGATAACCACTGGTACGTCAATGTGGCGCAGTGGAAGCGTGCTGGGCCCATAACCCAGAGGTCGGTGGATCGAAACCACTCTCTGCTACATAATATTTTGTTGCGTTATAGCTGAGATATAAGACGAAAAATCAACAGTCAATGTCGTGATCAGTTAAGTTCCCTATTTTATCTTTGTGTGATTCTTTTCGCTGAAACATAAGGTTGATTTTGTTTAGCAATGAAATTTAATCATTTTATCATCTAAGACTCTTAGAAAGGAGATATAGTACAAATAGCCGAGAAAATTCTTTAAATGGATACTCAATAGTTTGGCAGATGATCTATCAAGAGACTATTTTATTAACTTTGTCGTATGTCATAAATCCTTTAAAGAAACCTTTTAGACAAAGATAACGTGGATATCAATTTGACGCTTACAATCCAATCAGCAGAGTGGCGCAGTGGAAGCGTGCTTGGCCCATAACCAGAGGTCGGTGGATTGAAACCCCTCTCTGCTACATACTATTTTGTTGCGTTATAGCTAAGGTATAACACGACAATCAACAGTCAATGTTGTAATCAATTTAATTCCCTATTTTATGTTTGTGTCATTCTGTCCGCTGAAACATAAGGTTGATATTTTTTAGTAAATGAATTTAATCATTTTATCATCTAAGACTCTTAGAAATGAAATAGGGTGCAAATAACCGTGAAGTTTTTAAAATTCGATTTTCAGTAGCTTGGCGGGAGAATATGTCAGCAGACTATTTTATCAAATATGTCGTATGACATCAGTTATTTAAAGAAAACATTTAAGCAAAGATAACGTCGATATGAATTTGAAGGATACAATCCATGTTAGCGATTGATTATTGAACCTATAGAAAACCTGATGATATACTGCTATTGTCACTATTGTTCTTACTTACTATTGTTATTAGTATTTAGGTCCAGTCCTCCTATTGTTTAACTACCACGCTAGATTTTATATTACCTTCTTGTTGATAGTTTTTAAGTTCATAATCCTATAATTCATATTCAATTTAAAAAAATTCTTGTTTTCAGCAGTGAGGATTTTTGTTCCACGAATAAATAAAACTTCGAACTTTTGCATTTCGAAGTGCGAGCTGGTGTATGATGCAAGATAATTGTATTAGGAAGTGAACTGACAAATGAAATAAACGAATTAAACAGAAAGAGAGCAAGTGCATTTGCCATTTGCATTTGCATTTGCTTTATATTTCCAATTTGTTTGAAAAACGTCGTTGACCAAATTTGAGAATGATTTTCTCACCACGCCCCTCCTCCCACCTCACAGACCAATGGAGCTGGCTCCGTGCTAGCTACACCCATTCATCTATCCCCCATTCCTTTTCAAAAGAGATGTTTCAACCCATAGAGTAATTAGTTTTTAGGAAACTAATTACTCAATGTTTCAACCGGAGTTGTCTTGAAACTCCGTGGTTTCAACGCCTAATCACGTGGTACCTCATGGTTATGGTGCAGTTTAGCATTAGAAAATTATTTTGGAAACTTAAATTTAACATTCCAAGTTGCATACGAAGGCTTAGTTTTATTTTAGAACTCATAAAAATTCCTTTAGTTATGGAAGAAAAAAGTTATATTTATGAAGGTAAGACTTGTGCAAATGTTATTTTGATTACAATATACAACACTGCAGCCTGGGCGCTACAACCCAATGTAATGTTACGGTACATACTGTAGGCCTATACCAGTGGCAGTGCGTGTACTGTACAGGATCTGTTAATGTTGGCCTGCGCTGCACTGTAACAATATTAAAAATCACGGACTTAGAAATTAAATAACGAGTAAACAAGGTGATAGGCCAACTTAACATAATGAATTGAAAGCCTCTAGATGCTTATACCGTTTTTACGTTTATAGGCCTATCATCAGATATCATACACTACCCTCCCAAAAGTATTTGAACGCTTGCAACAAATATGGCGTGGAGATTATATGGGCGACCTGTTATTGGTATATGCGAAATGAAAGTGTACCAGTAGTCCTGTAAAGATAGATACAGGGGATTGGTAGGGGACCTTTTCAAGTTTGTATTATTCTGGGAAGGTCTTGTCCATGAACGGCACAAGGTGGCAAAGCGTGCTTCAATTCAAAGGTCGCATTTCCCCCTTCGTATTTAAGATCCTCGTGCGGTACTAGTGTATGTTTGCTAAAGTAATAAGAGCTTCCAATGTTCCCCTTTTCTGCAGAGGACATAAAGCCAGCCATCCCGAAAAGAAGACTGTCGAAGCCAATTCCCCCGGCGTTAGTGATACAACCGCATACACCGGAAGTGGAACCGCAGAATCATAGAGTTTTGCCGCCGGAGTTTAACCGCTTAACGGAGTTTGCTGAATTTGCGACTAGCCCGCACAGCCCCTTAGTTCAGAGTCCGCTACCTCTTGTTCTGACGCCTGGCTTGCTCGGTGCAGACTCAACTCCAGACTGGCTTGCAAAAAGCCCGTTGACCAGATTTCTTTTTCCGGAGAAACCGTCTTCGGTATGTATGACGATTTTATCCAAATTTTATTGTCCTGCTAAATACATTTATTAAATAATTGCCTTTCTCACTACCACGCAACCCCTCATTCATGTGACTATAAGTCGGAGAGCTACTCGGGGGCGGCTAGCTGAAAGGGTTGCCCCCTCTTGCTCTATTAGATGCAGTTCCTCCCACTTCGTCGTAGACAACTAGGAGGTATCGGTCTTTCGAAATAATGTTATTCAGGGAAGTCGGATGTGGATTACGACTCTTGAGGGTGTGGTGATGGTATGCATGACGTTTTGTTGTTCAAGGGGTGAGATAAGGATAACTGACTGTGCCCCAGCAATCTATGGAAGTCCACTAATGTTGTATTTTCTTCCTGACCTTAAGCTGAGCGTCCTTAAGAAGTGGCCTAATTTGCTTGGCACGTTCCCTCGCAATTTCATCTCGTTGAAGAGATAATTTATATTGCTCAAGTACCACTTTCTCTTTTAGCTCCAGAATCTCTTGACTGTTTTCAAAGTCAACCGGAACAAAATCTTTCGATTCTGCACCTGATGCATCATCTTCCTCGTCGTCTAAAGTAATTAACTGGGAAAAGTCAATCTCCTCTACAAACGATATTACTTGCTTTGCTGTGGTCTCATATGGCGACATATGATTATCCACGTGTTCATCAACGCGATCTTCTATCTTCTCAGAAAGTGCTTCCTTACTTCCATGTTCACCTTCCGTCCATGGAGTTTGTCCTTTACGATTCTTGAATACTTGCTCTGAGCAACAAGTTTTCTCAATCGATGTCTCTTCTGTATTCTCGCTTGCTGTGTTCGATTGTTCCGTTATTATTGCCGAGTTTGAACCATGGTCATCTCTCTGATCAAGCTGCAACTTTTCATGGCTATCGACATTCTCCAGCGAAAACGTGTCTTCTTTGAGATTTGATGAGACGCTACTGATTTCTAAGGTTGTAGTTTCGTCGATACAGAAATCTGATAGGAAGTCGTTTTTCTTTCCCACCATTATGTACCCTGGCATTTCAGAGTTCATACATTTAGCTGCTTCAGTATCATTGTTCTGCACTACACCTTCGTCCCGAACATCACCATTTTCACCTTCTAAAAGCGATATATTTTTCGAGTTTAAACTTTTGCAATCAACTTCACCATTATCAATCTCATCGTTTTTTAGGATTAAACTTACTGTTTTTGGTATGTTGCTATCATCTAACCATTTGCTAGTACTGCCTTCCACGTTCATTCTCTGCTTTTCCTTGTATCTTAAAGTGAACTCGGCCCCCAACTTCTTTTGCTTAAGGATCTCGTGTCGATAATACTCATTGTTTAATATCGAATTTCGATAAAGCTCTGTTATTTCCTTCTTGATCTGAAGTTTGTGCTTATCCTTTATCTTTGACGAATTATTAACTGGTATTGTAAAAGACATGCGAAACTAGTCACTGGTGAAACGAAAGTTCCCTCTTGAACTTGAATGTATCGGACAAAGTTAAGATTATAAATAGATACTACTAATAAGTCAATTCCATGACTTCGCAGAATAATGTCTGGAATTCTCCGACAGCTAAGAAGCCATAAGTACATTCCATCTTTAGTGTGTCAGGATTTCGGTTTAATCATACACCGATAAGAAGTTCTTGGCACCGTTATGAAATACAAAGGCTCCTTTGAATTCTATGAAGTTCAGCATTAACAATGAGAAGCACAGTCATGCTACTGAGCGACCAAACTTTCGAAGGTGATTCAGCGCATGGTGTCCAGTATTGATAGGTTGAATACCACAAAACAATGACGTTATTAAACAATAACAACAAGCACTCATTTTCCACGAAACATCGTTTGAGAAAAGAGAGCGCCAAGCAAACTTAGTCTGCAATCCAGTGACGACATTGGCAGACGAAATTGGATTGCCTTTTTAAAAACCCAGGCAACGGAACATGATGTTTACTGTATAAACAGGGGACGAGTCAGTAGAGCGCAGCGCATAAACCATGGATTGGGTGTAAGTAAATTATGTAATGGAAAGAAAGAGCAGAAAACTGAGTTGAGTTGCTTCTATTAACTACCAAACAAGCGACCTATGGGTTTTTCTACCATATGCTCTATTGATAGGATAGTTGAGATCAATCATCAAAGCGCTAATAGACTTCCCATCTATGAGAAGTCCCTTGACTGGTTTTTGGGGCTAATGAAATACCTTTATTAAGCCCCCTATTCTGACTAAGAAACAAAGAATTATCTTTCTGTCATACGTCTGCCTTTCCCAAAATAATTTTCTAGGTATTCTGTCTCAGTACTAAAATGTTAAATTTAGCAAATATCTCAGTCTAAGTGCAGCTCATTTTTATTGCTAGCTTAGACTATAAGAACATTTTAATACAGAAAGCATTTAGTATAATTGTTACTTTATATAGACGCACAGAGGAGAAAGATTTTGGACAACATAACAATCTCTCTTTACCGACGTGGTTACGAAGAATGGTTTGTAATGGGAAGAAAAGAAGAGATAAGCCAACGCTGACGTAGGTGGCCTCTAGCAAAGGAATCCAAGAACTGTTTTGCCTGAGACAAGAGAAGAAAAGGAAAAAAGAGAGACGTATGGGATTTTAACGTAGGCGACAGCTCATTATGGAGCTAAAAAAAAGAAGTAGAAGATGGAGGAGCACGGCCTTGAGACTTCTTTTTAATAACAGTAATCAGTTAATCAAAACAGAAAGCTAGCTTTATAACTGAAACTCCCAATAACTAGAGCTTCCAGTACATTGAACTGGTTTTATGTTTTCCTTGACCCTTGACAATATATTTCTTCTAAAGCAAACCCAAGTAATTCGAATTTCCGTTAACGTAAACATTTGTTTCGGTGAGCAGTTTTCATTGGTGTCTTAGAGTTTTAAGGTGTCGAAGGTATACTGTATTTTAGCACCAGTTTATCAGCACCAGATTTGGTAAGAGCAGTAACACTAACAAAATATCGCTAGTCATTAGTTATCACCCAGCACTGAATCAAGTTTGAGAATTATTTAGAGCAGTTTCAGAACTTATAAACTAGATTTGATAAAGGCGGATGGCATTTTCACAAGAAGTCATAGTAGCATTTAGGTAGGCAACATTCACTGAGCTTAGTGTTTAACTCACGCAACAGTGCTAAACAGCGGAACATAAGAACAGCTGAAATTGCGTTTGGGCTAACCCTTTTGTGGGGATCTGAGAACGAGTACCATTGGAAGTGATAAAGAAGAAGTAAGATGCAGCGTAGATGCTGTTCCTCAGACGAATGGAGAAGATTCCATTGATAGCAAAAGCTAGAGCTCTAGTGGTTTCCGACTATCACTTGAATTGCTGGCGCCTCTTTTGTTCTGACGCGGAAATTCTATGATGACGATGATAGGTGAAAATTTTGACAGCTATTTGATACCAAGGGGAGATCAGGTTCCTTAGCAAGCATAGGGGTTGTATCCTGGGCCTGATAATTATTTTTTGAAGTATGTATACTGAAGTGTCACAATCAGCAAGACGGATGTAAAACCCCGTCAACGAATTTCTGACGTGAAATGCTCTGTTTTGGTTATTTGCGCTTGCAAAGGATGGATCAGGTATGTGAATCAGCAAAAGTAAAGTAAAACGATCTCCTTGTTTGCTCCTCCTCTCAGACCTAGCGACGGATTTTACTCCTATGTGAACAAGACTTAAACAGGTCTACATCGCCATTGTATAGATTAAAACTAAGTCTTGAAAGGTGGATCATAATACCGAGAGCAAATCGAGAACCGGTTAACACAGTTAACACACGGTTAATAGTAAAATTAGCTAGTAAATAGAATATTTGCGAATACCGCTTTAGAATCAACTGGTGCCAGAAATGTATACTTGTGACAAAATTTATTTCATTTTAACACCACCTTGTTAGTTTCAGTCTAATATCAGCATTTGTACCAACGTTGATGTTAGTGTCGAGATCAGGAGTGAGATTAGCATTGGTATCAAGATTTTTCCGATATTCGCTCAGTACGCGTATCAATGTTGGTACTCAGGTTAATACTTGCATTAGCACCAGTACAGGTAAATCGATTCGTATCAGGATTAGGGGCACTATTCGCAACAGTATAACATAAATACTATTGTCATTACTATTGGCAGTAACGTTCCTTCATTACATAGCTGTATCCTAGCATATTCTGTCGGTGTCTATGCTAGCACAGCAGGGGTTGCATCTTTGGTATCTTTCTGCATCTTTTTTTATTTTTTGTATCTTTTGCATCTTTCTGTATCTTTCCAACTGTAGGGTAAATGCCTTCACCAGGAACCATGAAAGAGGTGCAAAATTTGTGATGGAAAACCGCAAAACATTCCCAAAGTAATCTGAGTAGAAGGAGAAGACGTGCGTGTCTTTATGGATTTATTGAAAGATCATATAACGTTCTAAATGCTCCAGTTCATAATTGCCTAAAGTCTTGTGACAGCTGGCACGGTCACTGTTGCCAAAGAACTACTGAACGTCCTACTTCCGGGGGGTGGGGGACAGAGGGAAATGGGAGTTAAAAACCATCGTTGCTACATATTTCTAAACGGCAGGGGGAGCTGATCAAGGGCTAATTGCTAGGTGGGGGCCAAAGCATAAAAGATCCGTAGACCTTAAGTTTCGTCAGGGGAGAGGGTAAATACTCACAATAAGATGGGGCAACCCATCGGGGGTGTGGTATAATATTTCAATGTCACCTAGAACAACATGCGTTAGGTCCCAGCAGAATTTGTGAGAGGGCCAACGTCAAAAGAAAATCTGAGGCATGCGAATTTAAAGGAATAAAACAAGCGTGTATTTAAGTCCCTTTAAGTATGGACAAATTCGCTCCTTTTAACGGTCATTTACATATTAATTTCCAAGAAATGCTCAATAGGAGGGATAAAAGTGACTTAAGGCCAATCTAGTTTCCATATGCCACTATGTAAGATAGGTGTGACCTGTCACTTTACACACGGTATAATCCCCCGTTACCCTCACGTTACCCCGTTTGACCTAGCTTTAGCTGACTCAATAATTTCGTGTATTGTATATGTATCCTACTCACGTCATACTGCCATTTTGATATTATAGTCAAGATTGTTATGCATATCGATTTTAGGATTTTAGTACATCTGTTAACTTGTTTATGTGCTGAGCAGTGTCGCTTCCATTGTAGTAAATTCCCTACGAGTGCAAGTAACTTGTTTACTGGCGACATCGTGACCCCTCTTGACGTAAACACGAGCGCGAGAGTTGTTATGTTTATGTGATAATTCCGTTCTCTCTGACAGGGGATAATGGTTTGCACTTGGACAGGCTTAAACAATCAATTTTCTTGAGGAATGTGCAATTGAGACTCTGTTAAAGATTGACTCTGAAAATCGATCAAAGGAATCTGTGGATCCCCCTTTTACGAACTGATGGAGTGACTGGAACTATCACATTTTTTTTAGATAAACATGAAAAGAGTTATTGTTCAGGTTTCTATGAAAACTGTTGTGTTTGTGTTTGAATCGTAAGTTGCAACAGCTTATTAATGAGGTAGTGTATTTAGTATTTAAACTTAGGAAACACATGTCAGTTGGTTTTCATTGTGCAAACAATTGAATATATTACTTCATTTATTGTTGTAATTTCAATACTGATACATTATCAAGAGCTTTGGAGGAATTATGAGGTGAGAAGGTTACACTCCCACAGCTTCGCCATTGTTCGATGAAAAATTGGCCGAGTTAGCCACGCTTTGAAATTTATGAATAACTTTTGAAAAGGGTGTATAGTATTGGTCACAGGTTTGACCCCCTGTGGTGACATGTTTTCTACTTCTCTAATGTCTTTTTAAAATTTCTTGAAATATTCCAGGATAATTTTGGGACTCATGAGAAGTCTTCTGCCATTTTCATTAAGAATAATGAATTATGATATTATCAGGAGGATGGAATCTGGAAAAGATCAGCACCTCCCACACACCCAAATCAGCTCCAGCTGGGACCTGAGAAAATATCCAATGTTTTTATTGAGAGGAGAGAATTTGAAATGATCCGTTTTTGAAACAATCCTAGAAAAGTTTGGTCTTAAAATTGTGAAGAGTGAGATGTCAATGTCCACCAGTTGGTGATTGGAAGCTGATGTTGGGAGACAAATAGAATTTTACAGGGCTGATGGTTTTTTTATTTGTTATCTTTTCAATATTGAGAACTCAAAAATCAGGTGAAAAACAAACAAGACCTCTCGAATGTGCAGAAACGAAGTTTCGAGAAACATTACAGACGTCATCAAGAGAAATGATGGAAGTAGATATCGTCCAATCTATCGTGTACTTTGTTAGCATTAAATGTAAAACTACTTTAAATATTCCAACAATAAAGCAATGAGAATGAGCCCCAGAAGTTACATTGTGCAGAAGCTTTCCGGAAATTTTATATATAGAACATTATATATCAAATCTTACACTTAAACCATGTAGTTTGTTTGTGGTACAAAACAAGAGTATTGCACGAAATAGCGCAAACACTGTGTACTGAAAAGCTTTTATCGTCTGACACTCCTCAGAGTACTAACGACAGAATGACCAAATGTCCAATTTCTGATTGGCTCCTTCAAAATACAGTTGGATATACTCTTTCACAAATTCCATTTTGGTCATTCTGACGTTAGTACTCTGAGGAGTGTCAGACGAAAAAAGCTTTTCAGTACACAATCTTTGCGCTATTTTGTGCCATGTACTTAGACCATGCTGGCGATGCTGGAATTCACCACAGGCCGTACCTGCAAGTTGTTGTTGAAATGAAAGGTTTCATTTTAGCATGTCTTTAATAATTATCAAATGTTGAAGAAATTACATAACTTAGCTAGTTTTAAGGAAACTTTGTGCCGCTAAAATAGCCACATGCAGTGACGTGTCATAACAAATGCTGTTTCATAAGTGACAGTAAATTAAGGCGCTCGTGTATTTTATTCTATTTGTCAAGTTAAGGGAATGGAGAACACCTATTTCCTCAATACTTTTCTCTAAACATTCCCTCATTGCTCCAAATCTTCGTGTACGTAAAAGTACCAAAATAGATAGACCGGGGAATTGAAGTTTCATTTATTAATTGACAAAGCCAATGTAGATTTTTCTCAATAACTTGAGAAAAGTATTGGACGTAAATTATACAAAGGGGTTTTTTCTTTAGGTTTTGTTTTACCTTTTAAAAGTTGCTTCGTGGTACAAAATTTGAATATTGCGTTGAGTAACGGATGAAATTTGCTAAACGTTTTCACCATACACTGTATCACAGCAATCGTATGGAGTGAAATGAGAAAGCTATTACGATGAATTTTAACTTTTACGTCGTCTTCCCGTTTCCTCTTCTTTAGTTCTGTCTTTTTCGTCTTCCTCTTACATCAGGTCACGTTCTTCTTGGTATACTTCGTCAACCAGCTCTTATCTGTACCAACCCTTTTCTTTCCTTTCCTTATCATCATGTTCAATGTACTCCAACTATCTTGTTTCTCTTTTCTGTTTTTGCTCTTGCTCTTCTGTCTCTCCTCGTTAATTTTTTAATTGATATTTCCCCATTTGTCTTTCTCTGTTACTATAGTAACACGATGTTTCCTATTTTTGATAACACGCTACAAATAGTAGCACTAGAATATTTTTAATTAAATAACTGTGTATAGAACGTTCTCATGTTTGTTTTCGGTAACCATGACAACAGTTTTTGACGCAAATTCTATAATTACTCATGTCAACTTAAAACCCCGTTTTCATGTAACATGCTCGGTTTCTACCCCGTTTTTGTATGTAATTACTTTCTGTACGTCATTATGTCACTACACAGTCCTTTCCCTATGAAAAATACATCAGATGGCTTTGCAGCTTCTATGAAACCAGAGACGTATTTCTT
Organism: Alatinidae sp. Z8VKAUB7J3; assembly: GCA_010016025.2. Taxonomy (NCBI): domain Eukaryota; kingdom Metazoa; phylum Cnidaria; class Cubozoa; order Carybdeida; family Alatinidae; species Alatinidae sp. Z8VKAUB7J3. The sequence goes on along the minus strand of JAAAKM020073195.1, from coordinate 165,240,283 downwards.
ACTCAATTCTCACAATTATAAAAGTTTGTCTGTTGAAATTTAACATATTTTGCAATCACTCCTTCCCAGGTATCTATATGCTAAAGTCTGGATTCCAGACCCTTTGGGAAAAAATGGCTCAAAAGCTACAACTTCGTATTTCTTTCAACTCCAAAGTTGTCGAGGTGATACGAGACGACGAGGATTGGCATGATGAAATTGCTATCGGGTTATCTGGAAAGGGGGTACCATTTGTAACCATTTGATAATATCAACGAATTTTCCCAGTGCTCAAAATGTAAATGATTTCTGAAAACACTTGAATAACTTCCCATGCAACATTTGACCCTGAAACAGTTGCTTTTTAGTCAATTAGTACCACTTTTGTCCTCATATGTATCATCCTTATTTAAATGTTTCACAAAATTGAGACTGGAGTTCAGACCTCCCTGTTTATTTAGACCCCCCTATTTATTAACTTTAGACCGTAATGATGACCCCCCATTTATTCAGACGCCCCCCCATTTATTCGGCACTCCAGAGTACTTTATGTACTTGTTACAGGGGTTTGATTCATGTTAAATGCTTCAACACTCTTAATACTCATTAGACACAGCACTCTCAGCAAACCCCCCAAAATTACAAGCCACTTGAGATAAAGTTGGTGAAGAAGGTGAAAGATGGTACTTAAGATCAACTGCTAATTCCAAATGCCAGCTGAATGTGTATGATAAAAAGAGGAAGAGGTTAACCTCTTTGAATGTGTTCTTTAATAATGTCAGGTGGCAAATGTGAGGATGAAACAAGGAGCAGAATAGCCCGGGGAATACATTTATTAAATGAAGACATTTATTTAGAAAGGATGGTAAAAGTAGTAACATGGCTGAGAGTCCTGAAATGTTATATATGATCTATTACAATGTATTGCTATGAAGCATTGACTGTGAGTAAAAGCCCAAAGAAAGGCCAAAGGTACTAGAAACACTGCTGAAGCATGGAATACATAGAATACCATTTAAAAGATAGATTGGTAAATGTGGAAGTACTAAGAGTGGCTAAAACCAAGAATGAGTTTATTGAACACTGCTCAGAAGACAGCTACAGTTCTTCTTTTTTTTTTTTTAATGGTTTTTTACGCCTTGTACTCCTCTTTAACAGGGGCTAGGGCGGTGCCCATATATATGGGACTTTTGCAGAAGCATAGAGCACTTTAAGACCGGATGCCCGACAGGATTCGAACCTGTGCGGGAAGATCCCATCTGATTTCGAGTCAGACGCCTTAACCACTCGGCCACCACTGCTTATTTTCAGTGTGTTAAATAGGTTTGATTAGGTTTGGAATAATTTTTAACGGTTTAAATGTATTGTATTATTACGAAAATTGTTGGATGCATAAGGAACAACGCAGTGGGCAGGATTCGAACCTGTGCGGGAAGATCCCATCTGATTTCTAGTCAGACGCCTTATCCATTCGCTCACCACTGCTTATTATTTGTAATGTAACATTGGTTGGATTAGGCAATGAATAACATTCCGAGTTCTAAATGCATTGCATCATTACTAAAACTGTTGAATTCATTAATAGCAAGGCAGTGGATAGGATTCGAACCTGTGCGGGAAGATCCCATCTGATTTCGAGTCAGACGCCTTAACCACTCGGCCACCACTGCTTATTTTCATTGTGTGAAATAGGTTTGATTAGGTTTGGAATAACGTTTTAGGGTTTAAAGGAATTGTATTATTACTAAAATTGTTGGTTGCATAAGGAGCAACGCAGTGGACAGGATTCGAACCTGTGCGGGAAGATCCCATCTGATTTCTAATCAGACGCCTTAAGCACTCCCTCACCACTGCTTATTATTTGTAATTTAACATTGGTTGGATTAGGCAATGAATAACATTCCGAGTTCTAAATGCATTATTCATTACTAAAACTGTTGAATTCATTCAGAGCAACGCAGTGGACAGGATTCGAACCTGTGCGGGAAGATCCTATCTGATTTCTAGTCAGACGCCTTAACCACTCGGCCACCACTGCTTGTTTTCAAAATGGAACATTGGTTGGATTAGGCACTGAATAACATTCCGAGTTCTAAGAGCGTTGTATCATTACCAAAACTGTTGAATGCTTAAGGAGCAACGCAGTGGACAGGATTCGAACCTGTGCGGGAAGATCCCATCTGATTTCTAGTGGCATATCTGATGGTGTTGATAGCGTGGTATTTACCACCGAAGCCTCTTCACTTACGTCTTCATTTTTCTCCATCAGAATTGTTGATCAACAAAATTAAAGTTGCTGTACATTAAATGTAAATATACGGCTTGATTCTGTACCTATTTTCAAATTTCAACCTTTCATATGGGAATTAAATAAACGAGGAATTACGCTTTGCCGCAAATTGATTGTCAACATACCCGATATCAACTATAAAGGTCAATTGAATACAGTTGCAGCTCGATAAGAGCCCCCCCCCCCCCCCCCCCAAAGTGGTGTTTATGTGGATTGTTTGTTTGCCAAGTGGGACCATTTTCTATTGTCCCTTTCTTTTCACCAGAACAGTAGTCTGATATTTTTCTGAGAAGTTGAACCGAACAGTTTCTATAACTTTCTCTTTCAACTGGAACCGTTTTCTTTGCCTCTTGAAGCGAATGACTACTCATAAGCGGGTCTTGTACGGAAGTTATATTCATTAAGACACCTTCTGATCAACTTTTGGATTAAAAGAACCCCCTTCTATAACATGAAAAATCACCTGTAAAATCACCAGTAAAATATTATACCAACAACAGTTTTATCTATCAATTAGCTACCGATTAACCACCGATTAATTACCGATTTACCATCGATTAACCCCCGATAATGCCAAACCTAAATGGGTTAAAATTCTTGCTGGTTTCTTGCCAAATTTTGATAGTTGAAAATATTTCCCTCGATCTCCTTAGGTTATCGTAGGTTTCAATATCGTAAGGAAAATCCCATACACCTTCAAACTAGGGAGAAGCTTCAGTATCTTTAGTAGATTCAGTATTTTTACTATTAAAAAGGCGTCTACCTGACTCTACTTACAAATTTAATCATACCCTGTATGCCTTATATGCCCGTGAAGTATCTTAGAACACCTCCCGACTATAATTTTGTACAAGACCATTCCAAACAAAGCTTTCCCACTTCACTCCATACGATTGCTGTGATCAGTTAATGGCGAAAATGTTGAGCAGAATGAATCCATGCAGTATTAAAATTTTGTACCACTGATCAACTTTTCAAAAACATATTCCGTGTTAACGTATCTGTTAGCGACGTTTGTTGTGCTGGTATCTCGGAGGATTCTCCATGAAAATGAACATTTTCTTAATTTGAAACTTATAGAGACCAGAGGGGGCGGGGGATTTTCTTGCAACAAATTGTCTTTCTGAAAGTTATCTAATGGTTTTTCGATAAAGACCTTAAAATTAGGAAACCCTTACCAACGTTTATCTAAACTTTTTTCTAACTTTGAATCATAAAAGAAAGTTTATAAAAAATTCATCATTAGGTACCTTGTTACAACTTCTTGTGATGCCTCAACACAAAGTTTTTCTGTCTCCTCCATGTAAATTGAAGTAACAAGTAGTAGTTAACTTTTTCATTTTTGATGAAGTATTCTTACAGTTAGATAGAAATACTTTAAATAACTTTTGTATTACGTTTTTTCTGTCCTTCCATGAAAGAAGTTCAAACAGAAGTACGAAAGAAATTAGTTTTCCCTGCATGATGTTTTGAAAGTATTTTGATGTTCGTATCTTACAGACAAAAGGTTATTTTCATCACATTTATTAATCCAACGCATATTTTGCATTACATAAACATTATAGTTTTTTCTAATTTGGAAATAATGAGAAAATTTTAACTTACATGTACGTTAACGTACTTCTAATTATACGTGCATATCTTGATCACCGCAAAGAAAGCACCTCTTTATATTAAACTTGAACTTTTCAAATAAACTACGACGCCTTATCACAAGTTATAGCATAATCAGATAACTTTCGCAAGTCATGATCAATGTGTTTTAAGTTTTCTTTGTTACCCTTGGTCTAAACTTACTTTGAGTCACCTGACTCTCTTTGAGTATAAAAGGTCCTTTGTATCTTGTACATTTATATTTACTAGATGCAAGCATAAGCAATATGGCAATAATGTACAAGTATATATTTTGCATATTTTACAAAATGAAGGAGATCCTGTTCCTTTACATGCCAAATGCACAACACATGAATCATGTACATATCTTCATCATAATTTCATGAAAGGTGGGCAGATTGGCCTGGTAAGGGCAATTTCATGATCCAAACATAAAACCGCATGGACTAAAATGTATGCTTTGTGGCTATTTTGTTACCAAAGTTGATGTCAATACTTAGAGCAATTATTGATATTTTTTTGCCCTTGTTTGTAGAAGGGAACATTCTTGGGTAGAAATTCTTAGGTGTACTGATACCGGTAACAGTTGCCAAACTTTGTTGTGCTATGCCAATCAAGTGATTGTATTGCTAATTGTGATTGGGAGACAAAGTTGTTTGCTTGTGAATTTTTGTAGTTGTATTCATATCTTATTCAAACAATTGTTTTCTGCTTTCTTTTTTGAAACTTAGATACTGTATCCTGTTGTAAGGTCAGGTATATTATTAGGACATCATGGCATCCAGCTGGTAATGTAGCCAAACAATTAACTGTTAAAAGTTTATAGCTTGCGCTCTCCTTTTCTTAAAGGAAATTGTAGAATCATATTTATAATGTTAGATTTATATTCAAATATTGAAGATGCCATGTGACTACCTATGTGCTACATGTAAGAAATCAACACATAACATTAGCTAGTCTATGACACTTACAAGCTCAACATTACTGAAGGTTTCAACTTTCAAGAAATATATAATCTGTAATCTCATTATCCAGTTTCAAAAATGGTCATGTGCCCTATGCCTAGAATTCAATTAGTATATCCAGCAGACAATCAACAGTAATACATGGTACATAGCATGGCTTGCTCTAAATGACCTCCAGACGAGCTTTGCTGAATTGGCCAGCTCAGTCACCAGACTGAAGGTATTAAAAGGATATTTAGATATATCAAAGGTACTTTAAATTATAATGGTATTGTATTTGATGCAAATTACAGTGATTCTGTAACATTGTTTGGGCATAGTGATTCTGACTTTGGAGGTGATATTTCCAGTCAGAAGTCCATACCTGGGTATTTATTTATTCATGAGGTGGTCATAAGCTGGAGATCGCATAGACAGTCTACTGTCACATTATCATTGCAGAGGCTGAGTATATGTCTTTAGCCAGTGAAGCCCAGGAAGCTATATGGCTTCGAACACTGTTTTATGATTTAGGATTTATACAATCTAATCCAACTGTCTTGTACCATGACAATCAAAGCACAATTTAATTGTGCCAGAATCCTAAGAATCATGCAAAAACAAAACATGTGGATGTTAAACACAATTTTATCTGTGAGAAAGTCAATGGCAACCAGTTACACATTGTATACATAAATACACATGATGCGTTAGTTGATATTTTGACTAAAGGTTTAACTTAAAGTTTGAAGATGCAAGATTAGTTGTCAAAGGCAATTTTTGATTTTTGCAGTGAGCACTAAGTGGGTGTGTCAGACAATCATTCTATTCTTCCTGAAATTAGTAACAAACTCCAGATATGATGTCACTACTCATACTTAATTATGTAGTTGTGCATGTACAACTCATACTTGTGTCATATCTAATTTATGTTCCAGAAATTTGCTATTACTTTAATAAACATGGTACTGTTTGACAATGGGTGAAGTCTTATACATATAATATCCACCTCTTCTGTCAACAACTTTTTCAGTGACCTTCAATGAAAACCATGAAACAGTACTTTGGAGTGGGTTCCTTGACAATTCTTGTCACAAATAGTACAGAGAATAGGAAGAAAATCACACTGTGCAGTCACAAACACCAAGACTGTCACACGTTGAAAAATCAGTGATTAGAGCTAGAGGATGAGTTACAGCAAGAATTGCCACACTTTTGATGATATATTATTTCTTCGGTCATTGCCACACTTTTGATGATATATTATTTCTTCGGTCATTAGTGTGGCATTAGGGTAATTTGTTACCATCCTGTTGTTGTCTAATATATTCTAGTTTGAGCGACTTGCGAATAACGTGGTCAACTGTTTAATTTTAGGTTCTGTTTATATTAATGAGGCAAATTGCGCCTTCACCCAGTCTACTCGGGCTGTCGCCCCTTAAGATTATTTTATGGGGACTTATAGGCCCTCGAATGTAAGTTCACAACCGTAAATCGCGTTTTTGTTTCTATTTCGACCATATCATCATTTTTCGGGTGCATATGGAGAACGGATTTTATGTAATGTTCATAATCAAAATCGAACTGTCTAGTGGCAAACATTACAAAAGTTGAACAATTTTTCTGTCCTCTAGAGTTTAGTTGGAGAAATGAGAGGTAAATCTTTGCCGGTAATAATAAAATCTCTTTCCTCTCATCGACCGCGTAAAATGGTTAAGGACATCAAGGAGATCCTTGTTATTTAGATTAGTACAATAGATGAATACGGGAAGATGATGGTATAGAGCTAACATCTAGAAGAAGTTCCCCTTAATCATAGCACGCTCCCGCTACAGGTAGACAGAGTAGATTACACTTAAAATAAAATAAAATAAACACAGGAAACATCCTTTTCTTGCAGGGAATGTCGGAGATACACAAAAGCTCCATTGGATATCATGGTCGATTAAATTCTTCGAATGTTTTGGTTGACGCAAGATGGGTGTGCAAGGTAGCTGACTTTGGATTCGAATCACTGCGCCAGACATATGTTGACACAAAGGTTGATTTTAGAGAAAGAGGTAAATAGTGAAAACTAATTTTCGTAAGGGAAATTTCTTCACCTCAACTCTTGTCAGCTTTATTGCAGTAATACATCTGCTTTAGAAAACTTTTGCGAGACCCGGTGAAATGTTTCCCAGCAATAAGTTTATACCCGTAAATTAGGCAATGGCTGATCTTTGAACTACCTTTACGCTTGGCTTTTGTTTTTGTGCAGCAAAGAAAATAATTTACGAACGATAATGAGTTATAGAATAAGTACCTCTCCGATGGTGTACATTAACGAAAAATAACTAAATGGAGGAGTATACAAAGAATAACAGCTGAAGTCTCTGAGCCGATATATACCTGACTTGGGACTCCAGTAATGTCTCTGATTGCAGTCACTACCATGTGCTGTTGATCCTAGTTTATTAAGCGAACAATGATATATAGGAGTTACAATATGAATCAGTAGGTACATTTAGCTTATTTAGGAGTGTCATGGTCAAAGCTCTGGCCGTCAGTATCTACTGCGTTAAATAAGAAAGTGTCCCATGGCATCCACTCTAGAAAGTATGCAGTACAATTCATAGCACCCATGGAACCTTAATTAATGCACTCCTTACACCGGAAATATTTTCCAAAAATATCATCAAGCCCTTAACGTGTCCTGCTCTATGGCTCTTGCAGTAGGGCAGAAAAATAAACTCCTAGATCCAATAATAATACCGTATGAAAATAATAATTACAGTGCATCGTCGATTATCCGAATATCGATTATCCGGAATTCGATTATCCGGACGTCGTAAAAATTTTAAATGTTTTGCTTGCGCGTCAGCAAATTTACAAAGATTGGTGTGGAGCGGTGCTGCAGTATTGTCAAAGTCCACTGTTCAAAACAAATGCTTTCAATAATACATCCACCGTGCCCACTGACAAACAGCAGTCGCCCCGTTGATATGACCGCTTAGTCAAAAACCTCTTTAATTCAAAGACGTATCACGCAATACTTGCAAACTTAGCATGGACTCCTTTTCTTTCATACTTTATCTGTGAACTGACCAGCCCACTTTGCAAAAAATAGCGAATTACCAATGAGTTGTATTATTTTAGTAAAGTGATGCATAATTTTTCGCAGAATATCAGTCACACGTTGCTTAAATTGCCCTCTATTTGGGGCCCTCAAACCTTTCAAAGCTACGTCGGTACTCAATCGAGTCCTACGGCACAGGAGGATGACAAGACTATTACGAGACGTACACATTTTGTAAATGGTTTTTGCAAATTTAGAGCTCAAAAAATATGGCAAAAGGATACGGATCAAAACGTTCCAGCTACAGAAGAGAAACTATTTTTGACTTTTGATTTTCAAAGGTGTTTGCTTTTGCTCTTATCAGAAGCATGGCGCTATCTCATTCATTTTGCAGATGAAGATCTAAAAAGATATTATGACTCATATAACGTTTAATCCAGTTTTTAGGCACCAATACCATTAGGCAGACCATTCAGGTGCGCTCTAAAAGCATTTTTTAGAAACAGTAGTCCCAATTCATAGTAAGGAGACTTTGCGTGAGCAAGCCTAAAAAACACAACGATTCTAGAACGCTAATATTAACAGGGTTAAGGTGGCTAGCTGGTGTCATCATAACATCAAGTACGAAAACCGTGATAAAGAGTTTCCAGCGGGGATAGGGCTCAATGGCAAATTTTACTGCTGCCCATGATTTTGGCCTACAATGGAGTGAATTCGTAAACCATAGTTTGTTTTCCACTTATTTTGCAGTAGCTTATGGGTATATACATCATGATTTGGTGTTTACTAACTACACTAATTGTGTTCTCTTCCATCCAAACATATTTGCAAAATATCACATTCAATTCATTATCCTGGCAGTTTTCAATTAGGAACCAAGTCGTTCTGCAAGAATGTTGCCGTTGATCGGTCACGGAGAAGTGCAAACTCAAGCAAAAGTAGACACTGTTCTACAAACATTGTCCTCTCTACATTTAGCATACTAGTTTATCAATCCAGGTGGACACAGCGTCGAGTTACTATGCGAAATCTGATTTAGTGACGAAGCCATGTATGTGATGTTGCATAGGTGAGAAACATCTCGGCAATTGATATCCGGTCAAAACACATAAAGGTTAAGATGAGGAGCAACATGACATCATGTTACAGGTGTCAGGAAGCTATGTATGTGGTGTTGTATAGGTGAGAAACATCTTGTCCGGTCAAAATGCGCTATTGGTATGATCAGCAGCAAAATGACACCATGTTACAGGTGTCAGGAAGCCATGTATGTGATGTTACATAGGTGAGAGACATCTCGGCAATTGACATACGGTCAAACACATAAAGGTTATGATAAGGAGCAACATGACATCATGTTACAGATGTCAGGAAGCTATGTATGTGGTGTTGTATAGGTGAGAAACATCACGGCAATTGATATCCGGTCAAAACACATAAAGGTTAAGATAAGGAGCAACATGACATCATGTTACAGGTGTCAGGAAGCTATGTATGTGGTGTTGCATAGGTGAGAAACATCTTGTCCGGTCAAAATGCGCTATGGGTATGATCAGGAGCAAAATGACATCATGTTACAGGTGTCTGGAAGCCATGTACGTGATGTTGTATAGGTGAGAAACATCTTGTCCGGTCAAAATGCGCTATTGGTATGATCAGCAGCAAAATGACACCATGTTACAGGTGTCAGGAAGCCATGTATGTGATTTTGTATAGGTGAGAAACATTTCGGCAATTGATATACGGTCAAACACATAAAGGTTATGATAAGGATCAGGACGACATAATGTTACAGGTATCAGGAAGCCATGTATGTGATGTTGCATAGGTGAGAAACATCTCGGCAATTGATATCCGGTCAAAACACATAAAGGTTAAGATGAGGAGCAACATGACATCATGTTACAGGTGTCAGGAAGCTATGTATGTGGTGTTGTATAGGTGAGAAACATCTTGTCCGGTCAAAATGCGCTATTGGTATGATCAGCAGCAAAATGACACCATGTTACTTTTGAGACACAGTAATCTCTCAATCAAAGACCCCTGATGGGCAGTGGGAACGATTTGCAAACTACCCAAAACAAAAAGTAAACCGCCAAACAAGCTAACTAATTAACAAAGGGCAGCTGGGGCGTTCAAGAGCGATGCCCATCAATTTAGACAACTTGGAATAGAAGCAAGCCAGGGGCCAAGCTGACACGCGCAGTACGGCAGCCTCTCGCGGGCCATGGAAAGAATCTGCCATGAATCAGAACAGATATTAAATCCATTCCTAGCCAAAAAGCAATGGGAAAAATCACCTACACCGAGCATACAACATCTCCATCGACTGGAACTCGCAACAAGATTGGGGTCCTCATAGAAACGCTCGACAACATCAGCTACTCTCGATAATATCAATAAAGACCAATCTTAGACGCTCTTAACAAACATGTCAAATAGGTGAGAAACAGCAAAAGATCATATTCTACTGGCCCTGTCTATGCTATCTTCCTCTAAAATTAGAATGGAAAGCAACATCAAGACTCAGCTCTTACTTTCCCAATTAGAACTTTTATACTCTTAGTACCGCAAAAGGTTTTTATGTTACAGATCTACACTTTCATTTCATGCCTGCCTCCTCAGGAAAGCTCCATCATAAGTTTGTGTTTAAAGATGTTCCTTTTACTAGGTATGTCTCTTCCACCCTAGACAAACACTAGGAAGCAAACAGGGTTAAATTTTCACAACCAAGAGACCCTTTGATGTGTCATGCCTTTGCTAACATTTCTGAAAACGGTTGCAACTCAACGTTTATACTTTAACAACAATTACTATTTACCTCACTAACAAAAACCTGCTCCGTCCTTACATTCGAAGACGTTGCCTTTTCGGTGTACGTACTAATGCAACAAGATAGTACAATGCATAATCGTTTATCCGAACGGCAAGAACTTAAATGTTCGGCGAACTGTTTGGATAAGCCGAAAATGCAATTGTCCGATAGAGAACAGTATCGTTAACCTGAGGCAACAGTGGTTTTGCTTTAATGTAATGGTTATGCAACTCAGTTAGGGATATCAACACTAGTCATGTATTATCATACAATAATTAATTTTTACACTCATAAAAATTATCTGATACTAATGTCAATAAACAATGAATAACAGGATTAGTGGGTAAAACCTAAAGTAAACAATTTTTGTGTTTTTGATGCTCATTCTGTAAGAAAAGCTTGAAGATATTTTAATCACGTTCAAGGCTAGTTTGTGGGCTTTGACCCTTATTGATCTTGCTCCCAAGGGAAACCAGGAAGTAATGTGGCTATACAAAATAGTGTACGGTAGCAGTTTCAAAGAGGTCCCCCTTGTCCCCAGACCTCAGCATTTAATTTACAGGGCTGTGTCGAATAGAGGATTGTTCTTCAATAACTAAGGAGCCTACAATTGCAAAACAGCCCGGGCCATCTTAAAAGCTATCATACTAACATTCGGAACAAATATATACAGGTTAGGGTTGTAACTTATAAACCTCTTTACTTTGAAGCTATAATTCTGTTTACTTTGCAGCTATAGTTCATAATAGCACTTCTCTTTGCAATATTGTATCAGCTTTAACGAATAAACACGAAAGGAGGATACGTTATCTGCGCAAATAAAGTTTATAATAATTGATAAGCCTAGTGTCTCAAAAGCTACCCTTAAGTTCAGACCTTGAAACTAGCCTAGTGTTGGTCTATAATAACATAAGAGTAAGTAGGCCTACTACATTGCTTTAAAAACCGTCTCAGAACCGATGCAGGTACATAAATCAAATGTTATATGAACAAACTACTACACAAACATTTTATGTAAAATGAAACGTACGATTTTGAACCAGAACTAACTAAACAGTTTGTACAGAGCTACCTACACTGGGCCATGTGATCGCTATGGCCAAACTTGGTCGTAATAAGCGCTGTCATCCATCTCTGTGCTAGGTGAAACGGTACAGCATGAGAACTCCGTCAATTGAATTAGTTGTCTACAGTCCACTGCAAGCCAAGAAGGAAGTATTGGATGACAAATTGAAATAAATCTTACAAGAGACGAAGTATTTGGCCACAGAGACTCAAAACGGTTACCCAATTAATACAACTTACCTTTAAATGAAAGAGCCGTTTTGTGCGTCAAGCAGAAGTTACAAGCGTTCTTGAGAGTATATGCATCTTCTGACATTTCGAGAGTGATGAATGATATTTTTTCACCAGTAGACAGAGCTACAACTTTCATAGTTGACGACAAATCATTTTCTCCAGTTTCAAAGTAAGGACGAACAATGATGTAATGCATAGTTCATAGAGTTTAAAAACTTCATGGGTAAAATTGGCACAAGCATAGACACAATTCAACGAGTATGTCGGTAAACAAGTGAAAGTTTGCCATGGAGAGAAGAGGATACTTGATAAGTATCACCGCATTTCCGTTTTACAATATAGACACCAGAGCAGGGGCGGCTGGTAGGTAGTGTGCCTGTGTGCCCAGCACAGACTTCCAGTTCTGTTCCAGGTTGATTACCTTAACCCTTTTGTGCTGCCATTTTTGTCTCCATGTTCTTTCTACCTTGGAGTAAGCTGAGCCCTCGGTCCTTCCACTCCTCAGCTGAAAACTCCCTAGGCTCATTTCCCACAAATCGCCTCCTGGATAAATTGAACTGTTCCCTAATGACCACCGTCACCCCTTACAACAAGAGAACCACATACCACTTGCAACAGGACAAAAAAGAAAGCGACGACGGAAGCATTGTTAGGACAGCGGTGCTTTGTTTTCATTGCTTGCTGAACAGCTCGAAAGAATTCAAACAATAAGTGTGTGCAACACCTCACCCGGCACAAGGCCGATATTCGTACGTGTACAAGAAGCAGACCACAGGCAGTCAACCAAGGAAAGATTGCTAATCTAACTGGACAAAAATTATCACTTTTGAAACACTAGTAAAATAAGAATTGTTGTGTCATCATACCATGACGAGTCCGTATCTGGAGCGGCAAGAATATATCAGATGATTTTGCTAAAGATCAAAATAACAGTTGGTTGAGTCCAAGTCCCAGTCCATGTTGGTATTTGATTGCTTTTACATTATATTGGGAGCTGAAATCGGATCGACTTCTACACTTTCTTAACCATTATAAACCAAAGGGATGGTTGTTACACTGACATTAGATCAACGCTACGCCTACGGTGGTATTTTTGCTGAATTGCATCGGCGTCAATATGACGTTGTTTCAACCTCAGAAATACGACGTCACGTCAACTTTCAAACACAACGTCAACGTAAGAGGTGGGGTCAATTCGACGTTGATCTGATATACATATGCCAGCTGGGTTAGCAATTGTAACAATGCTTATAGCGACAATTCAGGAGGGCAATTGAATAAAACACACAACTGATTGTAAGATTTTTGGCTAAATACAGAAGCTTTGATTATTGCAGCTTTCATTCCATGCATCAACGTCCCATCGCACTGGAATTGTGTTATGTAAGTCTATCTAAGTGCGTACTCTTTGAATTTGTAAGGGATTTTAATGCTTCGCAAAACCACTTCTTGTATATGAGGTTGGCATTCATTTGAAAAACACCATTAACCCAACTGTTACTTTAATGTTGCACGCCCTTTCTTAAAATCACAGAGGATTAGTACACCTGACAAACGAACAAACCTTCCCGTAGTCATTCAAGTATATTTTGTATTCCAATACAGTATTTTAAAACTTATGCTTACGTCAGCATTATTTACACTTACGTAATGGCTTGTTTTTTTTATTATTTATAACTTTCACTACCTCTACTATTTTAAAATTAAACAAAACAAACAATACGTTTGCGTGTTTTGCGCATTTTTGTTTCACATATCACCTGCAGCGCTCCAACCGGAGACCCACGCTTTTGCGATGTGTATTCTACCAAATAAAATAGTTGTCCCTTTATGTTAACATACCCTAGTAATGAGAACCTCTAATTAACATCAAAATCAATATTTGAAAAATTAAAACTGCCGATACTATGTCTTGTGATAGCTAAGACAGTAGTCGTGCCCCCCCCCCCACACACACACACACACACACGCACACACGCACACACGCACACACGCACACATAGGTTGCCTTTTTTGTGTAGGATCTACAGTCAAGAACTTTAATTCATCGAGACTGGCCTAAACCTCTTTGGCCTAATTATCAGCCATCAATTTTGAGAGTCATGATTTCGGAGACTTGCAAGTCACACTTCCCTATTGATAGGAGACTAGGGTCATATTCCGAGTAATACCTGAAAACAGAGCCGCTTTTCATTAATGAAGTGTCTTACATGAAATCTCTCATTTTCATTAAGATTTCGTGAACAGTTACATTTTTAAAGTCTGAGGTTGTCTGTCGGTCGTTTTAAATTTAAGATACATCCCTGCAACTTATGCAATATCACAACATATTTTCTTTTTATGGTGTTTAAATAATCCAAGACGTGTTGTAGGAAATGAAAATGTGATAAATTTAAGGAGAAAATAACAGTTCCTTGACTGTCTGTCTTGTAAATGAATAATATATTATTTTCTTCAAATTTATAAATTATGTTAACGCCTGAGGTCACCAGTTGGTAGAGCGCACGCTGCGAAAGCGCGGGTCGCCGGTTTGATTCCCAGTGGTGACATATTTTCTATTTCTCTAGTGTTCTTTTCAAACCTAACATTTCAAATCCTCTTTTCTCGATGAAACTTTCTAACTTCAATGGGCTTTGGATAGATAGACGGGCCAGAGGACAGGCCTTCCTTGGTCAAGTCACATGGCGCAGAGGGGTTGGTCTCCCATTGCATTGATCTGAATTCCTACAATAAAATGCAAAATCCAAAGACGAGGCAAGAAGCATGTTAGCATCCAACGCCAGTCAGGCTACGATAACCAACTCTTTTCCCTGAAATAGTATTTTCTAAGGACTCAACAACTTTTATCGCCCTACAACCGTAATCTTTATTGACTTTCAAGCCGAGTACGTCGGGCTTTGTCGAATGGGAGTACGGAGGAAACATGGACGCAAGCCAAGTAACGCTGCATTTTTTATCCCTGGAAAAGACCTTTTCCGACAGCACAGTTCACTCTTCGCAACAACTCTGGATAAAAACGCGACTGCATAGTAAGGCTGACTCACGTCTCCTGTAATCTTCAACTATCTGTTGACTGTATATTGTATAATTCCACCTAAGCTTGCACTAAGCCATGAGTCAACGTTCGTAAGCAGATTCGTAACAGGACTTCTTCGATGCTGATTATATTTTACGTTACGAGAGACAATGGGAAAATTTTATTTATGTTTACCGAATCTCTGCTATGGTTAGACTTGATCGGAACCAAAAAAAGAATGATGGCATATTGTATACTTGCTTTCAAATTCAGCCCCAGCAATAACGAAACAGAAAACGTAAGTATTCTCTATCAACTGGAAAACATTGTTATTGAAGCTTATATCAACTCAACAACATTGGATATCAATCCTAAGTAAGTAAACCATTGCTTTTTTATTTACAACTACGCTCAGACCTACTGTAAGTGATTAACTTTATTTTCTAACCCCTTACAATTCACCGTTTATAGTTTGCAACCATTACTTTTGCCATCACAGCTAGTACTCACGTTTAGTAGTTAATGGTTACACTTACGCATGAGTAGGCTATATGCATTGAATAACTGCAGTAGAACTTATACAATTCGAACTTAAAACGGCAACGTCAATTTGTTCGAATTACATAAGTTTTCGAATAGAGTTCCATACTATTCAATCTACAGCCTTGCGCAAATGCGTGAAAAATTTATAGTTGATGCTTGTTGAACATTATAGGGTTCAAATTTCAAAACCGAAAGGCGAAGACCGCGACCGATTAACTACTAAAAGTAAAACAGATCCGTCTTTCTCATTATCACTTGCGACAAACCTTCAGTAACATTTGTATAATTGGAGGATCAATAAGTAAACTGCTACGTTTGACGAAGATGAGGGGCGATGGTGATCAAAAATTTGGCACCCATTTTTCAGGATTCTAAAGAACGACGGATTTGTCTGTCCATCAATTGCCGATCAACCTAAGTCAAACGTAAACGTCTACACCTTCATAACAATTACAAGTGGAAATGAAGACATTATGTATCTACCAACGTGGATTGGGCACAAAAATTGCCTCCCGTTTAGTAAGACCAATGGAAGCACTAGCCAAGACATTGAATATTGGCCCATTGCAGAAATTCTCATTTTGGGCTAGGGATGTGTCCAAAACCTACGTACCATGTCCGATTTTCACATGCCCCCAAACTTTTCTACCGTCCGCATAAATTTCCGAAATGCTGGTCACAGACATTGATGGGTCCTAACTCTGATAGAAAATGTATGATAATGCTACCTCAAGAAAACTAGAATAGAGCAGAAGGGTAAAACTCAACTTATTTATCCGCATGAAGATAATGACACACTGTCTGGGCTTCCCCAGAAACCACAATAATTACTATGTATAATTTCAATACTTTCAATGAGACATGACAATATCTTACCTGAGTGGATAAGATCCTTAAATTCGTCTTCTTTATCCTGCTTCGACGCCTGAAAATGACAGATACCACTAAAATTTTAAGTACGCTCCAAAAAAATTCCTTCCTTATTTAAGTTTTTCTTGAAGCTTTTGGTAACGATAGTATCGTTCTTGTATAACCAAAATCTACTGAAGTATGATCTGTGTTCCAATCTTGCCTTGTAGAGTCTGTTATGTTTATCATATCCATGGTCGGAACAATTAACGTCGACTGATCACTATCTTGCCTGAAAATTAGAATCAGAATAATAAAAACATTAAACATTATACGTACGAGTTAAAAGGCACAATTTAACACATACTATAGAGTACTAAATTGTGACGTCACGATTTAATGAATATCAGAAATTTAATAATATGTTGGACTCATTGCTTTCTTCTTGTTGACAAAGATCACCTGTCCAAATTTGAGAACCATACCTTGAGCAATCGATGAGATACGCACTTTCAAACTTTAAATCACGTCTATGAAAACCCTGTTAAATGAACCCACTTCATAATTTTATGAACTGTGCAAAATTAACAGTGTTTTCTTAAGGACTTTTGCAAATTCAAACAGCCGTTTCTCGCAGCAGATATGAGATTTGAACGAGAAATTTTGTATACGGGTATTTGGTGGCAGGGTTAACACTGTGATTTAGTTATAACTGCGATTCCTCGAATGAAGGTTTTGTGACGTCATCACTTTAGTACTCTATACCTGTGACAGTGTTACAGAACAGTTGCCATAGAAACCAAATATGTTACCATATGGATTCAATCTTTACCAACTGAGAATCAGTACCCGGTCACATCCCCTATTTTGTCTGGTCGCAACTTTAACGTCAAGTGCTTTACCAAGTAGCATGGCGTCCATTTGTATGCAGTTATATAGGCCAGCATTTATCGACAAAAAAGGAGATCAGTTTAGCACAAGGTGAGAGTTACATGGAGAGAATACATTGGGTTTGGAAATACACCAATTAGAAGATATTAAACATAACAAACTCAGTTTCAATGACAGAACAAATCAGCAACTAGAAGAGAAAAGGGGTGGCACATGTTGCGCAAGCATCTAATGGCACCTTGACACAAAGACTCATGTACGTTGACGAGAAATATACGAGAAGACGCAACCGTAATTGTTATGTTGTCAATGTTAGCGGAGATAATGTCTAAAGGGATCGAATGCACATCAGGTTGAAAGACTAAGATGTCTGTTTAACTCCATCGATATGCTGTAACAATGTTTCCTTAAAGGAAGTCCGTAAAATAACGTGGCAAAACTTCCAACAAATATGGAAGAACTAGAAACTTAAAGCAGCGTTTCACAACGGAGCGGTCTCCTTCCTTAAGTTCATGACACATACAAACGGAGTAATAAAGAAAACGTGACCAGATGGTAGGATAACATGTAGTAAAGGCAAGCGAGATACGGTAAGGAAAATCATGTCTAGCCATGTCTGAGTAACTAGGAAGTTTGCAATATCTTTCCTGAAACAGTCCATTACGTTTTCATCACAGTGACGTAAATCGTATAGCCAAGATAAATAGTAATGTTTAAAGATATAAAAACACTTAGAAACTTAGAAGAGATATAAAAACACATAGAAACTTTATAAATATGATCTCATTCAAAACTTGTCGACGTCATTTCTGATCATTATTAAAAAAGAAATTGTTCTATACTCAATAAAAATGACATATGATTTTGACTTAACGCGCTCTGAATCTACCAGCATAAGTTTAAATGTTAAAACTGCAAGTGTTATGAAACCCTGTTACCTAAATTGTGAAGATCGTCACCTATAATTCTGGCTTAAGTGCGTTTGTGAGCAAATGATGTTTAAATACTACTGTAATTAGCTTGAGTAAAGCGATCAATTTATAGCAGCTGAGTTAAGAGGCCCTTACTACACCACTAACGATATTATCTTACGACACCTAATGCAGTGTATATATTTGATATAATAGTTGTCAGATGTCAGGGGTGCAACTAGAAGGGCCCGTGAGTGAACAGTTTTCATTTTAATGCCTGTTACACTTCTCCATAGTGTTAACCGCCCTGGGCGATACAGGAGCTTGTTGTTTTTTGTTACAAAACAGCAGCACCTCAGCAAAGTACGTGAAAGCTATTATCGAATTTTCAATTTGTAGGGAACTGCCTGCACGGTCAGAAAAGTTTCCCAACAGCTGCCATGGAGAGAGAATTGCCCTTGTTACAACATGAAACACTGAATGTTGCTCCTGTAAAAATGCCCTTAGCGTTTATGGTTACATGCACTTTTTATCTAAAATGGAGTACAGATGTCCTTTTAAATTTATGTCCTATGCGAATATATCATAGATACCAAAGGGGTTATTGATTCTCAAAACCATAAAACATAAGAGAGCAAAAGTTTTGTACTAAAATTCCTATGTTCAAAGATAGTTTTGGCTTTGAATGCAAAATTTATTTTTTATAACATGAACAAACGCTTTGATTACCAAGAGTGAATTTGAGATCTGAAAAATAATAAAATAAAATAATAAAGAGGAAAAAAAGAAAGAACCCTCTATTGTGAAATTTTGAGATCTTTACTGGTACGGGTATAGGAAGAAACTGTTTTAAAAATGGACTACAGGATATATTGTGTTTTTGCAAACCCTTGAAACGCCTCGACTTTGGTTATGTTTCATCAATGACTCTCAGACGTACAAAATTTTAGCTTTACTTTACCATTGTTACGTTTAGAGGCAGAAGTATTTGAGAAAAAAGGGCATGCCCCTTCCGACGTTTTGATAACCCTCCCTCTAAAGCTAGTCCTGGGTACACAGTTACACCATTGGGATAATGAAGCATCTAAGTAATGATTCATGGTTACAACGAAATTGATTTTTGCTGAGAAATATCCATCTAAACACAACAAATTTTCATAACACGGTGGAACCTTATTGTTGGCAGCTTGTGAGAAAAATGCATTTTTCTGGCCGCTGTTTTGATGCTTAAAGAATACTTACAAAGGAACGGATGGTGGACAACGACAGCAATAGCAAAGAAATCATGCACAGTAACAATGGCAGCGTACTCTAATATTCGCATCAACAATACTGCCTGTGATTGCGGCACTTGCAGCGACCGTCAATTGACAACAGCTACATTTTGACTTGTCCTAAGGAAACAAAGAAGGTGTTTTGATCCATTTTTGCAATACGTCTTGCGAAGATCTGGAGTTACAAATATTGACCCTGATCTCAGGGAAGCGCACAATGGGTGAGACATTACCGATACCATTTTCAAGAGAGAAAAGGGCAGCGCGGGGGGTGAAAAGCAACACTACACTTAAGAAGGCCCTTGAATGGTGCCTTTAGGAGTACACCCTTTGGATGCACTTTGATTCACTCTCGTCGGTTTGGTTCGTGCAAACAACGCAGGAGCAAAACTAACGCCCAGCCCTATAACTTCTATCAGAACATTTCCCCATCAATCTCCGTCATCTCAGACACCCTTACTATCCCCGAGTGGCGAGTAAGTTGACTTCAGCCACTTTAAGAATCTTGAATGATCTCCCTTCTGCAGTCACGTTGCTTTGCTGCAGCATACTGGCAAGACGCGAATCATGCAAGGATCGAAACGGCTAAGCGTTATTGAGAGACTACGTTTGACGGGGAAAGGAAAAGGCCTACTGAAACGAACAACCACCTAAGGACAAAAAAGCGAGAGAGAACCTACATACGTGAGTATTAATTGCGTTCAACTATTTTCCTGCATGGCAGTCTTAACAAGGAATGGGGAATTCCACTACATTCAGGTATATAAGACAAGACACGACGGCATCGTAGGGGTAACATCTTCAATTTCATATCAATTCCAAAAAACACACTAAGGATTAGGTAGAATAGACCATTTTAATAAGGAAATGCGGGAGAAAAATTTCCAGAACCGAGATTTTTCCGTACAAAACTTGAAAAGTTTAAATATTCTAACACTTTTTGACTCATTCATTGCCATAGATGGTAGAGAGAGAAAGAAAGAGAGAAAGAGTAAGTAGAGAAGAAAGGAAGGGCGGTAGAGAAAGGTAGTCTCATCATGTGCCCATACCACTTCAGTCTTCTTCTTTTCACTTCCTTGCTCCACGGGGTCTGTTTCGTTACCTTATATAATTTCTCATTGGTTATTTTCTTTGGCCATTTAATGTTCATTATCTGCTTTTTCTGGAAGACATCTAGGCCTATTTCCTTTTTTATTTTCTTTGTGGTTGTCCACAGCTCGCTGTTGCAGAGGAAGATACTCTTTACGTGACTTACTTTCAAAGGCATCTTTAAGCTTGTAATATGCGCTCTGAGGAAAGATTTTCCTTCTGTTGATGTCACTTTCGGTGTGGAGATGACTTCTAAGGTAGATACATTTGTGCAATTCTGTGGTTCCTCCTCTACATATTTCATATTCTTCTGTCTTGCTGTTATTGACATTCAGATTCTTTTCTTTCAGTTTTGGTGGTACTTGATTCAGGATTTTGTTCTTCTTTTCATTTGATGTTGTGGCACATCCTTTGTCGTCAGCATATGGTAGATCCTGTGTTTATTCGGTGACAATCTGCTTCTCTTGATGTCACATCATGATGCTTTCAAGTCGTGTCTGAGATGTGCCTCGTAATCGTTTGTACAACATGAAAAGGAGACAATAATTACGTAATATGGCGTCTTTTTCACATCGGGGGCAAAAAAGTGTCATCAGTTGGTTTGATACAGTACTCACCATATTGTATCCTGCTTATCTTTAATTTACTCTTTGTAGTCATCAGTAACGGCACCAATGTTACCGACAAGTGGTATTTCTCCCCAGGTAGGCGTTAATCATGTCTTTATTTATATTATTGTGATGAGGTTGCTAATTAGGACCCATTGTGGATTTACTTGCTCCATGCCGACTCAATTTGAGGCATCTTAAGTTATATATATTTACCTAGTTGAGTTTGAGAACGTGAGCTGTTTATCATTATACAACAAAGTATTTCATTACGTTTTCTACTATACTGGTTTTGTTCGTGGCTAGTGGGGAAACCTGCCCAACAAGATGTTTGCTCAGATGTTTTTCTAGTTTCCCCCGGCCTTTAGGGATTCAGCATATTAACTTTCACATGGTAACCGCAGCTCCAGCTGCATCCTTTTGTAGGAGGAGTCTTGTTGCGTTCCACCTAAAAAGTCTCCCCTTCTCCAATTTCGTGGCTTTTTTCGGAGCTCTCTATTAGCATTCCCTGTACAACAAACCTTGACTCATTCACGTTTTCTTTTATTTACTGCGCAAAATTTTAAGGCTAAATAACATTGACTTCACAAATGAGACCTTGATTAACGGTTAACGGTTAACGGTAAGATGCGAGAGATGTGCTGCAAATAATTTTTGCTTTTCCTAGACAGTTCTTCCGTTTTGTATCTAAAAGATATCTAATGAGGATCCAACGTTTCCAGGGCGAATAAGTCACTGGACTGCTGGAAAATTGGTTGTTCTTTGCCCGTACCTTTTGGAAAAAATGTACTGTCTCTTCGCGGCAAGGTACAGGGTATATTCCATTTAGATTTAAAGAAGAGCACGCACAACGATTAGAAGCGCCAAGGTCTTTTAAGAATGATGAAATGTTTGGCTCTACATATTTGTCAGACATATATGCAACGTCGTTATACCCGTGAACATGGCAGTACGCAACTGGCGTCCAAATTTGTTTCAGAAAGCAATAATTAAATATCATGAGTTGCTCTTGCATAGTCAATTTCCGAAGTTCCATCCTCAAATACACGTTGTCTTTTTCGGAAGCAACTTCATTTTCAGGCCTGGAGTAGCTTAGCAATTTCCTGAAATCAGGCCTGGAGTTGCTTGAGTAATTGCTTAGATATCACTACAGGTTATCGTTGAACGATGTCGAGGATGCGATAACACAAACTTTAATATTTTGGTTTCTGGTAAAAATTTGAATATTGCATAGAGTAATAGATCCACAGCAATCGTTCTTTACGACATTCCATATTTCCCTTCGCTTATCAAAGAGTACAATACTTGAATTCGTGTACATTCAATAAACCCTACTTCACTAACTCAATGGTTATAGTGCAGTATCGTTATCTTAAATCAAACATTTACCTACCATACTGAAGTTTTATATCTCTCCGTATTATTACAGCTGACAACATAAGATTCCAGCATGTTTGAAACTCGACGCCCCATCGAGCAAGATGATAAGTCGCATTAACTAAAGCTGGAAGCTTTAACAGATTTAGTACCTTGACTGAAACTTGAAGTGAAGGATAGACAATTACTCTTTGTTCACCTCAACAGTAATCTTTTTCATTCTCTTGTTACGTCAGAAGTTACTCTTATTAACCAAGATGTGGATTGATCTCAGAAACGTTAGAATTCGTTGCTTCTCGAGGGCGATGTCCTACTCGTTTCTATTTTGAAAAGAGAGACTCAACTCCTTTGAACCACATTTAGAAATAAGCAACAGGAGGCCAAGCAGTGAGAAACAGAGGAATGTTTCAAATATAACACTGATAGCATAGAAATGTAAACTGGGAAAGTTTGACGCTGAAAATTGCCAACAGGCTCTGTTAGTGTAAGTGTACGGTGCTAACGGTGAAGTTGTTAGATTTTCTTAATGTCGGCAAACACTTTGCTAATGTTTCACTGAAGTAGTTGGTATCGTCATTTAGTATATACGAAAATAGCTAATCCGTTTTTTAACCTGTTAGTAATTAGTCACTTCGCGGTACAATACTTCATTCTACATTATTTTGTTGTACAAGAAATTACGCGTTTTAAATAGTCAGATGCAATCACCTATTTCCTTTGGACAAAAATTTGCTCTCTTCCTAAAAATATTGATTTTACAATAGGAATCAGATCAGGGATAGGGATTTGTGTATCCTGCCATTCAACCTAAAATCCAAATTTATGCGTAGAAAATTGAGCATTCCTTATTTATCTGAGCTGTGAACAGACAAGAGAAACATAAAAACACAAATAAAACACTAAACTTTAAACACTAAACACAGTTGTGGCATCATAATAGTCCATTTCAAATGCCAAAAATGACTCTGGAACACTAACAAAAAAATGCTCAGTTGTTATGTTTAAGGCGAGACCCAAAGCGGATTTGTCCTTCTTATTCAATTAAGCAAATCTGTATATTTTCCTTGTTTTGCACAATTTAACAATTGCACTCCCTATCGCCCTCGTTAAAATGTCTCCCCTTTCCAAAAAACGTTTCCGCGCTTAATGGGACGAAATTGTCCATGTCGAGAAACACTTCTGCAGATAGAGGCACCTTGTATTTTGCATTGGGTGCTGGTACATTACAGGGAGATGCATCAGCCACATATTTTTACTGTAATATGTTTTGATTATGTATAGCGGATTTCAATAGATATAAAACATACAAATTGATTTACCTTTACATTAAGAGATCTGAAAGAGATCCTGCTGAAACAGTGGCAGATGGAGTATGCCAAAGATTTAGTCTTCCTATACAATCATCAAAGCAGAGATGCTGAAAAACTGTCTTGAAAGTTTATCAAACTGTATAGATCTACATTTAAACAAAGAAAGTTCGGTATTTGTTTCAATAACCTAACTATGAAAAGGGGGAGGGGACTTTAGGGCTCTTCACGTTTTGGTCAAATAATGTTTATCTCCGGGGAAGAGAATAAGAGAACAAAGGCAGCACTAAAATATGAAGAGAAAGAAGAAAGGAGAACCTTAAGTCAGTTCTTTATCGTCAGAAGATTCAAAAATCAAATGGGATAAAAAGGAAACCTTTGATTATTTCTTCCTCTTTTGATCCATCTGCTCCTCCTCCTGCCCCCTTGCAAGCCACTGTCAGCTTAAAGTTTACCTTGACATCTGCAAATTATGTAAAAAATATCTTATCATTATTTTTGTTGGTGTACTTTCCAAACTTATTTTTGTCCAAAAATGCATACTTTGGGACATAAATTAATCTTTTGAATTTTCATCCCATTATTTTGTATAATGCCTTGTAATGAATCACTTCCAAATTACATCAAATTCCGTATGAGGCATACTTTTATTAAATCTTGTTTACTGCGCACTCCATCTTGCACTAAGAACCTATTCTCCCCATGAAGCACAAATCGTCAGAATAAATCGAATTGAAAAGAACAAAACATACCGAAGGGTATTTTTTCAAAGGACCCAATCAGATTTTGAGCTTTATCATTGCCTCAGTTAAAACGCTGACTGTCCCAGAATGTACACAAGTAACCGCTTCTGTACAATATGCAGGGCTAGATTTTGGGTTCATTTGTAAGATAACATTTTCGTTGCAGATTATTAAAAATTTCGTTTGGGCTTACTGCCTTTGTCTCTTTATTGAGCTTTTTCGGTTAAGCTGAACAGTTGCAGCTGAAGCCGAAATGTTTTAAAAAACAAAGAACCAATCTGTTAGTCCAAATTCTGATTATCTCTTAATGAAATAGTAAGTCATGGATAACGTTTCCTTGTTTCCGTTCAATTCATTTTAATGGTAACGGCTCTGACGTGCGGACAAGGAAGTCTTTCAAGCGCAAGATGATGTACCGTAAACTGAAAATCTAGGGGTATCCCTCTTAGGAAATAGATGATATAGCATTTTGATTTGTACTGTGATATATTTTACCGTTTCACTTTTTCCCGCAAACCTACCCTCTGTTGCCGCTAGTATTAAAGCTTTAGTTTTGAGGCTACCGTCCTTCAAATCAATGAGTGCCACTGCTTTGCAAGTAGATGGTATCTAACACAGCAATAAGCCTGGCTGCTCATCGCAGCTTTGAAATTTCGTTTACATTTGGCTGAAAAATCACGGAGTTCAGCTGCTTGTATCTCGCATAACAACAGCTAAGCTAGCAACAATCGATCCTAAGTAAGAAAGTTACACAGACTCTGCTGATTCAAGCTCTTCTGCAAACTTGGTGACATTCTCAAACTATCTCTCTTGACATGGGTTGTCAGTTATCTTCTCTGAGTAAGTCTATCAGCTGGAGGGACAAAATGGCTCTGGCGGGGCGACTAACTGCCACTTTGATTTTAAATAGAGAAACTATTCTAGTTATAGATCACTTGAACATTGTAGGGTTTTGAGAAAGGGCGGCAATCATGCACGTCAACAACGGTTAGTAACATTTTATGCTTGTGCTGGTGACAAGAAGTCTTTGTGGTCGAAGAATCAAGAAGAGATTCATTCGTGAGCATATATTTCATGCGTAATGCCATATGACAGGAAGATTCGTGCCAAGGCAAAGAACGTAACGAACAGCTCTGGTGAGTATGGGCTGCAAGTGGTTCTCAACGCCTTGGCCTACTTTCTTGCGGGAAGTGTCTTTAGTGAATAAACAGTCTTCCTATACCTTTTTATCGCAAAGACCAGATGTAAGAATCAACACCGCTTTTGACTAAGGCTAGGTGGTGAAACAAGGAAAGTTCAACCATATTATAAAATTGGAAGTTTGTAGGCACTAAAATTGTAACAACGGCTTACCTTACTGCTAAAAGTAATCGGCTTATCATATGGCTTTATGAGCTGTAGTGTATTCACTTTTTTCAATTGTAGAGACTTCGCAAACTACAAGGGAGACAATATTTACGAAAATTAATAGTTTTGAAAGTGAGGCTAGGGCGCAGTCCTTTCTGCTTCATTGTCTCTATCGTGTTTGTGTCATTTAGAATAATATTAATGTGTCGCCTGGCAGTGCACCGCAGAACGATTTCCGCTGTCACAGTGAAAAGTTTACGAGGCCAATTTTCTTACAACGTTCGCGCTAACGTCGCATCGATTCGTCGGTACCAGAACGTCTATAATCGAAACTCAGAAAGTGACCTCTGTACTGCAAAGTAACACAACGGTCACGTGATTTTGTTCACGCTTATTTACCGGAATGTTGTTCTACGTCTTTTGAGGCATCATACCGCTTACAAATCTTACAAATAACACTGCCCGAGCTACTTATAAAAAAGCATCATAGGCTTAGACAGTAAACTAGACAGTTTGCGTTATACAACTGTTCAAGGCCGACTTACAGGCCTGCTGTTTGATTGATCTTGAATTGTAAACTAACAATTAAATGAACTTAAATGAACTTAACTATTAAGTGGTTAATAATTTACGCGCTTATCATCTACCGATTCCCACATGGGCTGTTACTCCCTACTGATCTTTGCCAGCGGCAAAAGTCCCCGAACAGTAAACAAGGATGTATTACTAAAAGGTAGGACCAAACTACCTAGCTCCTGTCGCATCAGAAAGATACCCCGTTAAAGAAAACCCCGGGCATTTACCAATAGCAAGACAATTTACCTCACGCTTTGTTGAGCTAGGGGGCTACGCAGGCCCTGCCCAAATACAATGTCCCTTTCTAAAATTACCTTTTAATCCCCTTCCGATGTAATAATTGGAGATTTCTTCGTTTATTCAAATATTATTTTTTAAAGATTTACAGCAACTATCGCATGCACGTTTCGTATGGTGCTTTCTCGTCTGAGTTGCAGGCTAGGTGCTTCCTTAATACTTTAAGACCAGCTCTAGTTCTGATTTACTAACTCGACATCATCACCCAGCTCTGACAGAGTAGCAACTAAAAGTGCACTGCTACTAATCCTATCACCTTCATAAAATCCTAAAGCTTTGGAGCCTTCTTTGGCTGAAAAAAACGAGAGTTGTCGAAGACCGAGTGCTAAGTGGGAAACGACAGGAGTAATGATGCTCCACTTTACTCCGTTCATCCACCATACCGACGAGGTAGCAATTGTGTACTGGCATAACCTTTATTCTAAATTAAAGCTAGGTTTGAAAGACCACCAAATGTTATCACCCAATCAAAGCTTTAATTGTTGGTATCCTTTTCTGGGGCAGGCCCAACGCCAAAAGAGATGGGGCCAACAAGATTACGATACCCCTCCTATTGGCATACAGGCTTCCTTTAACTCTTGTGAAGCTGTGTAATTTCTCATTTGCCCTTTTTAATACTTCAAGCACACTCCGGTAGTATGACTATGAAGTCTACTTTTTGTATGTATTGTTTATAAAAATTTTATTACCAAATTTCCGACTCTTTAACAAAATACGTTAGATCGTGACTTGCTATTAAGGAAAAGCAAGAAAATTACTTTTAATCATAAATAATTGTAGTTTTATATTATATGAACTGTTAAATAAGGCGAAGCCTTTCAATTCAGGCTACGGGTCTGCTCTAGAGATCGGAATTTTAGAACATCATTTTCCCTCAAAGATACTTACCTGGCGACCTACTTTTCTCCGCAAAGATACTTACCTTGACACATGATGTTACGCGATCTGTACGCAGGTGTATCGACATACTTTTGTCTATCTCCGCAATGGTAATCTTTAATGTTAACAGTTTTGAATTGTTATGACTTAAGAATATTTGGTGTATTGTGTAAATGTATTAGTATTTCTTACCGATTATTACAATGTATTTACTCGCTTACTCGTAAGTCAGTTGGTAAGTTGCTTCACCAATTTCATTTAGATTTAATCTGACAGCCCTTATATGAGGTTGATATCGCATTTATATCGCATTTTAGTTTACGATTGCCTAAGACTTGAAAATGTGGAAAGTAGCTACGGAGAGATCTTTTGACCTTAGGGTGCTGACTCCAGCTACATTTTAATTTCTGATCATCTTATAAGACAAGCCACATTATCAGTAAGGGTAGACAAGGTACCGTCACTTTGGGAGTGATGTCTCGCTTGAAGAGTGGTAATTGTATAAGAATCGCCCACGTTTACGTCGCGTCTTCCCGTGTCTAGTGACATTGTATCGTATATATTTAATTAATTGTATTGTACAGCACGTATCCTATCATGTTACTAAATGTTATTTTATCTCATTCGCTAGTTTTGTAGCAACATTTTACCTGCGTGTGCTCTATCAAATGAGCTTGGTGACTCCCGATGTTCACATACTTTATTGTTCTAGTCATTTAGCGTCGAGAGACTGGTCTGCTAAGGGTGTGAGCTGGAAGCTGATGCCCACCAGTGAATGATTGTCAGCTAATCAGAAGACTAGAGAAACAAAGCTTTTGAACATTGGTGGTCACCTAGCCAAGTTGGTAGAGCGAGCTGGATGTTGATGTCCACTAGTGAATTATTGTCAGCTAATCAGAAGACTAGGGAGACGAAGTTTATGAACATTAGTAGTCACCTAGCCAAGTTGGTAGAGCGAGCTGGATGTTGATGTCCACTAGTGAATGATTGTCAGCTAATCTGAAGACTAGAGAAACAAAGTTTATGAACATTGGTAGTCACCTAGCCAAGTCGTTAGAGCGAGCTGAATGTTAATGTCTACCAGTAAATTATAGTCAGCTAATCTGAAGACCAGGGAGGCAAAGTTTATGAACATTAGTAGTCACCTAGCCAAGTTGGTAGACGAGCTGGATGTTGATGTCCACCAGTGAATGATTGTCAGCTAATCAGAAGACTAGAGAAACAAAGTTTACGAACATTGGTAGTCACCTAGCCAAGTTGATAGAGCGAGCTGGATGTTGATGTCCACTAGTGAATTATTGTCAGCTAATCAGAAGACTAGGGAGACGAAGTTTATGAACATTAGTAGTCACCTAGCCAAGTTGGTAGAGCGAGCTGGATGTTGATGTCCACTAGTGAATGATTGTCAGCTAATCTGAAGACTAGAGAAACAAAGTTTATGAACATTGGTAGTCACCTAGCCAAGTCGTTAGAGCGAGCTGAATGTTGAATATTTGTTACGGTTACATCATGCTCCCTTTTCTTCCGCCATGGCTGTCTTCCGTCGGTTGTTTTATATATTGTTTCCAAGACCTTAAGTCTGTTAAAGACCCAACAATCAAAAATCTTTTGCCTGTAAACAATATGTATATAAGCACTACATAATCTATGGTGTGACTTGACCAAGGAAGAACTGACATCCAGCCCGTCATCAACACAAAACCCATTAAAGTTAGAAAGTATCATCGGGAAGAGAGGATTTGAAATGTCTGTTTTGAAAAGACCACTAGAGAAATAGAAAAGCATGTCTCCACCGGGGATCGAACCCGTGATCCACGCTATGGTGTAATAATCTATAGTGTGTGGGTTTTGTGTTTTCTAAATATAGACATAAACACTTCGGTTTCGATTGCTGTCGTCACAGATCCAAGCAATGACTTGGTCATGGGTTGCTGCTCAGATCTACGCTGTCGTTAATGCTCCTGCGTAAAGAAATGAATTCCCTGTGGGCGGCCGCTGGAATTAATTCCATTTTGTCTATTGTTTGCTGGTAGCCTTTGATTTCCAACTGAAATGAATAGAACCTTTGATCCTTCAACGAAATTAACCCCCGTGTTGATAGCAAATGGCTGCCGTCAATTTAAAATGTTTCAACAAAACTCAATGGAGCAAATGCCACGCAACTAGCAGAGCGGTTTACGAAAGCGCTTCATTGTCGCGAGGAAAACAAGCGTATAAGTAACTAGGCACTTTATACCGAGAGCTTTCTTCACATATTTATCATTTCAGGATGAGCTTACTTATTAAATCGGACGAGCCATTTGGTTTAAATTTTAGAAGATAGCAGATCAGTGTTAGGTAAGTCAGAAGCTATTAATAAAACGTTGACATTCTTATACCACAACTGGAAGCTCTTGTTAGTAAAATATGATTTATAGAACATACAGGGAACGAGTTTTACTCCTTGTCTTTACACATGTCAACAAACGTGTCATCACCTGTGTGATGACATAGGATTTCTTGGACGAAAATAAAATTGCAAGTGAAGTTTGTATTGTGCGATGCATGGAATAAGCTTCTGTCGATGAAGCGTTGACTGCACAATATTGAATCCTTTTTGGTCGGCGATTCTGTTTATTCAAGATCAACTTTACAATACAGTCTTAGCTCGAGTACAAACAGGAACCATGACGATGGCCTGATTGATAATCCTCGAGAGTTAGGGATTGAGTCGAAGTGGACATGCGGAAAGTACAATCGCCTGGGGATCCAGAGCTTGGCCACCTTACAAAAGATAGGGTCAAGGCACCTTCCAAGAGGAAACCGTCGAAGGATCTTTTAAATTCTCAAAGAAGAAATTCCATCCTGGAAAACAATGATACATTCGTCAGTTTCGAACAATGGAATAGAAATAGCCTAAATAACAACACAGGAGAAACTGTTGCATCTCAGGAGAGCCACAATGTTACTAAAGGACCTCCACCTGTTCCCAAGAAGCCACCCAAAAGTAGACCTGGAAACCCTGATCAGTTAACAAATAATGACGGACTTTCACACGCAACATACTCCACCACTTCATCTTCTAGCAAAGGGGTACATGAAACTGTAACTGGGAAGGTATACCGAGATAATAACAGCATGTATAGTAATCCTTCAACAGTTAGTAGCCCTTCCGATGCCAATTTGGTCAGAAACGGTACTTCATCGTTGGAGAAGTGGCAACCTGGTAATACAAATAGTAGCCAAAAAACAATGTCATTTACTGAAAGACTGAAAGCATCTTCTTTGTCAGCCACAACAGACTACAGCAGAAAGTTTTCACCCGGAGCCTCTTTGACAGCAAGATTGAATGCTAGCACTATCACCCCAGCACGGAGAAACAAACCCCCCATAGCTTCAGGTATTAATAGGAACATGGTGAATGATGTACAAAAAAGTTTATCAGGTAATGATGTAGGAGTGTAGAAACTATTATTCATTTTTTAACGGGAGGGGGTTAAAAAATATTAGGCGTTTCGATAAAACAAATTAATAGTTTTAGTATTTCTTGTACATCTATATTTCGTGTATACTAAGATAATTTGTTAAAAGCTGGATGTAAATTTTGCCAGAGAAGACATGGCCCCTGAATTCTCACCTTGGCTACGGCTTTGCCCGCAGCTTTCAATAACTTCGACCTCTCCTGTGTCTAGATATTATTTGCGAACCCCCTTTATGAATCACGCAAAATCAGAATAACCATGGCCTAGCTGCTAGAATTCTCTTTTAACTGGGGAGCTGACCCCTAAGATATCTTTTGTTGGCCCCAGACTGCGGACCACTTTAGAAAAGAACCCATTTATTTGTACATTGGTATATTTATAGTTTAGTCGGGCGGTGTTTATTTTTCATTGGGGTGGGGTTTTTCTTATCTGGATATTTTTATTGATACTTATATATTTTTTCAGGGAGACATAGAGCCAATGTTCTTTTTGGTCTTCAATATACGGGAGGGGGTGGGGGGTTATTAATCTTTTTTCAACTGATTGAGCTTATTAGAGCCTCCTTCAGCTTATTAATTTAGTTGACGTTGTCAGGAAACCGCATGCAAGCGTAGATACAGCAAATCATGTTTACGGTCTAAAACAAATATCTGGCACTAAGGATGATTTTATTTATCATAAATTCATATCAAACCCAGTCTTTATTCAGATTAATTCCCTGCATCAGCACGAAAAAACCTATTTTCTACTCAACCGTCCACATAGACAGTTACGTAGCACGAAACCTAAATATTAAGAACTATCTTCAGAAAATTCCTCACCCCCCCTTTATTCCAGCGCCCGTTTTATGTTAAATTTCGAAATTGATTCTAACCCCATTTTATTCCATACTCATCGTTTATTCATTATCCAAATTGTTCCTTTACAGGTCTATTTTAAATACAACAGTGCAAGACAAAGCTAAAAACAAGATTACGTCCAGTTCAATTACAGATTCCTTTGATTTCGGATACAAGACGCACATGATATTCCAATCAGTTCACAGGAGCATGAAAGCAAACTCTTCTTAGGTAATTGGCTTCTAGAAATGGCATATCGAAAACCAAGGATAAGACTTCGTGCTTTCACCAATTCGATTGCAAAGGGGAATAATACCTCGGGATTGCAAAGGAGTGTAAGGCGTGCTTTTTAATTGAATAGGACGTCAAGGCATCATTCGTCTTGCAAATGCAATACTTAAGAACCTGCAATGAACAGAAAAATACAAGGATGTGAGTAATGAGATTAACAACAAGGTTCAAGACATTTAATCAAGACCTACACCTTGTTTGTTAAGTTATAATGAAAATAACCAATTTAATAAACGCACAGAGATTCGGATTTTGAATAGTTAAAACGAGGTTGAATTGAAATTGCCAACTTTTTAGGGAATCTCTTTGGTTTGTTACCAAACTATTAAATAACTATATTTTGGTAAATACGAATAGTACACTTAATTTTATAATTGTTTACAAGGTGGGGTGTGGTCCACATAACAGTAGCATTAAAATGCAGGCTAAAGGCATATCGAAAGCTGAGGTCATAATGATGATGAAAATATTGACCATTTTCCGATATTTCGTATCTAGGGTAGGAGGAACAAGCCCTCTACTTTTCAAGATTTATATATTCTATGTTTACTTAGGCCTATGCAGTATATGAGTTCTTTTTGTGCTGCTGAAAATACACGTAGACTCCTGTGGACCTACCGGTACCAAAAGGTCGGACCAAGAATTTATATTTGATGTTGTGTAACGGTAATTCCCCTCAGTATTTTCTGGATTACATGTATTTTTACTCGTGGTATTACTGATTACTTTTGTTCTTGCTATTCGTCCAATCAGTATTATAAAACTATATCCCTTACCAGGAAATGTTATCTTCTGTTATCTTCAAGAGTCTGGCTGCTGTTAAAGAAGGGAATTATCATGGTCTACGTCGTAGTAGATTGGGTGTTTTGGCTGCCGAGTGGTCATGACTGGCTGCCCTGATATGTTTGAGCGTATAGTGCAAGTCGTTGACTGGTAACAGTCACGATTCAAATTCTTTAATATTTTTTAATGTTTTTTAGCAGTGAATGTTTTCTATGATAATTTTTGTATGTGGTAATGTAGAATAATTATATTATAAGGTGCTATTACTTATTGCACTGCAAAATGATTTACGTAACGAACTGTATTTGTGGATATGTACACTAATAAAGAGAAGTTTTGTAGTGATGATGGCATTAAGCCGCGACGTAATTGGCGTGTTTGCAATGCCATGTGGATAAAAGTCAATCGAGGTTTTCAGAGACGTTGTTGAACTCGGTTACTAATGTGGGTCGGAAATATTAAAATTGCGTTTGAAAACCTCTTCCAATTTTGTTGCCATACCAACTTTGGAAACGCATGTTTTAACTATAATTATACAAAGACAAATATGTTCCGGCTCAAAACAAAAGGATACTGCAGATAAGGAGTGATCAGAAACCCGATACCCCTACGTTCCTTACACAAGTGCCCTGAGCAATTATTTAATGGATCTACCCCTGGATTTAATTTGTTTTTTGAGGTTTGAAGGTGCGTGGGGTAGGGAGATGGTATTTTCATGTTGACCTTGAGATTCTTACTCAGTGTGCTTGCTGTGTTAAGTACAACCCTAGCACGACGTTAAGGTCGCAGTTTCAAAAATTTGATAACGGTTCCAGAGTTATTACCCGCGGACGACCAACTGCCCTTTAGTAGTTAACCAGTTTGGTGGTATTTCTGTTTATTTAGGGTAGTTTTCAAGATGGGGCCCACCATTTATCAGGGGTCTTTGACTGAGAGACTCATCAGGTAACTTAATGACGTCATGACAAACTTGTTTTAAGTTTTTCTTTTGTTTTACTCTGGAATAAATTTCAGGCAAATTTAGTCAGAAAAAACAAAAAGGCACTAAAATTATTTAAGAAAATGACTGCGGGCCAAACCAACGGTTCTTGCATAAAACACAAGCTGCACAAAGTGAGGTTCAAACATTTTTTCAGCGACTGATAGAAATTCCTACGATTACTTTTTCTTGCAATTCTTCTTTACGTTGCAAAATCCCTGAGTAAAATACTTTATTACCTTGCCTCTTTGTTACAAGCTGTAAAAATTGCATCGTTTTCGATTATCTATCTGTGTTCCAGAAAATTTATCAACAGGCAAGCCTGGGCTGAACGGTAAGATTATTGGAAAGCGCTTTTCGGACCACTTGCCGGTTTTTCTTTCAAGACTTTGAAAGTCGTCCATGGCAGCACTCGCGAACAAAGGAAGGGCAAGTGGAAATTTGCACGCACCAACGAAAAGTGAAAACGCGTAAGCATACATGGTCACACGTGAAAATTTGCACGCACGCACGCACGCACGTGCTGCATGTTCTAATTCGAGCATCGTTTTCGCATCCAATCTGATTCAAGCTCTGTGACAATTTAAATCTCTCGTTGCTTGAACTCTTTTGATACAGTTAAACAAAAACTAGTAAGCGGGGTAGGATCGGAATACAACAAAGGGGTGGAAAGATTTTCAAAGATAAGAGACGGGCGAAACTTTCACGAGAGCACGAACGGAGCGATTCAAGAAACAACTGAAAGAAATGCTTAAAAGATGCTTTGCAATATATCCTCTCAGATATAGTTTGCTGGTAATGGATAAAGGTTAACCATTGCCAGTCCCCCTATTCTCCACAAAGCAAGTACTACGTACCTGTAGAAGTTACTGGATAATGTTCCCGTTGAGGTTACACTGTGGATCGGCTTGGGCGCTCTTTGTAAGTACGCAGAGATCCTCAAAAGATTTGGACAATCTCATTAAAGGTTCTTTCTGCACAAAGGAAACCTTTGAGGATCTCGATGTAACTTAGATAACAAAGCCATATTCTTGCAGTACTCGATCTCCTTGCAAGAAATGTCATTGCACACATACACATATTTGTTGGTTTGACGCATACTATATACATATATACATACTAAAAATTTCAACTCAATGAATTTGGGTTAAATTAAGTTCTAGTAAGGACACAGAGCTGGAGCCTACAGCAAAAAAATGTGATAATCAAACAAAAAATAGAAATAATCTAGCAAAAAGTCAAAAATAATCAAAACAAAAAATCAAAAATAATCAAACAAAAAAATAAAGATAATCAAACAAAAAAATTAAAGATAATCAAACAAAAAAATTTAAAATAATCAAACAAAAAAATTTGAAATAATTGGCCTAAAAAAGTAAAATAATCAAACAAAAGAATTAAAAAGAATCTAACACGAAAAATTAAAATAGTGAAATAAAAAATTGAAAGAAACAAAGAAACAAATTAAAATAATCAAAGAACCGAATAAAAATAATTAGACAAAAAAGTTCAAATGATGAAACAAAAAGTTAAAATATTCAAACAAAAAAATTAGAATGATCAAACAAAAAGTTAAAATATCCAAACAAAAAAATTGGAATGATCAAACAAAAAGTTAAAATATTCAAACAAAAAAATTGGAATGATCAAACAAAAAGTTAAAATGTTCAAACAAAAAAATTTGAATGATCAAGCAAAACATGCAACATTTCTACTAATGTTCTTAGATTAGTTTGAAAAGAAGAGGGTGGGGATATCTTGAATCTATGCAACAAACTGATGTATGAACGAAACAATGATGGATTGAAGGGATGAGGCCTTCCAGACGGCAGCAGAAGGCTTCGTACCACTTTGATGTTCGGTTTGCATACGAGTAAGGGAGTTAACGGGACAGAGTCGGCATATATCTTCCTGTTAGTCAATTAGCATTTTCTCGTCAAACTTAGATGTGCGCAATCGACGTCTGTTATACAATGTACCTTGTTTGTAGAACAGGCATCTTTTGTTGTTGTGCTTGTTGTTTTTGTTGTCGTCATGTAGTATCAAGTGTCCTTCGATTGTTTCGTTTCAGGACAATGTCAACAAGGTGGGACATGTAAGTCAATTGATGTTGTGTTGTCGCTTAATTGTGGTTGGCATCGTTTGTTGTTTTAAGTCTGCGTTTATTATACATGTATAGATGAAGCAGATCATCTCATGCAGAGTAGCGGCGAAGTTAGCATTAGTAGTCAAGTTGTATAAAATGAATGTTGTATGGGGAATCGATAATGAAGGGTTTTTTATAATATTAGGAAACAGGGATTTTGTGATGTATACGGTAAAGGGAGGGGCCTTGTGGTGAAGGCTTGTAGAATGGGAATAACTAGTGCAAACCAAAGCCATATGCTGGAATCTTTGAGAGACGGAAGCTTGGGATAGTGCCGCCAGTACCAGTATTCACCATGAGATGCCATTGACCGGTTTCGTTGCACGCTCATCAGAATGGCTCGTTCAAAGAACGTGTTCTTCAAACAGTCAAGATCATTTATGATAGCTCTCAAACAAAGAAAGGGAGTGAAGCAAAAATTTGTCGAGCGCTGACTGGACAATCATAAAAACCTACCAACAATTTGGAGGCGCCAAAATTGTTACTACAATTTCAGAGAAAACACAAGCTCCTTTTGTCGGTAAAGTAAAGGATCCCGGGTTTTGATGAAAACCGCTTTTAAAACTTTCAGATTGAAAGCTGGTCTAGCTTTAGCTAATATACGAAAACAATCACTCGTATAGGCCCACAAACAGTCGTGCTGATGTAGTAAATGAGTACGGATGGCCGAATCACAATCTATCAGACTCACATTTGCTTTACACTTTCATTGTGACACGTCAGTCTACAGACTTCAAAAACTAATTATCACGCTCAGGATACAACCCCCATGCTTGCTAAGGAGCCTGATCTCCCCTTGATATCAAATAGCCGTCAAAATTTGCACCTGTCATCGTCATCATAGAATTTCTGCGTCCGAACAACAGATGCGCCATCACTTCAAGTGAAGGTCGGAAACCAACAGAAACAACTCGTTGGAAAAGAACACTTTTTTTGTTACTCTTCGACGACTTTTGCTTTGGCATATGTCAATCAAATTTTAACTTTCACAGCCAAGTAGCAGCGCTCGCACGGAAGTAAACTTGCCTTTAACATGTCAGACGCTTATCTGGCGACGGGTTTTACTTGTATGTGAACCAGGCTTAAGAATGAAAATATCTACTGGAAACATCTGAGGAATATTTTTCAGCATTTTGGAGCTCTAAGTGACTACACACAGAGATTTCTAACTTTCTTATAGCAACAAGAAGGCAAACCAAATGCGATTGGAAACTCAGAGCGACATTGACTTTTTATTATATTTTTTCAAAAAGTAGTGGGAACAACACCTCACCGTTAGCTTTCATCTTAACTGTGTACCGGCCTGTCTTTGCAAATGATTAAAAAAGTTTTTGATGGGGGGAATACTATAGAGAATTTTTTTCAGTAGAGCAGTATCAAATCCTCTATCGATAAAACTATTATTCCAATAATTATAGAAATACTAATTAAAATGTCACTTAACATAGTATTCAAATTACCAAATTAATCACTATTCAATAGCTACTCAGACCAAACTACCACTCAAACTACAACTATTTTTAAAATACATACAATACAACACTAATATATTTAAACTACTTGCTCAACAGCTAATCAAACCAATGTTCAAACCACTATTCAAACCACTATTGAAACTACTAGTCAAACTACTACTCAAACTACTTTTTAAACAAGTATTTAAACTACTTGCTATGCCAGGTATAAGAGCAACTGACGCCATTTTTATAGATGCATGAAAACGTCCTACAGAAGAAAAGAAATACATACTTTGCATAGGTAGACAAATTGTAAGTCAATGTCTAACGATGTTCAACCCAATATAAGTTGATGACTTCTAAAGAGAGCCCATAAATGTTTCAGTTGGCGTTCATTAGTGATTCGAGCTAAGCGGGCTTCTGTTCATCTTGAAAGCCCTGACATGCGCAAATTCACAGCTGGTTGCCTTTGAAACGACGATGAACTGTTTTGTCCGATAATATATTAATCGGGGTTGAC
This sequence comes from Alatinidae sp. Z8VKAUB7J3, assembly GCA_010016025.2. NCBI lineage: Eukaryota > Metazoa > Cnidaria > Cubozoa > Carybdeida > Alatinidae > Alatinidae sp. Z8VKAUB7J3. Next base: position 165,202,104 of record JAAAKM020073195.1, on the reverse strand, counting down.
AACCTTGAGGACCTCACAGGAAATCTAAAGAAATAGAAATCGAGGTTTAAGGAGGAAGGGCTGACATTTTAGATGTGCCGCTGAGAATAGCAATTTAAATCGATCAAGTTTCCGTGCGGTGTTTCCGGGATAGGAGTTGGTGTAAATTCGATCAGTGCACTATGTGCAAGAAGTGGGTGGATCAGAAGTGCGTCGGTATCAAAGGATGAATTTCCAATACTGTTTTTGTGATAGCCCTACATATTCTATTAGTTCTACTCCTGAAAAGATAAGATAAGTGTTAATGGCAATGAATTTGAGATTGCGATAGAGTTCTACTACTGATGTAAGGACGCGTCAAGCGTGACAATGAGCAGAACATGGAACTTAAGAAGAACGAAATTTCTAATTTCGCAAACCTCCAGTTGATTACACAAAGAGGGATTATAGCACATGGCATTTGCTGAGAAGGCGGATGCCTTAAACCGCTTAAAATAATTCGTTTATCGAACAATAGATAAAAGCTACCTGGTAAATAATTTACTGTTTGGCAGGCGTAGGGTTGTGCTGATACTGTTATTGCCCGTAACCTGTCTGCATGGATGGCATTTTATGATATGTTATCCCTGCTTAGGAAACCGACGAATATCCTTCTTATCAAGAGGAATGTGTTTGCAGCCTGGAACTTAATGCCGTGAATTAAAAATTATGAAAGGTAAGGCGACCCAATCACAAAATTCGAACGAGACAATAGCAATTGACACAATAAGGATTACAGAATCATCTCCCAGCAGACCAGTAAAAGGGCAGGAATAGCAAGTTAGAGTTTAAAAATTAATTTCCCAGGTGTGGGGTGGGGTGGATTAATCTCCACCAAGCTACAGGCTTCCCAGCAGTAAATGTAATACGACTACCATTTTATTCAAAAGGGGTTAGAGTCGGTTGATGGTGTAACTAACGTGGGGCAGTCAAACAATTATAATTGATTACAGGAGAGGGCTTAAACACGGCTAAAAGATGATTGCATAATATTCAACTGTCTCGTAGTCACCTGAACAAACTCTGGTCCCATGATCATGTAATTCAGTTAGTCATGAAGAGAAAAAGCTTTAGCATTCTCAATGATCTTCATAATACCGCTTTTTTAAAGTTCTGTATTTACGCAACATGTACAATGCTTCCAGTTCTTTGATAACATAATGACCACGAGCAATTAGCTTTTCTATTTCTTCAGGATCTTTGACATCCTTATTTTTCATAAATGCTTTCTTTAGTCGTGGAAGGAAGTATTCAGCACCCAGTGGATACTCTCTACCTAGATATACAAGCTAGAAAAAACACAAAAGGGAGGAGAAAGAAAGATAAATTTCTACTATAGAACATAACTTAAGTCAAATATACAGCTATAACCTTTGAAATGTTATCAAAGGGGTATCTGGTCTCCTCACTGAGGTTACATCTAAGAAGTAGCAGGTCTTAAGTGATATACTGTCATGCACATTTTCCAATGAGGCATGCTGCATGTAACATGTTGCATGTGGCACATTGCAGGTGTTGTGCTGCAAGTGTCAAGCATCACTATTATTTGTGTCACTACGGTCACAATGACTACCAAAGCAGCATCATGTGCCTTGCTGCTTACTATCATTTTCATCAGTGAGACTCACTTCCAGCAGGGAAGCAAATACACTATTAAAATTCCTTGGCAAATAACACGGTGGTAAATAGAGTAACATCTCTTTATCTCCGTTAATTACTTCAACGGGGCCATCCTACTTTCCGAATTCCTGCTATTAAAGAACAATAGTCTCATATGGAACGGAGCTCATTTAACTTGTAGCACCTCCTGTTGCCTGTCTCGTTTTACGAAAACCAAAAATAGTTAAAACTCCCTAAGGTGTACTCACAATTCACTGATCTCCAACGACATATGATGGAGCTTCGTAAAAGTCGCTTAGTAATAGCAGAAAGTACGCTGTACTTTGTTCTAAACTGGTTGCTTCATAATCAATGACAGTTTACGTCTTGATACTAATTATCAACAACTAATCCAAAACTGTTACCGGTTGCTCCAAACATAATTAAAAAATAATTTTTTTAAACCCATCCCCGAGCGACAACAAACCACGAAACTAACAGAAACGCTTAGGTCACCTTTTTCTACGGACAAACAACGTTCTCTTTGGATTACTTCTTCTGTCTATTGGAAGCCAGGCGTACATTTCAAGTTACGTCCTTATAAGCATCAAACATTAGCTACTGCGTAAAGCTAACAAGAGACGAGACACATCGTTGAAGCCTCCCTAAGGCCTCGTAGCTGGTAGAATTAACAGTATTTTTATTCTGGTAAGCTTTCCCTCTGCCCATGAAGGGCAGGCCTTCATTCTCCAATGAGCATGTTCATCGAAGGATCCACTTTCAGTTGTCCCTGAAAGCCACAATATATCATGGATTTAAACTGACATCGTGATAACAGCATTGCCTTTTTGGTTTTCTATGTTGACCTGAGAAAAGAAAATCCTAACCATAATATAAATACTAAAATTTTTACAAAAACCCGTCATTGCAAAGAGCCCTGCCTGGGCCCCTTCTCGGCCTTTAGTTACAACTTTTTTCTTACCTTCTCCATTCGCAACATCATGTCATCTACTATTTCATTGAGTCTCGGGATATACTTCTTTATTTCAGGGGGTCGCAACATGCGTTTACTCATGACACTTCTGTGTTTATACCACTCCTCTCCAAAGGAAAAGAACACACCTGGTTCTTTACCATAGTTGCCTTTAAAAAAGTCCCTGGAAAGTAACATCATTCGACGAGGAAACTGTGAGTCAGCTTCGAAGACTGTGGCAACATCGGCAGGATCTGCAATCCATAACTGTTCCAATTTTCCGGGGCGTGAGACTCTAACTACAGGTCCATAGTCTCTAAATATAGTACGATAGATCAAAATTCAAGGTTTAGCAACTGGTTTTGTTACTCCTCCACGACATTCAAAGGTGGTGGGAGCAAACATACTAATTGTAGGTACCTTACTGAAAACAACGACAACTGGCCACCATGCATGGCCGTATCAGACTTCATAGTTGATGTTGTCAAAGGCATATCTTCATCAATTTTGCACTACAAGTTATTCATTACCAGTCTTTTTTCACTTACTAAATAACTTTCCTTGAAGTATGCGATACGCGCATTTTTAAAATGATTATGGAAAAAAGAGATAAAAAAATATTATATTCTTACACAATTGAAGAAAAGGTCCTCATACATGTTTAATCCTAAATGATTAAAGCCTTCGTCTTCTTAATATTCTAGTTCCGAAATACAGGATCCGGATCAAAAATACGAAACGTAAAATCATAGATTTGGAGTTCGATTTTCTACATGATACTCTGTCAAAACAATGTGACCTTATGTGTAACAAATTTGAAGTTTGGGATATTTCTGAAACCTAATTCCTAGTTAGCAGCGGGCGAGGACTCCCCAGAGGTGACTTATTTATCCCAATGTCAACAATCTGTTTAGTCAATTCTATTTTACAAAATTAATAAACTTACTCCGAATTTAATCAAATAATCGTTGTCACAATTGTAGTTTCCTTCTTGGCGTTCTCCCTATAGTTTGTCGGTGTGCTTGTCACCATAGTATAAAAAAGATCAAGTTTATCGAAGGTACAGTTCATTACTACCACAATTTTCATCGGATAGAATTCAATACATTTCATACACCAAAACCAAATAGCTACGAGTAACAGATTTTATTCAAGTAATAAAATTGTAAAAACCTAGTCTTCTAAGAGATTCCAATGATACACACCTGATATCCAGCAAGATTGTCTTCGTCTGTTGGCAATCCCATATACCTCTCTGTATACACAGTATCTGCAAAAAGGATATCCGATCAGTCAATAACAAACTCCACGATGTCAACTATCATGCATATTAATAATGTTAGCACGTGGATTTCGAAAAATATTTTTGGGGAAAACAAGAATCCCATCCCACGCGACCGCTATACTATACAAACTTCTAAGTGCACTGGCCTTCATACGATTCACATGATCCACCATAGACTTACCAACTGACGTTGACTTGGAACACTTGCTTCTTATGGAGTGAACTGAACACTAAAACACTTAGCCATGTTTTGGAAACGGAGTTAACACAAGTGATGAAAGTACTAAACTCAAAAGTATTGATTTTACTGAAGAATGGTCTAGGAATGCAATAGAAATTTGAATCTATTACGCCCTGTATCATCAAAAATGTTGTCCAATCCCCAAAACTTAAAATCACTGACCTTCTGCAGGATCGTATCAACGAAACACACTTGACAAACTCGATGGAACACCTGAACTTATTTTTTCTTATAGCTTTAATCACAACTGGCTCCGTCTAGCACAGTAACTAGGTCAACCTTGATATCAAGTGGCTTAGTTAATTGATTTAGACGTCCTTTACATGGTTACATTTGGCGCATGAAAGTTCAAAGTTCGCACACTGTAGAATAATCTTAAAGAAGCACAGCACAACCGTTTCTAAAGTTTGGGAGATAAATCATCAATGTTAATAAGATCTTTAGTACTGGAAGACGAAGAAAGAATAGGAAAGAGAGTTATTGTAAGATTTCTATTGTTCCACCCAGAAGACTCTCACAATATTCACTTCCTGTCTCGGAAACTTGAAGCAAGTTTCTTTGGGTCTCGTCAACACCGGCTGATCAAACACGTAGTAAGCAAACCGCGTTGTAGTCATCAGGGATATTTTGATGCGGAAGCTTGATTTCTCTTAAGGAATACAAAGCAACCTACAAGCTGAGATAGGAAGTAACAACGGCCTAATGTATCAGTATCTACTCTAAGATAATACAGTTCATCCCGTTTTTCACGGGCGGTTTGAACTGACATTACAGTATAAGAAATGCAGCTTTGGTCTGTTTGGTTTAAGAGGCCACGTGGAAGTTGAACAAACTTGGACATCCAAAAAGTCGTCAAACTTTCAAAAGACTGTTCCAAGCTCGGTGTCGATTTTCTTGGGTTTACTTTAATTCTGTTGTAGACCATTGATCATGGTTGATTGGGAAAAATGGGGGAAAATATGGAGAAGGTGGAGGACCGTACTGATCATAGGACTTCCTCCAATTCTGTTACTGCCATTGCCCTTAGCGAGTGGAACCATGGTGAGTTTACGTTCGTCATTGTACCTTTTTACGTGCAATGATGGATTTAAATATTTCTAATAGTTAGTGTCATTGAAGTTTTCTGAAATGTTTTACTCTGAGCTGCTTTACTGACCCGTAAATGGATTTGCATTTGATTGAACAAGGATTGTATTCATGAAAATGGTCAGGCAAGTCCTGTTTTGTTGACAAGATTGTTGACGTAGCACATCAATATGCGTGGGAACTCAAAAGACTTGATCAGGCGGCGCACGGATTACTCGGGCAATGTGGGGGTAGGCCATACCTGCAGAGAAAGTTGAATATATCGTGCGACGAGGACTGTGCTTCTCACACAGTTAACTACAGTACATCCTAACAGGCCCAAAACAACATTGTCCACAATTTCAAATCAATATACCAAGTCAATATAGATAGTAATAACAGTGTCCAGAAACAAAATAAAGACACAAAGATAAAAGAAAATGGCCGCTCTTATCAAACGACAACATCTCTGTGCTACCAAACAGCATATAACGCAGTTTCAACTTTATTTTTACAAACTCGCTAAGATCTTTTAAAAAGACCATGTGTAAATCGATAAACGGAATTGCTACGCACGATCTCAACATTAGTATTATCAAGCCAAGTCAATGACGCAGTCGAGGGCTGAAAAGAACTCAACTCGGTTCAACATTATTTGTCATAAAATATTTTTTATCTCAATAACAGTAAGTCAATAAGTCGTAACCTTAAATCATCAACAGTGCTAAAGTGAAATTGAAGCAAGAGCACTTAAGGAGACTAGAGGACTAACTACATAAAAGTATAACAAGTTTGTTCATGACAACCGGCAGATTAAACAGTGGCAATAGCCATAGGTTGAATAGTTAGAAGCAAAATTACACGCAAAAATAGATCGAGAAATATATATACTATACACTAGTAGACTTTCTTAAGGTCGATACATGTCCAGTAGAATTTACAGTAAAATATTCAAGGTCAAAATAACTACAACTGGGCGCGACAATTCTACAATCGAACTTATGGATGCAGCTGTTGACATCATTTAAATCGAACAGGTAGATCTTCTCAATGCATGTCTTAATAACGTGAAGGCCTAAAAGACTGGAACGAGAAAATAGTCACTCTGTTTTTTAATAATGGCGACCCAAGAATTCCTTAACTAGTTCCCTATCAGTCTTATAAAAAAATTTCTACAGACTTTTTACTACACCATGCACATAACAAATTTCCCTGAGAAAACTTTCAAGAGAGCAAACAAGTTTCTTAAAGGTTTCCTAGTTATCGACCAGGTTGAGGGCTATGACCTAATAAGGTGACAGGAGAAAATTACATTCTCTGGTAAGTTTTCAGATTGCTAACAGAAAGTAGATACCTGTCGCCGCACATCAGAATTTTAATTACGGACAAAAAAGTCTATTTATTACAACTAAGTCTGCAGATATAATGGGCAATGGGCAACTTATACTTTGTTTCATATAAAAGGAAATTTCTATTATTTGCACCTCTTGGTAAGAAAATTACCAAAAAGGGCGACTACAATACAAAACATCTGCACTCAGATCTCTAAGTTGGTAAATGAAAACGCCGCTCTATCCGTATTCACAGAGTGTAATTATCTAAGAAGGAAGGACTCCATCATTTTGACTTCCCATATGCAGTTGTATGAGAAAGAACACCACCTCCACGGCTAAGAAGAAAGAATTGGTTTATGGTATAAAGCTTAACACGATGTTGAACAACGGTTTCATTTTGGTCGCAAAAATGACTAGGCAATCAGCCAACATCAGCTTAAAGAGACAACGTCTATCAACAAGTATTATGAGAAATTCTATTGTAAAGGGTAATTATGGGGACGGACTTAGACAAGTGAAGATAGTGAAGATTTGGCATGCTCTCAGGCATGCGACAGTGTAGCATCTGAAATAGGAACCCATAAAAACAATCACCGTGTGCGTTTCCTCCATACGGCGAATGTATCGTTGCAGTTACTATTGGGATTAAAGAAAAAGTTACTGGGTCCAATATAGAATTATCATAAGGAAAGGATGACCAGAAGTAAGAAGGAGATGACTGAGCGAAATATACAAGAAAGCACTTTTTGATGCTCTCCACTGATGACATACTATCATTGGAAACTATTTCAAACCGATAAATGGAGATGTGGCAACGTTAATTTTAATAAATATGCATATGATATAAAGAAGTGCTACTGGCATCGTTTAAGAAGCAGCAGATGGGGTGGAAAGGAATAGATCAATAGTATCTTCATCATCCATTCCATTCAAGAGTTTGCCAACAATCTGACATACTCGAAAACGCACTGCCCTATCTTTCACATTGTGATGGTCCAATAAGAATCCAAAGACATACAACAAGAAAGGATCCATAAAATCATCTTCATCATCCTCAGTTTGTTCACCCTAAATCCCAATGCAAAATGATAAGAATAACTTCATGTAATGCATATCACTAATAATAGAGAAAAGGGCTTTGTAAACAACGGAGGTTAAAAAGTGAAGAAGTCCACTTCAGGGCAATACTGGGTTCAACAATAAAAGTCCCTTACAGTTTTCATACTTCTGGAGTTATTCTTTGAAATTCCCTGAGAATTTTAAACAAGACTTTGGTAGTCACTTTTATATGATTGATGTCCAAGCAGCAGTATTTTATTTAAGTTTTATCTTCCTAGAAGGATAAGCATTACTGTCGTTTAATTGTACACTAAGCACATCAGCCTTATTACAAGTAATTAGTATAGTCACGGAGGGTAATTATTACGCACTTTTTAGAAACTTTTATTTTGAAAAGAGCTGGAAAGTTAAATTCCAAATGTAACTGATTTAGGTGATAACTGCCTCATATACCTACTATATCCATACTGGTTTTTCTCTATTCCTACCACAGCAAAAGGAATAAATAACATTTTACATACGTAAGAATTAACCGACGTTTCGGGGTAATTTTTACACAGTGTAGGGTAATTACTACGCACACGCGTAAAGATGTGAATAAAGTCAGCAAGAACTTTAAATACATGTCTAATTGATATTTATTGCTATCTGTATCGATCAAAATTGAGTTAAATACCCTTAAAAATAAAATTTAGGATGTAGACCCTGTGCATGACATCTATCGTTGATATTGCGTAATCATCGTAGGGTGCTGGAATACCTGCCCTATTTGCTTCCGTAAGATTGTAAATCCCAGGAAATTGTCTTCTGATAAAACATCTTCGTAAATGGCTTTTTGCAGTAAGAACTGTCCGAAGGCTAGTAAGCTTATTTTTTAGTCCTGACGTAGTGCACAGCAATTAGATATATGACACGCAGCTTGTCTCTGTTGATTTGCCATTGCCATACTTTATGGGATGTATGTCAGGTGTGATTTTAATCGTTACTTAGGCATGGCATTGTTTCTGAGGTAGTCTACAACCCATTAGCCGTCTGTATTAGCCAATTAAGATCATAATGGGGTAAGGCATGGGTCGTTTTACTAAAGAGAGCTAACGTATGCTTAGGTATAAAATTTCATCAATGCAGTTGGCATAGCTATTAAGTGTAATTTTGTCAGTGTAATTAATGATCTTTCATATTAACACATGTATCGGAACAAGAGCATGCGGGATAGGGCTGAATGGGTATCTGATGATGGAATGAGGGATTTGTTTATATTGAAGGGATGAAGCAGACATTTTTAAATATTTAAGCTCGAAAGTAAAACTTGTGTTTATATGACGTGATCCCAACGGTATAAGTATACACTAGGTAGTTGTCTCACATCCACATTGACCGATCACCCCAATCATTGACTACATATCTCCACCTATGGACCGATCCTTTAATATACAGACAGACAGCCGTAAAAATATCGATTAAACGTGATGGTACCAGGCAGTCATTCAAGCTGCCCGACCGAGTAGTTGGCCGTTAAAGAAGTGTCAGAATGAGTTCATGTCCGGTGGAGTAGTTGCCTGACCGAGTAGTTGTCTGACTGAGTAGCTGCCTGACTGAGTAATTGCCCGATCGAGTAGTTGCCCAACTGGGTAGTTGCCTGGTGGAGTAGTTGTCTGGTGCAGTAGTTGCCCTACCGAGTAGTTGCCCGACTGAGTAGCAGCCTGGCTGAGAAGTTGCCCAAAGTAGTTGTCCGGTCGGGCATTTGTTCGGTGCAGTAGTTGCCTGACCGACTCCTGATTGACTCGCTTTTGAACAATGGAATCGGGCCTAGTTCTCAATCTAGCGAAGCTATTATTAAATCTATGGGTGAAACCATGGACCTCTAAATAATAGCATCTGATGATGATGATGATGCTATTATTTAGTAGTCCATGGGTGAAACCCAGTTCTCGTCGTGAAGTATTTGACAAAGTCACTCCATTTTCTATTCTGAAACTCATTTGAAATATTTCAGTTTTAATCAGATACGGTTACTTGAAGGATCTATGTGTGTTCTCTGATACCTCTGATACTCTAAACTCATAACATCGTGTCAGAAGTCTTTTCTCAATGAATAAACTAGAACCACTTTCGCCACTCGGCGTCGATGGCAACGTAAAGGCAAACAGCAGGAGACGATGGCTGCAGGAATTTCAGCTCTATCTTACAGCAACAGAAAGTAAAGCGAAGCCGGAGCAAGAACAGTCGTCAGTTTTTCTCACATGCATCGGAAAGAAAGGCAGATAAATCTACAACACCTATCAGTTTAGCGATTAAGGAGAGCGGCTCAAATTTCCAACTTTAATAGGAAACTTCGAGGCATACTGTGTTACCAGAAACCTACAAACAAGTCGATGGGCAAAGTATTCATGACTTTGTCACAGGGTTTAAAACCAAAAGTACTGATTACGAATTCGGGGGATTGCAAGAGCCACTTATAAAGGAGAACATCTATGGCATTCGTGATAAGACCACGAGAACGGTTACTCCAACGGCAGGACTTGACGCTTGGGCGAGTAATTTCGATGTGCCAAGCAGCAGAGGTAAGGAAATCTCAATCAGCAAGAAATCATGTCAAAACCGACGACATCCGAAGTCGATAAAGTTACCGTCGAAAAAATCAGTCAAAAGGATATCAAGTTGGAGATAAAAAATACCCAGTTGAGACAATTGTCCGCAGCTTTGAGTATTTTGCCTTGTCACGTACTGCATATAAATCTCTGTACTGGATTCTTCAGAATAGTGAAATGTGAAAAGTCATACAAATCTTGGCTTCCACATAAAACGTGTCCAGATTTTATAACTCAGCATTTGAAAGTTATTGTACGCCGAAGCAAAAGCTACATACTTGGGAAGCATTATTTTTTCTTGTGTGGAGCTGATATTACCAGGTATATTAAAGCTTGACGTAGAACGTATCTATGTTCCCTGTTAGGTAAAGTCTGTTATCGTTCACCTCAACAGTTTCAAAAGGTCTTGTCTGCAAGAAGATAAAATTCCTTGCTTCAATAGTTCCTAGCATATCGCTCTTGTACTTCGTTCATCTGTTCTTGAAGGGAATTCCTGTGTTGTGTCCTTGACCTGGACATAATAACTTATGTATTACATTAGGAGTTCTTCCACGTCTTGCGATTAGAGCTATTTATGTAACTTTTGAAGGTTACAGATGCAGTGATACTAAAATGAATTTACACTCTGAGAAGAATCCTGACACACTTTTTGTAACAAAGTGAGTGGCCCCATAAGTTGTAGAATTGCTGTCCAAATAACTTTGAGCCATAATAATAAAGGAGAGCATGACTGTAGCATCCCGTGAATTTTTTCTTTTTGCAAATTTGGACCATGTTTGCGTAGAATCGTTGATCGCAAATCTTCCGATCAAGTCCGTATTTGATTCCCTGGAAAAAAGAAGAAAAAAAATTACTTATCATTTACAGAGGTAGGTTTGCGTCCCATGTTACGTTTTACCATGACAGGCTATCCGAGTGAATTGGTAAGCGTTAAAAATTGATGCCCTTTCTTACTCCCCGTTAAACCCATGCCTGTTGCAAAAGGGAGGCTAGATGCACAAAGTCTCATTAAAATATTTGTCTTCCTATAGAGTCTTGAAATACAGTATGCTGCTCTCTTAAACAAGTCGGCGCCTCCCTACCTTGACGCCTGGTTACGATCCTGGTTTAACGCCATTGCTCGATGAAAAATTTGCCGAGTTAGCCTCGCTTTGAAATTTATGAATAACTTTTGAAAAGGGTCTATACTTTTATGCATATCAAAAGTGCCATACCATGAGGCCCCAAATCACACTTGCATCATCATCTTAATTGCCCCAACAGGGTGAAATGGGGAAAAAGTGGAAATGTGAAAATAAGTACTTTTTGTACAAAGGTAATGGATCCATGAACTGTATAAGAAGACTAGCCTATCATGCTTATGGAAACAGAGATCTCTAAAAAGCTGCAAGTGCAATGTGCAATCCTCTGTTAAAGGTTAAAAAAGAGAAGAAATATAACTATGTTTTCACTTACATAATCATTCTTTTTATTTTCATAACCATGAATGTAGGCTCTGTGCATGTCCAAAAGTAAGTCCTTTGGTGCATCATTTGGTATTACTATGTCCTTCACTTGTGCACCCTGCAACGAATAATTGAAAAGTTACTTTAGGTAAAGTACTGCATAGACTTGGTAAGTGGCAATGCTGCTTACATTAGTCATTACTTAAAGCTGGTTGAATGTAAATTTCAAGTCAACAAGGTCAAAGACCTACTGTCTATTTGATTAACTTGGATGCTTGATGTGTATAATATTTGTATGGGTGACTCTTTACATAATTTACAGACTGTGTAAGTCTCACTTTTTTACCCAGTGCAAAATGCACAGGGTATGTTCCATGTCACATCACAATGTCAACTATCCAACATTTGATGTATAACTTACAACACAAGGCTCACCAGGTCAAAGTTGCTGGTGATTTTTGTGTTATCCTCCATTAAATAAATGCAATTGCATTATTGGATCGAGGTGATAGGCCTCATTGAACTTTCTGATAATCCTGTTTCCTTACATTTCATTGATCATGAGTCTTCAGACAATTCCATTTTGCAAGTCATTTGAGATGCTGCTACTACCACATGTACGTATGTATGTAATCCCGAGCTGGGAAGCCGTATCCTACCTGATTTCAGTTTCTTATGAGAAAAAATCTAGAAATTTAGATAAAATTGTCAAAGCCAGATGAAGTTAAGATACTTACACTTTGGAACTTGTGTTTGTACTTGGTGTTGATGTTGACGTTGGATCCATTTTCAATGTTAACTTTGGTATGGGTTGAATTATTGCGGGTGTCAGAGGTTCCTTTTTGGATTTCTTTGCTTTGGGTGGTTTTCCATCTGTGTCCTGGTTAAGAAATAAATCAGTGACTATTTATTTAGAGGTAAACGTTAACGACACCATTATCTACAGTATGGCCACATCTCACAAATACTTTGGTAAAGATAAAAAAAAACCTGACCTTTTTTCGGGTGCAAAATGTACCGAGGACAAAAACTGAACACTGATAAATTGCCCAATTCTATGATTATGACAGGATTTTTGTGATGTAGGCAACGCTTGGTACGATCAATTCTGATTAAGCATATTCACTACTTGATGGGTCGACCATTGCTAAACAAAGACAACAAGCTAAACAGTGAACTACGACCTAAGTAGCTGTTTAAAAACTAAGTCGTGTTTACATGGATACGGACCCGAATGGATCCGTATCAGAACTGGTACGGATTGGCCTTACGTTTGCACGAGATCTGTTGGATCTGAAGTCGTATGAATCTGCTATCCGCGACAGTTTGGATCCTTACCCATGTAAACAGGGTCTTTAACATTTGCAGGGAACTTGCCTCGCCACCTTTCAAACTCAATAGTTAACCTACAGCTTGTTAGCGGAGTGGCCAAATGACGGCAACAGAGAAAACGGTGACCGGGCGGCCTCTTACGGGGGAACCTTTAGAGGACTTAACACTGACCTCTTGTCTATTTCTGGTGCTTTTGGTGGGGTATTTCCAATGATCGTTTCTTTCAATGGCTGCTGTTAGTATACTTGATAATACCGGTGACCCATAGAAGTCTTAACCTAACATATTTGTGAATTGAAATTAGTTATCAATGGATGATGGCAGAATAGTGGCACAGACCGTGAAAGAATACACCGAAAACACATAAATTGTAGCCTCATTATGTTTCATTTACGCACCTTGTGCTAGGCTCTAACGTTCGTATCAAAAATTTATTTCGTGGCCGGCTGGTCGATTGCAAACAATCTAAAGCTATTTCTTTCTAAAGGGCATATTGTGAGAAGATTTTATTATACGTATGGTGAGAACAGAGTTAAAAGCTACCAATATTGATAACCTTTAACGACAGTGAATTGGTAAAACGATTGAATATCACCTAATAAACTAAAGTGTGCAGTTTTAGTGACAGTATTAACTATGTTAATTCACACATCTCTAAGAAGTGAAGTATTCAAATTGATGGAAGAGCAGAACATTAAATATTTAAACTGTAGAAATCATGAAGATGGTTTAGGGAAACGCGGCTTTGTGCACGGTGTACTTTGTTACACATTGTCCAGCTTGTAAAAGGTAGTCCCGTACTATATTCAGAGCGTAGTGGATATGATATGGCAGAGAATCACACGTCCTGAGGCACGGCATTGTAAGGTAGGGTGGCCAGTTCCTTTCCTCGCCGCCTTTTACCCTTCCCAAGATAATGCAAGGTACCCATTTTCCTGCCAGGTTCGCAGTAGGAGTTTTCAGATTGGTGGAGCTGAGCATAGGCTGGAACCACAAACCTTTAGCTTGCTAGACCAGCTCTCTACCGACTGAGCTAACTCGCCTCCTTGAGCTAACTCGCCTCCCAGTGCAGCATTTACGTTGGCTTTTTCCCAACGACTTGAAATCTGTACTACTTCCTATAAGCCTTACTCAATCTAAATAAGTCTGTGACAATCCATGTAATACCTTGCTTACGCCATTCTTGACCACTTTAAAGCAGTCAGAAAAGACCGACTGTCAGAAAGACTAGGAGTTAGCGGCTGACATGGCGGAAAGGAGTTCCGTACATGGGATATTAACAGCCGATAGGGCGGAAAAGAGTTCCGTGCCTGGGAAAATAATAGATATGATCAAAAACCCTAATAGTGTCGCTAGTAGATTAAAATCTAAAGACAAAGAACAAAGTAGCAATGGTTATAGCTTACGTCAACGTCCGGTTCAGAAACTTTTGGTAGTTCAAAATTGTCTTGACCAACCAATAATAACAAGTACATTAATGTCAGAGGAATCAAAAATGGTAGAATTAGAGTTAGAGAATCGTGGACTTAGTAGAGTTGATTCAAGATCATCTGTATACCAGCGTCCAGTGGAGACTCCAGCAGTAACTTCAGGGATAAGGGAGGATAGCTCCATTTCTAGTGAACAACAGGAGATTCAAATAGAGCATAGTCAGGCTAGTTTAGAGTTAGATAAAGGGGAGATAGAGGTTGAAGTAGGATCGAGTGGAGAGTCAAGTAGTTTTAGGAGAAGTAACAGGAAAAGAAGCAATAAGCCTCCAGGCTATTATAGAGAGTACTAAGAGATAAATAGAGTAGGGCTAATATAGAGACTAGTAAGGGATTGATATAGACAGGTAGATAGAGGGAAGGATGTAGATAGAATTCGTGATGATTAATAAGACAGAAGAAACACTTCCTTTCAAATAGGAATAATAGAAAAATAAATGTGGTGAAGGAAAGCATTGTAGCGACTTTTCTCAAACGGCGTATTAACTTCATTTTGATATATTATGAATAGTAAAAGAACTGAATAATTTTTGGAAAAAAAAAAAAATTAAGGCTTTGGTAAAAATCTTCAAGTTAATCTTCATGAAGACAAACACAAGGTTTTTTTTGTTACGTTCAAATGTTTTTCTACAAATTTTTTCTATTAGGAGTAGTTATGCGAATTCTGTGCGAACTGAGCGTGACAATATAAAGTGAAATGAATAAAGTATGTTTGATTGAAACTATGCGCGGACGTCTCGTAAGAGAGCAAACTTCTCGCTATTGAAGAAATGCGTTGCACTTCGAACATGGAGAACCTCCCCAAGGTACTATATCTTTCATGTGTTTGAATAAGAATATGTTTGAATGCACTATGCGTGGACGTCATTTAGAGAGCAATTTTGTTGGTATTGAAGACACTCGATGCACTTCGAGGATTTAGAGGTCTCTGCCAGGCAGTATGTCTTTAGTGTGTTTGAATAAAACAATGTTTAAATAAAGCTTTGTTTGAATGAAAGTATGCGCAGACGGCCTCTAAGACACCCATTTTGTTGGTATTGAAAACATGCAATGCATTTCGACCATGGAGAAGGCTTTGTCATGCAGTATGTCTTTCATCTGTTTGAATAAAACTAGTTTGATTGAAACTATGCGCGGACGTCTCGTAAGAGAGCAAACTTCTCGCTATTGAAGAAATGCGTTGCACTTCGAACATGGAGAACCTCCCCAAGGTACTATATTTTTCATATGTTTGAATAAGAATATGTTTGAATGCACTATGCGTGGATGTCATTTAGAGTGCAATTTTGTTGGTATCAAAGACACTCGATGCACCTCGAGGATTTCGAGGTCTCTGCCAGGCAGTATGTCTTTAGTGTGTTTGAATAAACCAATGTTTAAGTAAAGCTTTGTTTAAATGAAAGTATGCGCAGACGGCCTCTAAGACACCAATTTTGTTGGTATTGAAAGCATGCAATGCATTTCGACCATGGAGAAGGCTTTGTCATGCAGTATGTCTTTCATCTGTTTGAATAAAACTAGTTTGATTGAAACTATGCGCGGACGTCTCGTAAGAGAGCAAACTTCTCGCTATTGAAGAAATGCGTTGCACTTCGAACATGGAGAACCTCCCCAAGGTAGTATATCTTTCATATGTTTGAATAAGAATATGTTTGAATGCACTATGCGTGGAATTCGGCGTAGAAACCACATCTCTGCTGCTTCTAGCTTCTTCTCGAGGGTTGGTGTGATGGTCCAACTTTCACTCCCATATGTAAGCACTGGAATTACATAACAATTAAGGACTCTGAGCCTGGTGTTCAGGGAAAGAGTTCGGTTTTTCAAAATCTTAGACATTCGCTGGAATACTTCCTTTCCTACTGCACAAATGAAAAGAAAAATTAACATGTAAAACGCCTTGTTTTCTCAAACCTAATGCATTTCTGTAAGCAAAAATTTACATTTAGACAATGAAACAAGACTCAAAAATAATTTCATCTCCACTAATTGATCGCAGATCAGATACAAAGGAGATGAATAGCATAAAAACAACTAGCATTCACCGTTTCCATAGAAATATACAATCAATTCAATATCCAATGTAGTAGTAACATCTTGTACTTTCTTTCTTACTCAAATACCAACCTGAAAGCAAAATATTACGATAAAAGCCCATTTGAACAAGTAAGCACCTTTATTGACTATTAAGATTGTCAAGACAGTAAAAACCAGTTTGGGAACAATGTCAGTCCACAACAGTGTCAGGAGCGATTTCTTCGTCCTCGTCACAGCGCTCATGGACTTGATATCATTTCAATTCCAGCAAAAAGGGAGCATACTCACCAGCTCTTTGAACACTTCTTGAACACGTCCAATAGCTGATGAGATTATTTCCAGTCTTGTGAACTATCCATGCGGGGACAATTTTCGTCTGTCTTGCATGTAGAGTGTCAAATATTTTCATATATCGGGCAAAAAATTGCCATCAGTTTTCCACGATTGCGTGTGAAAAATTTGGATTGATCTATAAAGACCAAGACGACTCACCAATCTCATCGCTCTTGTGGCAAGATTTGCTATGTTCAGACGACCACTCTCTGTTGATGAAAAGTGAAAACTGAGCTGATATGTGAAGAACAGAGGCTTCTTTTCTAGATAAAATGTAAGTTGACGAGAGAGCCTGATTTCTGGCATTTCTTCAAGCACTAAGGCTTGGAAAAGTCGAAAAATTTGGTTAGAAAAAAAGGTCCATGAATACTGATCTTTATGTGTTTATAATGTAGATTGATGGCCTACAATAATATTCCGCGTGAAATCAGAGTCTAATTATCTGTTGTTCAAGAGATATGGTAAGAAATGTAAGTTGACGAGAGAGCCCGATTTCTGGCATTTCTTCAAGCTATAAGGCTTGGAAAAGTCGAAAAAATTTTGTCAGAAAAAGTGGTCAGTCAATTCTGATCTTCATGTGTTTATAATGTTGATTGATGGCCTACAAGACTATTCCGCGTGAAATCAGAGTCTAATCATCTGTAGTTTAAGAGATATGGTAAGAAATGTAAGTTGATGAGAGAGCCCGATTTCTGGCATTTCTTCAAGCTATAAGGCTTGGAAAAGTCGAAAAAATTTTGTCAGAAAAAGTGGTCAGTCACTTCTGATCTTCATGTGTTTATAATGTTGATTGATGGCCTACAAGAATATTCCGCGTGAAATCAGAGTCTAATCATCTGTAGCTTAAGAGATATGGTAAGAAATGTAAGTTGACGAGAGAGCCTGTTTTCTGACATTTCTTAAAGCACAAAGGCTTGAAAAAGTCGAAAAATTTGGTCAGAAAAAAAAGGTCCGTCAATTCTGAACTTTATGTGTTTATAATGTAGATTGATGGCCTACAAGAATATTCCGCGTCAAATCAGAGTCTAATCATCTGTAGCTTAAGAGATATGGTAAGAAATGTAAGTTGACGAGAGAGCCTGATTTCTGGCATTTCTTCAAGCACAAAGGCTTGGAAAAGTCGAAAAATTTGGTCAGAATAAAAAGGTCCGTCAATTCTGATCTTTATGTGTTTATAATGTAGATTGATGGCCTACAAGAATATTCCGCGTGAAATCAGAGTCTAATTATCTGTATTTTATTAAAAACTGTTCGGTTTTGATAGTACTGTATTCCTTCAGTAATTCCAGGTTGAAATAGAAGAGCAAAGGAAATCAACACGATCAAACCTGTCATTATTGGTTTCTTAAAATACATGAACTGCTTTTGGTCTTCAACTGAGCGATTTTCCCTGTGTTATTCTAAATATGTTTATTTACATCAAAATCTACGCTTCAAAGGAATTATAATACAAAGGGTACGTCATTCTTGCTTAACTTTCCAGTCGATTTCTTTGTTGTTTTGAATTCTGTTTGTTATCGTACTCCTCCTTACTGTTCTTCACCTTGTGTACCGTATTTTCTTGACTTTCCGTGATTTAGGACCTACCAAGAGATCGTATTTCAAGCTGGCGCTTATTCAAGGGGAGAAAAATTATTTTTCTACAACTTGGTGCAATTCAAATGAAAAGGGGATGTCAGTAATACTAAGGCACTATGGTTTTTGCTGAAGATTCTGCTTCTGATTTTCATGGAGATATGTTTGTTTTTGCCATGGGATATTTTACGCATTGAAATTTGCCAAAGCTTAAGATAATAAATTAGATCCGGTTTCATAGATCAGGATAACTCTATTTGGTTGCTGCTAAGGATTTTTATTCTTTTGCAAAATATCGAACAGTCAGAAATTTTCTTATTACCAAAGGTTGACATCTAGTAATTTACTGATGGTTACTAAATATATATGTGATTCGTGTATTTAGATAGATCATAGCAATTTGCTTATAATATACGCAACTATACCATAGCGTTCTGCGGTTGTGGTATAGTTGGTACATGGTCAGTGCGGAATCAATGTATACAAGCTCATCAATAATGAATTCAAGGAATATATCAAAGAGGGTAGGAGAAAGCAGGTACCTTTGCCTGATACCTACTTTAGCCTTAAACCAGGTTGTAAGTTGCTTGCTAATCACAATGGCACATTCAGCGTTCTTGTAAAGATCACCCAACGACAACCAACCACTTGCTTTCCTTCAGGCAATGATACCAGTTCCCAGGTTTTATTCTTCTGCAAAGCTTCATACTCGGCATCAGTTGCTGCTTTCCACTCTTGTGAATGCTCACCCTGCCAAGCTTCAACTATCGATGTGGGCTCATCAATTTCTGCAATCAAACTATCTCCAGGATAAAAACTTACAAGACAATTCTCACTTTCTTCAATGAGTCTTCTGGGGGCATTTCTTTTCCTTTCTGGCCCTAGGTTTTGAACATCTCTCATGAAACGATTTTCATATGTTTCTTCCACTTGCTCCTCACACACAGCTTCTTCACACATCTGCTCGCCTTCACCTATCATCTCATCTGCTAACACGTCCACATATTCAAACTCAACTTCCTCATCATCAAGTCTCCCACTGATTCCTAAACTCACAAACTCCTCAGCATTTGTCCACTTCTGATCATCATCAGCCTTAAATCTGTGAAACTGATCTTCACAAAATACCAAATCACGGCTTCTTGCAAAACGACCTGTTTCTGGGATATACACCTTAAATCCCTTTGTACCCTCAGGGTAACCCATGAATACAACTTGCTGAGATTTGGGTTTAAATTTACCTCGCCTTTGTGGCATGTGCATATATGCAGCACACCCAAAAACTCTCAACCCTGAAACATCTGGCTTCTCAGATGACCAACACTCAAGAGGTGTTTTCTCCTTAACTGCCACTGTTGGACTGCGATTTCTAAGGTAAACAGCTGTAGATACAGCTTCTGCCCAGAAATTAATTGGCAAACCAGCATGACAAAGCATGGACCTTGCAGTTTCTACTATTGTACGGTTCATGCGCTCAGCAACACCGTTTTGAGCTGGGTTTAAAGGAACCGTTGTTTGGTGGGCAATACCTTTCTCCTTCAGATAACTGCTGAATGCCGAGGAACAATATTCCCCTCCATTATCTGATCTCATGACCACGAAGAGGGCAGTCGCGCCGATCCATTTCGACAGGCGCCCGAGCACTTCCAGCATGGGGGTCTCCCAGGTTGGGGCTGGCTACCGCGGCAGCGGCAGCCAGCTACCGAACATCAGTAGGCCGCACCAGCGTCGTTGAGCTTTTTGAGCAATGCGTCAAGCGCTGCGTCCGGGTCATCGACCTTGCCGGCGACCTGCTTCTTCCACTCGTCCCGGAGCGGCAGGCTGGCATCGATCCACTGCTGCTGTTCATCATCGGTGAGCTTGTAGATGGTGTGGCCATCGCCGGTTAGCATCGACCGGCCTTCCTTCTCCCAGTCGTACCACATCTGGTTGATGTTCTGGCTCCATTGCGGATTGCAGTGATCGTCAATCACCTTTTTGTCGGCATCGCTAAGGTTGTTGTAGCTATCCTTGTTCATGACGATGGTTGCCGCCACGGCGTAGAAGATCATGTCCTGATGATGGGTCGTGACCTTGTCCAGTCCGAACGGATAGAGAGTGCGCCACGGAAAGGCGATGGCATCCACCAGACCGCGATCAAAAGCCTGGCGAGCCTCCGAGGCAGGAATGGCCACAGGCACGGCGCCGAGGTTCTTGACATAGTTGGTCATGAAAGCCCCGACAGGACGCATTTTGACGCCCTGCATTTGGTCCGGTGTGCGGATTTCCTTGTCCTTGAAATTCAGCGTGCCTTCCGGAGCCATGGTAATGGCGCACAGCTTGACGTCGGACATCTCGTCCGGCGCGTAGGTCCGATACCAATCATGAAAGGCGTTGGATGCCGTGACCGCGTCCTTGGTCATGTACGGGATAGACATCACTTCGAACATGGGGAACCGGCCGGGTTCGAAAGCCGGAACGGACCAGGTGAAATCGGCAATGCCGTCGCGTGCCATATTGTAGTGGTCGCGCGCATTGCCGAGCTGACCTGCGTGCAAGAACTCGACTTTCAGATTTAGAAACCGCAACAAGTCAATTTTGGCAAAAATAAAACACCCTTTGTGCAGTAAGTACCTAATGTATTTTGATTCAGGACACCCATACTGCAATCAACTTTTATACCCTAAATAATGCTTGATGAAGTATAAGACGTCTATACTTTGGAAGCGGAGTGGTTTAGGGGTGCAAACTAAAGTTCTCCCCTTTTGACCCTAATCACAAAGATTGAAAATAGTTGTATGATTCTGGTTCTGAAAGATGTTACGTGTCTATATTTTTACTAAATTATATCGATAAAGAATTGATTTTGATTGGGCTATTTGCACCCCTGGGCTATTTGCATTCGGAGACCTTACCCCTGGTGCTGCACCTTTGGGGCGTATTTTTCGACTTTTTGATGTTCTGATTAACACAAATATATTGGTAATTTAACCCAATGACATGTGGGGCTAAGGGGTACATGGGGTACTTAAGGTGGGGCTGCTTCCCCCTCGGTCGTTTTGTTTTTAGTCCTTATAAAGTGAACTAAAGATTTTGATTTGCAATCTAATGAGCCTTCCCCGAGTTTATGCGATATATTCAAACGGTAATTGTTATTGCATTTTCCACAATTTAGGTAGGGTCATCGCTACATAGCTTTCCCTCGCAGCAACCTTAAAACTAATCTTTTTATTCAGAACAACGTACATCAAATCCCACAAATAAACTCTATCAGCTACTCGGTCTGACTAAATCTATAAAGGGAATATTTAACAGCGAATACCATTTATAACATGTTGTGGCCACATAAGCAAAGTGAGTTTTAAGTTGGCACCTTAAACAAAATGCAGAATGTTTTGTGAAGTTCTCTATTAATTTTTAATTTTTCATATAATTTGTCTATGCCTTCCTTTTTTTTTTTTTTTTTTTTTTTTCCCCTCCAAAAATTGTTTTCAAAGGCAAATCTAGAGAAAAAACTTAGGGGGGGGGAGGGGAATGTGAAAAATATCACTTTTTGTTGCAAATCTTGTCCTTCCGGCCAAAATACAGCAAACAAGCTACCATGAGCGGCCGCTACTGCGGTCGATGTTCGGCGTTTTTTTGAACGCTGCCTGCTGGACAGTCAATAGACGGGAAAAATCGTTGCAGGATCCATTCAATCAGACGAACCGGCCACAGGGACGCCGGAGCCGATTGCTTCGGCTGGATTCGTGGATCGATTCGACAATCTGGTCGGCGGCCGCCGGCTTTGGCGAGCGGTGGGAGGAGATCAACATCTTCTTCCGGCGTTTTCGCGTCCGCGGATACAAGAAAGCCTTTTTCGAAGTCATGGGCGAAGGCCTGACATTGGGAACAGCTGGCGCCGTGCTCATGCTCGCCCTGGCCTTGCCGGCCTTTGAGGAGACCTACGGAAACTGGCGCCAGCAGGACGATTTCGCCGTGACCTTTCTCGACCGCTACGGCAACGAGATCGGCCATCGGGGGATCATCCATGAAGATACCGTCCCCATTGCAGAGCTCCCAGACCACCTGATCAAGTCGGTTCTGGCGACCGAAGACCGCCGCTTTTTCGATCATTTCGGCATCGATGCCATCGGGCTGGCGCGGGCGATGACCGAAAATGTCCGCGCCAATTCGGTCGTTCAGGGCGGGTCGACCATCACGCAGCAGCTTGCGAAGAACCTTTTCCTCACCAATGAGCGAACGATCGAGCGCAAGATCAAGGAGGCTTTCCTGGCCCTGTGGCTGGAGGCCAACCTGTCCAAGAAGGATATTCTGCAGCTCTATCTCGACCGCGCCTATATGGGCGGCGGAACTTTCGGGATCGCGGCGGCCTCCCAATACTATTTCGGCAAGGACGTCACGGATGTGAACCTGGCGGAATCAGCGATGCTGGCGGGCCTGTTCAAAGCCCCTGCCCGCTATGCGCCGCACATCAATCTGCCGGCGGCGCGGGCACGGGCCAATGAGCAAAAATTGGAATTCTTTTATGAATGAAAAAGATCTCCATATGCATTTATGCTGTTTTCGGTTGTAGTTGACGCCGAATCAAACTGTTCATGATAATGACCTGTAAGTAAGGAGCGATGCGGCTCAATAGGAACCGCAACTCTAAAAAATTGAGTCTCCATAACAGTAGATACATCAAAAGAATGCATGTTTATTTGTTTGTTTTTTTTTTCTTTTTCTTATTTTCCCCAAGAGTACTCTATATTAAACCAGTGATCGCAAAAGATCAGGAGATGGCTTATTTGACCGGAAATCAAAAGTTCTAGTGTCCTTTCTAAGTGACCAAATAATCGGACGGCTACTAGCCCCCCTCTTACGCTCATTTTTTCCGAAAGTCACCCGATCAAAATTTTGAGATATCCTTTTTCCGCACAGATGAAATACCTAATAACTATGTCTTTGAGGATGCCTTACCCCCCCCCCCCCCCCCAGTCCCCGGGGGAAGGGCTGGAAGCTCGTTTACACATAGTATTAGTTTTTGGGAAGCATAGTTACGTTTTCAGGTGGGATTTTTCTGGTGGATGGCGGGGAGTTAATGAGAGTATTTTTCCATGGAGTAATTTTTAATGGGGGAAGGGATTTTCCACGGAGGGGGAGCCGTATTTTCTAGCATTATTTAAAAAAGGATCATAACTTAAAAAAAGTTTCTTTCAGCTGAAACTGAGGAGCAACATTAAAACTTAAAACGAACAGAAATCATCACGTATATGAGGGGAGTCGCCTCCTCGTCAACACCCCGCTGTTTATGCTAAATTTTTTTAATACTTTTAAAAGAGCTTTTTATTCTTATTAAACGGCCTTTGGGATTTGGTAGCCATTTTTAAAGGATTGTGACAAAATTCGAACTTGTGAGTAAAGAGGGAGGTATTTACGAGGTGGCGACTCCTCTGTATAGATAATAATTTCTGCTCGTCTTAAGTTTTAATGGGGAGAGGGGTAGGATTTCAAATTATGTGTTTGGTAAGGGACTAAATACGCTCTTTTCGGCCTACCAAAAGATTTTTTACGCTATTCACGGCTAAATGACTTAGGATCTATTCTCAGTTAATTGGCTATGTAAGTTAAAGGGTCCTGTGTGGAAGGATATCAAAATAGTGCAACTACTATGTCTTGAAAAGGCTTGGGGATCAAGTCGAAACTTTCTGGGGAATTTTCTCTGACGGGAGATGTAATTTCGACTTCCTGGTTTAATTTCAAGAGGAGAAAAGAAAAAGATTTAAACTTAGTTTTTCTAAAATATACCTAAACTATTTGGCACTTCAAGTCAATGTGGATGGAGTTTCGGCAATAATTCACGAACAGTTCAATTTAAAACTACCAAGGGCTACTGAGGGGGTGGGGCAACAAATGTGTGTTGTCGGTCCATATAAACCTTTGGTACTATTAGGTTTAGCGGAACTTTGCATCTTTTCACAGCGAATTAGTGAGGTAAATAAATAGACAGTATAAGCCCCTGGGCTATCAAAATGCTATATCCATGATTTTCCTGGAGCAAATGGGGGGGATAGGATTAAGGTTTTCAGGGAGTGTTTGGGGAGCGTAGGAAATTAAAAGGAGTATTGGTGAACGGATAGGAGTATAAAACATTTTTTCGTTAAATATTAGCATTTTAGAGAAGGGAAAAACACTTTCAGAGGCAAATTCCTGGCACTACATTGAGTAAGGAGCCACAAGCCTTCAAGTAATTGCTTTTTTTACTTATTATTTAGTTGTTTTCTTTACCCTTTTTTCTTTCCACCTCACTCGTAATGACCAAGGTAATTCGATCAAAATTTTTAATTAGCCATTTTGTTAATTTTAATGTGTATGTGGTATTTAGGATGTTATTGTTTTTAAAAGTTGTGGTTTTGTCTGGAAAAATTAATAATCAAACAGTTTGTTGTAAAGAACTCTATATTGATGGCTATTTCGCCTTTCCATCTTTGAAATTTGCAAAATATAGAATATTGTTTTGAATATTGTATTGAAGAAGAAACAGAAAACGATAAAATTATTTAAGGAAAATTAACAAAGATAAAAAATTCCACTGAAGAAATAGTTTATATTTAACATAAATTCTAGAAAATGATGAATAATAAAAATCATAAAAAGGTTTACTTTTGATTTGATTAAACAAAATCGAATAAAACAATTCCAAAAAAGATGCAGCCTCTAACGACATCTGTACGTAAATCTGGAAATTGTGAGATATAAAATATTCTCCGGGAAATACAAAATCGAGAAAAACATAGAAGGCAGAGAAGAGAGAGAGAGAGAATAACTTTCTTGTATAAGAGGGCAGTATAATCCTTCTGAAAAAAAAAATCGACGTTAACCTTCAAGAAGGAACAGAAAACGACATGTTTAACATAAATCCTAGAAAGACATTAATCTTGATAATAATTTGATTCTATATAAATTAAATATTTAATTACATAATTAAATAACTTAATTTACTTTTTCTTCTATTAACTTTTGCAGAAATACTGGATTTTGCACAGGAGCATCAATTCACGAAAATGTAGTGGCGACAATGTTTTTTTTGTTTTCATTATTTTAAAATTATGATACCCAAAAAAGATATTTTCAAAGTCTAGGGTGGGAAAAGAGGGGCGATTTGGCCTTTTTTTATTTTTCCAGTGAAGGTATAAAAAAAATAATTTTCGATTGATGGAATTTAACCATGCCAAACCAAACGAGCCCCTTCCCAGGTGGCACGTCTGAATCTCCGCCTTATATAATTCTCCAGTTTGAAACGCATCCTAAAAAGTAAATATGTGAAATTGGTTATTGTCGAAAAATCGTTTTCATCATTCTATTAGTTATCATCTTTGTATGCTAGCCTACTAGAAAAGTCTTTCTTTTAATTTAAAGCAGGGGCGCAAAAAAAAAAAATACCAGAACTATAAAAACTTCCTAAATTATAACCAATTAAAAAAATTTTATTGCTTGTCCGAATTTATTGTAAAAAGTTATAGTTACTCCACAAAAAAGCTTTCTCGAAGTAACACAGATTGCCACTTGGCAGACTCCCAAAAGAAAAATTACTGTGCAGGTGCCTGATTCATGGTATTGAAGTTCTCGGAAAATTTATTAAACTTGTCTTCTTTTTGGCAAAAGGAAATCTGACCAGTTGTTTCACGAAGGTTTAGTATTTTGAGGGTTCAAACTTAAAAGTATTTAGCATGGACTGCAAATTCCTAAAAGCAAATAGCAAATCACTACTGCCTCTAGACCGAATTCGTTTCGTATGAAGTTGCCTGAGGCTGACGCAATAAAAAAAGCACACCTCAATCATATCCAGTTAATATGTCTCTGCTTTTACTGACTTGTCGAAAGGACGTGTGAAATGAATGTTATCATTGAAACAACTTTACTTGAAAGACCCCTTCCCCCTTCCGCCCCTCTGTTATCATCATATATAGGCTATAAGCCTGTTTACATCCTTCGTTATTGTTTTCATTGATATCAGTATTGTTTAATTTTAGACACAGAAGATACCGTCCCGGTCGAGGTGACTGTCAATAAACGTCGTAAAATAAACTCAAGAAATGCAAGAGGAATTGGTCGAGGTAAGAATAGCCATTTTGTTCATAATGGTCCAAAGACCATAAGAGCGATGCCTTTAGGATGGAAGTAAAAAGCGCTGTCGGAACCATGTATTACTATTATTATTTTTTGTTTTAGAGCAGGACACTTCGTATAGAAGGCGTAGGTCGTATAGGAGGTCATTCGATTGGAAATTGACACGTCTAGTCCTCGTTTTAATGGTCGAAAGTGATTGAAGGCAACCCCCTCCCCCCTTCCCCCCAATCCACCCCCTCAAAATTTTGACATAACCAGTCTCTTTATATTATGCACATAATTATTGTGCATAATTTCTTATGAAATGGGAAAAATAAAATGCATCTTCTTGTGTTCTATGTTCCATGGAAGTTATATGCGGCTCCTATCTAGGTTTCAAGGTTTAAGGTTCAATCGGGATTAATTAAAAAAAGGAAATGACTAAACTTAAAGTACATAGCTCTGTGACAAAACTCACGTTGAGATCCATAAGCATAAAAGATTCTTCACTAACACGCAGAACGGCTCCCACTTCACTCTTCGACACAACCACACGCCTTCTCATTATATCATCTTCACCATAGGGTTCCCCCCTCCCTCCCCGGACGTATAACCACCTCACCTAAAAATAATAAAAAAAAACTAAACTTCGTCTAATTTAATTTATCTTTCTTTTTTTTATCATTCACTTTTATCATTCACATTCACTTAGAAGCAAGTATAGGCTAGAGTGTGGAAACGTTAGCAGGTTCTCATGTGAAGTCAGTGAATTTAGCAGTTCTTAATTATCCTTGTTGGTTTTTAAATACTGGCAAAACGTACCTTGGATCTTGAATGTAACTAAAAACTACTAGAAGCCAAAATTGATCAATAAGTGTATTGCTTACACGTTTTATCAAACTCGAATGTCGGCAAAATGGGTCAGTTTGTTCTTGAGCATTATCGCATCTACTGAATAATTTCTCAGCAAGAGGGTTGAAGAACATTTCAGATGCCAGGCAACTTTGAGATGTGCGCAAACCCATTTATTTTATTGGGTTTGTGTGGAAGGGGGATGCAAGATTCCAGGACACGATTTTTCGTGGCTTTTCCGTATAAGAAGTGTAAATTTTTACTGTGTGGATCTGATTTTGTGTTATATCCAACGTATATTAGTGTACGCTTTATCTTGCGCGTATGTGTTTATGTTTGTGGGGGGGGGGGGGGTAAACGACTCAGGGATGGTCAAAACACAGAAATCCGTTCGAAGTAACACTGTTTAAAGGCGTTGATTAAGCACAAGATTAATTTGGAGCCACGATCCCTGGGGCCACGGTCGCGGGGACCGCGATCGCCTCGCTTACCGCCACGGTCATCGCGTCCACGACTTTGCATCATCGCCGACGGGCCTTCTTCCAGTTCGTCGACGCGGACGACCATGCTGCGAAGGATGTCCTCGTTGAGACCCATCTGGCGTTCAAGTTCGCTAATCGCCTCATGGGGGGCATCGAGATTCAGCAGAACGTAGTGGCCCTTGCGATTCTTTTTGATGCGATAGGCGAGCGATTTCAGGCCCCAATACTCATTCTTGGGAACCGAACCGCCGTTTTCTTCGATGATTTTTGTAAAGGTTTCGATCAGGGCTTGAGCCTGAGTCGATCCGATATCTTGGCGCGCGAT
>JAAAKM020073195.1:165155458-165173994 GCA_010016025.2 Alatinidae sp. Z8VKAUB7J3 | reverse complement strand
ATGGCGCGACGGCAAATCAAGAAATCAGGTCATTCCAACCAACTTGGCTGGCTGACGCTTTTTCTCAGATGTGTGCTGATCGTCACGCCTAAGCCGGCAGTACAAAGGCTGACGGCAAGGAGGCTATGTCCAACGAGACGGGGGTTTAGCCGCAAAAGCGACGACAAAGCAAGTGCTTTGAACACGCGGTTGCTTGACATCCCTTGGTTGCCCCTTATGACTGCCGCCCTCCCGCCACGCGAGGCAATTCTCGCCAACATGACACTCAGGCTATGAGCACCGCATTCATCTTTCCGGGCCAAGGCAGCCAGTTCGTCGGTATGGGCAAGGCTCTCCACGAAGGCTCGCCCGCCGCCCGCGCCGTATTCGAGGATCGTGGTCGCACCCTCATAGGCCGCGCCAAGGGCGCGGGCCTCCGCCTCCGGAAAGGCGAAGTCCGGGGGCGCGACCAGATCCATCAGCCGACCGAGCCTTCCAGCGAGATCGCAACAAGGCTCTGGGCTTCCATGGCGAACTCCATCGGCAGCGCCTGCAGCACTTCCTTGCACCTAGAGTTTACATCTGCCATTTCCATACGTCGGAGCAAAGTGGAAACTGGGAGCTGGTGCTCGTCTTGACAAAAATCTATTAACGCCATCTAATGTCTGGTGACACGTAATTTTTTCAAGCTGTTTAATTATTTTTCTGTTAGGAACTGATATCAGACATTTGTTAGTACCCTAATTTTACCAGTTATACTAATTAAACTAATTATTACACTGAAAAATAATGCCAAGTGTCATCGAACGCTAGATGGCGTTGTTAGTTTTTTTTTGTTACCATGCTTTTTGTGTCTGATTCACTGCAAAAGCCGTTTTCTAAGCTGTTTGCAAAGGGATCTTCCCTTTGATTGCGTCTCAGCAAACGGTGTATGGCAATTACTTTAGAAGTTAAAAAGTATCAGATACATCATTTAGAGGTAAGAGTGACGATATGCTAAATTATATCAATTTCAGACTTAATATGTGTATGCTGCAATTTTTCGTATTTCCTTGCCCAAACAAAATGCTATGTATCACTTCTTTCATAAATAAGATGAAAATTAAGATCAGTGTATTCTTATCCATTGGTTTAATTTGCAGTTACTTCGTAGGAGGAAGAGTAGATAAGGGAAGGTGGGGACAGCCTGATTCCTGTCATGTCTTGATCAAGGCTTAGAGAAACTCAACTTTTATGCACTGCATATGAAAATGAAACGGTAATATAAGCGGTTATATGGCGATTGTATAGATTTAAGAAAATAATTTTTAAGGAGAGCCTTATGTGCTAAGTATGTTAATTCCAAACTACGGAATTTTGATGACACTGTATAAAAAACGAACCAAGTGCGAAAATGCACACTCAACTTGGTGCAAAAACGTGCTCACTCCAAGCTGTGGACTGACTTGCCTGACATCGGAAAGGTGGGCATGTTGTACCTTGTTTGAACCTGAATCACGAAAATATTTCTAATTTATAGGTCTTGAGAAGTAACACACTTGACTGAAACGAGAATCAGATGTCGACAGCTTTACCTTACTTCCTGCCTGCGCTCATTAGTAGTTTTTATCCTACTACTACTACTACTGTGGATTGTGCTTAATTGTTTTGTCACATTTGTATTATTTGGCATTACGCATAAACTACTCACGAGGAATGAATACAAATATAATGTCCAAAAGAATCAACAAAATTTCTTACACAAATCAAGGCTATATTCGGGTGCAAAGAGGCTGTGGGAATAAAACACAATTTTCACAGTAGAAAAAACTGAGGGAGGAATAAAACTGCATTATTAATTTCATCTGTTGTAACTAGTTCAGAAAAGGAATTATTCACCGAGATTACCAAAAAAGTATTAATATTCAAGTCAGCTTAAAGACCTGAAGAAAAGAAGGAAAAAAGATAGATACTTAGGACTGACAAGGAAGTTTCAAAAATAGGGTCAGGCTATATTTTTCTGGCATAGTTTGTTTAAAGTAGCCCTAAATTAGCATTAATCTTTATGTTAAGATCAATGTATATAGTCCAGACTTTAATTTTCGAATTAGGAAATATATGCTACTTTTGTAGATATACATTATTTTTTTGCTTTTTGAAATTCCTTAAATGCTAAAAATGAGCTAACTCTAGACAGCTTAAGACAGCTCATGGTTAACACTTTATTTCAGGCAGAAACTAACTAAGTCCAGTCTAAGCAAATTCCATTTCGGAAAACTGTCCCACTTTTTAAAACTGAAAAGATAGTAGTTTTATTTTGCACCACAAGAAGAGGCCAAAAACAAAAACAAAAATAAAACAGTTATCATGACTTTTTTCGTTCTTCTATGAGCTGTTTCTATTTCACCTATTTTTGTGCACATTTTCTCGCTTCGGAAGAAAATCTGTACTAATTCTTAACAATCTTTATGTTTCATTATCAGTCATAAGGTTTAGCTTATTCTTATCAATCTTCTATCGATATCTGTAAGCAATTTGCAATCTCCCAAAGTATTCCAGAGGCTAAGGTTGTACCCTTTTTGTATAAAACATACCTATATATTTCATTGAAAACTTCTTTTGCGGAAAAGTCTTTAAAATAAATTAAAAAGAACCAACGCGGATGTTCTAGTACCAGAAAAGATTGAGGACATTGTGAGCACGAATTTATTTTGGAAAATGGGTTTTTTCTCGGTAAGCTGGAAATTTTTAAAAACATAAAAAAGGAACTGCGTATCAATTATTAAACATATTTCATAATATTTCATTTTCATAGAAACTACAGAAAATAATTATGTAAAACTTAATACACACAGAAACTGCCATAAACAGAAGTATGCCTTATAAAAACCATAATGTCATTTCCACTATACTGAAAACTTAATGCATTTCAAACTATTTAATTTTTTTAACACTAGTACATCCAAAAATGATGAGAATTTCAGGAAAGAATATCAGCAACTAGTAAATTGTTAATGTACTTTTCATTGGTTCTGGTCAGTAATTTTGGTTATAATGGGTATTTTCATGATTAGATGGATTTTTATCGTCAGGTGTAACTCCTATGTTACTCGGGTATTAGAATTCACAAAGAGCGATGTGCTGAATAGTGAAGGAAACAATTAAAAAAAAAAATTGATGATGACCGTACCGTACTTTCAATGTTTGATTAATAGACCAGAGTTTCTGTTTCTCTGATAGAATAATTTGCAATTCCTAAATTAGTTTTTCGTGCCTTATCTTCTTAAAGTAGCATTTTTGATGAGTAGCATAGAATTAAAGTTAACCTCTGAATAGTCAATCTCAGAGATCTTTAAGACACTTACAATTATGAATCTAGGCCAAACCTGACTTTTCACGTTGAAAATGTAGGCTAGAACATATTTAGTTTCAAAAGCATATTTAGAACATATTTAGCATGTTTAGAACATATTTAGTTTCAAAAGGTTGAAAAATAGAGAGAAATAGAAAATCAACTAGCATACGCATATATTCTGACTATATGTACAATAGCCATTCCCCATTAAAAAAGAAATACAGAGTACAAGCTCTGCAATTCAACAGACTTAATCTCTCAAAAATTAGAATACCAATATCCAGAAATGAGTAACTTTTAGACAAGAGAGCGAAATATCAATTTTATGTCCAAATATTACAGCTATTGCCAGAACAGACGACCTCAGTGAGGAAAAAATAAATGAAACGATAAAAATTAACCTGAATTCCGAATCAACGAACCAAACGGCTTTAAAAGATTTTTACGTTTACTTCATCTAAGAGCTGTTCAGTGGCTTTATTCACTTTCTTATTCTTCCATAAATCGTTTTAACATGAGGCAAAACTCATTGCAACATGAGGACCAACAAATTTTGACATTGATTTTCTTGAGAAGATAACCATAAAGTTTAAAGGGTCTAAAAAAAAAAATTCTTGGGAACGAAAGAGAGGCATAGAGGTAAACAGAGACAAAGAGTAACAGAGAGACAGAGAGGATTAGAAAAACAGAGGAATAGAAAGACAGAGAATAATGGAGAGACAGGGAAGTAGTAGAGACACAGAGGAATAGAAAATGCTTTTTGAATACCCAGAGAACATTTTGTCATCAGGGATGGCAAAGGATTCCACTTGGTAAGAGGAAGACAATAAAAACCCCAATCTTGATTATAGACACCTGTGTATTTGCCTCCCTTTGTCCTTAGGTATACTTAAAACCAATTTATGTTCATGAAGTTATTACTACGTATCAGCAGATTTAAAGTGCTTAAATGTGTTATCATGCCGCACATTCATTGGAAAAGTACTTCCTAACCCCTAGAAACTTGCCCCCCCCCCCTATAAAACTTTTGACATAGGAAAAGAGCCTTTAAGCTTTTATGATTTGCAATCATAAAATAGTCTAATATCTTCATTTTCTGGCGATGTTTTCCAAGACCTGAGAGCCGCCACGCGGCTCAGCCGGGGGCATGCATAAGTTCCGCGAATACACCGGTTCCGCCGCCGGCTGTGCGGCTGGCGAGCTGGGAAGCGGATCAGCCTGCGGCGCGGCGCTGCTTGAGCGCGCGCTCCAAGCGCTTCAGCGACAGCGCGACGATCAGCTTATGAGCCGGCCGGACCGGGATCATGTAGGCGCGGCCGAACCAGTTGTGGGTTTTGACCGAAGACGTGACAGATACAACACCGTGTTTGCTGGTGATGCAGGTCATCACGTCCAGGTGCCGGTCCCGCACCGTCAGGGTCAGTACCGTGCCGGACACCGCTTCCACCAGGAAGAAGTCCAGCTTGTCGCCGGGCTGCACGCCCGTGCGCGGCTTGCCGGTAATGCCGCCGATGCGTTTGACACCAAAACAGGCGGATATCGCATCCCGCAGCCAGAACGCCAGTTTCAGGCCCGGCAGCGGCCGCGCGTGCATCAGGTTCCAGGCCTCCAGCGGAGTGATCTGTTCTGGCAGGACGACGGATTGAGTATCCAGGAAATCCAGCTCCGCGGCGGGGGCCAGGATTTGGATGAGGGCGGTGGCGGCCCGCGCGAAGGAGTTTGGCGGCATGGCCGGCCTTTCCGCTGCTCGTCAATTTACTGCTCTGAAGATAATCGGAGAATTGAGGCCGGCAAGGCGGGGGGCTGCATTCCCGTAGCTTTGTTCACGCGATCTGCATCACGATGCAGGTCGTGGAGCCGGTCGCATAGAGGCGGCCGTCTTCGACCCCGCGCAGCTCACCGTGCGCCACGCCTGTAGAGCGGCCCGCATGGTCGATAGTGCCGGTGCAGTCGATCTGCGTGCCCAGCGGGATGGGGCGTAGAATGTTGATCTTGTATTCCAGCGTTGTGTAGACCGAGCCCAGCGGCACCTTGGTCATAACGGCGCAGGCCATGGCGCTGTATGTCTTTTTTTCACAAGTGTGGGGTTTTTTTTTTTTTTTTTTTTTTTTTTTTTTTTTTGTTTTTTTTTTTTTTTTTTTTTTTTAGGATGAATTTCTTTTCTAAAATATGCCAATTCAGATTATCAGATAACATTAGATTTAATGCAATTTAGATTTTTCCAGAGATGTAAGTAAAGAGTTGTCTCCAAAATATGTTTATACGAGTTTCGTGCTTTCACTCAAGTCATTCTGTATGAATTTGTTTCTTAAAAGCCTCTTTTGATCAATAGTACAAATGGTAAAAAATATTCTGGTTTTTGAGATTTTAAGATGGACACATTTTAACTTAAAATGACAGACTTCTGGATGCTCAGGGGACATGGACGAAAAATTTGGCAACCCTACTTGCGTAGTTTCTTAAATTCTAAAATAATTAATCAATTTTGTATGGTTTAAAATTCACCAGGAGGTTTTGAGCCCCCCATCTTGAAAAGTTTTTTTTTTACAAAAAGTTCCTAAAACGGAGAGAGTGTAGTAGAGGGGAATGAAGAATGACATGACTTACCCTGTATTTTATTTACAAGAAATTGTCAACCTCTTAAATGCTTACTTTAGTACCAAGTCGAAGTAGACTGTTTTTGCTCTTTGTGATAGTTTATGGACATTAATTGTGAGGTCAGTCTTTAAGAAGAAATTTCCTTCTTTTGTGCACAATATTGCTTTGCATATGAACAGTTATGGAGAAGACGCGAGTAAATAATCCTTATGGGGCCACTAAAGCCTAAAAAGTAAACTTTCTTGCAAAACCTAAATCATCACCAGAGGTGGTTCAGATTAATCTGGAGAGGGGAATCCCCCCCTCAACTTCTCTTCATATGAAGAAATGATTACCCGAGTAGCGGGCAATCACCCTCTACCTTTACTTCTGTACATAAAACGAAATCTTCATTCATATACTTGCCTCCAAATAAAGGGGAATGGTTACCAAATAATTTTATATCCATTCACTGTCAATAAAAAGGTATCATCCCTATTTTGAACTGTTTTACTTTCGTCATGGAAAGGTAGTGTGGTCTTCAAAGTTATCTACCTTAGTATATTATGATCTAAGTTGTTTATAAATGGGGGTAGTGGGCAAGCATCGTTTTTATCTATCTCAAATTCACATTGATTACAAAGGTTTGGGAAAAAATATAATTTAAACGTCAGTCATTTGAATTCTGATTAGTAATTACCAAATACGGGTTGCCTAACTGTACTTTCGTTCCCATTAAGTGTGGCCCCTTCTGTACTTTCGGGCCCCCTTAAGTGTGGCAAAATGATAATCTATTTTGTTTGTTTATAGCACAAAGGATTCAAAATTCTATCTATGAGAAGGGGAGGATTCACTTGTAATTTTTACTTATTTCTATTTGGAAGGACCTTTTTTTTTTACTTTTCCACAAATCAATAATCATGTTAGACTGTGATTAAATTATTTTCTATTGAAAAATGAATTATAGTAATTGTCAGTAACCACCGACGCGACGTCTAGAACTGAATAGGATTTTATCTAACTATTATTGGCTATAGTGTCGGGTACATTAAAATCTCTATGGAGCTAGTTTTCAAAACAATGGTTGCTGTATATTTGATATCGGAAGCCAAGGCCCGAATTAAGCTAAATTTGATCCACGTTGATGGAGGGTTGTCCTTTAAAATGCACATGTTTTTTTGCTCGATAAATTTGGAAAATGATCGTAAGTTTGTCTCGCGCCATCCATAAGGTCTACGAATCCAACATCAATCAGGCGAAAGTAAACTAGTTAGAAACTGGGTAAGTTAGAAAAAAACAAAAAACTAGTATGTATACCCAGACCATGGAGCTCTTGATAGCATCTGATTTGAAAATGTGCCTAATTAGTAGTTTGCGAAGTAGTAGTAGTAGTAGTAGTAGTTGATTGTGTTTGCATAACTTGGAATTTTCGTTCAATTCGACAAAATAGTTCTGATGAAAAACGAATACCTGTTCAATATAGCATGAAAATATGAGATTCAGGTTAGTTTAACAGCAAAGAGAAACGGTGAGGATGGTTCAAGGCAGTAAATAAGAGGTTCAAATAACATCATTAGGCTGTCCACAATGGTAAAAGTATATAGAAAGCAAACTGATGACAATACAATGATGCAGCTCCTGAAAGGCATCATCTTCCGTAGAAATAATAGGCTAGTTCGTTGGGATCAATGAGCGTCTGACGCTCGTCTCGTTCATCCTTGTGTACACTGTTTGCCAGCAGTTCGTACCGTTGCTCAGGAGTGTTGTTGGCTGACCCTCTATATATTGGGGGTCTGGCAGTCACATAGAGCATTAGAAAGACAAGCAGAATAAGTACCTGGAAGAAAATAGTTACATCGTTGAATTTATGTAATGTGGTATTTTTTATTGTTGTAAGACTAATTTTCAAAAATAATGCATACCTCAATCTTGGTTAGGCAGTAAAAATGTATTAAAGGGGAGAAGGAGGAGGGAAATAATATACATGAATTCAATGAAAGCTACAGGAGAATTCATTGAACATCCATGATATCGATAGTTCAATTGCTCCATGATAGTGTTGTTCAATTGCAGTGTTGTACGAATAAATGGAAATTTCATTAAACCAAAACGTTCGTGTATTTAATGGTAAGCAAAGAACGAACATTTCCATTAGACATCAACACCCCCTAAAAAAAGGGAGTACATGCATAAGAGGGAAGGGATTTAACCCAGAACATGCCTACGGGTTGTTCTGGGTACCCGGCTGACGGATTTTATTTCAAACAGCAGGTTGCATGAAAAATTTAGCTCAATCCCACTTTCTAGGCCTATAATAAAAGAAAGGTTGAGATGGCTAGAGCACGTTCTGCAGATACAGGATGAAAGATGGCCGACGATTGTCTTCCCAGATATTTAGATTGCAACACTTGTTCCTTCTTGCTTTCACCGCATTTGATCGGAGGTGGGGAATTTATATCACGTCTAACCCAATAAGACCTTTTTCGAAGACATAAAATTACAAATAAATCAGTTCATTTAGAGCTTAAAGATGACATGGGACGTTCAATAATTGTTGTAACAGTTCTATCTTCACCAGGCGCTCTGTTATTCGTCAATTTCTTGGAGAATTTGAGGACATCTTTTACTGTAGGTAGATTGTAGCTAACGTCAGACGATATCGGCAGTGTGGATGGTATCTTATGTTCTTTGTTTGGGGGTAGACGGTTAAGAACATATTTGAAGTGTAGAACCTATGCATCCCTGACAGGCTCTACGTCTGTACTTGATATCCGGATTGGTCCCTATGGGGCACTTCCGGATTGCATTTCGTTCCAACCTTTTTTTTTGCAATCTTATATAAGGTACGTCTTTCTCTTCTTTTTGGAGCATCTTCTGCCTCAAGCATTTTCCAGTCCATGGGCTGATACTTATAACCTCCAACCCTATTTTCCTGTTTGTTAACAATTCGTCAATTCTGGTTCCTATAGACCGATTGGGATGTAGAGGTGGACGATAGTCGAGCCCTTTTGTGTCTTTTGTTGGTTGATCTGTTACTACACTCTGTCGGACAATCACGGTCTTTGGGACCATCCCCGAGTCTGAGCGTTGAATTGCTGAATCCCGTTAATTTAGTCTGATATTTTGCCAGATATGGTCCTGACATTTTTCTAACACGGATTCAAGAGCTTCAAATATATTAACCAGCTCAGTGACAAAATTGAGCCTCGTACTTTAAACAGCAAGATTGGAAGGTTGAAAATGTGGCTGACTGGCTGGTGGTCTAAGAGGTCTCTGGAGCTTGACGTAATGTCCCACTGTTGCTATCATTAAACTGTGATCTAAGCTTATATCTGTGCCACGGAAGGCTACTTCCTGGCCGAGTTCGGAGGGGCCTCGTGAGAACGGCGTTCCTCTTGGCCTGGCGCTACCTCACGTGCTACCGCATCAGGACGGGCATCCTGGTCGGTTGCATCGCCATCGTGTCCTTCTTGCCGATGGCCGTGCAGCAGCTGGTCACGCACTACGAGCGCGAGCTGCGCGCGCGCGCGGACGACACGCCACTGGTCGTCGGAGCTCCGGGCAGCCGCCTCGACCTGCTGATGAACAGTCTCTACTTCCGGGGGACCGTTCGCTCGACCATCACCGGCCAGACCACGGCGGGGATCGAAGAAGAGGGACTCGGCCGCCCGATCCCGGTCCACTTTCGCCACCGCGCGCAGGGACACCCGCTGGTCGGCACGACCCTCGACTACTTCGAGTTCCGCGGTGCAAAGCTCGCAGCCGGTCGCTGGCCCGGCTTCCTCGGCCAGGCGGTCATCGGCCAACGCGTCGCCGAGGCCGAAGGACTGAGCGTCGGCGACAGCCTGCTCTCCGACGGCGAGAACCTCTACGACATCGGCGCCAGCTATCCGCTCAAGCTGCGCGTGACCGGGATCCTCGTAC
This sequence comes from Alatinidae sp. Z8VKAUB7J3, assembly GCA_010016025.2. Lineage (NCBI taxonomy): Eukaryota > Metazoa > Cnidaria > Cubozoa > Carybdeida > Alatinidae > Alatinidae sp. Z8VKAUB7J3. Next base: position 165,164,180 of record JAAAKM020073195.1, on the reverse strand, counting down.
CGCAGGGCAACCCCGACGACGAAGCCGTGTTCGTCGACTTGAAGACCGCATGGATCATCGAAGGGATCGGGCACGGCCACCAAGACGTCGACGAGAACACCAGCGAAGCGCTGGTCATGGAACGCACCGAAGGGCACGTCTCGACCAACGCCGCGATCGTCGAATACACCGAGATCACGCCGGACAACGTGGACCGCTTCCACTTCCACGGGGATCCCGCGGGCTTTCCAGTGGTCTCGACCATCATCGTCCCGACGAACGACAAGGGTCGCACCATCCTTCGCTCGCGCTACCGACACCGCGACGGAGTGCAGGTGCTCGAGCCGGCGTTGGCCCTCGGCGAACTCATGGAGATCGTCTTCCAGGTCAAACGGTTCTTCGACGCCAACTTGCAGGAGGCTGCACTCTATCAGCGTGAACTCTGGGCGATCCAATCGGACCAGGCGCGCAAGGATGTCGAAGCAGCCGGTATCGTTGTCAACGAGATCGCCGACAAGGCACCCTTCCAGGCCGCCATGGACAAGGTTTACGAAGAATACCTGACGGCCAATCCCGACATGCGCAAATTGGTGGATATCGCCAAGGGGACAGAATAGCGTCTCCAGGCACCAAATTCTGAAATTCGCCCGGCTCCGAAACGGAACCGGGCGGCTTTCAAACCGGGAGGGGACACATGAGTGGCTCACGCGAAGCGCCGGATTTCCTGCGGCGCATGGATGCGGCTTTCGACCTGATCTCCAGGATCTGCATCCTTCTTGCCGGCACGGCCCTCGTCATCATGACGGTGATATTCGCCTGGCTCGTGTTTGGCCGCTATGTCCTGAATGACACGCCAACCTGGGTGGAGCAGGTTTCATTTCTGCTCGTGATGGTCATCACGTTTCTCGGCGCTGCCGTCGGCGTCCATCAGCACACGCATCTGTCCGTTGTCGTGTTTCGCAACATTGTTCCGTCTCGGGTGCGCACCATTTTCGTATTTGTGTCGGACATTCTCATGGCCGCCTTCGGCTGCATTTTGTTTTGGTACGGTACCGAACTGACGCTCTTCAAATGGAAGACTCTGATCCCCCTCCTCCAATGGCCGGAGGGCCTGCGATCGCTGCCGCTGACCGTTAGCGGCGTGCTGCTCTTCCTGTTTTCCACGGGCCATCTGATCCGACTGTTCCTGGGCCGTGACGCGCGCCAGGACAACATCGAGCAGGGATAAGATGGGACTTCTCCTGCTTCTCGGCATTTTCGCTTTTTGCGTCATCATCGGCACCCCGGTTGCCTTTGCTCTCGGCATCGCCGCACTCGCTGCATTCTGGCATGAAGGCCTGCCGCTTCTGGTGGGCGTGCAACGCATCGTCTCCGGGATCACCTGTACTAGAATCAGTGATTTACAGGACGTTCATAAGTGGGAAGGGGGTCGAGGTTTTTCAGAATACAAATCGATATTTTTCAGTCCTAATGATGTAATTGCGTTGGAGATCGAAACCATTTGCATTGTTTTTCATAAGAGACATAGATAGCGGGGCGGAATTTTTTTAGTACCTCTCCCCCTTAGATTTCGAAAATGCTAGAAATTTAAGATGCCTTTTTTTGGTATTTCCATTGAAAATTGGAAAAAAATTCTCCCCTAGATTTCAAAAATACACTTTCATCCCTCCTCTCAGCGTTTTTGTGAATTGACGCCAGTGGTTTTTTATACGGTTGGAGCGCATCTCCTCGCGGAAGGACTTCCATCCACTTACAGGCATGGTAGAAGCATTCATGGTTGCATTACAGGTATGACACCCGTAAGTCGTGGAAGGTTTGTAAGTCTGTATAGTTTTAAGTTTGGAATACACTCGCATAGTTATGGATCTACTATGCCTACACATGAATGGACGGTTCTTCCAGGAGGGAGTTACGCACCAATCATAGGAAAACGTTTTTTTTATGGTTGAAGTGCACCCCCTCTTGTAAAGACCTCCCATTCACGCGCAAAGCGGTAGATCTATAACTGTTCAGTTTAATTGGCCACAAAAAAGCTCGTGTACAAGCATATTCGAAACTTAAAGTCGTACAATCTGAAATTCCTCTATCATTTCGCATTAAATTACTGACAAAATGCTTGGACATGCTTTTTAGGACGTTATATTGTTTGAGAATTAAATCACTGGCAAATATATTGCACAGATACAAACTTCTGAGCATGAAATTTAGGTTTTATTTTAAGGTATATCAATGTCCTGTATCAATTTGCCGCATAAAATTTCTTTGCGTTTATATTTCCTTGTACTTCAGCGCAAAATTAAGATAGAGATACTATTCAACAAAAGGTATACTCTTGAGTACCTTGGTTCTCGTTAAAAAAAATTGGCCTGAAAACCCCTCATTCTAGATCTCAATTTAACTAATTTTTATTCTTTGTTATGATAGACCAATGCAGTAACTTACTTGTACTTGCTGCGGGACCAGACATGAACACCTAACCCAGAGTTTAGGAGACTCCGTATGGTTGACTAACATTTATCGCAATCTTGTTCCAGCTCTTCAGAAAATGGGAGCCAGCAGCTCTCCCACTTTCTGCCAAACTTCCGAAATCCACCAATGGCATCAAGGTTGTTTTTGACAGTTGCCAACCCATCCTTCAATTGACCCCCTGGACGTCTCCATCAATCTGACAAAGGAGCAGCTAGAAACAGTTGCTTGACGATGCAGTCATTGGATCTTCTCAAGACACGACCAAGCCAATGCAGTCTTCTGTTTGACAATCGTGGCTATGGGCTGGATGTTACAAGAGCGGCGATGCAAATCAGCATTTAAGATTCTGTCGGAGTATCGAATTCTCAGGATTGTTCGTAAACAGCACCGGTCAAAGACTTCTATATCATGGAGACGAAGCACCTTCAGTAGCCAAATTGATTGACAAAATTAAAGCCTTAATCTAAATATATAAAAAATGAATAAGGATTTTCCGTGTCAAACTTCAGGTGCAGCTGTTTTTAACCACATAGAAAAACCAGGCATAATCTGCGGAGTTCCTTCCTGTCCTGTAGTGGCGCAGTGGGATTTATCTCAGCTTGGTGATATGGGACAGAGGGTTCGAAGTTAACTGCAACACTCCACAACAGGGCACGGTTTTGCGAAAGCATCTCTTTTTCGAAAACAGGTGTAGAAGAAATTCATTACTATCATGTAGTGTCACGGTGAGATTGATATCTGCTTGGTAATAGGGACTTGGAATTCGATCTTAACTCCTAGAATTCCATGGAGATTAGCCATTGGTGTCTCTAAATAACCAAAAACGAAGAAGAAAAAAAAGTTAGAAATTGTTAAAAGAGTGTTTATATATGCCACTTCAAACTCGGACTTGCCTTTTGTATTTCTCTGTTGGAAGAGGGATACTATATTAAAATATTAATCGGGAGTGGGGTAAAATTCTAGGCATTCAGAAAGGGATATAAAGCATGACTCCAACAGTATAGAAAAAGCATAAACTACATTAAATTTAATAGACTAGACATATCTTTTTTTTGTTCTTAAGTTGCTTAATATCTCTGATATCATTAGTGAAATAGATATAACAAAACTTACACAACAAAAAACGTATTCTCTTTTTTTCATTGGTCCAAAGGGGCTATTTTATCTTCGGTTCAATATAAACCAACGTAAAGAACAAGCACAGTCATATATAAATTAATATTTCATTTTAGGTTATGTACGCACTTTTATAATTTCGCTTGTTAATGCTAGATGGGATTGGTTTGTTTTTATTTGCTAGAGGCAATGACGGTTCGCAAATCTGTTTCCAAACTTGAAAAATCCTGCAAGTTGGAAATGTCTTGATGCAAATAGATTATGGCATTGTAATAAAAAAAAAAAGGTAGATGGGAGAAAAGGCCCTATAGAGTCTAGGCTATAGATATTTTTTTTTCAAATTGGCCTTAGGCCACTTCTGAGACGTAGGGGGGGGGGGGCACTTGCTCCAGCATAAGAAATTCTAGGGATGCAAAATTTCAAGTAAATAATCGAACAGTTACAACCGTTCGTAATTTTGAATTTTTATTTTTATTAAAATAAAGCAAAAGGTGCAGTTGGCGTAATATAAGCAAATTGAATCCAAAATTTGATAATACCCAAGGTATTTCAAGATGAGGCCAAAGCAGCCACTGGGCCATTTAGTACTATAGATCAGTTGTTGATAAAAATAATTACAATAGACCTCTTTTACAGGGTCTATGTGCTCAATGAGCATATATTCATAATCTCAATTATTTTTGTGGCCACTTAGAAAGTCTTTACAACTTTGGAAATATTTTATTTATATTGAGTACTGAAAAGCATTGAGGTTCAGCGATACTGGTCTATCGCTACTTTACAGGTATAAAAACAATGGAAGGAGTTCACTCCTTCTCTCCAATAGGACTATGGACTCTCCAAATAGGAAATTTCTGTAACAACGTGTCGATCGGCAAATATGTGAAACATGTTCAAATTACCAAATCTATCAGAACAATGAACAAATCAGAATCTGTCAGAACAAAATTGCAAGTTATATTTTAACTTTGCGTAAGGAACATATTGGCTCAGACCCATATAGTTTGTATCAGGAAAGAGTGGTTGGCCATTGGCCTTAGAATGCATTATTGCACAATAATCATTTTAGCAAATGTACTAAACGTTCCATAGGTATTGCGACGCCACAAATTAAGATGGGATACAAGAACGCTTATATAGGAGGTTAAGGGTTTCATTGCACCTGGAAGACCAAGCAAAAGGAGTATTATTGAGAGAATGACGATTTTCAAACAAACAAATATCGTCGTGAGATCTTCCAATTATGCTTAATAAAATGGCTATCTCAAAACTTTAATTTAACGACTTCGGGGAAAAAAGGACGTGGGCTATGCTTTTAAACACCTCGTGGTAACAAACTGTAACTAAGGAGCGATACGGCTCAATAGTAACTGAAACTTTAAGAAACAGAGCCTTGAAAAGAATAGATACATCAAAAGAAACGAATTTTGATACTGATTCAAAATATATAATATTCATCAAGTTTAATGGCACCCTTCAAAAGTCACAAGCCTGGGAAAATTTGCCTAATTTAAAAAAAAGGGAGGGGGAACATCGCAAAACATCAAGTGACTTGAATAAAAGTTACATCTTTAGGTTCAGCATGTTACTGTAGAGGTTTCAAGCTCTTATGAACAAAAATGGGGATTTCTTTTTGTTCGAAGAAAGACCATGAATGTTCTAAGCAATTAGAGGAAATAGAGCAAAATCCTTTCAAACATTTTGTAGCATCTTCAAGAAGCTATGGCCTGATATAAAAAGCGGCATCTTCCGCCAATGAATACTTGAGAACTTTTTAAATATAAATTTTCAATTTAACATGGGATTTTCGAGTTCCATCAGTTCACTTAATTACGGCCTTAAACGGTTTTTCTAAGATTTCCGGAAAGTGATATCCAGCTTTTAGTTTTCTCCCGTTCCTTTTTGTCAATTTTCAATTCGTTTCGTTTTCATTTTCTTTTATCAAAGAAGTATGGCATGCTGCAATGTTCTGAAACCCACATAGATAATTAAGAAACTCAATTCCGTTCAAATGACCTCTCTCCAGCTATTCTTGATGATTGATACAAGGCGATTACCTCTGGGGAAAAAAGGAGACAACCTAGTGCCAGTCATGTAAAACCTGATTTTCCTTGTTATTTAAGGTAAAGGATCGTAAACATCTCATTAAGGGGATTTGATACCTTAAAGGACTACACGATCTCGTTCATTATAACCTTTTTTTGTTTGTGTGGCCTATTGTGGCTATTCAGAATTGATTGGGTGTCTTGTCATAATTTGTAAAGCTTAGATGATAGATGCAAAAAATAAAACAAAAAAACGGCAAACTAACACCTAATATCTAAAAAAATCTTACAAAAAACATTCAACGTCTCCAGTTTTATTTCAGACATAAATTTATTTATTTATTTCAGACATATTTAAAATTCCTGATTGAAAATTTTACGTGTATTGCATGTAGAATGCTTAAAAGGCTATACTTGGTATTTTTTTTCGAGTTGGCCTCCGAGCATACTTTATACTATTGAAAAATACTTTCTGAATATAACATCTTATCTACAATGTATGATGTCATTGCAATACCATCATGTATATTTTTTGCTTTTTAAAAGTGCATATGAATGTGACTTCATTGACATAAAATGGCGTTCCCGCGAGGCCTGGCGCGCCCTGTCGAGACGGATCTGCGCCCAGGTCGCCCATTTAAAGGCCAGCTCCACCAGCATCCGGGTCAGCCGTTTGGTGACGGTCCATTCCTTGATATAGGCGAACTGGACGAGTTTCAGGGGCGACTCCGCGCCGTCGGTGGCGATCTGGCGAATGCGGCGGGCAAAATCGAAAAACAGCGGGCTTGAGATCAGCGAGAGAACCGTCACCGCGACCACGGCGCGATGAACCTGATCATCGATGACCCCGGCCGACAGACCGACCGCCGCCAGGACGAAAGCAAATTCCCCCAACTGACCGATCACCAGGGCGACCGAGATGGCGTTGCTCCAGCTTTCCCCCTGGAAGCGCAGCACGGTGATGTTCAGCCCGGTCTTGAACAGCGTGACAAAGGCCCAGACGGCCAGCAGCAGCCAGAGGTTCTCCCAGATATAGGCAAGATCGACCAACAGGCCGATGGACAGGAAAAACACCATCATCAGGACCGCTTGCACCGGACCGGCATGCTGATGGATGGTCTGGCGCTGGGCGCTGTTGCCGACGATCAGGCCGGCCAGAAAGGCGCCAAAGGCCGGCGAGAGGCCGATCGCGCCGCCCAGCGAGGCAAAGGCAAAACACCAGGCAAGCCCGGCCAGCGGTGTCAGCGCCGGACGGTCGGCGACCAATGTGTGAAACGGCAGGTTGATGCGGGTGCGCCGGGTCAGGAAGATGATCAGCCCGATCAGAATGGCGATCGAGACGGCAACCTCCAGGAAGGCGGCGAAACCGATGCTGCCGCCGGCGAGATTGCTGACCGTCACCAGCATGGGGGCGACCGCCAGATCCTGGGCAATCAGGATCCCGATCGCCAGCTTGCCGACCTGACTGCGCAGCTCGCCCACCTCCTCCAACACCGTCATGGCAACGGCGGTGGAGGAAATCGCCAGGCAGAGACCGAACAGGACATCGTATTAAGCCACACGAATATGCCACATCGTAACAACTTTGGAAGCTTTTGCTACCTTGATTATATCAAACATGAACTGAAGTTAAAATTGACAAAGGAATATGAAAAGATCGAAAGGCACATGAATGACTTCTGAAACAGTATTACCAAATATGCAGCATTAGATAAGAGAGCCACTCTTTTTAGATCTTATCCCAGTCTAAAACGCGCAGATGGCACTGGCGGATTATAGTGAGGACTCCAAGCCCCCAATATTTTTTTGACCGCCCTCATTCCTTGTTTTTTTTTTCTATTTTTCACTCTTTCCTTTTACAATCAGTAAGTCAAATTGGTCTATTACTAACGCCCTTGTGACATTACCCCCCTCCAAGATTTTATTTATTAGCACCCATGCCACATTGCCCCTCCCTCCCAAAATTTTGTTCCAAATCCACTGGAAGGTACGGCTTTTCACAAAAACGCTAGAAAAACCTACACAATATGACAATACTATTTTCATAAGTATACAGAAGAGACCTTAATTTTATTGGCTAGAGATATTAGAATGAAACTATTGGGCAAGGCCGTAAGCAGGATTTTTGGCCAGGGTTTATTCTTGTTGGAGGGGGTACAAAAAAAGCTTTACAAACACCTCGAAAATCTGTTAATATGTGTTTTGGTAACCTTTTTCGGACAAAAAAATTAAGGGTGAAAGAGGGGTTCGAACCCCTCCCCCTCGATACAGTCTTGCACACGAGCAAGAGTTTTTCACGAGAGGCAGGAGGGAATACTCAAATTTTGAAAAATCAAACTGTTCATGATAACAAAATCTATGTAGGGAGCGATCCGGCTCAATAGTAATCGAAACTCTTAAAACAGAGTTTTATACCAATATATACATCAATAGAATCGACTCCTATGCGGAGTTCAAATATTTAAGTATTATTAAGTTTGGTCTCACCCAGTAACGTCTACGAGCCTGGGAAAAAAGAACAAGTTTTTTTTTAACTGAAAGTAAGTAGCGCTATTAAAACTTAAAACGAACAAAATTATTCCGTATATGAAGGGGTTACCTCCCTTCTCAATGATTTGTTCTTTACGCTAAAGCCTGTAGCACTTAAAAAAACTTCCTATTCTAAATAAATGACCTTTTTGTTTCAGGAGCCATTCTTATAAAATTGGGACACACAGTCAAACTTTAGCGTAAAGAGCAAGGTATTATATACCGAATAATATCTGTTTGTTTTGACTTTTAATGCTGATTCTTATTCTCAGTAATTTTTTTTTTTAATTTCTGATTGTTTGTCAAATAATGCCAGTAAATCTGGAACAACCTTCATAAGAAATCCCTCCTCACGGGAAGCTCCTCCACGAAAATTTCCCCCCACGTAAAACACACCCCCTCCCTAGAACTCCCTTCGGACAGTTCCAATCTCGCTGAAAATTCCCCTTGTAAAATTTCTTGCGAACGATTCAGCCTGAAATTTTTTCCTGAGCCTATTTTAATTTGCAAAAAAGACTTTAATTTCTAATCCCAATGATTTGTAACCGAAGAGTAGAATTTCCCAACTGCTCGAAAATTCGTTA
>JAAAKM020073195.1:165103280-165143091 GCA_010016025.2 Alatinidae sp. Z8VKAUB7J3 | reverse complement strand
TAACCAATTCAAACTCAACAGGAGCAAAAATTAACATGAACAAGGCTGAAAACTATGGTAAAAGAACGATGCGCTACTCAACTGAACTAAACAAACAAACCAATGATGACATGATGTTCTTAGAAATATATTCAAAGCAACATGTTTCATATTAATGAATGTTGCCTGCTCCTCAGAGCCAGTTATCTTGGGAATTCAAGAGAGAGCTCATGGCCCTTCTCACTCCTCCGAACCAAGAGTAGCCTACAGGCCCTCTTTATGAACAGCCCCCAAATTTTTCCCATCACCACTTTTTTTCTACCCCTCAACTTTTTTTCCAAAAACCACTGTCCCCCTACACATTTTTTTGCCTTCCTCAAATTTTTCACACCCCTCCCTCCCACGAAAATTCTAGTGAGGCTAGGTGAGTTATTGCGTAATAACTTCACGTTGATTGACCTGTTGCGCAACCTGTAATTGCTTGTGTTTGGGTGAGGTCTCTTCCCTTAGCAAGCAGCCCCCCCCTGGTTCAATCGGAAACATAGGTAACACTTAGTTCACCCACATAGGTAACACAAAATAGCACCATTTCTCATCTAGGTTTTGTAGCGAAAAAGGTTGATTTTGTGTGTGTGGCTGACATGAAACTCTATGGGAAAGTTGTCTGAGTCAGGAGCAAAATTCAAATAAACAATAAAATTCTCAAATTTGGAAAACCTTATTTTCTACGGGGGTATTTTCAGTGGTTATTTTCCAAGGGGTATTTTCCAAGGGGTATTCTCCATGGAGGTTATTTTCCAGGGGTATTTTTAAGGAGGTAGAAGAGAAAAACCAAACTGCAACAAGTTTCATTAAGAAGTGATAACAACACAACAAGTTTCTCGAAGACGTAATTCAAGATACATTAAGTTTCTTGAAGAAATAATCCACGTGTAACAAGTTTTACGAACAAAACTCATGTTTCACAAAGAAAAACCAACATGCAGCAAGTTGTAGGACGAAAAATACCAAATAAATGAAGTTTCACGAACAAAAACCAGAACAAAACAAGTTCCACAAACAAAACTGGTTTCACATAGAGAAAAACTAATGTACCAGTTTCAAATAGAGAAAAATCTACACGCAACGAGTTTCGTAAAGGTATAAATAAAGATACATTAAGTTTTTTGAAGAAATAATCCACGTGCAACAAGTTTGCACGTGCATCACGAAAAATATCATGAAACACTAAGTTTCACGAACAAAATCAGAATGCATCATATTCCACGAAGAAAACCCCAACATGCAATAAGTTTCACGAAGAAAAATATCACGATAAATTAAATTCCACGAATGAATAAATAAAAAGTTTATTACAAACAAAATTTATTAAGAAAAATATCAAGATAAATTAAGCTTCTCGAAAGAAAATCAACACGCGACAAGTTCAACGAACAAACCTGGTTTCACGAGCAGAAAAATCAAGGTTCAAGTTTCAAGGAGCGTAAAATCAACATTCAACAAGTTTCATGAAAAAGACAAAAAGTTTCTTGAAGACGTAAACAAAGACAATATCAGATTAAGGCCTCTATTCATTGAGATCAAACATACCAACTGTGAAAGAGCAGAGTTTCCTCAGTCCTATGAAGAAGTGCCACCTTCCAGAAATATGATAGGTGAGAATATCATAATTAAACCTTTGGTCAAGAGGATAAACCCGAAAAAAGATAAAAAACAAGAAATTTTACCATATTGCAGGAAAATATCATTGCCCAAGAATAAAGGCATAGAAGATATTGAATTCAAACCGTTGATAAGGAAGACCAAACAGAAAAAGAATCTTATCAAATCATCTTATAAAAAGAAATTGTCAAAAATGCCAAAATCCAAGGATAAACAAATGTTAGAAACCAAGCTCAAACCGACGAACAATAGGAATAAGAACAAGAGTCAAAAGCAAGAAATGTCAATCTATCATCAGAGAAACTCATTATCCAGTGATGGGATAGGGAAGATTGAGTTCAAACCTGATTTCAAAAGGATTCAACAGAAGACAAACCAAAAAGAAGAAATTTTGAAATTTAATGAGAAAATATTATCACCCAAAGATAAAGAAAAACAGAAGAAGAAAGAAAAGACTACTCAAGAGGTAAGTTTTTCTCTTTTATTCTGGCTTTCAATTTCTTTAACTCTTCTTCTTCATGATGCACTTAATGGCCCAAGGCACTAAAAACTTGGGTCTGATATGAAACCACCTGATATGGTAAATTTTTGCTGAAGCATTTTGTGCAGGATTGACTATACTAGATTTGTTTGGTATTTCAGATTCCCTTCCCCCCTAACAAATATTTCCTTTTAATATAAATTCTAAACTTAATAGGAAATTTTTGATATTTAAGGCCCCCCCCCCTCCTAAATAACATTTGGATGGTGACATGAAATTCTTCATGTATAACATATATGTTATGACATAACATATAACATATAACATATGTGATGGCTACTGATCATTATTGAAAGATTCTTTTAGGTACCCATTTAGAGCCGGATCGACTCTGGCTGAGCTTATACGCCACTGACCCCCGTCCCAAACCAAATACCTGGCCACAACTGGGATTGAACCCGTTCCCCTTGGACATAGAATTATCATACCAGTGCGCCAACCACTTAGCTAGGACGGCCAAAGTTCATTTTTTGATTGCTCTTTATTCGCTTTTTGTGTATTTCGTTATTACTGTTGTGTAGATAGATAGCCTATATAAAAGTTCTTAAATAGTCATTTTATATTGATAAACTTCTAACTTCGATTTTCGTTTAGCTTCTAATTTAGCCACCCCTTCGACTTGTGTGCTGTTTACTTTTGAGCAGCTATCACTTGCGGCTGTATCTACTCATCATCTTTAAGTTATTGAAGCTACTTGAACCGAGCTTTTGAAAACGAATTCATTTTAAAACTCGTAAAATCTTCTGTAAACCTTATGAGAAACTGAAATATATGATAACACTGGTTTCATTCCCGGCGTGTGTTTTTATTTTGTACTTGATGTAAATATAAAAGCTTTTCCAAAAATGTTACTCATGAAAGTATTTCTTCCAGTATTTTTGTGGGTTTGTCCACGGCTGAATGTTAAGAGCAATTTTTAGCCCGGTAATTCAAAAGGTGCAACGCGACATTATTATCAAACTGAGATTCGTAGCCTACACTCTTAACTCAGCTTGGCTTATTTTGTTAACTCAATCTTTTTTACTGCATCTTACTTTAATCTCAAAATGCTGGGATATTTATATTCTTTTCTCCAAAATGCGGTGTGTCTCATTTGTGGATTTCATGTTTAGACATGAACAATCCTTGTGAATTTTTATAAAGTAGAAGGGCTCCAAAGGGTTGTAAAGGATGTGTATTTGGGTGTTTTAACGAGTGATTTGCAACTCCTTTTTATGTCATTTTAATTGCCTTTTAGACACTGGGCCATATTATGAGCTTTTATATTAATCGCGCGCCAGACCCTGCTCGTTCAGCTCAGCGCCACCGTCTGGATGGTCTTCGCGGTGCTCGAGATGCACGCGATGCATCAAGCCCGCGGAGACGTCACGGGTCAGCACATGCTGCGCCCGCTGATCCTCAGCACCTTCACGTGGTGGGTGTTTGCGATCGCGCTGAACGTCGGGGCCACGCGCGTGATCTATGGGCTGCGCCAGAAGATCCGCGAGGCCGAGCAGCTGGGCTTCACGTCGGTCTGGACCGCCGAGGCCTACGGCTCCGACGCGGTCTCGCCCGCCGCCTGGATCCTCGCGCAGACGGAGAAGATCAACGTCGGGACCGCCATCATGCAGATGCCCGGGCGCACGCCCGCGATGACCGCCATGACGGCGATGACGCTCTACGCGCTGTCGGGGGGGCGTTTCATCCTCGGGCTCGGGCCGTCGGGTCCGCAGGTCGTCGAGGGCTGGCACGGCGTGCCCTACGGCAAGCCGCTTACCCGGCTTCGCGAATATGTCTCGATCATCCGCAACATCCTCGCCCGCGAGGGCGCGTTGGAGCACCAGGGCGAGCATTACCAGTTCCCCTATAAGGGCGACGGCGCGACCGGGCTCGGCATTCCGCTGAAAAGCATCCTGCATGGCGATCCGGCGATGCGCATTGTCACCGGCGCGATCTCGCCCGCCGGCGTCAAGGCGGCGGCGGAATGCGTCGACGGTTTTATCCCGATTTACATGGACCCGACCCGCTTCGATGTTTTCGCGCCCCATATTCAAGCTGGTTTCGACAAGGCCGGAAACGGCCGCACCCTCTCTGATTTCGATGTCATGCCCATGTGCTACATCAATATCGATGACGACGTGGAGGTGGCCAGCCGTCCGGTCCGGCAGAACGTCTCGTTCTATATCGGCGGCATGGGCGCGCGGGATAAGAACTTCTACTGCGACTACGCCAAGCGCATCGGCTTCGAGGAGGCGGCATTTCTGTTCGTTTTAAGTTTTAATATCGCTCGTTACTTTCAGTTTAAAAAACTAGAATTGATTTTATTTAATTTATAATCAGAATCCAATACAGAATCCTTCAAAGCTTTTCGAACAAATTAAACTACCTGGGTTTGAATTACGCAACTAAAAATATTGCGAAACAAGTCAGAAAACTCGTTTCTTTACTTTGGACATTAAGATCACTTTTGAAGAAATGTCAAGAGACTCAGGAGGCAACATTCAATCGAAAATAATCAACATGCAGGATATTTAAGGATTAGGTTTGTTTTGAAGTGACTTAGCTTCAAACGGGCAAATCGATTCTTAGAATTTTTAAAATTAAACATGCATCGTTTACATGGTGCGGAAATGACATTAGTAATTATTTTTTTGAATAATAAAAGAGGAAAATCAACAACCATTAATTTATTAGCTAATGGGCTTCTCACACACTATACCACTTTTCAGCTCCATTTGTTAGTATTTTACAAAGTGCTAGGCTGATAGTGTGTGTGTACTTCAAAACTGATAAAACCGTATATTTAAAAGATACAAGTAATCTGATACAAAACAAGAGAAAAACTCTATTTCCGGGCCCCAAATCCTTTAAAAAAATCAAAGTATTGATACTACATATCTAGGAGACATTTATTTAAGAATCCCCACTAGCCGTTCATCCTTACTATCAATCAACAAATCATCTCTTAAATTCACGAATTCTTTCCATCTAAAAAAAAAAAGAAAAAAAAATCTATCTCCCAAAATGTCGTATAGGGGGCAAGTTAGTAGTCTATTTTGAAATATTTCGATTGATAGAAAATTGGCCCACACATGGATCCGATTCTGACATTCTTCACCAAAACTAGACGGTTAACGGCTCTGCACCACATGGTGTATATGTCAGAACGCAATTTGTGCCGTGAACACTTGGCACACTTCCGCCATGGTTGGCTCTTGCCACCCGCCTTTTTCAGAAGAGCGTTCGACCATGACATAACGTCCCAAGAGAAACCCCTCGTGAACTTGATCAATACTGGTCGCGAGCCTTGTATAGTTTATCAAAATCTCACAAGACACTAAGATTCAACAATTTCGTTTTGACCTGGGACTTCGTGACATGATTTTATGCCAACCAAGTTTACAAGCTGGAAAGCCCAGTTTACGAGCAAAGCTGTAGCAATTGCAAAAATGTTCATATAATTTTTTGTTGATCATGGACTCATTATGCCTCCTTTATTCTCGACATATCATATTAACTAGGCAGAACATCAGTAGCAGATACATGAGAGCAACGGTAGGAAAAACCATCCCCTCCCTGTCTTGACATGAACAAGAATTGTGAGGTCTGACATCGCCGGCTGGACCAATGCCTGGATAAAATTATGATTTTTTGAAAGATCTGAAGACTTGTGGCTTGTATAAATTATTTACAGGATTGTCCAAATTGGATGTCAAACTGATTTCTTTCCCGGATCTAAGCGCATTTGTTGAAATGTCTATTGTAATAGAAATGCCATAGGGTCACTTGCAAATATAGTTTGATTTGGAAAATATTAAATTCTTTATGGTATCAACCATTGATGGTTTTAAATCATAGCCGGCAGTAAGGCCGGAGAACTTTTTTTGTTTGAAGGCATTCCTAGCGGACGGAATCGGGTACTTGCGCAACGCAGACCATTGATCAGCATTTCGAAAAAGTTGAGTTAAAAAAAAAAAAAAACTTAATGGCAATTGCTGGCATTGTGTCTGACTTGTTTACACCATTCATTGAAATTTGTAGCCCACGTCAAGCACAACCATCGAAAATACAAGTATGTTCTGTGACAACAATATTGGAAGTTATATAGGAAAGTTAGAAACTGGAGGATCTTGCCTCCAGAATTTGTGGGCTTTATCCCTTAACTACAGATTCTCCTTTTCAGATTCTCGGCTCAACTGGATTAATCTAATAAAAATAACAACACATTCTTTAATTTTGAATTAATTCAGTCTATTCTACAAAAATACGCGCCGAGCTTGAGCCATTGCGCTGCCATATTTAATTTGTCGGTAGATGGCAATGTAAGCAAAGAATGTTCATTTAAGGTAACTACACACTTATTGTTAAACATAAACACTAAGAAATATTATGCAAGACAATTAAATGTAAAATCAGCCCTAGAATACTTAATGGTGGGTATTTCTATGATATTTAATTTATTTTTTCTTATTCTGAGGGTTATACATAGAAGCTGCTATTTTGTATTTTATCTTTGATCATAAAGGAGCTAGCCGGTGGGCTGTTTTGCATCAGACATCAACGGAGACAGAGATGCAAAATGTCGATGGGTTAATATTACCCTTTTTTAGTGTTTGTGCAACTGTTTTGGTTTAGAGCCAGTAATTCCATGTCTTGACATTTGAAGCTTGATTGCAAATATGGGTGTGTTTTTGGTTTCTTCTGTGTAATTGACAAGGCTGTACCGAGGTAAGGTCATATTTTAGTAATTAAAGCATAGGATTGACAAATTTTTTGTGTTATTACTGTTGTCTTTTCAAGGTATTTTTTCAGTAAATATACCTGTTTCCACTGTCCAACAAACGAATCAACCAAGTTTTAGAAGAAATGAAGATGCACAAGCCAGCGGCAACAAAGGCGAAAACAATTTAGTTGAAACAGAGGACATTGAACTTTCTGACAAGGGAAATAGAATCTACATTCTATGTGAAAACTCAAAGGGATTTATGCCATAGGATAGATCCTACTGTCCAAAGAAGGTCAAAGTAGTCCTTTTGCTGTCAACTTGTCATCAAGGAAATGCTCAATCAAACTCTTCCAAAAGGCCGGTTCCACTTGAGCCCTCTTATCCAGCTAAAGGATGGTCGACCCCTTAGATAAAGTGTGTATGAACATGGGGGGTCTAATTCTCAAAATCTAGGGGATAAACAAGTTGTTCTTGTTTTTTTCAAGTGTTTCAATGAAAATACCAAAACTAATGTATTTTCCAAAGCCTAGGGGGGTCAAAAGATTTCTTTGGGAGGGAGATTCCCCCTTCAGTTGACGCTACTGTGTGTATCTTAGAACTAAGTCCATTAAAGTAGTCCATATTAAAGGGGATAAGACACACTCCTGCTTTATTTCTGATTCCACACCGGAGTAGGCTAACCACAAACCAAATTTCAGTGCAACAATATCATTCTCCTAAATAAGATGTTTTTTTGTTTGTTTGTTTTTTTGTAAATTCAGGTGGTACATAAATAAAGTTATCAGTTTTGTTATATAAAGATATTAGTATAACTGAGAGAAGACGAGGAGTGATTAAAAAGATAATATTAACAATTATAGAGAATAAATATATTAATAATAGGCTACACTTGCGCGGCGAGGAGGCCTCAAATACTAAAATTCAATACACAGAATAATAAAGAACAGTTAACTTGACCAGGAAAATGCTTTTGAAGGTGTTTTGCAGGCAGAAAGTCAAATATTCAGCTCGAATTTGTCATATTTTTCATATTTTTATTTGTCGTATTTTCATATTTTCACTTTGCTTCTTTACATGAATCTTCAGCTTGATACCAAATTTTACAGGGTTTTAATCTGAAACACTATACAACTGATAAATTAAATTACTTTCTAAATTAAGCTTTTTACTAAATTTTTAGCTCTGAATCTCAAAACATTTATGACAAACTCAACTAATGAAAACAAAAGGAACAAATTCGTCATTTCTAAATCGTGGGCCATTGATAAAGGAATTTCTTAGAATGAATCACATCTTATTTATCTTATTTTTTTTCTCCATTTTTTTCTTCTCGACAGGGCAAATGTTAGGGGAAATAACTAATATTACTAGCAGTGACATGCACACAAATATACGCCGAAAAACAGGGCTCTTCTCACCAAGAAGCCGTATGCAACGTCAGATGTTTTTAAATTAATGAAACGCTGTTGAAATTCTGGAGGTATGCGAGGGCCCCGAGATTGAATAAAACGATTATCTTCGCTATCCACCAAAAGTACCGTCACTTTGTGTTGTTCAGAAGCTCTTTGCAATATCCTTCGTACAGGAACGCGCCTTTCTATTTGGTTTACATGGAAATCGATTTCTTCAACGACTACGTTTAAAAGCTCTTGTTCCTCAATGGGGATGGTTTGCAAATCATCATTGCCAATGAGCTGTTGCACTACCAAAACGGTACAAATAAGAATTACAATTGTAGTTAGCCAAAACCACAAAAATAGCCGGCCAAAAAGACTGTTTAACGGATTCAATTTGTAGCTATTGGAAAATAGTCGCTGTAACAATGTCGTTTCCTTATCCCAGATAGATGTATCCCGAGCCTCGAACTGTTTTGATGCGCTCTTTTTCGGCAACATTATTTAGTTTTTTTCTCAGGTTACTAACGTGCATATCGATACTGCGATCAAATGCCGCTAGCGGCCTGCCAAGTACTTTACTACTGATATCTTCTTTGCTCACTAATTGGCCACAGTTCATCATTAATAAATGAAGGATAGAAAACTCGGTTGATGTCACATCGACAAGAGAGCCATGGCATTTCACTTCTCTACTGATGGGGGCAATCTCTACGTCTTGAATTTGAATAGGTTGCTGCACTGTGTGGTTGGGAACAAGTTCCATCCTTCTTACGATGGCTTTAATACGTGCGGATAATTCTCGATGATTAAATGGCTTCGCTAGATAATCATCAGCCCCGAGCTCGAGTCCAAAAATACGGTCAAAGTCATCGCCTTTGGCTGTAAGCATTAACACGGGCGTAAGGTGCGTTAAACGCAGCTTTTTCAACACTTCAAAACCATCTAGATTGGGCAACATGACATCGTGTCAATCAACTAAAAAAAAAGAACCGTCAAGAACGTGGTTCAACCCGACCGTCTAGTTCCATAGCCAAAGAGCGGCCAATTTGGCTGCCAAACATTTAACCTTTGGTAAGCGAATAGGGGGTTAGCAAAAAACAGAACGTCCTTGAATAGGATGGGAAAAGGTTGTAAGGAAAGACCTAAAGAAAAAAGGAAGCCTTAGATGGAACAGAGGGGGAAGCTATGAAAGGGGTAGGACAAAGGAGGGCCATGCATAACGTACTGGCCTCACGTGGCCTAGTGGGTATGGAGCTGGAACCAATGCTTCGCGGACAACAAGATCTAATTACTTTTCTCCCTCTAAAGATTTTCCTATGGCATAATTTTGCACTGTGACTTAGATGTAGACCTATTTCAAGAATGAATTGATAGCAATTTGTCAATTAAAAAAAGTCATTGATGCAATTCCTGGATATTGCCTATTGCAGTAATTTTTTCTATGGGAGCTAAAAGTTAGCCTGTACATTTTCTGTGACCCCACGCTCTATGCAATTGCTTAGAAATTTGTATTACCATCCTTATATTTAGACACTGGTGCCTAAGATTGCAAAAAAAGAACTGTTGTCTTTAACGAGAACAACTACAATTTCCAAACAGAACAAAAAAATTAAGTCATTGGCTGTTCTTCATCGTATAAGGCAGTGCTGTCTCGTGAAGGGCTCTTAACTACTGTGGGCCACTCACCCATGCAGCCAGTGCTGTCCCTAAGTTTTTGGGGCTTAGCCAAGTTTTCCCAAAAGAGAATTTAGCTCTCGGGAATCTCCCTGACAATTACCGATTGGTGTTTTGTGTTAACGGTGGGGTTTGTACGAAAAGTTAATTTTCGGAATTGTTTTAGATGACACAATTTTTATTTTTTGGGAATTTCTGGGAAGGGCCAAAAAATTTGAGGGAACTTGGAAGCACTGTTTAGGGCTGATTACCGTATGTTCTTTGAATAATCCCCCTTTTTTTGCTTGTAATCGTTAATTTTCTCTCAATAGTAATAATGGCAGTCACTTATCAATTTGTGAACATTCCATGTTTCCTTGGTCACATCCAGATTTCACACTAAGTAGCATTTACCATGCAGAAATCCTTAGAACTCATTATGAGGAAATTAAACCTCTCGTCCTATCACAGGAAATTTTAAAAGAGGAAGAACAAATCTTGAAGGAATGAAACCTCTTTTTGGCCAATTTCTCGCTCTTCTCTCTGTCCTGCAAAATATAAACTTGGGAAAATTTGAATACCTTTCAGTTTTAAATTACCAATGCCATAATGCCAGTACATTTATTTTGGATAGAGGGGATAGCTTCTCTGTAATGTCCAACGAAGCTACAAGGAATGCTGGTTCGTTAGTTTCAAATTTGGTAATGGAATTGGGTAACGAGACTTTGATCCAACTAGAAGAAGTTCCACGCAAGAAATTAAAAATCGACGTGTCTTATCAGGAACAGATGACCCTATCAGTCAATTTGAGACATGGACTGTACCTATCACTATCGGTCAAGATGAAATTTAAGTTGAAGAAGACGATTTTGGATTACCTAATAATCAGAGAAAATCTATTCCGCTTCTCGAAAAACCAATTATTTAGGAAAAAGAGGCCCTAGTGAGGGGAAAAAAGATTGAACCATATAAATTTAAGGTTTGTGCTAAAGAATTTTCTAATATTTCTAGCGTAAACGCCCATATGAGAGTTCATACTGGAGAAAAATCCCATACCTGCAAGAAATGCAGTAAAGTATTTTCTCTAATTTCTAATTCATACAAACAAATGAGCCAATGTGCTACTTGTAACATACCATCTTTAAATAAATCTAAAATAAAGCCCGAATTTTATCTTGCATTGGTTATGAAACGCTTAAAAATATAAATAAGGAGAATTAAAAAGAAACATATTAAATAGTATGGCCCTGAACTTCGACTTCCAGCGTCTTCATGCCGTGGTCCTGTGCCTTCTTGCCTGCGTCTTCCGCAGCCATCTGGGCGGCATAGGGGGTCGATTTCCGCGAGCCCTTGAAGCCCATGGTGCCGGCCGACGACCATGCGATCGCATTGCCCTGCACGTCCGAGATCAGGATCTTGGTGTTGTTGAAGGACGAGTTCACATGCGCCACGCCGGTGGCGATGTTCTTGGAGACCTTCTTCTTGCCTCCGCGACGGGTATCACGTGCCATGTTTCCAGACCTCCCTTACTTCTTCTTGCCAGCGATTGCTTTCGCCGGGCCCTTGCGCGTGCGCGCATTGGTGTGGGTCCGCTGACCGCGGACGGGGAGGTTGCGGCGGTGACGCAGGCCACGGTAGCAGCCCAGGTCCATCAGGCGCTTGATGTTCATCGCGGTTTCGCGACGCAGATCACCCTCGACCTGATATTCGCGGTCGATTGCTTCACGGATCTGGATGACATCGGCATCCGAAAGCTCGTTCACACGGCGCTCTGCCGGAATGCCGACCTGTTCGGTAATGGACTTGGCGTGTGCCGGTCCAATGCCGTGAATATACTGCAGCGCGATAACAACGCGCTTATTGGTTGGAATGTTGACGCCAGCGATACGGGCCACGTCCTGTCTCCTTGCCTCTCAGACCCTGCGGTCTGACTGCTCATCCTGCAGCAAATGCTGCCTGCTTGCTTTAACCGGGACATCAAGAAACGATCAGCCCCGGCCTTTCGAAATTCGAAAGCCGCGCCAATCGCTCGTCTATCACGAATTGGCGGGTTTCTAACGGACTCGATGCCAATAGGTCAACAGCCCGCGGACCAAAAAAACGACGCAAATGTGCCGATTAATCGAAAAATCGGCTCCTGGTCCTAAAGCGTCGTCAAAAGCTCCTCAATCTGGGCCGTTACGGTGTCGATATCGGCCATACCGTCCACAATATCTTCAATATGTTTTTAGTAATGCAAATATTAACATGTTATACTTATTTTTACGTTTGGTGGACCAAGTTTGTCACTTTTGCCTAGTTTAGTGTAGAAAATTCCTGTTGCCGACCTCGCGCCGAACCTCGAGGCCGCCATCGCCGCGGCCGGCTACATCACCCCCTCGCCGATCCAGGCGGGGATGATCCCCCTCGTCCTGAACGAGAACAACGTCGTCGGCCGTGCCCAGACGGGCACCGGCAAGACCGCCGCCTTCCTCGTGCCGCTGCTCGCCCTGCTCGAGCCGGTCGAGGACGCCTCCGAGAAGCCCGACGCGAAGCCGTCCGGCCCGGTGCGCGTGCTCATCGTCGCGCCGACCCGCGAGCTGGCGATCCAGATCGCCAAGGAGAGCGACAAGCTCACGCGCTTCGTCCCGGTGCGCACGGTGTGCTGCTACGGCGGCACGTCCATCGAGGACCAGGTCAAGGCCCTGAAGGACGCGATGGTCGTCGCCGGCACGCCCGGCCGCATCCTCGACCTGGTTCGCCGCGGCCACCTCAAGCTCGACAAGCTCGATGCCATCGTGCTCGACGAGGTCGATCGCATGTACGACCTCGGCTTCCGGGAGGACGTCGACAAGATCCTGGCCGCCGGCAAGGCGCGCCAGCAGACGATCCTCACCTCGGCCACGCTCAACGACGACGTCGAGGACCTGATCGCCAAGCACGTCGGTGACCACGAGCGCGTCATCATCGAGGCCAAGTCGCTCACCGTCGATGCCATCGACCAGACGTTCTACTTCGTGGACCCGCGCCGCAAGCAGGAGTTGCTCGTCGAGGTGCTCCAGTCGCTCAAGCCGGCCAAGGGCATCGTCTTCGTGCGCACCCGCTTCAGCGTGGACCGCATCACCTACCAGCTCCAGCAGAAGGGCATGGGGGCGGAGCTGATCCACAGCGGCCTGCCGCAGCGCAAGCGCGAGCGAAGACGTTCTAATACACTTTCAAAATTAGAATTTTAATGTCTGAATTCAAGCTTAAGTTGGGGTTATAGGAGTAGCAAATTGCATTTCCAGGGAGAGGAAAGTGGTTCAACTTGTGGTTCAAGGAAAGAGAACACAATAGCGATACCTTAGTAAAGAGCTATGTGCCTCTCAGTTATTATTTTTTTTTCCTAGACCGCTTCATGTGGAAGGTGTGGTAGTAGAAACTTGGGAGGAGGCTCTATCAAAAGGAAATTGAAAGTCATATTGCCTTTTTGAAGGGCAAAAGTGATTGGACGGAATCCAGACCTCTCTCATGCGCTTTTATGACCCAAGAATCCCCCTTCCTATCGGATCAAAATTTTAAAACGCATGTTTTATTCAGAACAGTCAGAAAATTCAAGCCCACTGTTCAGAAATACGACTAATACTACAGATGAAAATAATATTAGCTCACTGCACCACCAAGGCACCTGAGGCCAGGTTAGCTGTGAAAACTACTCCACCATCTCAATCTATTTAAAACCTTCCTCTTTACATCATCCCTAGAAGTTACAATTTTCCCTAAATCCTTCTTTACGACCATCTTCCAAACAATTTGGGAACGACTTGCTTTTCATGTACCCCTAGATGGTAGGCCAAAGGGGACAATCTTTGGAAATCTATCATACTTCAACCGCAAAACGTGTCCTCGCTATCCTAACCTTTCTTTACCTATAGCCCTAACATAGAAAAAAATTTTTCGCACAGTTTACTGTTTGAAAGACGGTTAGTCAGACTGGAACCCAAAACAGTTCGTAGACAATGCCTCTGGAGAACATCTAATAAATCTTCATCCGTCTGTCAGATCACTAACGTGTCAGAACCGTAATTAAGCTGTCATCATTTACTTCTTACATCATTTGTATGACTTACGCTGTCATACTTAACTGTCATCATTGTAGTTTCCAATATTCTAATATTGGTTCAATATCGGATAAGGGAGCGCCTGCATTGAAATTGTCGTCGCTTTGCGGCAAAAATGTATGTAATGGTTTAAGAGCTCCCTTGTCGATTCAAACAGGATTGAACATGCCTAGCTTTCTACTTAAAATGCTGAAGGATTTAGGTGTGTTGAAAACCCAACTCTCCCACTTAGGTCCTCCGAAATAATTGGTTGAAACCTTTGCGTGATCCTTTTTCGAAAAAAAAAATGCAACGTGCCAACCGTTTTACTAAAAAGTTGGTTGTTCAAGGGTTGGGGAGAGAGGTGCTCGAGGTTCCAAGGACCTCATTCCTGCCCTCGTCAATACAAATTGGAAATCAGTGTGTAATTTAGTGTCAAGTAATTCTAACTTGTTCATTTCTCTGCTAAAAAGCTGGTGAGAGGAAGGGGCTGTCTGGCCGACCGGGAGCATACTTTTTGTCTCAGATCATACAGTTTGCATATTTTCGAGCGTTTTCGTTTTCATTCTAAACAAATTGTAACAGACCTATCTCTCTAAAACAAGGTGTAACACACCTATCTTTCCGCTAAACACCTGTTAAGTTCAGTATCGATGTTGTAATGTAAAATATGTAATATCACCAAACCTACCAAACCCTGACTGTGTTTATAATAACAAGCATGCAATATCACCAAACCTACAAATAACGCTCTATTGACAGTTACTACAAATAAGAGGTTACATGACTCTCTCCTCGTGAAATTGAAGATGTAGGTTCAAGGCACTCTGTAGCTATGATGACTGTTCTGACTCAAGACTTTCTTGAATTCCATTCTTCTTCCAAAAAGATTCTTGAAACACAAGTACAATTAATTAAAGTGATTTAAAGTACTATAAAACTTCAGCGTGATGTTTGAGGTATTAAGAAGAGGTTGAAGCTTAAGGTATTGTTCTGGCACTGAAAGATGACAGATTGCCCAAGATACCTAGCTTTAGTAACACACTGTATTCTTATTTTCGTCATTTACTTGCATTTTACCTTTATAGCTCTAACCGCTAGGTTAGAAACATGTGAACATCCTCTTTATGGAGAGAAGGAGGGACCATCAAGAGTCAAAACAAGAGAAAATACATTTTAGGTTATTTTCCAGGATAAGAATTTTCCGTTTTAGAAAAAAAAGCTCAAGACTAAAGTAGGCAAATTAATTTCAGACGGATTTTTTTAAGATTCAGTGGGGTGGGGGGTTAAAGAAAACACGGCTAAAGTGATTAACAGGGTTCAATACCCAAGCTTACAGAACCTTTAAGTTTTTAAAATTTATTTCAGAGAATACTCCATCCCTATATGCAGGTACCTTGAATGGAAGCTAATAGATTCCTTTGCTGCATGCCTTATTTTCGTTTTCGTCGTTTACTGGTAAGAAGAGCATTTCCTAAAAACATATTCTTTAGTTTTGCTTTCAGCAGGATTTCTCAGCACCTATTTTTTCCATGGAAATGGGCTTAAAAAATTCTAAGTGGGTATTTGCTTTATAAGTTTTTCATTTCCAGAAAAGCGTCATTCTTTTTAAATATTTGGGAATCTTACACTTTTAGAATATATTTGGTGTTTCCAAGTGAGGAATAAATACAAAATCCATCTTCAAAGAGCATCCGTTGAACATCCTCCAGCTCCTCAGTTATCTACTTAATGACCGTGACTTTTCAATAATCAGCTGCCCTCACGATGAGTAGATGCCCTCACTTTTACGATTCTCTAACGATGAGTCGTATCATCTCATGATGGTCATCTAAATAACGTTTATAAGTCCTTCAAGAGTCATGACGAATTTTTTTTTTTTTCCTCTGTTAGAGCAATTATACCTATATTGACTGCAGTAATTCAACCACTTCGTCCAAAAACAAGCTCTATTGAGCTTGCAATACTCCAATCATTTTGAATTGCTACTCCAATCATTTGTTCCCAGAAGTACTAAAGCCGTCTTAACGGAGTCGAGTTATGATGCGCGTGAAAGCATTTTAACGACGTTTCATTTTAAGCCGGGACTTTTTGAGTCGACTGAAAGGCGTTTAAAAAAGGCGCACAAACTCCACCTCATCATTGAAGGCAAGGATCTTTATGTCTTAGATAATTTTTTTTCTGAAGAAGAAGAAAAAATGATGCGTCAAATTTCACAAAGTTTGGATCTTGAGGTTCCCGTATTTGGAGCTACAAAGAGCCTTGGAAAAGTCCAAAGTAAAGTGCGCTGCATGAATAATCGAGAAAGGTGGAAGCTTTTTTCCAACCCGCCTGAACCTTTTCAGGAGCTTTATCGGCTCTTTGGTTTTTTTTCAGAGAAGTTGCACGCAGATGTTTCGACGCAGCCCTGGATTTTAAGTAGCGAATCTTCGAGTTTGCCGGCGTTTGTCGTCAATTATCACGAAGAGCTATCGCATGAAGATGAACTGGGGTATAAACACTGTGATTATAACCCTGAAAAAGGGGTTTGTTTTGCAATTCCAAATCTTCATACACAAGAGAAAGGGTTTCATAAGCCCAACTTTGTGAATGGAGATGTGGGAAAGCCGCTTCTCCTAACCGCCATGCTCTATTCCACATCCGAAAAGTACCATCCAGAGTATGGACTTGGAACAGCTTATTACGATCACACCGGTAAAAAAGTCTTTTCGTCGGATTGTATTGATATGCGACTCGTTTTGTTTGAGGGGGATATCATGCATGGAGTAGAGGCTTCTCATCTCCCTGAAGAGGGGTCTTGGCGGGTTTCATACGTGTTTAAACTGCTCTTCAATCCAAAGAGCCCGACTCAAAATATCAAAGAGTCATTGAAACAACTCATTCTAGCTGATATCCTTAAAGGATGATCAAGATTAAGGCGACAATTTTTTTAGAAAAATCTTTATGGATCGGTAGCTTTGAGCGGACGGATAGCTCGGGCTCGACTACCCGCAGGTGAATGGGACCGAAGCACTGCGCGAAACAATCGCCAGCCACTATGAAGATGCTACCGCGGACCACGTAATTGTGACGGTCGGCGCGACGGAAGCGAATACCCTGATCGCGAACACGCTGCTGGAAGCGGACGACACGGTCGTCTGTTTCCGGCCGACCTATGAGCAGTTGGCGGGCAATGTGCTCAACAACGGCCACGCGGTGCGTTGGGTCGATCTCGTGGAGGACCATGGCTGGGCCATCGATGCCGACGGTCTGCGTGCGGCCGTCGACGAAACGACGCGGATCATCCATGTCGTTAACCCCAACAACCCGACAGGTCGCATATTGTCGGATGAGGACCGGCAACTGATCCTGCGGGAAGCCGCCCGGGTCGGTGCCTGGATTGTGGCCGATGAGGTCTATGCCGGCACCGAACGACACGACGATGGCATCACGCCAAGCCTCTGGGGTGATTACGACCGGGTCCTGGTCATCAATTCGATGAGCAAGGCCTTTGGCCTGCCAGGCCTTCGCCTCGGCTGGCTGGTCGGGCCGGCGGATCTGGTAGCATCCAGCTGGCGCCGGCATGAATATGCGACCATCGCGGCCTCCACAATCTCCATGCATCTAGCCCACCATGCGCTGTCCGACCCGGCGCGCGGCAAGCTCATGTCCCGCGCCCGCGGCCTGATCCGCCAGCGACTTGCTCTGGAACAGGGTCACGCCCGGCAGCGCGAAGCGGAAAAGGCCACGGGCCGCAACATCGAGCGTGAATCTGAGGCGCTGACCCGCTGGCGTGCCGAGTTTGACGCAATCCAGCAAAAGCTCGCGGCACTGGACCTGGCTGAAGGTCATACCGAAACACCAGGGCCTGAGGCAAACCAGGTGAGCGAACAGGACGTGCAAGTGGCCTACCTTGCCGAGCTGAAAAAGCGAGGCCTGTCATGAGGCGGCCGGGGTTTGTTAATGCCGATGGCCAGCGCACGGTCACCGCATCGACGCAGGCAGCTTCGCCGAGTCCGGCCAAGATCGGGTGGGAGCTCTGACCGAGGTAGCGGAGTTTCCGGTCGGCCTGCCGGACGTAGCTGCGATCGCCGGCACGCACGTCGATCACGGCGCCGAGACCATCCCGGTTGGACACGGTCCCTTCGAGGTCGATGAGCAGATAGTTCGGCTGGCGTCGCTCGGCGAGATCGGAGATCAGGAACTGGGGCACGTCGTGAAACTCACCGGTGACGAGGTCCTGGTCGCCGTCGCCGTCGAGGTCGAGCATCGCTGCCGAGCGGGTCCCGCGCGTACCGACGACCTGGTGTGTGCCTTCGAGATAGCCACAGCGTCGCAGGAGCTCTTTGATCGCTTCCAGAGGGGCCAAGCCGATGTCCGCCCTGGCCGGGCACTCGATCTGATACCAGGGCTTGTGGGGGCCGGCTGCCCGAGGCTCGACCCCCACCAGGTACTCGGCGCGGACGAAAGAGCGGCCGCCCTCGTTGAGCAGGAGCGCGTTCTCCACGTAGCGGAACGGGTAGTTCATGCTCGTGGTCACCAGCGCGTCTTCGTAGCCGTCGCCGTTCAGGTCGCCGACGCTCAGGCCCCAGGGCCAGTAGTTCTCGGCGCCGATGCTGTCCGAGATCTCCGTCCACCGATCGCCATCGTTGCGGTAGAAGGCGTTGCCGAAGATGTTGTCGTCGCCGCCCTCGAGGTGGGCGTCGTCCCAGGTCATGAACGACTTGAGATGCTCGTTGGCGGGGGAGACCGAGTTGCTCATGTCGGAGTGCATGTCACTGACGTAGAGATCGAAGTCGCCGTCGTTGTCCCAGTCGGCGAAACGCGCCGCCGTGCCCGGCACGCCTTCGTTGCTGAAGATGTCGCGCTCGTCGGACACGTCGGCGAAGGTGCCGTCGCCGCGGTTGCGGTAGAGCCGGTTGGGGTAGCCGGGCACGCATGATGATTTTTTCAATCTGGATTTGAGCTTTCTCGATTCGCTTCGAAATTTCGACTTCTTCTTCACGGGAAAGAAGGGGCACCGAACCCATTTCCTTGAGATACATCCGTACGGGATCATCAGAACTTCCTTCCATGCGTTTGGGAAGGGCTTCCATTTCCTTGGCTTCTTTCTTCCGCTCTTTTTGTCTCTCAACTTCAGATTGGTTGAGGATTTGAATGTCCATTCCACTGAGAAAAATCAAGACTTCGTCGATTTGCTCAGCTGAATCGAAATTCATCGGAAGAATTTCGTTAATTTCTTCATACGTAATGTACCCTTGCTCTTTAGCAATGGCTACGAGTTCTTCGATTTTTTGTTGATGTTGAGGATCAAATCCCTGACTAAAAGAGGATTTACTCATGCTCTCCTGGAGAATTTTTAGGCCTTGTAGTCACGCGTACTTAATATATGTATCAAGATTTTGCTTTAAATATCAAAGAAAACCTGTGTCATTATAATGACGTGGTCTCGTATTGTGTAAGGGCTGCTCGTAAAAGTCAAGTTCTAACCATGCAATTTTTCGCTTACGACGAATCTCAAATCATCTTCGCAGAAGAAGCCCATAAAGGAAAGGATTATCGCTGCCCTGAATGCCATAGCCGCTTGCGAGTTAAGGAAGGGATCCACCGTCGCAAGCACTTTTTTCACTTTCGCCCCTCTTCTTTTTGCCGCCAAAGTCGGAAAACAGAAGTGCATCTCACAATCCAAAAAAAAATTCTCCAATCTCTTCCAGAGGGGCAGGCTGTCTTAGAAAAGCGCTTTCCCTCGATCTGCCGCATTGCCGACGTTGTCTGGGAATCGAAAAAACGCATTTTTGAAGTGCAGTGTTCCCCCATCTCTCTTCAAGAGGTGAAAAATCGGATGGCCGACTATGCCAGCGTTGGATACCAAGTGATTTGGATTTTGCACGATTTCCGATTAGAATTGAAAAACTAAAACAACGCGGATATTTTGCCTGTATCTAACTAGGCGTCCTCAGCACAATATAAACAAAGATAAAAAGAAAAAGTCTGAACTAAAAACGAATAAAACCGCCACCAATATTAATAAATACAATTATGGCAACTAATCCGTTTATTTCTGTTGAGGTGTTGCAATATAGAAAAAGTTAAGAATAATCTCACATGACCTGGAAAGCTGGGGAACATTCCAGTTCTCGAAGGAAAAGTGCAACACAGCAAAAAAGGGACAACAAATAATTCTATGAATTTTTCACCATTATTGTTTCTACAGTGATCAATAACACAAAAACATCAATGGCTATAAAAGAAAATAAATCGAGCTAGGTTGCTCTTGGAAAATCAGGCGAGCCGGAAAGCTGGGAATGGTGGAGGACTCAGAAGTCCCCCAGTTGTCTGAAGGAAAGAGTGCATAAAGCAAAAAAGGGACATGACAAATTTTTCTGTGAGTTATTTTCTTTTCTTTTTTCTATTAGTATTTTTGCAGCAAATCAAAAACACAGAAAGATAGATGGCAGAAAAAATAGTTGAACTAGGCAGCTCTAGGAAAATAAATTTAATCTCCCAGGAATAAAGGAAGCCTAGACAAACCCTTAAACTTTTTTAAGTTTAAACTGACAGCATGAATCATGAGAACCTAATCAGGTATTCAAAGTTTTGCCCCCAGGAACGACCCCCTTCTCCTAAAAAAATTCAGGAAAAATCAGCTTCTGAGTGGATATTTGTATTGGTTTGGTTCTCTACTAGCGCATGCATTGCTGGGATGGCTAGAAGTTTGATAAAAGAGGTAATATTGTGCTTTATAATTTGCTCATTGTTTTCTTTATTTTTCTGCCTCTAGTTTAATAAGAGCTTTTAAATACCTACTTTCTTAGTAGAGAAATATTGCCATAAATTTCCTTTCAGTATTATTTTTTATACTTAAGAAAAGGATCCTAATAATATAATAATTTAACATGAACTGTTGCTAATATAAAAACAACCAACTGCCAGTTTTTATTCAGTAATTTAGTTGATTTTGATGCTCCTGGGAATACTTAAGCACAAACAAACCATAGCTATTTTTTTCATATCACTGACTTATCTTTCTTTTGCAAATTAGTTCAATTTGCTTCAATGTAAATGACTATCATTTTGAGGTTATTTTGGTTATTTTATGGTTAAAAGGCTGTTTTTTTTTATTATAGTAGATATTAACGAAGTATTATCTTACAATTTATCATTATTACGGAGGAATTAAAGCTATGATGTGAGGCTAGTTCCTAATTGTAATTGTTCTCAGACACCTTCACTTGAAACTGATTTAAAGGCTGATAATCAACAATCTGTATAGAAGTGGATTTCAAGTGCAAGAACTTAATTCTAGGTATATTATGATTGTTCTGGAGCAGAATGATATTTAACGTGTCATATTCTTAACGTTTGTTATTTAACCCTTTTCTAGGATTCTTTCAGCCAACTTTAATTCAAGTTTGTTTTTATTGCTTTCTAAATTGCTCACATATTCTTTGTCAGTCTTATGTTCTTTTTTTCAAATTGTCAACTTCTACAAGTTTTGAAAGACTTTCATTTCTTATTCTTTTTCTGAAACTTCTCCTTTTTAAGTTTTTTTTAGAGCAAGAAAAGATTTGGTTTGTCAAATACTTAATATTCTCTTTTTCGTCCCTTCTCTTTGAGGACTCTCCTAACAATTCTGATTCCAGCTCTTCTATTTTCAGATAATCAATTCTTGTCCATGATGATTATTTGTCTAATCTGTGACGAAAAATACTGAAAGTGCGCAAAAAAACTATTGTAACTGAATTAGGAGCAAGAAGCATAAATGAACCAAGTATAAATTTAGGGAATTGTCTCCTCAAGTTATGCTAAAATTCTCACCCAAATGTAAAACTCTTGTAGCCTATAAAAGCTAAGGAATCTTTAAAAACTGAGAGAAAACACAATTCATATTTTATTAATTGTGGATGTTTTTATTAGTCAGACTACCTTTTCTAGCCTATATACTTTTTTAAAATCATAAAAAATAATATTTTGGACTGGCTGTTTTGGTAAATACACACAAAGAGATAACTTACAAACTGAAAAGATAATTAGAGTAAGAAAATATAACTGCATTCCTACAACAAAGGGATACTTTATTTGGGTTTTAGGCAACATAAAAAAATCAGTTGGAGAGAGGGGTGCCTTTGTGGGTGAATGGTCCAGTTGTCAATAAGAAAGTCTGATCAATTGTTGACTTGAAAAAGAAAAAGCAGTATTCAGAAGGTCTATTAAATATTGCTACCTGCAACACATTCCTAAAAGGACTACAGGAACTCAGGGAGGAATGTATTTCTTCAACAGATGGTCTACTTGTTGTTATGATTTTAGCCATTGTCAGTCACATGTTAAGGCTCTGTAACATAAGTTCATAAAGTATGTCCTTACTAGGTGGCTTACAATAGGAGAAGCACCAAACCACTTGATTAAGCAATGACATGCTGTAATTGGATATTTTTTTTAGAATTCATGTCAAAGAAAAATAGTTTAAAGCACTTTATTTCAAATCCAAAGTATCTGAAAATTGTCAGTTGACTAAGAAAGCCAACAATGAGAGCTGAAATCAGGTTTGTGATGAGTTCTGCATATATCTTTACTGTATTTACTAGAGTATTTCAATGACAAGAGTGGTTGATTCATATGCTGAATTTTGAGTTGCATTGCTTATGCACAGTTCTGCTCAGTCAGATTTTATGCACTGATGATGTCAACCATCAACCATCACCTGCAGAAGTATATATAGAGCAATATTTGTGTAATGAGTAAATCCTGGCAGTTCTTGCTTCTTTGAAAGCAACTCATAAAGATAGGAAACATTTTCACGATGGACGCGCGTTCGATCATCACGACGCCGAGCTGGCCGGCGACCTCGACCAGGTCCCCGGCGCGGAACGGTCGAAAGAACACGAGCATCACGCCCGAGGCGAAGTTCGACAGCGAGCCCTGCAGTGCGAAGCCGATCGCCAGGCCGGCGGCGCCGACGACGGCCACGAAGGAGGTCGTCGGGATGCCGAGACGGTCGAGTACCGCGATGATCACCAGAGTCATCAGTGTCGCGTGGGCGATGCTCCGCAAGAAACCGACCAGGGTCTCGTCCAGCTTGCGGGCTCGCAGGGCGCGCTCGAGCAGACGAGTGGCCACGCCCGCGAGCCACCAGCCGCCCACGAGCATCACGGTGGCGAGGATCAGCGCCGGGCCGTGAAGCGTCGCCCAGTGCAGGGCGGCGTCGGAAGCGTCGGTCATCCAGTTACTCTCGCTGGCGGCGGGTTCTGCTTGCATGGTCCAGGCTCTCCAGGGGTGTTCAAGTGGGGTGCGCGGCCGATAATCGGCCGGGAATCGGGTCATGATAGGTAGGTGGCAACCCTCTCTTGAAACGAGCGTCAAGAAGGCCGGCGAACCCGCCGAAGTACGGCATGCAGCCCCCGCGTCGATGCTCTACAAACACGCAATCTCTGAGCGCCCGCGACGAGCAGGTATTTCCCTGCTGGTGATCCTGTTCTGGCTCTGCGCTCTGGCGGTGCTCTCGCTGCTGGCCATCCCGCGGTTCTTCAACCGCCACGACGTGACGCTGAAGCACGCGACCGAGCTGCTCGCCAAGGACCTGCATTCCACGCAGAACCGCGCGGCGTACCGCGGGACACCGGCCGTGTTTCAATTCCGCACAACCGGCTGGGAGGCCCTCGACCCCCAGGGCCGGCCGCTGGCCGTGAACGGCCAGTCGCACCCGATCGCACGCGCGCTCGAAGGCATCTTCCAGGGTGTCGAGATCGTGCGGATCGACTTCGGTACGGGCGACCGACGACCGACCCGATCACCGCGACCTCCAAGGGAACCCGCACGAGTTCGCCTTCTGGAGCCACATAGAGGGTGCGCACAGAATCAGGCAACACGGCGAGCACGGGTTCCAGCACTTGCCGCGACAGCGATTGCATCGCAGTGCGTGTCGCCGATCTCGGCACACCGGCAACCGCGCCGGTCGTCCCGGCGAGCACTTCCGGCACGATCTTGTCGACCGCGGCAACGGATCCCAACCGAACGACCTGCGCTGCGGCACCCGTCAACACGAACGCGAGGTAGCGCTCGGCATTGCGCGTGATCTCGACCAATGCCGCGTCGGCCGGCAACTCAGCCTGCACCTCGGCCAGCGTCGCCGCGCGCGGATAGGCGAACGACAGGTACGCGCCACTGTGAGCGCGCGCACGCCCGATCAACTCCTCGAGTTGGCCGCCGAGCGCGACGACTCGAGATCGCGCACGTTCCTGCGCGTCCTTGAGTGCCCTGAGCTGAGAGAGCTGGCGTGGTGGGGTGCGGCGCGCCAGAGCATCGTGCGACCGTTGGGCCTGCTGCAGCTGGCGATTGACGTCGGTCCAGCGCTCCGCCAACGCGTCCGGGATCGCGACGCGCGACACCCCGCGCTCGGCAAACTGCTGCACCATGCCAACGCCGTGGAACGTCTGCAGCACCGCGTAGGCGGCAGCAACCTGCTCCTGCGTCGGATCTTCGGCGGCAGCGATCGCCGCCATCGTGCCCGCCAACAGGTTGCGGTGATAACGCCGCGTCAGGAGCGAGCTGTTGTCACCCAGTTGGAGCACGTGCTGCCGCAACATGGCATCGAGTCGACCCCGCGCCCAATCGAAGTCACGCAGCGCCTCAGCAGGGTTGCACAGCGCGTTGTGCCTCATCCCGCGGCACACATGCAGCAACAAGCACTGCACAATCCGCTCGTACACGGCAAACAGAGCGTCGGCGCCGAATATATGGGAAATATATAACTTGGGATATATATTTGCACATTGGAGATGGGAGGTGAGACTAACATATTTTGTATGCAGACCCACTATACTTTACCCTCATCCCCCTAATGTGCAAATATATAACCCAAATATGTTTATAAAGGACAGGTTCTCTTTGGAGGATTATAGACTAAACCTTCTGCACAATAACGAATATTTTCAGTACCTTCATAGCAGATATAAAAGGAATAGCAAGACTCGGGGTTTGAGAAATAACCATCAGGCTCAGGGCACACAAATGGACCAGAAGTTGGTGGTGCGAATGTAGTCTGGCTGTTTAAATTTGTTGTTACAAAGGATGCAGTTGTCTCAGGTAAATGATCAGTGGTTCCACTTGGTGGTCCTGATTCTGTAGTTTTATCCGGAGTTGCTGATGTTGTCTTGTGCGTCGTGCTACCTGGTACACAAACGTCTGTGGTACATGTTCCACAAGGTGGAGCCACATTATGGGGGAAGTCACATGTTTTCTTTTGAGGATTGTAGACTAATCTTTCTGCGCAATATTGAATTGTTCCAGTTCCATCAATGCATATATAAAGTGAAAAGCAAGAATTCGGGTTTGAGAAATAACCATCAGGATCAGGGCAAACAAAAGGAAGAGCAGTTGATGATACTAATTTAGTCTCGGAACTAGGTGCTTCAGAATCTGTTGTTTCAGTAACTAAAATAGGTGCCTCACTTGTCTGTTGAGTGGTATGTGTAGTTTTAGCTTCAGTGCTTGTCCAAAGGGTTCCGCAAAGAGGTTGTATGTTATAAGGGAAGTCACATGTTTTCTTTTGTGGATTGTAGACCAGCCTTTCTGCACAATATTGAATGTTTTCTGTACCGTCAGTGCAAATATAAAATAAAAGGCAAGAATTAGGGTTTGAGAAATAACCATTAGGCTCAGGGCAAACAAAAGAAGCAGAAGTGCTTGCCGAGAGTTTTGTCAAAGAAAATTTTTATGACGCAAATGGAAAGGACCTGTTTCTGTTCATAAGTGCTCATAAACTAAATAACCATAGTAGATATATTCCACTAGTTTTTATGATTCAAGTTTCATTTCCGCTTTGCACTTTCCCATTTTCACTTTTTAGTGGTTTTGAGACATGTTACCAAGCAGAAAAGTACTCTAAAATCTCGCAAAAACTGTCTTCTAATAATTATTAATTTAAATGCCATCTAATAATAAAAGTTGATTCTTTTAGATGGCGCATTTATAACTGACTAAGAGAGACAAAAACCAATTGAACTGCCTATTTAATGAAAGTGAATCAAGGGAATTATTTATAGTATCATAATATGTTGGCTGTGACAAAAACATGTTTTAATACCATTACAGAAATTCTGAGTTTAAAACTGGACTCAATGCTCCGGTCACACTCCGAAATGTCTAAGAAGCTTGACAATATAAGCGCTGTGATATTGATCCCCTCATCTTCATACGCGGGTAAAACTGTAACCCTTGAGAATGAATCATTTCTTCAAAAGGCTCACTGTTATTAGCTTGAAAAAACTACTGGACTCTGAATTTAAAGCTGTTAAAAGTCATTTTTCCTGTTTTGCCGTCCGAACACCCACTTAAAAATGCCATATCTAATGTTGGAATTCGTGTGAAAAGAATACTACACCTAGCAGCTGATAGTGTAAAAATTATAATGAATAAGTGAAACTTGTCTATGTATGTTCCTTCTATATTGTATATTTGTATGCAATATACATATATACGTTTATATCTACTAATGATCAGACAGAGGTTGGGAAGAAAAATTGGTTCAGATGAATCGGCTTATAGTTTTACAAAGTACACAGTAGCAACGATAGTTTGTCATAACTTAACAACTTCTGCCAAACCCGTTTATATTTCTGCCATAAATCTAAGGGGTAGTTGGATATTGAAAATCAGTCAAGGGTATACATATTTTGGGAACCTTGCCTGTACAGTTTAATGCGTCATAGATACTCTTGCTAAATTTCTTTGGAATAATTTCAGTGGATTTAATGTTCCAAATTTCTTTTCCTGTCATCTGTTTTACATGAAGCGGCCACTATAATAATGATATTACTTGCTATACACATTGTTCTTTAGTAAGTCTTAGCTATTGTCCTCATAATGACAGCACTACTTTCTCCAACTATTGTAGCCAAGATTGGTCTCCTCTTAACATTTGAAGCATTGATTGAGAGCACTAGAGTGTAAATGATTGTGCAAGACGTTTTTTTTCCCTCTGAAACAAGCCCTGTTTTCTTTTTCTTTTTTTTTCGTTCCTCTGAATGGCACCTTGTTTAAAGAAGACTGAAAACACTTATGACATATGGAATATACCGATTTCCATGACTCGTCTTTTAAAACAAAAAACAAAAAAAAAACACTGTGAAGAAGGCAATAATGAAGGTTACAAACTCAAATATTCTAGGGGAATCTTAACAAAACTAATGTTTTCTTTTGACATTCATAAGGCTACTCTTTTTGTCAAAATTTTATTTAACTACTGAATTGCACTGTATCCAGTACTCTTAAATTTTTAATTTCCATTAAATTTAATTAAAAGCAGTATTGTTGTTTTTTAGACTCTCCAACGACATTTTTCTACTATTCCTGTTGTAGAAAAAGACGCCCTGACATACTTTGTATATATGGTTAAAACTCGACGAAGTAAAATGGATCAGAAACCAGCAGCAAATGATAGTTCAAGTGAAGTACGGTGATGAAAGAGAAACGATTTTTTCTTTTTCTTTTTTATTTCTTACGAAAGTGGTTATCTCCTTTGTTCGTTTTTGTCGATATCTTTTTCTATATATAAGAGCATTGTTTCCGTCCTGTTTTGTCTTCTATTACAAAAAAAAGGCTTTAGGTTGTTTCTAAGGTTAACTTAGTATATCATCGTAAGACGCCTGTTTTTATACCTGAAATTCAGCTATTTAAATCTAAGTAATAAAATTTTTGAAGTTCCCACGTTTTATTTACGCTTTAGTTCACGTTTTACAAATTTATTTATGGTTTTAATGTATCAACGTAAGACAACTCTTTTGATACCTGAAATTCAGCTTTTTAAATCTAAGGTATTAAATTTTTGGAGTTCAAACGTTCGATTTACTTTCTAGTTCACGCTTTAAAAGTTAATTTACGGTTTTAATTTATCAGCGTAAGATGGTTGTTTTGATACATGAAATTCAGATTTTTTCCATCGAGGGCATTAATTTCTTTGAATTCGCAGTTTTTTTAAGGTTCAGTTCACGTTTTACAAGTTTATATACGGTTTTAAAGTGTCTACAGAAGACGACTGTTTTGATACCTGAAGTTAAACTTTTTCCATCTAAAGTATTAAATTTCTGAAATTCACACGTTTTATTTACGCTTTAGTTCACGTTTTACATATTTATTTACGGTTTGATTTCTAAACGTAAGACGACATTTTTGATACCTGAAATTCAGTTTTTTCTACCTATGCCATTACATTTTTGAAGTTCACGCGTCTTACTTACGCTTTAGTTCACATTTTACAAGTTTATTTACAGTTTCAATGTATCAACGTAAGACGATTAATTTGATGTCTGAAATTCATACTTTTCTATCTTAGATATCATATTTTTGAAGTTCACACCTTTTATCTACGTTTTAGTTCACTTTTCACAAGTTTATTTGCAGTTGCGTACGACGATTTATTTGAAATCTGTAATTCAGCTTTTTACGTCTAAAGTATTATTTTTTTTTAAGTTCACACGTTTTATGTCCGCTTTAGTTCACGTTTCAACGAAAGACAGCTGTTTTGGTAGTGGGAACGTTAGCAAAGAATACCCGAGGGGGGGGGAGGTCTTATTAGAGATAAGTTTAAACCACATTGCAGTTGCAGGTGGTACCCAATCCCTTCACACAAACTCTAGAGATGAGGCATTGGCACTACCAACACAAGAATCTGCAAAAATAGCCTTGAGAACCCAACAAATTGTTGCACATGAGAGTGGAATCACAAAGACTGCAGACCCACTTGGTGGATCTCACTATCTTGAGGAACTATCTGACCAAATTGAAGATGGTGTTTGGAAATATCTCAAAAAGATTCAGAAAATGGGAGGTTCTGTAAAGGCAATTGAGAAAGGATTCTTCCAATCTGAAATTAGACAAAATGCCTACCGACTGAAAAAAGAAGCAGATGATGGTGAACGTATTCTAGTTGGGGTAAACAAATACTCTGAGGAAGAAAAACAACCCGATTTACTTAGAATTGATGACAGAATCGAGATTCAACAAAGAAAAGCACTCAAAAAACTCAGAGACTCTCGTGATAAGAAAAAATGGGAAAAAGCACTATCTGCAATGGAAAGTGCAGCTGACACTGATGAGAATCTTATGCCTTACATAATTACTTCTGCTAAGGCAATGGCCACTACTGGTGAAATAAGCAACACCTTCAGAAAAGTCTTTGGTGAATACAGACCAAAAGAAGTCTTCTAGAATTTTTTTAAAAATTTTATTCTAGATTCAAATTTTTAAAATTTTTTTCTACTTATGTTGTCTGGAAATTGATCTAAAATGTTTAAAATAAAAATAAAACAAATGGAAAATTAATTTCCAAATATTTTGATTTTCTCTGTTCCTGCAAAGAATTCAATGGTAACGTTGGAGCCTGAAACAATAACATCATCCCATTCTTCTCCATCAACCAAAACCAATCCAATTGATTCCTCTGTGAGGTTTGAGTTGATTATCTTGATTTTTCCATCGTTTTCAGCTTGTAGATAAATTACTATTTTTCCAAAATCCTTGACGTATTTGGAATTTTGAATTGTAGCCCCTGTAATCTCTACAAAAACGAGGTTAAGTCACATAAGGCGGAGAAAGAAAAACGAAGTGAAGAAAAAGCAAAGGAAGTGAAGAATGAGCAGAAGAAAGATGATAGAAAATCTAAGAGTGAGGAAAAAAAGAATAGTGAACATAAAGAAAAAAGGAAAAAAGAGAGTGAAACCAAAACTTCAGAAAAATTAATAAGCAAAAAGCATTCAACAGACAAAAAAGAGATAAAAGAGAAGGTTAAAGTTGAGCAAAAGTCGGATACTGTACCCAAAGTGAACAAAGAATCTAAAGATAAAACTCACGACAAAGCTCAAGAAAGTACAAAAACAAAACACGATGAGAAGAAAACGCCAAGAAAAGACAAAATAGCCAGTAAAACAATGCCAGTGTCTAAGGGTACGATTAAACCAGAGAAAAAAGTTGAAAAAAGTGAAAAAGATATAGAAACAGGCAAAGTTAAAGCAAGTGAAGACATTCTAGAGAGGAAAGTGAAAGTGAGAAAAGACTCAAGTTCGTCTGTATCGTCAGTTTCCCTGAGTTCGCCCTCTCAGGTTTTTAGTAGCGATAGCTGTCATGCACTGTCACCAGAACGTTCAAAACCATCAATGCCACTTGAAAAGCTTATTAACAATATATCAACGGACTCTTCAAGTTGCGAGTCTGATTTTGGGTCGCCTGGTGTTGTTCGAAAAAATTTGGAGAAAGAAGTAAAGGTTAAGAAGGAGGAGAGGCCATTGTGCCGTAATGAGGAAGAGGCGTACAGAGGGAAAGTGCCACCAAAACTAGTCATGTCAGATACAGTTAATCGCTCTCATAGCCCCAGTGCAGATCTCACAGTGAAGCAGGAAACTTCATCAGTTTGTGCAGATAATTTGAAAAAGCATGAATTCTTTAATTAAGAACTGCATTTGTGAAAAGAAAAATGTTTACATTTGAAACATATTAGATACCTTAAATTGTAGCTAGGAGCAATCTAAGAAAAGAGGGTAGTTCTCGGTGGTGGCCGCATCGTCATGGAGATGGGTACTGTTTACAAAGCTCTAGGCAGTGACATCGACGTAGTTGAGTTTCTAGATCAACTTATCCCAGCTGCTGACAAAGATATCATCAAGATTTATCAGAAATACGTGAAGAACAAGTTTAACGTCATGCTGCAAACCAAAGTCACCGCTGTTGAAGCGAAAGACGATGGCCTATACGTGACCTTTGAAGGCAAACAAGCCCCAGCAGAGCCAGTTCGTTACGACAAGGTACTAGTCGCAGTTGGACGTCGTCCAAACGGTGGTTTAGTTGACGCTGACAAAGCTGGTGTAAACGTTGATGAGCGCGGTTTCATCAATGTTGATAAGCAAATGCGTACTAACGTTTCTAACATCTTCGCTATCGGTGACCTAGTAGGTCAACCAATGCTTGCTCACAAAGCGGTGCACGAAGGCCATGTTGCAGCAGAAGTTATCGCAGGACAGAAGCATTACTTCGATCCTCGCTGTATCCCATCAGTAGCTTACACTGACCCAGAAGTGGCGTGGGTAGGTCTAACTGAAAAAGAAGCAAAAGAGCAGGGCGTTAATTACGAAACTGCGGCCTTCCCATGGGCAGCATCAGGTCTCGCAATCGCGTCAGGTCGCACCGAAGGTATGACCAAGTTGATCTTCGAAAAAGATACTCACCGTGTAATCGGTGGTGCCATGATTGGTATCAACGCCGGTGAAATGTTAGGTGAAATCGGTCTTGCCGTAGAAATGGGCGCAGATGCAGAAGACATCGCTTTGACTATTCACGCTCACCCAACATTGAATGAGTCAATTGGTTTAGCGGCTGAAGTATACGAAGGATCAATCACAGACCTGCCAAACCCCAAGGCTAAAAAGAAAAAATAATTTAATTTATCCTGCCTGAGTGGCTCGAT
The DNA here is from genome assembly GCA_010016025.2 of Alatinidae sp. Z8VKAUB7J3. Lineage (NCBI taxonomy): Eukaryota > Metazoa > Cnidaria > Cubozoa > Carybdeida > Alatinidae > Alatinidae sp. Z8VKAUB7J3. The sequence goes on along the minus strand of JAAAKM020073195.1, from coordinate 165,111,662 downwards.
AGCGGCCTCCATGGTGCTCATTTACTCGTTTGTAAACGTTTTGAAACACCGACGTTTCTGTCATACTTCACAAATGTCGGTACCCCGATTCACAGCATCCTTATCTTTTTCTAATCTAGCATAACACTTATCTTCCTATTTCTCGAAACTGTTTTCATCTACCAAAAACACCTTACATCGTGGCTTTTCTGCGTTTTATTCACAACATCCACCTTACATAATAGCAATATAACAGGGCAAGTGAAGTTATTCGCTCCGTCTATTTTCTCGTTACCTAGCATCACCTCTTCATCCTCATTCATACCTAATTTAAATAACTACAACCAAAGCAATACATATATACCTCGGTGCTCTATTTATTTCCGTGATTAATTTCATGCATCAATAGCTCGAAGTATGCCTTCGCCAAAGATATAATCTAGTTATGGAGTAGTTCTATTGAATTACGCTCCTTGACAAGAACTTTTAAAACCGGATGAATATAAATATTCCTATTTTTCTGCATGAACAAAGAAAGAAACCGAAAAATAAGAAGTTTTTACATAAAACACTTATTTTCCTAGAAAAAAAATAGGACTAAAATTCTCGAAATCTTAGCATTTCCCAGGGTTGCCACCTCTAGTACAAAAGTGCCGTTTTAGCACTATTTCATTGCGTGTAGCACTGTATTACGGGCTCAGGCCTACCACATGTGTCACAGAAATGCTATTTTCGCGCTACTATAGTAAATTTTGTGACTGAAGCACCGAAAATCCCAGCGTAGCACGCAAATTTCGGCAATTGTAGCACTATATGATCTGATTATGGTGTCAAACCCTGATATTTGCATAAACTGAAATCTGTATCGCAGCAGAGTCAATGGTTTTATAAACAAACTGATAAATTATTTCAAAACCATTAAAAATAACGCCATTTACAATATTGATTCGTTTCTGGCATACTTTTTCCGTGAAGTCATATTTTTGGGCTGTCCCTCTCCAAGTTTTGTTAAGGAAAGCATCAACACTGCGGAAATTATCGCGGGATTTTCGGCCAACGCCTTTAACGATCAGAACTTAGTGGTTGTGTGGGATCACACGGGTGCGATCGAGTGGCAACGGTTTGGCGACTACCACAACTCCAACTTCCCTGTGCCGATGGTGAATACCGTCGACCTGGATTTGGACGGTACGTTAGAGGTGCAGTATTCCTCTATGGTGCTGGACCACGAGGGGAACGTTGAGTTCTTCCTGCCGCTTACCAATGCAGGCACACAATCAACGGCCACCCGCATCAACCGTGTGTGGACGACAATCGCAAACTTCGATACCGATCCGTTTCCCGAGATTCACGCCCGTGACAACACCGGACAGATAACGCTGATCAATCATGATGGCACCGTGGCGGATACTTTTCCCGCGCCACAATTCAACTTCGACCATCCCGTCACGGTGGCGCAGCTCGACGAAGATCCGTTCCCGGAGTTGGTTAGTGTCGAGTTTATCTTTGACTCGCTACCGGGTCAGAATAACCACATGCACGTGTTGGAACATGACGGCACGCTGAAGTGGCGTCACGTCACCGCCGACCCGCAAGGCCTCACGGACATCATTGACCCCACGCCCGGCACTGCGTTTCGCAGTAGTACAAAGGTGATTGCGTATGACCTGGATCAAGACGGCTCTGATGAGTTGGTGGTCTTCTACCGCCATGATCCGACCGCAGGTATCTACGTCATCGACGGCGATGGCACGCTTCTGCTCGAGACATTGGTACCCAATACCTTTTCCACCGACTTCTCCGCGCCCATTATCGCGGATATAGACAACGATGGCGCAGCCGAAATCGTGCACTTTAGATCCGCAACCGTGGAAACCATCACGGTGCTGGAAGGCGCGCCGGGCACGCCCCTACCACCTGCGCCGTCAATCAAGAGCCAGTGGAACTTTCATCCAGCTGAGATAAATCGCAACGGTCAGCTTGTCTCAAAAGCAGTTTGAGTCCTTGGAGCGATCCAAGCGGGCGGATATTGAGTCCTTGTTGAGTCGCTCCACGGATCGATTGAGTCGTCAGAATCAAATCAAAGGGCTCTTGGATCCGACGGCGGCCCGCCCGAATATCTCGGCTTTGGCCCGGCGGTTTCGAGTGGCGCGCCGGACGATCATTCGTGATCTGCAAGATATGATTCGGCGGGGTCAGTTGGACCCTTCGGTTTACCCCAAGTGGGAACCGGATGAAGTGGAGCGAAACAAAGTAGAGTGACTAGTTTAAGGGTGCCGATGCGGTTGATGTGTATTCATGCCCATTTCGACGATTATGAATTCGTCGCTTCGGGCACATTCGAACGGATTCGCGCGGCAGCGCCGGAATCAGTAACGAGTCAGGTTCTAATCTGTACTGACGGAGCGGCGGGCCACCACAGCGAGGGGCTGGATCAGACGCGCGATCGGCGTTGGGCTGAGCAGCAGGCTTCCGCCAAGATTGGCGGCTATGCGGTTAAACGCTTACGCCTTCCGAATGGAGCCTTGCGGTCAGAAGCTAACCCAGTTGTGGATCGCCCCTTTCTCGCGGCGCTTTGGAAGGCCATTCGCGCTTTTGAGCCGGATTATCTCTTTGTTCCCCCCATACCGCACGATCCATTGGCCGGCGTTCATGTGGATCATCTCGCGGTGGCCGAAGCTGTAAGGCAGGTCGCGTACATGATTAATGTCCCGCATGCGTTTATCGATCTTTTTCCAGATGACCCGGTCCATGAGGCACCTTGTAAGGTGCCGGTGATTCTGAATACCTACGATGCCTATATGGCGGGTTCCAACCCCTTTGACTTTGTCGTCGATATCAGTCCGGTGTTTGAAGCGGTGGCAGCCATGTCCTGGTGCCACCAGTCTCAAATCATGGAATGGTTGCCATGGGTGGGGAGACACGCGATGGATCCCCCGAAGGACTTCGAGGCCTGTGTGGCGTCAAATGCAAGCCGATGTGTTCGGAAAGAAAATCACAACGCTTCAAGTCGAACAGGGGCCGGCATTCGGAGTGGCGCTTCTAGCAGCCGTCGGCGATGGAGCGTACAAATCGGTCGAACAAGCTTGCAAGGCAACGATCCAGATCGCTGACGAAACGCCTCCGGATCGAAAAGCCGTCAAAAGCTACAACACGCTGTTTCCAATCTATCGTGACCTGTACGGCCAACTCAAAGACTCGATGTCATCGCTGGCCGATTATCAAAAGAAGCTCGGTCTTTGATGATAGATTTCGCGGCGGTGGACGGACCCACTCGCATGATTCCGCTATTGTTTTCGGATCGCCCACAGAGCATCAAAGGTCCGCAAGTAGATCGTGCCGCCAGAGATCACTGGCGAAGCTGACATCGCTTCGCCGGTATCGTTTTGCGCGACGATCGCGAATTCACGGCCCGCCTTCACCACCGTAATCTTGCCGTCGCGGGCGGTCAGATAAAGATGACCATCGGCGTATACCGGCGAGGCGCGATGGCGATGGCTGTGAGTGCGCTCCATGTACACTTCTTCACCCGACTGTCGACCCAACACAAGTAACATGCCGTTTTCTCGGCACAAATAAACCAGATCGCCGTGAATCAACGGGGATGGCACATCCGGCGTATGCTGATCTCGAACCCAAACAATGGCATCGCTATCGGTCAGATCACCTTGTTGGTCCGCAGCAATCGCAAACACAGGACCATTTTTTGCTGTGGGACATACCACGATTCCTTCGGCCGCCGCTGGCGAAGCAACAAAACGCAAAGTCGGATGATAGCTCTTGCCTTGAGGATGGAGCCCGCCGAGTCTCCAGATTTCCTTTCCATCCACTAGCGAATACGCCACCGTATAGTCCGCGCCATGAGTGATCAGAAACGTCGTGCCACCAAAGTCATACAACATGGGCGATGCATACGAATGCTCCCTCCAGCAGCATATACCTCCCTCTTTCTTACTTTTTATGTAAAATCGGCTCTGTAGAAAATATTTTTTATGCTTTTTTTGTAAATGATTTCTCTTTGTTTTCTTTAATTCTCCTATACTTTTAGAGTAATCTCGTTGAAAAGCTTTTTTCTTTAATTCACCTATACTTTTAGAGTAATCTCGTTGAAAAGCTCTTAAAAGATTGAATCGTTCCAATTAAAATCAAATTTGGCCTTAAAGAGATCAAGAATCAGCAACAAGCTTAAATCTAAAGCTATATGTAAGTTTTGAGACCAATAACAGTGTTTCCGCCAAACAGCTTCTCTGTGCAAATATAATTATTTGTCTCTGAGCATATTGTTTAAAAATGAATTCTGCCACTAATTAAGTGTGCCTCTGCTGAGGATTGAACTCAGGACCCCTGGTTTACGAGACCAGTGCTCTACCACTGAGCTACGGGGGCTTGAATGTAAGGCGTAAATATTCGCCATTATATTTTTATCGTTTAAATACAGATGTAATTTTTTTTAACGCAAAACGGCTCGCGGACATTGGAATCACAAAAAATTGAAAAAATGTTTATACAGGAATGGTCCATTGAAGCTGTACAAGCAAGAAATCTAGTATGACGTAGTTAAGCAGAATAGAATAGGCTAAATCAAGCTCTTGAAACCGAGAAAAAATATTTAAAAGGCTAGCCTGTATTAGACTTAGCTAGCTATGCCCAATTAAGCGTATAATTTTCAGGGGAATGTTTATTTCCCGAGGAATTTCCTCTTAGTACTTAAGGACTAAATATTTCTTTGAATGTCCTTTATCATATATCATTGCACAACTTGTGATTAATATGATTAGTTTATCAGTTGCATGGACGGGCGTGATAGGAAGGGGAAGGGGTTACCCCCCAATGATGTGGAGTTTCGAAGAAGGAAATATAAATATAACCCATCGTCCTTGTCCCCAATCACGGACTTTGCCGAATCCGCCCCCGGCCCCCGAGACGGTACTCACATCCCGATACTTGAATGCACCGTCTTCGACAGAGTAGGTTCGAAAGTGTCGCTCCCGACTGATATCAAGCGCTCGCATTACACCCTTGTCCCTGCCGCCTGAAGTGTTGGGCTGATAGGCGATATTGTCGTTGTCGCGATAAAAACTAATGGCCCCCGCTTGCCTCGCATCCGCGTCGTCGCCCTCGTATCCGAGTAGGTTCTGCAGGACCGGGACTAGCGTCTGCTTCGCGGGGTCTGAGCTTGACCGGGGGTCGGCGTAGGCGACCGGATGCCAACTATTCCCATCATCGACGGACACCTCCATCTTGAAGGCGTCCCCGTTGGGTTCGATTCGATACTTGGCCGTCACTTGCCACCTCCCCGCGCATACGACGCGAACCAACCCAGGGTCCTGTCCTCGGTCGTGCCCTCCGGGTCACCGAACAGCAACAACTCCGTCTGCGCGTTCGGCGGCAGCTTCAGGATCAGGAACTGCAGCAGCACGTTCTTGATCTTGAGCAAGTAGCTGACTCGCCCCGCATCCGTCTTGCCGACGACGAACTCGATGCTCTTGAAGACGATCTTCAAGACCCCCTGGAGCTGGATCTCTTTCTTGCCGCCCGTGGAGCCCGGGAGGTGCAAGCCGACGAAGAGGCCCTGCCCCGCCTTGCTCGTGCTCGGCGTCCAGCCCGCGAAGACGGACGCCACGAACCCCGCCTCGCCCGCGAGGGCGCCCAGCGTTCCAAGATCCAGGTCGTAGACCAGCCCGTACCAGCGTTCACCCGCAGAACCGGAGAGCGGCGAGCGCACCGGCATGTAGCCCAGGGACTCGTAGGACGGAGCGCCGTGCCAGGAACGCAGAGTCGTCAGCTTCAGCGGGAACTTGGAGTACAGACTCTCTTCCCGCGGCTAACGGCGCTTCAAGTCGAACGCCAGCTGAAAATTTCTGAAAGTTTCATTTATCTAGGTCAATCCTTTTCTTTAAAATATACAAGAAAATTTCTATCCGGAAAGCGACTGTTTATTATAACCTTAGATGGCTGTTGTAGGTAACCTTTTAATCTTCTAGCGTCTTTATAAGTTTTTGCGATAATGGTCACTTTCGATCAGAAGCTAAAATTGTGTTTTTTAACTAGGGGTCTCAATTTTAAGATCTGAGCCATTTCGGAGGCCCGATCACCAAGGACCAGTAATACTGATTTTGTGTTTGCTAATTCGTCTTGTTGTAATTTGTAAATGGCAATAATGGCAGTTGCTTATCATAACCATAAACGGGGTATTTCAAGCTGAAATCTCAGTTTCAAAACCAGAGTCATTTTCAAGTCCCAGTCATAAGGGACCAGTAGTAAAAGGCAATTTGTTGCTTCCTAATACGTCTTTTTCAGATAATTTACGCGAATGGCAATAATGACGATTTTAGATCAGGAGCGCAAAAGGTCTTTTTCAAGCGGGGATTACAAGTCTTTTCTTTTATTCTATTCAAACAAACAAAGCCAATACAGAGATACGTTCTACAATTGTTTTCATTCGAGGAAAAATGAATATTCCTTTTAGTTGTCCCTCATTTCAATCTAAATCAAGCAGTCTAATCATCACAATTCCTTTAAATCACGAATTCGAATCCATTTGCATCCAAATTAAATATTTTAATGCGACCACACATCAGAGGGTTTTATCTAATCATATTTTACTGTCCATATTTATATTGAAATTTCTAGTATTTCTAATGGGATTTCAGTACATTCAGACCTTTAAAAAGATTCCTCCGTCCTCTTCGTTTTTTTAACTGAAAGTAAGGAGCGACATTAAAATTTGAAACGAACAGAAATTACTCCGTATATGAAAGGTCCCTCCTCAACACCCCCCTCTTTACGCTAAAGTTTGAGTCTTTCTCTCAACTGTACTGGACACACACTTTCTACAATTTTGCTACGAGTACAAGCAGAAAACAAAAATTATCTAAAATTAAGTGCCACTCATGCTCCATGTATTATCTAAGCTAATTCGCATTCCTCAAAACTTGCTAAACTACAACGTGATTGATATACGCACCAGTGTAGGCCACACGGTTTTAGTACTCTTACGTTGTGCTCGAGAATCCAACACAGGAAACATCTTAGAAACGGTTACTTTTACATAGCTTCGATATAAATTGATATCAGCACAGATTCCCCTTTGGATTTGTTGATGACCATGGGAAATATTCTTCAATTACTGCAATGTCTAAGCAATACTGCCTTATATCGGCAGTTTACACCAATCAAAGACATTGCTTTGAAACAACTTAATTACTAGGCTGCTAAATCAATAAACACATATTGAATGTCATAATGTATCATCATTTGTTTTTTCCTCCTGAAATTTGGCCAAAATTTTTGCAACATGTGCGAGTGTTGCAACACAAGCTTTTCGAGACAAATGAGCATATACAATCTATGAGAACTTTTCAGCCTGTGTTTGGATAAAATCAAACTTTCCCTGAATATCCCTAAAAACACTTACTGTACCAAAGATCCCACTAAGTCCTTAGATTCAAAATAAATATCCCTTAAAGAACTGATTTTCCCACAAAAAGCGTTATCTCCCTAGAAGGGGAAGACCCAAATGTTGGGGGAGGGGAAGGCAAGAAAACTTATCTTGAAACTTTTTTGGAACTTTTTCCGATTGACCAGGATCAGCTTAATCAGGACCAAAAAAAGTTGGAGGGTGCCTTGTATCTGAAAGTCCAATCTGGTATTAAAAAACTATCCAACGTCCCATTACTAAAGCCGCTATTTCATCTATCTACCTTGAAAATTAAGGGTCAGAATTTACGATTGGCATTAGCTTGATGAGTAAAATTATTGAGTTATAATTTTAATGGCTATTTTGACAATCACGACATGTACTACGAGATCCATGGTGAGGGCGAATCGGCCATCTACAGGGGCGGCTGGGGCACCTATTGCCATGGCGGCGAGCGTAATCTAGCGCGCGGCCTGGCCGATCGATACCAGACCCTGCTGATCGATTATCGCGGCATTGGCGATTCCAGCGACGATCTGGATCGTGAGCCCAGCATGAGAATGCACGCCGAAGATGTGATTGGCTTACTTGATCACTTGGGCTGGAGCAACGTGCACTTTATTGGCCTGGTCGGCATGGGCGCGTGCGTCTCGCAGGAAGTGGCGATTAACCGCCCGGATCTGGTGCGATCCATGGTCAACATGGGTTGCTGGGCGGCCATGGACAAACCGTTGGCCGATCAGCTCGAGCTCTTTCGTGACGTACACCAGCAGATGGGTTTTGAGGCCTTTCAAAAAATGGTCTGCGTGTATTCATTCCGCCCGGATTATTACGAGCAGCACCGCGACAAGTTGCTGAGTCCAGCTGGGCCCTGGTCTGAACTGGTCGGCCGTGAGACCACCCATGCGAGGTTGGTTGGCGCCTGTTTGAGCCACGATGTGCGTGCCTCGTTACCCAGCGCCCAAGCGCCGACGCTGGTGGTA
>JAAAKM020073195.1:165061752-165103270 GCA_010016025.2 Alatinidae sp. Z8VKAUB7J3 | reverse complement strand
ACATGCTGGCTCCGACGTAATTACGACGCGGCGCTACACACGGGAGATTGAAGCCCTGGTGCCGAACGCTGAGGGTTACGACATGCCGGAAGTGGCCCACGTGGTGGCTGGGAAAGAACAGAAGATTGCGTTCTGCGATGTACTCTTTTCGTTCCTCGAGCGTCACTGAGCCTGCTGTTCGCGATTACCCAACAGCTCAAGCACCGCGATGCCCACCACGATGAGGGCACCGCCCAGCAGCTGCAGCGCGTCGAGGCGCTCGCCCAGTATGTAATGGGCCATCACCACTGTTGCCGGCGGGCCTATCGTGCTCGCCAGGCCGCCGCGCGTGGCGCCAATAGCCGGTCAAAAAAGTCATCATCCATATGATGAAGGTCTAACGCATTAATTTCCGCATACTCCAAAGCGATACGCTCTACATCACTGAATGATTTGGTTGGAATGTCCAATTGCGATATTTTCTCTTCCGTTAAACCGTGATCTGCACCCTGCAGAAGACGTGCATTCAGTCAGGTAAAGCAGTCGTTGTGGCGGGCAATTTTTAACCGCACCAGCTCGATCAATTCCTCGTCAACCGACTTACCGGCACGTGCGGGCAGGTAAAATTTGAAGTACTCGTCAAACAACGCCTGGCTGTTGGCCAGCCCACGCAGGGTCGAAGAGTCACCCCCGCCTGCTTCGATGGCCTGCACTGCCTCAAGAATGTGCGGCTGCAAGTCCTGGTCCTGCTTCAATTCTATACGCGCCATAATGACTGCCCTCTTAACCCGTGTGTAATCACCTGGTATGGTGCTGATGCAATAGCTTTTCGCAATGTAACCTTGTCTTGTCTGCACTTCAAATACACGACTCAACCGGAAAAAGTTATGCCCCATGCACAAATCAACGGCGCCAACCTCTGGTACGAGGTCACCGGGACAGGTGAGCCGTTGTTGCTGCATCACGGTTACACCGCGTCCAGAGTGAACTGGATGCCTGTTGCAGAACGGTTGGCCGCCGACTATCAGGTAATACTGATGGAGTGTCGCGGCACCGGCATGAGTGAACATACCGCTGACGGCTACAGTCTGGAGCAATACACGGCAGACGTTATTGGCCTGCTTGATCATCTGCGCATCCCAGCGGTAACCTTCGCCGGCCATAGCATGGCCGGCGGCATCGGCTACCTGCTGGCGCTGCACTACCCCGAGCGGCTGCAACGGCTGATTCTGATGGCCCCAATTCCGGCCAACGGGGTTGGCGAAATTACCCCACAACTGCGCGAACAGCGCCTGCAGGAGCGGCGCCGCGGCGACCGGGAAGCCAAAGGTCACTCCTTACTAACCGTTTGCCATCGGATATAATTTTTACCACTTCTGGATCAAAGTTTCGGTTACGACTGACCAGGGTTACTTCTTACTTATTGGGATTACGTTGAACGGTTCGAAAATGAAAATACAAGCTACATCTTCCAACTAAAGATGATGAAAAATAAGCATGAAAGTCATGAGCCGGGTATCGGGTTCATAAACCAGATATGTATCGGGTAGTATTTAATTAATTGTTAGCAAGTAGTTGATAACTATTTTACAAGTTGAGGCATACATTGTGGTTCAAGTATTATCATGAAGGTGAATTAGTAGCTTTGCTCTGGATTCATGGTTTCAAACATAAGTTTCGCATAAAAATGGGAATTCCGGAAGAAATTGAAAAGATCCCAATTCAAGTCTTTTTGTAGAACTTTCTTTTAATTTTTTTTTCCAGCCTAGTGTAAGTAAGGTAATGGTAATGAGTGTAATATAAGTTGTAATGGATTGGCTTCCACGTTTTCTTAGATATAGTTAAGAAATAAAGCTCAAACTAAGAAAACCTACACCACTGTCTCAAAACATACTCCTAAGTATGTTGTCCCAAAATTTAGTATTTTCTTAGTATTGTGTCCCAAAATGTACTAAGCAAACATACACAAAAGCAAGATCTAAATTTTGCTTTTTTTAGAGGAAGGTTGGTGACAACTTTTGATCCGGTGGCTCACTCTACAAAGTAGTAGATAATAGAAGGACATATACTCTGTCAGTACGGGTGGTCATAGTCTCCCAACCTCAGAGGCTATCCAAGCAGGTACAAAAAAACAAAGGCTGTCTAAAAATGTATTCTTTGAAAAGTAAACCCTCGCTGGAAAATCTCTCCCTCCTCTAGAAAAATTTATCTATGTGAAAATACTGGAAAGACACTCACCTTTTGACTGTTGATAAACCAAGTTATATTAGCTGCAGGAAAGGACGGAGATGTGATTAAGAAAAATACATTGAGTTTGCTTCTAAGGCGTCAGAGCCGGTTTTAGGGGTGGGACCGAGGTTGCAATAGTTCTGGGCACAGAAATTTTAGGAGGGCAAACTGTCAAACAAATAATGTAACAGTTATAATCATTTTGTAATTTTTAAAAATTTACTAATAGAGCAGAGGGTGCAATTAATAATAAAAATGATTAATAAATTATTAGTCAATTAACAAAATAAAAAAAAAATAAAAAAAATAATAGTTAAGTCATTAAATTAAAGCAATTAAACGATTTAAATAATAAATTAAAATAATCTATTGCTTTATTAATGGATTGAAAACAATATTGTTATTAAATAAAAAAGTTTAGTAAAATTTGGCCATGATAATATTTGTGGGAGACAGGGAGGGGGCTAATAAATATTTTACTCCAGGCGCAAAAGAGGCCAAGACCACCATCGTATAACATAGAACACTTGTAACATCCATCAAGACATATTAGAAAAGAAAGAAGAAAGAAAATCTAGTCACAAAGTCTTCAGTATATGTCATATCTGCTTACGAGGGTGTGCCTTCGACTACGTCCTTAAGCCTTACGTTGTATCTTTAGTTCAGGGTTCATGTTTGCTACATATGCTAAATAACTCATTGATTATAAATGGTTATATCATTAGTTGCACTGATGGTTAGATTACAGGGAAACAGAGAATTTACTTATAAGTAATGATGCGGCTCAAAACTATTCTTTCTCTTTTCTAGCGAAAAATTTCGTAAAAAATCAAGTTTTACATCCTTCTGACGTGCTCAGTATTTGACAAGGCAACAATGGGTAAATTCAAAAGTGGTTAAAGAAAACAAGGCTATTTGGTTTTCCTATTTTCCACGCGCTAACAAATTAAGTGATTGGCTTGCGAAAACTCGGCGCAAAATGAATAAATGAAAGCAATCTTTTTACCACGGAACTATAGCAAGTATTAACAGTGCTGAATACAACCAGCATCTTTCCGAATCAAGAGCATTAAGTGTGAAAGGGCATCTGCTCCAATACAGTGTAAATAGCAGACGCATTGACACTGTTGGCATGGGCGAATTCTCTCCTGTTGTGCCGAATGACTCGGAGGTAAATCGCCAACAAAACCGCCGCGTTGAGTTGAAAATTCAACCGGTAACAGAAAGAAGACGCTCGTAATTGATCTCTAGTTTAACCTTAACTAGGGATAAAAAATGGCCCTGTCAAAAGCAGGGTCATTACCCACTCTATAATCTGCAATAGTCAAAGGAACATAAACATCCGGTTCAAGTGCTTGAGGATCCCCTGCACGCATTCGAAAATATTTATTGGAGTAATAAAAAGTAATGCCAGAGTTCGCTAGTCGGCTACTTTTTATTTCACCAAAATGATTGGGCTTGCCGCCAGTTTCCGTGCCAAGAAATTCCGCCATGGTGTCGCTGTCAAACTGTAAGGCATTTAACAGCGCCGAAGAATAGGTCTTCTCACCGGTGATCACATTCAATCGATTTGGGTCATCCCACTGACTGGCCCTTAGAGAATCAATCCATGGTGACAACAATTGCGAATTGCCACCGGTATTATTGCGTAAATCAACAATGAGTTTGTTAGGTTGCTGGGAATCCATAAGGTTCACAACTTCAGTCGTAAACTGTTCAATTGAATATTCCGGGTCTTCCTGGCATCGATTGTATTGAATATACAGGGCACTGTTTTCGGGAAAATGTTGTAGCCAGTAATTACTAGGATCGGCAAATTGCGTAGGCGGAGAAATATCGCGATAAGAAAAATAGTCGGTTTGCACAGCAGCATCGTTCTGGAGGGTGACATTAGCAATAGTCATAACACCATCATACAACTCAAGATCTAACACAAAATCAGTGCCCTCACCTAATATACCCATTCCCTGTAAAATTTCGTGTTTGTTCAAACCATTCGCGGCTCCCACCGTGTTTACTAACAATACTACTAAGGTAAGTGAAGCTGCCCATCTGATCAATCTGTTTGTTACCCAACGTCGCATTTTCATTTCCTCTTATTCCTAGCCTTAGTGACTTAGACTTCTTAACATTAATTTTCAAACCTATTCTAGCATCCTAACTCGCAAAACCTCTAAAAGTTTATCCATTTTCCTCATGCATTCATATAGGATGCTTAAATCATCAGCATAATCTAAGTCCAGGAGATTTTTCCCTCCTATTTTATTCCGTAGTCTCCTATTACCTTTCATGTGCTTCTTAAGACAAAGTCCATCAAAATGATCCATATAAAAGGAGATAGAACACAATCCTGCTTAATTTCTGATTTACTACAAAACCAGCTGCTAACCTCATTTCCAACCTCAACCGCAGCAGTTTTATTCTTGTATAAGGCAATAGTCATTTTAATGTCTTTGTCTGTTATACCATACAAGGATAAGACCTTGCTACAGCTCTTCTATCAACAGAATCAAACGTATACTTATAATCTATAAAACGGAGGACCAAAGTTGTTTGACTGCTAAGGCACTTCTTCATTATTAATCTAAAATGAAAATTTGGTCGACACATTCCCTACCTTTTTTAAAGTCACACTGTTGTTTTCTTAAAACTTCGTCTACAGAATATCTCACTCTAAAAAGTGTTTCACTCTAAAAACCTTTTAGTGCTGTTGCTAATCGTTCCTCACATAAAAAATCTTCCTTCACATCTAAGGTATCACAAACTTTTTCATTTTCCTTTATATCTTTTCCTGCAACTTTATCTCCATTTCAGAAATTTTCATAATGGTCTGGCCATATCTGTTTAACTCTTTCCTTATCACTAATTCTTGTCTTGTGCCTATCTTTAGCTGGGACAAGTCTAGATTGACTACTTCCTCTCAATTTACTAACATGTCTGTACAATATTTTACTATTATGCCAGCGCGCCGCTGGCTTCGACCATAGGAGTTCGTCCGAACTCTCCACCCCAGATCACCAGCGTGTCTTCCAGCATGCCTCGACGCTTCAAGTCTTTGATCAAAGCCGCGCTTGCTTGATCGGTCTGCTTGCTCTGATTTCGCACACCATTTTCGACATTGCTGTGATGATCCCATCCGGCATGATAGACCTGAATGAATCGCACGCCCCGTTCGGCCAATCGGCGGGCCAGCAAACAGTTTTTGGCATAGGACCCTTTGTCGTTTTCTTCCACGCCATACATTTTTAATGTCGCGGCATCTTCTCCCGACAGATCCATCAACTCCGGTGCTCGAGCCTGCATTCGGTAGGCCAGTTCGTAAGATTCAATCCGCGTGTTGATCTGCGAAACACCGATTTTTTCAAAACGTTTCTTATTCAACCGAGAAACCAGATCGAGCGTTTGACGCTGGGTGGTTCGATCGATTCCTTCGGGATTGGCCACATTCAAAATCGGGTCACCGCTGCTACGTAGCGGCACGCCCTGATGATGACCGGGCAGAAAGCCGGCGCTCCACATCGACGCGCCGCCGGAGAGATTGCCACCGCTGTTGAGCACGACAAAGCCGGGCAGATCGGTGGCTTCGCTGCCAATGCCATAGCTCAACCAAGATCCCATGGCCGGGCGGCCGGGGATCGGACTACCGGTGTTCACAAAGATCTGTGCCGGCGAATGATTGAACTGGTCCGTGTGAACGCTTTTCAAGATCGCGATGTCATCCACCACGCTGGCCAGGTGCGGCAAGGCTTCGGAAAGTTCCGCACCGGATTGACCATGACGAGCGAATTTGAAACGCGGCGCCAAAACGGCCGCGTTGGATTGGATGAACGCGTATCGCTGTCCAGCAATCACCGATGGCGGAATCGATTGGCCCTCAAGTTCGGTTAACTTCGGCTTGTGATCGAAAAGTTCCAATTGGCTCGGCGCAGTGAAACCTAGATTTTTATTATTCAAAATGAAAAAAAGAAATCTCACTGAAATTACATAGACCATGGCTGACATCTCAGATATCTTGTCATAAGCACAATAGTATAGAATAAAAACGACGATGCTGGCCTTTATAAATAAAGTTTCCATACCGTAACTATTCTTGCGGTACAGCAATCATTTTACAACTAAGAAAATAGTAATTGTAGCACCATCAAGCTACCAGGCAAACTTATCCACTCAATGCCTTCGAACTGACAACATACACCAACTTCAACTTAGAACAAATGAGTTCTTCTAAGGTAATAGTCATTGATAGTGGTCAGCAGATTGGAATTCAATTTTACACCATGACTTGCATGGCTTACATTTGTTCACATGGGGACAGGAGGGTCTAATAAATTCTCTTCTTTACGCCAAATTTTGTGTTCACCCTTTGAGCTTTTTTTATTTTAAATGTTTCACGGATTCACAAGCAACAAACACGAGCATGATCATAGGCCATAAGGAGACAAATAATATCATTATTATTAAAATAAATACAGGGGGTTATTTTCACATTCACAGGTAAAAGTTATAATGTGGAAAAAGATATCAAAACAGATTCTAAATAAAAACAAGGGAAACAACGAGAGAAAAAGAAATAGTCATAATTTTTCCAAATAGCAACATGCAGTGTTAGGATAGCTGACTTTCAATTTTTCGGTTTTTTTTTTCTTTTAAATCAGGAATATTTAATTCCCTTTATTTTTTTGACTGCTTTTTCCGACGACCTGATATTGTCCGAGTTAAAAGAAACGCTTCCCGCCGGTTTTGTATTAAAACCTTTCGACGCCCATCGTTTGAAAGCCGCCATAGAAATCGCAAGCCATAATTATTATCAGGTCATCCATGCCCACTGGCGCCAGTTGGTGGATATTAACGATCAATTAGTCGACGCCTTAACGCAAAGAGAACTGGAACTGTGTGACCTTTATTTTCTAGGATTTTCTAGAATCTTCTCGTTTATGATTTCATGAGCATATGAGAAGCCGCTGTAGCTCACCAAGCAGTCTTGGTTTTCTACCCAAGCAGCTGAGCGTACCTGACAATGGTTCAAACACCTAATCGGAATGCCCTTGCACTTACCCACTAAGACGATCTTTGATTTTGACCCTACGGAAGCCGGTTTGAAACTACCCTGCGGCCGACCGAAGAAACGATGGTCCGACAGCCTCTCCGAGTTTCTGGCGATGGCAAACATCAGACCGAGTGAAGCATAAACACTCGCACTGAATCAAAGTGGATGGAGGAGCCAGACGTCACTACACCGAGCAGCACCCGGCAAGAGACCTAAGTCAAGTATCTTAGAATTTACACGATCTAATTTTTTTTATTTGAGCTAAAATTGCTGTCTTGTTGCAATAAGTAACAAAAAATGACACTTTTTTATGTGGAAAATATATATATTTTTGGCTGCTACGGGCTGTGATTTGCTATTTACTGCGGTGCAGCTGCTACTGCATCAAATGATTTTTTGTATTCTAATAAACTAAATTGTTCACTTTTATAGCACTCATCTGTTTTGAAGCGTCTGTATGTGAAAGATGGCAATGCAATTCCGTTTAACCTTAAGGTAACAGGCTGTGCTCCGCGTGTTTTTGAGAACCTTTACGTTCGAGTTCAGCTTCAGTTTTCTGAATTTCAGTTTTCACAGGATGTCGTTGCTCGATGCCCATTTCATACAATTACTGATCGTGTTGACTCATGTAAGAATTACTAATCTTCCCTTGTCTGTATGCTTAGCTATTGTTTATTCTTGTGTATTTATTTGATTACTATTTGCTCTTTAGTCATATCTTAAGGACGACGAAATTTATGTACCTATATTTTGTTTTCTTCTTTTGTATACATATCTATATATATAAAAATAAGTTGTTTGTTTGTGTGTCTACAAAGATAAAAAAACTGTTTCCTACGCGTTTAGAATGGCAGATGCACTGAAGTCAGATGCTCGCATGCTACATGAAACCTTAGGGTAAACTATCGAAAATTGTATTTCTGCATCATTTTAACATTTGATAGTTGCAGCTTATATTCAAGGGCAGCTTATAAATCTGGGCAGCTCACAATCAAATACACGTTTTTTTATAAGAAAGTTTTTTTTGGGCCAGTATTGAAACTTTCTTAGATATTTCATGTTTTCAGTACCAAAACTTTCTTGTGACTTTCTTAGCAAAAAGTTTGGAATGCAGTATTTCTAAGAATGCACAGTTTAAGGCACTGTATACATTGCACAAATACCACGTTTTTCAAAGAAAATAATCATTAGACTCGTTTAATAGCAAGATGAGCGACTGAACAGAAGAGCGAAAATAACATACAGAACATTAGGAGTGAAAGTATGAAACAGAACTTTCTTAAGTTTCCAGAATCCAGTACACACTTTTGTAAGAATACCTTATTTTTTGCCGAGCCTCGATTATTCTTAAGCTTATTCGATTTTGAGCCTGAAAATATTCTTAAATTATTCTTAATCATCAATGTTGTAAATTGGCCTGAAGATCAAGAGAAATAAGTCAAATCTTTGTCATTTGTTATTTTATTAATAAAAAGAGTTACTGTATCAAAGAGTCAGACAGGATGTATGCATTTCAAAACAAATACAGTTGCCTGACAATCACACTTATTGTGCAGTGTAAAAAACGCAGAGAAATAAAAATGATCCTCGTCAAGCTTGAGCCTCAGATTATTCTTAAATAATTCTTAAATTTCAGCAATTTTGAGCCTGAATATTCTTATAGACTGTATTCTTATAAAAAAAAAGTGTGTAGTTCATGAACTTTTCAGCGATCGCCAGCAAAAAGTTACATAACTTCATCCAGATTCTAGAAATAGAAAATTTATCTTTCCTTTATGGATTTTTTACCCATGAATCTTGGGATATTGTTTAAGTCTTAGTGCCCCTGCACTGGCGTGTGTTTACGAGGTCGTACTTCATAAAGGATCTGCCTACGATTGCGATAGAAAGAAATTTTCTGGTAACCCTAGTTCAGTAACTACTTGACACATGTTTGCGTACTCTACATTTCCAGGCCAATATCTGACTAGATTTGATTAAGACATGGCAAACGCTACTGTTAGATATCCTGATGGTCTGAAATTAGAGACCTCTTTCCCTTCCTCCACAGATGTTTCTTAAAATTTTTCACGACGAAATGCAGCATTATAACCTTAATTAAAAAAAAACTAACGAAACAAATCTACTTGTATTGATTTGTAACATCCATTTTTTTCTGACAACAAAACAAATTTTTTTTTAGTAAGTCGACTGGACTTTCAGTTATTTAAACAAACAAACAGTTACGGCAAAATATGAAATAAAAAGATTCTTTTGGCAAGATGGTGAATTAGGAGATGTGCATGTTCAAGTGTGTCTCCAGGATGGGGGTGAGGATAGCTTCAGCCCTATAGAAAATAAAAAATGATAGAGATTTTCAGTTCGTATGAACAATAATCCCCTCCTCATCCACCCAAACTTCGGCAATAAAACATAGTATTAAAAATATACGGCCAAAAATTACTGTTGATCAAATAATTTTGACTGCATATTCAACTAATTTTGTTCAAATTTATTTTACAATCAATACTTTAAGTGTTTAAGCAGGTTAACAAAAAAAGAATGTCTTTTAAAATATTCCTAGTGCTAAGCAGTAATAAAACTGCGTCAATTAAAAACGGACAGTTATTAATATTATTAAACCTTTTTCTGGAAACAGGAGTCTTTCAAAGAAAAGTAAAGGGCCATATTAAAACTTAAGACGAGCAGACCTGAAGTCATATAATAATTCAGACTTAAATGGTACTGCAATTAATGCTCGGTAATATTCAATCACAAGTATTGAAAAGGGGAAGAATTTCTTTTGCAGATCTGTCGAAGCGTCGAATTTTTTTTTTTTTTAAGGCGTGAATTTTCACACTGCTGCTGAACTTTTTTAACTTTATGAAGTATTTATGGATGTCCATAATCAGCAGCAGAGTCTTTGGGCAAATGATTAACTCCATGATTTCCAGCAGAGAAGGATCAGTCCTGGGGCCGGTCCAGGAAGAATGACCTGAGAATTGAATTCCCAGGAGGTGCAGCCCCTCCCCTCTGTTGGCATTTTGTTCCTTCTGCACTATTCTATTTTGGCGCAAAAGACGTGTGTTTATACACCAGAGTCTCTGTGATGAACATTTACCGCACTTATTAACGAATATTTTTTTTTTTTGGGATGTTAATTCGAGGTTGTTGTATTAATAATATACATTAGGTAGTGACCAATAGTTTTACTTTATGTTGTATGTACAAACACAGAAAACAAATAAATATTTGCTACACAAGTCTCTTTTACTAAAGTTTTATTTTGTTTCTATTTTTGGTCATTTATAAATCAAATTTTGTCATTGAGACTAGATTATAGTCGTTAAGACCAAAATTTTGATCATTACTGAATTGTTTATTTTCTGAGTGTGTGTGTGATTTTAATTTGAGCGTTGTTTTATTAATAGTACAGAATAAGTAGTGATAAATAGTTTTAATTTATGTTTTATGTATAAGAACACACAAACAAATAAATGTTTGCTAGATAAATTTTACTAAAATTCTATTTTGTTTTGTTTCTTTTTTGGCCATTTCTATGTGATATTTGGCTTGTGATCAGAAGAAGAAAAGACCTTAAAAAATAGTAGTTCACAATTGCCTTTTCCCCTTCTAAATTTAACTTTTGCTAATAATATAAAGAAATTAATTTGACTATTTTTAGGAATATTGCTAATTTGAGAACTGTATTATCAATAGTATAGTTTAATCCAGACCGACTAAAAATGTTCCTTCAGCCGAATTCAATTGTGGATATTGACTTCTATTATGAGATTCATTTCTTTTGAGAATATCTTGTAGTAACCTTGTCGAAATTTTCGACACGCAGCAACAGACCCTGTCGAAATATACTTATGTCAAAACTTCACTGAACATGTACAGCAGATAAGAAACAATTGGTGTCGAAATCCAGAGGTCCTCTGATGAAAACATAGTTGTCAAATTTATGGGTACTTTCTCAACAATGAGAGATTTTGATGATTATTATTTGTAATAATATTTCACATGAAAAAAAACACTGAAAAAAGTTTTTTTTTTAAATTGTAGTTTTACTGATTTGATGCCAGATTTTTCAATCATCTGAAGAACTGCTGCTTAGCCTCATGCTATGTTCACATTTTTAAGCATTCGATTTGGTATATCACAACACCCTAATTCATTTATCACTGAATAAATTTGAAGTACACTCTCTCTTAGTAAATTTTGTATATGTTTTCTCTCAAATAGATCTGAAGCTGTAAAGCACAAAAATATTCTCTCTGAACCCCTTCCTAATTAGCATGGAATTCCTTGAGGAACCATGTTAGGACCACTCTTATATCTAGTATTGATTAATGAAATCAGTAACAGATTTCCTCAAAGGTATTAATATGTAGACGACCTGCTGATCCTTGAAGTATGTCTTAGAAACATAAAGTGATCCCCTCAGAATCCTACCCATGTTTTGAATGAAGCTAAGAATTTACATATGAAAGTAAATTCTTCTAAGTTAAATATACTGACAATAAATTTCTTGAGATTCTGGAAATTCACTCTTCTTCTTCTTTCCTTATGCTTTGGTCAAAGGACTTCACTTGTCCGTTACGATCTCTTCTTCCTGTTGGCGAATGGGCCTCCAAAGACGTTTTCATCATGAGGTTCCAATTCCAGAATTTGTATGAGGGTATATAGACTGCATCACCCCTAAAAAAAAAACAAAAACCGTGATCTTTCTTCTGGCGATAACCACAAAATTATATATTTTTATAGATAGAAGCTTGAAAAGAAACCTTTTCAATAGGGTGCTCTGATATTCTGAATCTAATAGTGTGATTTTCACTAAGATTGCTTTACTTTTTGGGGGTGAAATCAGGCAAATTTTCTAAGGTTCATAGCTTTTGATTGTCATTATTAAACCCAATGAATTTTATATATTTGAAATCGGTAAAAAAAAGGCAATTTTTTTTTTATTTATCTATTGTTATTAAAATTCCCCTTTCTTAGAGTGTCGGCTACAATTAGGCCGAGTTTCCCCTTACTTACAGCTAGTTACCACGATCTGTTTTGTACCATAATCAATATGATCTGATCAAAGAGTTTCGAAGTCTTAAATATTGTTGCACAGAACTCTTGCATACGTTTTCAGCATTTAGAAAATACCACAAATACATTTGAGATAAAGTACCATCTTTAAACGAGGCCGAGACAGGCCCTGTTTTTACAGGCATTTACGGATGGTATCGTGGAACGGAGAAGGAGATTCCAGATACCCTTGAAACTGGCTTAAAGAAACTGGCTATGAACTTTTCCGTCTCTTAACCTCCTCATTCACAAAAACTTATTTGAAAATCCCTCAGTTCCCATAAGAATCTCTGTTATATCATCATCCTGCAACAACACATAAATGTTATGAATGACGACTTATAGAAGTGTCCAAAGCTCATTATATTAAAGCTCATCAATTCCTCATTATACAAACAGGTTAACGGTCAAAAAAGCAACAATAGCATCAAAAACATGCCCTTTTTGTTGCATTTATCTGAATAAATTGCCTCGTTTCCAGTTGTTTTCTCTTTAGTCCTGGCTCAACTTCCTTGAAGTAATGGTACAGGGACTATCTAAATTTTCAATTTTAGTTTTAATAATCGTATTTCATTATTTCTAGTTAAAACTTTCAGTATGTGTAGAAAGGTATGTTGAATAAATCAAAGGTGCTATGCACATACTGCTATTATAGTTACTATAACTATTGCTACTTTGCAAGCGAAGTGTATTAAAGTGAAGTATTTAAGGAATATTTAGGTGAGTTTTGGACTAAATCAAAATGAGTAAGTGTATGTAAATTTTCAAAAAGGTGACAAAGCAATATCTCAAGAACAGCTTACATTATTAAGTTAACCTTTAAGGGTAAGTTATGGCAGATTTTGAACTAGGCTGAAGGCACTGTATGCATGCTATTATTGCTACCACTTCAGTTATCATAACTAATGATACTAAGGTGTATTAAGGTGGAATGTTTAGGGCAGTTCAAACTGAACTAAAAAGGGATATGTACACAGGTTTTTAAAAGGGTATATAAGCAATATCATAGACAGTCCTGGTCTAACATAGCTAGTAATATCATTGACATTTTAAAGGAGCTAGTTTGATTGGAAATCAAAAGTTTTAGTGCCCTTTTAAGAATCAAAAGTGTTTGGAAGGAATGCAGCTGTCCTCCCAAGCCCATTAGCTTTCTAAACCCCCCTCCCCCCAGTTATTCAATTTACCCATTATGATTTTAAACTAAATGGTGCTCTAAAACAACATTATAAATGTTTTCATTTTTTAACTTCAATAAATCAAAAATTACTAAGACTTTGAGGAATAAATATCAGTATATGTATATTAAACCTTCAATCCAAGTTCATCTCTCTTTGTTATTTCTTTATTAGCATCCTCTGAAATGGTCGGAGCTGCAAATGAAATATTACACTATTTTGACATTGGAAAGTTTTCTGCTGCATATTTTACATGCTTTTTATCTTTAAAAGAAGAAACATATTTGAATCTGCAGAAAAAAAAAATGTCGACCGCTTCCAAAGAGAAAATGAAATGATTTTACACTCCGTATAATGCACCATGGGAGATGCATTTTTAGTCTCAGTCAAAATCCTTAACAGACAATGGTGTAAAACTGTCTAAGTGCTTTTACCGCTTTGAGTAAACATTAAGAAAGTACGAGACTGATTATTCGAGGCATATGCAAAAAACCTATCTTGTCAAAATTCTACAAAAGCCGTAATTTTCGACGAATCCTTATTAAGGAAAATTAAAATTATTTTCGACCAGAAAATAATTCTCCGGGAATATCGTTGTTTCCCAGTGTTTTCCCGGGCCCTCTGGACTCTCATTAAATTGCCAAAGTATCCGTGGAACCTGTTCTCCAAGAAACGCATTGGAAATTCCAAGCCTAAGAAATAGTATAACAGATTCCCTCGTAGTAATAAAACACCATTCATTCGCCAAATCAAAGGCCCAAAAACAAATGAAACAAAAATACGTTTTGTTCCAAATGAAAGTAAACAGTGACATCAAAACATGAAGTGAACAGGAATTACTCGGTATATGAGGGGATTGCCACTCATTCAACCCCCTGTTCCCAGTATCATTTAATTTATTTGGTATCGAAATTAGGAAGCCGATGCCCTGACCTTAAATTCAAAGAGGCCGTACACATGCATTAAGGGATCGACTTTAGCTTTATTCTGAAATTATTTTGTCCAAGTTATTTTAAATAATTGGTAAATTACCAATTAAATTACCAAGTAAATTACCAAGTCCAAAGTTAGGTTGAAGCTACAAGCAGACACGAAAGCTTCTCGCGGAAGCTGGAGCTTAACCGACAGAAAACTTATCAACTCAAATTTTAAAAAACTAATCAAAAAATACACTTTACTAAATCTCTCAGTGTTGTTTTGTCTCATTTTGATTCCAGGGCAATTAGGCGCGTGCTCAAAGTAACTTCATTGCTTCCTTTTGTATCTGGGGAATGTTCCCCATATACAGAGTGAACTAGAGAAAATAGTTCAAGTTCAAGCTTCGAGTGAGAAACAATACCATCGAGCGGCTGTGCAAAGTGCCTGTCATCGACAAAGCCGCTCAGGCCGTTTTCGTCCGCGGCCTTGCCGAACCAGGTGGCCGCGCGTTCGCCCTCCTCTGTACCCGCTTTGTAATAACCTTCTTCCTTGTAATAGCCGCTGGCAGCCGCCCCGGCCGAGACGTTTGAGATCGACATCATGTCACTTCACTCCCCGGATGGTGGTTTCCATCGCCAGCAACGCAGTGGCGGCGGATTTTTTGGCAGGAGGCTCCTGCGGGTGTTCCGGCCGGTTGGGTGTTTTCCTGTCCAGCTGGGCGCGGCCGACGGCGGGATGGGCACGAACAGAGAGGGGCAGGGCAGGGCTGACCATTTCGACCGCCGCGTCTCCGTCCGCAGGCTTTTCTGCTACTTGAGCCGGATCCTCTGGCGCAGGCTCTTTCGCTGGCGCGGCGGCTGCAGTCTCCTGGTCAGTCTGTGCCGGCGTGGTGCCGGGGTAAGGGAGTGCGGCACTTTCGCGGGGTTTGGCAGTGCCGTTGCCTGCGAAGCCTGCATAAGGGTCCGGCGGAGCGATCTCTTTCACATCGAGGCCACGCACCCGGGCTGTTGCAAAATGCTGCCAGTACCAGTCCCGTTCCGAGATCTTGGCGGGGTCCTCAATTCCCGCCGCGCCTTCAGGGCGCACGCGATCCAGAAAACGGAAAAACTCTGCTTTCTGTTCTTCAGGCTTCAATGCGGCGAAACCCTCTTCCGCGGCCTCACCCTCTTCAATCTCGACATTCAACGCGGCAACCTGCATTCCGCCCGCATCGAAGCCGTTGCCTTTATAGGGGACGAACTTCTCCGCGGTGGCGGTGGTCGGCACAGGTTCAAAACGCACCCTGGCGGTCGGGGCGTCATAGGCCGGACGGAAATAAGCTACGAATTGGGGCAGGGCTTGGATCTCTGCCGGGGCGACAATCGCGCGCTGGGTACGGCGGCCGACGAGGTTTAAACCATAAGCAGCCATAGTTGAAATTAAATCATTGGCTTTTTGCGTATGTGGAAAAAAAACGAAAATTCATCCAACTTTTCTGAAACCAAAAGAAAGGTTGGGTTTTGGAAAAGCTGTAGAAGCAAATTGCCAATAACAGTTTTGTATAATCTCATAGCAGGAGTGAGTATTCATTCCAAGGTTTAATTCATAAGCAGCCATAGTTGAAATAACATGATCTCATAGCACGAGTAAGACTTTTTGCGTAAGCGGGAAAAAAGGAAAACTCATCCGACGTATCTTAAAACTTAAAAGTAAGTATTCACTCCAAGATTTATGCCATAAGCACCCATAGTTGAAATTAAGTCAGTGGCTCTTTGCGTAAGTGAAAAAAAAAGGAAAAGTCATCCATCGTATCTGAAACCAAAACAAAGGGGGGTTTTGGAAAAGCTGTAGAAACAAATTGCCAATAATGGTTTTGCATGATATAATAGCAGGAGTAAGTATTCACTTCAAGGTTTAAACCATAAGCAGCCATAGTTGAAATAGCATGATCTTATACCAGGAGTAAGGCTTTTTGCATCAGCGGGAAAAAAGGAAGTCATCCAACGTATCCAAAACAAAGAAGGGTTTGGAAAAGCTGTAGAAACAAATTCTCAATAATAGTTGTGCATGATCTCATAGCATGAGTAAGTATTCACTCCAAAAATTAACCATAAGCAGCCATAGCTGAAATAGAGTTAGTGGCTCTTTGTGAAAGCGGAAAAAAGAAAAGTCATCCGCAAGTATCAGAAACCAAAACAAAGAGGGGTTATGGAAAAGCTGTAGAAACAAATTGTCAATAAAAGTTTTGCATGATCTCATAGCAGGAGTAAGTATTATCTCCGAGGTTTAAACCATAAGCAGCCGTAGTTGAAATCAAGTCAGTGGCTTTTTGTGTACGCGGAAAAAAAAAAGAAAAGTCATCCGAAGTATCAGTGAGTATATGAAAAGAAAAAAACAATGATGGAAAGAGGTTAAAATAAAGAAATAAATAAACTTGACAGTTAGATTAGTCATATCACTAACCATTTAAACAAATTGATAGAGCTTCAATTTGTAGTTTTAAACTAAAACTAATAGAGGTTGTCATATACTAATAACGTTATGTGGGATATACTTGAACTCCTGGTCGTTCCAGACCCCTAAAATCAGCAGTTATGAGTCGAAACTAGCAGGGACAACACAGAAAGAGGGCTTGCCCTCCCCCCGAACTCCTATATGTTCTAGAATTGATGGGCAATTGTTTAAATTGTCAATTTTTTATTATTGTCTCTCCCTCCTCCAAAAATTCTGTAGATGTGTCTGGCTTTTTGAACAATTGAAGTTGCTCAGTTGAATCTATTATAGATAGCTCTTCAGAGTGACAGGGGTTGCACATTGGCTAAGTAGGTCAATCATACCGGATGGCGTAAGATTCGCAATATACATTAATCTATAACCTAAGCTGTTTAATACATGCAGTAATATGAAATCACTGCGTTATAAGTTACCTATCAACATAATAAGGATGTTTTAAGCAGTCCAAATGTGTTGAGGGCGCTTCTTACGATAGCAAAAAGGAAAGGAAAACTAATTATTTGAACATAATTATTCTTTGCTTTAATTATCTTCACTGCCAATAGCTCGACAATTAAGTTTAAAAAATTGCAGCCAACACGTGGTAGAGTGTTGGTATTGATAGAGAGTAAAATTAAGGTAGAATATTCAAAACTCAATTCGACTGTGGTGAAGTTGCTCGATAGGAGTGAGAGTTAAGAATGAGCTTAACTCATTCAGTAATTTAATCAGTAATTAGATTTAATCAGTAATTAATTTTAATCAGTAATTTAATTATTATTTTAATCAGTAATTATTAAAAATCATTATTTTTAATAAAAATTATTATTAAAAATTATTATTTTAAAGAAATTGCATTTTCATAACTAAAGGCAGAGAAAAAGCAACTAGTAACTGAAAATTAAGGTAAAATGTTGTTTTGTTAAAATTTCAATAGGTATAGACCTGTCATTTAGGTGAATTTCAGGGCCCTCTAGAGGAAGAAGGAATGGAGGTGGGTACTTCACAATACCTTCCCACCGTTCCTGGGTTCCCGCCGTTAGACCCATCCCTCAAAATTTCATTTTCCTAACCTAACCCCTTTCTGATATAGCCAAAAGTCAATCAACTAGAATTTTGCCCAATTTTGTTATGCTTCATTCAAGCAGAAGATCTATTTTGCAAGGTTTCAATTTAAAATTCACTCTCTACATCCATAAGAAATTTTCCGTTTTTAAGTGATTTGACTCGTGCTGTCAATGCTGTCCCAAGTATCAGCTTTCTAATGAAGAAATAGAAAGAAAATCTGAGGATCCTTGCGAGTGCTGCGAGAGGTTTGTTGAAACAAAAGACGGATTGGAAAAATAGGACAGGCTAAAATTGTAAAGCAGTTAAGATGGCTATGTCAAAGAGTACAAATACCTATAATAGACAAACATGGGAAGATGCAGTAAGTATGACCATCCAAGCATTAACTAATGGTATTTTGGGATTTTAACTAGCCTAACAAAAAGACTAGCCTATGAATTTTCAACCCATCTCCTTGGCTATGTCATCTTTGTCTCCAATCCCTTTAAAGCTTTGCTTAAGTTTTTTTTTTTACCAGTAAAATATCAAAGCAACTAGAAAGATATTCTGTGCACCCAGATCAATCAAAAAGGCCTAATGTGGTGCAATATCTTAAAATAACCTGGGGGATTAAGATAAAACTTTCAGGGAGTGCTTTGGGAAGGAAGAAAATTCCCATTTTGGGTAAAATTCTAGACAGGCTACTTTTGGCTATCTTGGAAAGGGGTAGGTTAGGAAAATGAAACTTAGAGTACAATTATAGCGTCTTTTGATATATCTATAAACATCCAAATTCTGTTTTTTACAGTTTCGGTTACTATTGATCCTCGTCAACCCTTTCATATAGTTATTTACCACGGACTGCTTGATATATTTAAAACACACAGTTGAAAACAGACCTGCACAACCTGTAACTCAGGGGAAATTGTTTTCCAAAAACACTCCTTTTTCGGCCATTGGAACATTTGCAAGGGCGCACTACGTGAGCTCAAAACAAGAAGTCTGTTTCCTTTAAGTCTCATAATATGCGATTAAAACATAAAAATAAAGATAGTATTTGGCAAAGAAGAGGAATGTAGAAGGGAGATAAGAATAATTCTAGGTTAGCCTATTTTGATCTTCTAGTGGTAAATACCCAGGAAAATATACAAGGGGTAGGGAAAGGGTTTTTTGTATTCGCTTTATAAAAAATAAACACTCATATTTCGCCCATTGAATTTACAAAATGTCCATTGTAACAGAGACATTTAGATTGAAAAATTAAACAAATGATTTTTATTAATTGCTCACTAGAGTAATAGCAGAGGTATTGCTGCTTTAAAATTAATTTTCCAGTCTAACTGATACTAGTTTTTCCTATGATGTCAAGCATGTGAATTGTTATTAGGCAGAATACTCGAATGCCACGCTAAGAGGATTGTAAACTTGCAATAATTTGTCACGAACTGCTCATTTATAATTCAGAAGAATTTCCAAGACCTTTCCTTTTCCATTGCCTTTTTTGAAAGCTCTCTTAAGAGAAACACTGCTCGTTAGCATAAACTTCAAATATCAGTAAATGAAGGATTCTTCTCAAGAAGTCTGCAGTTTTATTACACTATTCTTGCTTTCTAGAGAAGACTAAAATAGGGTTATGACTTACGTGGGAGATATCATCTTGAATTAAAAGTATAGAAGAGCAAAAAAGAATAGATAAAGAGAAACAACTATGTCAAATTAAAGACCAAATTTAAGATCGATGATTTACGGCGATACAGATTGAGCTGGATTTCCGAGTGGGGAGCAATTCTGCTCCCCACGAGAAAACCATTTACCTTTGACCCACGACACCGATAATCGGGCCATACCCGCCATGGCCCGGCGGGTCATTGCGGCCGAGTTCGGGCGCATAGATGCCAGGTGCGGAACCGCCATCAAGGAAAAGCGCGTTGTCACAGCCGAGATGGTCGCGGACAAATCGACCGAAATCGTGAAAATTGACTCTGCCATCGGAGATGACGAACCGAACCTCGGTCGGGGTCGGTGCACACACACCGTTACGTGGCTTACGGGAATGTGAATCAACTATGAAGGCCGGATGGAGGTCGCCGTCTATGACCAGCATGGGCCCGGATTGAGTCGCAAACCGTGCTCGCGGCGGACTGGTCAGATAGGCATCGGTCGTCATCACCCCGGCAACGCCGTCGCCGATAAAGAAGACACCGTTCGGTTTCTTGAAAAAATTCGGCTCTGGCCTTTTATGTGAGGTTGCTGTGTTGGCTTCGCGCAGGGTTCGCCCGCCTTCCACATGCAGGCCGATTGGACTGAGATCGTCCCCGTACATCCCGCCATTCATCGCAAACTCCAGTTGCATTCCCTCCAGATCGAGAGCATTGGCCAGCGTCGCGAAGGTAGCATATGGCCGGCCATTCGACTGTTGCCAAAAGAGCCGAACGTCGGAGTCGACAAGGTCGAACCCACAGACGATATAGCGGTCGTCCTCAAAGGCCACGCGATGGCACGCTTGGACACGTTCCGTCGCGCCGCCCGCAGCAACACCAGCCAAAGTCACGATCGCCGATGAAATGAGCAGCTTGTGAACCCAGGTCATGGTCGGCTTCCCCTGAACTGCATAAATGAAATCGCGATGTCACCATATAGCCGGCATGGTGCTTTGTTGAGAGGCGCTTGGAAAGGGAGATCTGCCTCGATAGAAGGACGACAACCTCGAAGATTTAGAGAAAGTCTTCAAAAAAGCAAAATTCCAAAGAGGCTTGGGTCTTTTGGCTGAATTGCGGGCCAGTTAGACCATTTACGGGTATTGGCAAACCGGCAAAGGCTACACCAATAATTTGGAACGGTCTAAGCTGAACAAACGCCATTTTAATGACTATTACCAGGCGGCCATTAAAGCAGGAAACAAGCTTCCAAAAGCACTGGTAAAAATGGGCGCCAATCATATCAAGCGAGGCCTGAGCATGGTGGGCGTTCACGACATAGGCAATCACCTGGCCGAATTGTCGGAAATGAACGGCAGTCAATCCTTTCATCTATTTATTGTCGTTCAGTCGGGTACACAGAATATTTATGTACCCTTTCGCGACGAATCGGCAAAACGCAACCCCATCGACAATAGCCAAAGTCGCTATTTCCGATTTTCTTCAGGGTTCACTCCTAAAAGTTGGGAAGTTTATGATCTTCGCCCCTTCCGGGCCCAAGCCCAAAGGTACGGTAAAAAAGAGCCGGTCCTGAAAGAGCTCATCATGGGCTATGATGCAGTATTGATCGTTCCCCAAGGCCACGCCGCCCAAAATCTCAATTAAGTCTTATAGAGGATTCAGCTTGAACATCATCCGCCGTTTGGTGACGCCGATTTGCCTGACTCTGCTGGCCGGAGCCATGATGTTCTTCCTCCTCACCCTTTCCGCGAAATATAAGGAACCGCCTGGATTCTCTTTATACGCCCTTGTTTGGTATCTGTCGATGGGCATTGGCATTTGGGAAATCTCAAAACGTTTGGGCGAGTGGCTGCTCAAGCAACCTCAGTTCAAGGAACACGAGGTCGCGGGAATGATCCTTCACGCCACACTGAGCTTGATCGCTGGCATTATTTTTTTCGATTTGGGTTTTGTCGTTCTGAAACTCGTGGAACCCATGATTTCGAACTACGGTGAGCCCTTGACCTATTTAAAATTCAATTTTGCTGATACGAAAAACGTATTTTAAACCTGATCCCTTTATATCAGGTTATGTCCCTAATTATAACACCTAATTATTTATTATTTATTTAAATGTTTGAAAACCCGTCATAGTTTACATGTAAACCCGCCATAGCTTTAATGCTCGCACCCAATAATTTTGACAAATTCCAACTTTGCAATTATGTTTTGCTATATTTTAATAAATAGTAAGTTCGTTATTTTTGAAAAAAATATTTTCATCACTGCGTCGTTATTTTTTTTTCAACAATTTCAAAAAATGTCGCTTATTGCTATCAAGATTTTTCTTGACAGTTAAACCTGATCCCTTTATATCAGGATTATGTGAAATTTAACTGCCCAAGGCAGGATCAGCCTATAGTCTGCGACCTCTATGATTTTATTCTTTGACCTTATTTTATTGTAGATGAAGGCTTCAAGTTCACATAAAGGCCCATATGAGTTTGACACCGTTCAGTGTATTCAAGATTTATCTGGGCAGCATATTGGTCCAGTCTGGTGTATGAAATTCTCCCTGTGTGGTAGACTCTTGGCCATAGCAGGACAAGATAAAGTGTTACGTGTTTGGGTTCTCAAGTCGGCGTTTAATTATTTCTTGGATATGAGGACGAAATACAATGCTGACAATAAGGTAACGCCATCTGAATTTTAATAATTAACCCTGATCCCCATTTAGCTTTGGTGAGGGTAGAAAAAATGGAAGATGCTTTAAATTCTAATAAACCATTATTTAACCACCAGCGACTGTGAAAATGAAATCTGTTGGTTTGAATTGGCTAAGTGAACATTTACACCACATATGTTTTATAAATTAGAAAAAAATCAGTTCATTTTTTAATCTTTGTCCAGTTGTGTAGTTTTTTGGTAATAGCTGCCAAAATAAAAAGAGAAAAACATTTGACAGTAATGTCAATTTACAGAAATTTAGGGGGTTTGACTAAGTCTATTTATAAAAAAAGTTATGCTCTAAGTAAGCTGCATACGGGTAATTTGTTTCATTATAACTTTATGATAATTACTATATTTATTTTTTTTATTATTCTATTTTCAATAGTTTTTTTTCAAACTTCTATAATAAATTTGAGTTTGGTGCTGGTTATCATTATATTCATTTCTTTGGGTACGTAGCTCAGTTGGCAGAGCAGGAGTCTTTTAAACTTTTAGTCGTGAGTTCAAATCTCACCGTACCTACAAAAATAGATAAATAAATGCCTCAACTCGATATTATAAATTTTAGTAACCAAGTTTTCTGGTTTATTGTTTTTTTTTGCATGTTTTATTTTGTAGTAGCTGAAAAAATTGTGCCGTTGTTTTCAAGGATTTTGAAAATAAGGTATAAGAAAAAAAATCAAATTATATCTAATAATATTTATTATTTGGAAGAAGTTACAAATATTAAAAAAGAGTATGATTCAGTTATCAGTAAGGTTGTTAGTGAATATAATCAGTTGCTTTCTAAGGTAAGTATAAATAGTACCTTGTGGTCAAATGGTGCTTTTTCACAACTTCAAAATAAAGAAAATAAAGGACATAGCCTTTTTATAAAAAGGTTGAGTTCTTTTATAGTTTCTAGTAAAAGGTTGATTAAAATAATATAATTTTTTTGGGAAGATGGCAGAGAGGTTTAATGCGTTTGGCTGTAAACCAAATTTCTATTAAAGAAATCACTGGTTCAAATCCAGTTCTTCCCAAATTTAATGTTGGTTATGACAACAGAATCATTGTTTTCTTATTTTATATCTGAATATATCTTTTTTATATGTTATAGTTTTCTAAGTTTTGGTATATGCTTTTGCTATTGTTATTGTTATTTTGATACCTTTTTGTTTTATATTCTTCAACCGTTGATAGAATCTTTTAAAACACCGCTTATTTTTGGTCAATTGGGATCGCCTTCGTCACTATTTCCACTTTCAAAATGTTAGCTCATTTTGCTTGACGAAACACAAAAAATCAAACCTACCATAGGGAATATAGGGAAAATTTGCTAGCCCCGTTACCAATCGTTGCTATGGGAAGAACCGATCGGATTTCTTATGGTACTGATCGGTTTTTGAGCGTTTCCCCCTGCGTCTGAGCGGGCTACAAGGCATAAATGTGACGCTGCATACTTTTTTGGAAGAAACAGCTGAAATAGTATCGTAAGATGTCTAAAGAGAAGGGTAGCTCTATTGGGGGTTCAGGTAGAGTTTTATTTTTACTATTTTTTCTATAATCATACAGGACAAAAAATCTTATTTTCCTAAGGTCTTGGGTGTGTGCTTTCATTGCCATCAGTAAAAAAAAAAAGGTGAGGCACAACAAAAAGAAAGGCTAGGCCTTATTCCTCTAACAACAACAAAACCCCTTGTTGCTACTTAAGCCCTATGCTGATAACATGACCAACTGTATATGCCTACTGCTGTTGCAGAATCGAAGCCTAAGAAGTGAGACTCAACTACCAAATTATAAGGTCTAAGCAATCTGTAGTATGATTACTTCTCAGAGGTTCAATTCTGTTGCTTGTTCATTTGCTTAATAAAACAAGGTCCTTACAGGCTTATAGTAGACTAGATTAATTGTAGTTTTGGTCTTTATAGCTACAGAAAATGCACAAACAGGCCAAGCTTTAGGGGTTGAGGCAAAACTATCACATTATAACAATGAGTTAATAGATAGCAGTCAGTGGTAGGGTAGTAATTCTTCAGAAGAAGACATGGGTAAGGCTTAGGTAAATATTGAGCAGCTCATATTATTGATCTACAAATGAAGTTACAATACCACTAGATGTCATTTTTTATGCTCTTTCTGAATATAATAATTGCTTTTCTTGCAAACTCACTTGTTTGCCATTTTAAGACCGTTAAAATTCTAATTTCACCATCCCTAAGCAAGTTTCCTCACATGCGATGGGAAATACACTTGTGAATTTGCGTTTTTTTTACAAAAAAAAATTCAAAAAAATGGTCTGAAATCAGCAAATTCGTTGCAGTTTTTTTGCGAAGACAGAAAGTGGGAACTTGGAGTAAAACAGGCGGCGTGTTTAGGAATGTTCCTGCCGTACTAACAAAAAAAATTTCAAGACAATCTGACTAACAAGTTTTTCTTCATGTGTCAACATGATACCGCTCCTAACAATTCTTAGTTAATTCTTCAAAAAAATCAAAACGTTATTAGAGAAAAATGTTTGGATTTTGTCTGGAGTACAAAAGAAAATTATATTATTCTATTCTATTCTATTAAACTATTCTATTATTTTAAACTCAATTCTATTATTCTATTCTAAATTCTATATTTAAAGAAATTTATCTTCAAGTTTCTAAATGAAACTTCTCTCTTTACAGCCTAACAGAATTTAAAGATATCCTTTTTTTGGTTTTATTGTTTTTGAAAATCTAATTAAACTATTAAAGTTTTCCTATTAAAGGCACGATTTTCTGAAAGAATAATAAGCATTTTTCTATTTTCCTTTTTTAGTTCTGGCTAGGCAGGATTTCTGTGTGATCGAAAGAATTCCCCCTCCCTCCTTTTGACGGCACTGATTATTATGACTCACAATATTTCCTTAACCTGAACATATTGCTCGTTTTAGAAAAACAACTTTTTTTAGTTTCTCTTTCATGACGAGACTGCAACCGAGCAGCAATCCCATTGATTCGCTGTCCAAAAATCTCATCAAGAATCGATGGGAACCATAAATTCGTTTAAATTTTGATCAATATCAAAGACTAGCCGGGTTTTGTCGTTTTGAGAAATGATTTATTTTGGAGAAATTAATAAACTGTCGGCACAGATCGTTTGTTTTAGATAGAACGGAATGCAGTGTGATGACAATCATTTTTGAATTATAGTCGGACGCAAGAGCTACTGCTTTCAACTTATTTTGTCTGATGCATCCTGCAAGAGACTGACATTACAAGACATCGGGTGCTTGAGACCTGGTTCTGTGATAATATGGAGCGTAATTTCCTATGAAGTAGAGGGTTAAATGCCAACCCCAGACTCCAGTTTGCCCCCCGGCTGAAATTTAGTTTCTCCAAAAGTCTTTTCAAAACTAAGATAAGCCTAGATAATTCAAGCATCCCCAGAAGCGGGTAAGTGTTCTTTAGTATACCTTCATCTTTTTGGTACTTTATGCCTCATTTTTCAGTTTTCACTGTCAATTTCACTTGATTTGGAAGAATTGGCTCCAACTCCCCCCCCCCAGGATTTTGAAAAAATTACGCCGCTAGTGACACAATCATGGAATTTTCTGTACACCTAGATTTAGCTTTGGAGGAGAAAAGATTATCATCAATAAACTACTTAAATCCCCCTTTTAACGATGTTTTTCACGTGCTGATAAATGTTTAAGGACTTGCAAATGGCGGATTTGGTCACTGACTTTTAATCCGAGTGAGTTTTCTGTGGAAAAATTTCTCCTCCACGGAATCTTTCTTCTCGGAAGCATCCTTGAAAACATGTAAATTGCCCTTAGAATCAAATCATCATCTTAGTACCAACTGTCGTAGCAGAGTTGTGGGATGATCCTCTTTTGCTAAGACAACACCTGGCATTTAAGTCTGCATTAGTCTCTCAAAATCTATTGAAGGGAAACATTAAACCATCCGACCTGGATGTATTATGGCGTTCTCTACGGTTCTCTTGCTCTTCAGAATCCAAGTAGGTTTACAAAGATACTAGAGATCTTTCAATTTAACCGATTAATTGCATCCAAAGACAATTAATATCTATTGACACAGGGTGATCTGCCACCTGGTGGACCTCTGTAAAATGCTATGAGGTCAGTTATGCAAATCCATCTTCCAAGTTGGGACCTGGCCAAAGACCAAAAAAAAAGAAACATTGCGCCCGTATCGCTCTTTACTTAGGCAGCGCTATTGCGCTGCCTATCAAGACAGATAAAATGTACACAGTTAAAAATAAAAACGGCATTAAGTAAAGGGCAAATGACACTCTAGCATTTAAGATGCTTGAGAGGGCGATCGTACCACCCTTGTTTACGATAATCTCTATTTGTTTTACATTTGACTCAATCATTCAATTTAATTACCCGTCACTTTTAGGTTTAATCTATTCATAGTTATTTCTGTTTTTTTACAGTTTGACTTATTGTGTGACTTTTTATTCTGCTTGTTTTAGATTTTAATATCGTTTCTTAGCGTTGTTTGAACATTTTTTTAAAATGTTTTTAAAATTAAACTAAATGGGTTGTTTTTCAAAAGATACATGTAAGTCATGAGAAGTCTGTCTTAGCAGTAGTAAGTTATATCTTGAGACAATGCATAAATTGGCATAGTCATTAATACAACTTAGAGGTTATTTTATTCCCTCTCACCAAATGGACCAACTTTTTTCAAGTTTCTACAAGAGACGCATCCACAAAATATATTTCATTGGGTAAAAGAAAAAAACAAGAAAAAAACACGAGAACAGATTTGTATACACAAGTGCTTCGAAACACGGGTGTATTCCGCAGGCAATTGTCATTTTGTGGCACAAGTTTTGTTTACCTGTTTCATAAACATTACCACTAGTGTTGTGAGGCTCATGGTATATATTCTTTGAGCTTTTCATCACTGTTAAATGGAGGATCTTGTTTTACCGATCTGATAAACAATCATTGTAAACGTTAAGAACTTAAAGAACTGCGTCGTTATGTATACAATCTCTCAAGGTGCACAGAATTCTTCAAAACCTTTCATAAAGTTTTGTCTTGATGCATATCAATGCCTTAATCACAACCTTAGGTTGTGAAGAAAACAAACATGAAAACTTTACCCATAGGGTATCGTTGCTCGTGAAGCGTATCTCGTATTTCGTAAAAGCAAAGAGAGTTTTTCACGAGATACGAGCGACGAACGACATTTCACGAATTCGGCCTTGCTGGCTGATCTTTTTTGAACGTTCCCTTTTCGTTTTTTGAGACAGAGTTGGGGATCAAAGTTTTTGCGGTTTCAAAACGATTCTAAATTTTTAATTTATTCCTTGGAAAGATTTATATGGGTTTAGAAGACGATTTCTGCGACATCATTAAAAAAGCTCGCCATGGACAGAGTTTGTCTTTAGCTTCCGTGGCACAGCAAAGTCAATTATCACCGAGCAACCTAGAAGAGCTTGAAAAAGGATCCCGCTTACCCAATCAAGATGAAGTGAAAGGGCTTTCCCAAGCACTCAACCTTCGTACCCAACCATTAAAAGACATTGTCATAGATGGGTGGATCCCGAATGGCCTCCCGTTTTGGGTTACTCAAGACAACCTTGTCACGACGATTTTGGGAGATATTGGCGGCTATGAGGTAAAAGGGTACATCCTCGCCGATCCCAAGACCAAAGAATGTGTGATGATCGATACGGGATATAATGCCAAGCACATGCTCAAGACTATTCAAAGGCAACAGCTCACCCTGAAGTGTATATGCCTGACCCATGGGCACGATGACCATGCAGGGGGCCTAGATGAAATCTTGGCTGAATTTCCAGTCCCCGTGTATTTAGGTGATGGAGATGTCGATCTGCTGCACTGGAGTCCTCCGCAGCATCTTCTCACATTTCCTCAAAATAAACAAAAGATCACCGTGGGGTCCCTCACTTTAGAATGCCTGGCAACCCCAGGCCATACCCCAGGAGGATTTTGCTTTTGTCTCACAAAAAATAGCGAAACCCTATGTTTTGTCGGCGATACATTGTTTGCAGGATCGGTTGGTCGGTCATGCCCGTTTTCGCTGTATCCATCTCATCTAAAATCTGTAATAGAGAAGCGAGGAGTTTGTAGAGGAATTATTTGAACGATAGATCATATGAAAATAAGAGGAATGCAAAGACAGTTGGGGAAGCTTTAAAATATGAATTGAGGAAGTGTGAAGTGGAAGCCAGGGATAAAATTGCTGAAGATTACATGAGTTTAATAACTAAAACCAAGTAATCATAAAAAAAGAATGCTAAATATAATTATAACAACTGATTATTAGTTATATTTGCAGGAAGCTAAAAGGACTCCGTCATTTTAGCGTTGCAATCGGTTGATTACCCTTTTACTCGCCATTTGTGACTACATTTACTGTTTATAATTTGATTTGCAGTTGTTTAGAATGACTTCTGGCTATGTTTTGATCAGTTCATCAAACTTTTGTTCACCATTTTTGACCGTGCCTCCTGTTTTTGTTTATGATATTATTTGCAGGGATTTACAACGAGAACCATCATTTTGGTTCTGTTTAGATCAGTTTATTACCCTTTCGTTTCCCATTTTTGACTATGTAAGCTGTTAATAATTTTATTTGCAGGGATTTAGAATGACACTTCGCCCTATTTGGATCAGTTGATCGCGCTTTTTCGCTGCCCTTTTTAACTATTAGCTGTTTATAATTGTATTTACAGGGATTTACGGCGACTCCATCATTTTGGCCCTGTTTAGATCAGCTAATCACCCTTTTGTTTGCCATTTTTGACTACGTCAGCTGTTTATATTACATCAAAGCTGCTTTCAAGATGGATCCCACGTTTTTGAAAGGACATGCGATTCGAGATGCTATAGTTAAGGATCAGCCAACTATAAAGGAAGACCTGCCATCTATGTTCAATGATGTGTAAGTTCTTATAATTTTGGTTTCATGTCGCTGATTAAATAAAAAAAACTATTTTTTTTAACTGAAAGTAAGGAGCGACATTAAAACTTAAAATGAACAGGAATTACCCTGTATATGAAAGGGGCCGATCCAACGACGCTCGTAAAAAGAGGAATGCTTTGACGTATTGGCGATCGCCTCACAGACAGCAAGTTCGGGAACGACGGAACGAAGTCCAGTAAAGAAGGCGTCTTCGTTCCAGTCAGTCTCTGTCTGATCCTTGAGAGCTGCTTTAACCCAGTCGCGCAAGCTTACTGCGGCGATGCAAACATTGATGGCCGCATATGCCAGTGGTTGGCTTTCGTCCGGGTAACGCCGTTGAATATCTTGAAAAATATCCACATCCCAAGCCATCTTGGCCCACATATCAATCGGAGATCCGATCAAGACAGTGTGTTCAAAGACTGATGTGATCGTGAATGCAGCTTGGACGAATGTGTGTATGATGCCGATCGACAGCGAACCAACAGAGGAATACCGATGAAAACTGCTCTGGCGACATTTACATTGCTTGTATCCGTGGGCCTGATGGCACCTCTTCCGGCCTATTCGGCTGGCGGCGATTCCGGTTCATCGAACAGAAACTGTCCGCGCGGGGAGGTCTACGACCAGAAGCAGCGCAAATGTGTGCCCCGCAATTCCAGCCTCGATAACGAGAGCCTCTATCAAACCGGGCGCCAGTTAGCCGAAGCCGGCCGCTACGATGAGGCCATCGACGTCTTGTCGATCGGCGCAGACCGCGGCGACAAGCGGATCCTCAACTATCTTGGTTATTCGCACCGCAAAGCAGGTCGCATCGAAGTTGGCTTGACTTATTACCGCCAGGCATTGGCGATCGACCCCACCTACACGCTGGTACGCGAGTACATGGGCGAAGCCCTGCTCCAAAAGGGTGATCTGACGGGTGCACTTCAGCAACTGGCCGAAATCCGCCGGCTGTGCCAGGGACGTGACTGCGGCGAGTACCAGGAACTGTCCGGGCAAATCGCTGACTTCATCAAAAAACAAGACAGCTGACGTCAATCAGATCGACGGCAGGACGAGCGGGCGGCGTCTTTTTTACAGCTCTATGCCTATAGTCTGTACCCTGCTGACCTAGATAGCAACAAAAAGCATGGACTACTAAAGTACACTCAGTCTGTGCATTCCTTTTTAGTTAATTAAAGTTTACTTAACTCCTCAATAAAATATAGAAAACAAGGGATGAACTGGAGTGAGGCTTTCTTAAAAAAAAGTCATGCCAATACAGGCTGTTGTTTGTCTATTCTAGCCTTTTTTCACACAAGTATAGTATATAGGCTATCCACATAACTTGATAGGCCTGTTGCTAATTTATACACTTTGCTAGGTTATGGAAAGAGCTACTTAACTTTCCATCTAGTGCAAGTCAACTAGTGGCTCTCTGCTGCACCCTGCTGTGATAGACTAGGCCTAGATAGCAGCAAAAGGCCTGGGCTATCTTATTCTAGCCTAGGAAAATAGAGAGTTAGTTCAAGCTGAGTTACTAATTCAATCAATGGTTTGTTTTATTGTGATTTTAATTAAAGAAGTTGGTTAGCTTCTGCAAGTTGTAGCAATATTCTTAAGGCCTATTTTCACTCCAGTTTCTCTAATTGTAATGTGGACCCTTGGCTAACACTGCTGTGTTTTCAAGGAAAAATAACTATTTTGATATGATATATCAAATTTTCTCTGTTCTTGCTGCAAGTCTATACATCATAACAGTTCAATAGCTGCGTTGAAATGTTTCTGCTTAGCCATTGAAAACTGCTACTGTTATTTTGAATTGAAGGTTTTTTTTTTTTTTAACCATATAGTGTAAATGTCTGAGAAACCAATTATACTAATCAGAAGTTGTTTGTTAGTATATGAAATTGAATACAAGGGCAACTGAAAGAAACATTTAATCCTCAAGGTTTGAGAGGAATTTTTCAGGGAAATGAACATAGAAGATAATACTTATATTATAAATTCATTCAAAAAAAAACTTTCCATAAAAGTTCTTCATAAAAAGGGTTCTGTTGTGCATTGTTGCATTGAAATGCTTAATAGTAAGTTATATAGCTTGAAAACAGTTTCAGTAGGTTTTGGAATTTGGAGGTGTGACGAGGAGTCAATCGATATTACTCTTTTTCTATCTACAGTATCACCACAAAGGTGGCGAATCTTCTGCTGAAAGATTGACTGAAACTATCAATACAAAAGATGAATTATTAATTTCGATTTTAATTTGCTAGCTCCTTTTTTGACCCCTCTCCCCCTTTCCTTATAATTACACTCAAATGCCCCCATCCACCAAGACCTTTGGCTTTGTGTTCGTAGTATAATGTCCAACTTAATATGTGGAACTTTGAAATTAGGAGTATGTTGTATTTCTTAACCTTTATTCAGCTATCGTTATGCTGAAAAAAAGTGTACCGGAAGTTGGATAGTTTTATGCTTATTATGAAATGGCAAAGTGTCTGATTTCAAATTCTATAGAATTTTGATTACTTTCATTTCTTATTCTTTATATTAAGCCAAAATTAATCCGTGCGTACAACTGTTCTTTGTTACTACGTTTTCTTTTAGTAACCTTAAGCAATATAGGCCTATTCAACACTACTATTGAGTCCATCTGTTTACGAACGGAAAAATAGGGCACAGCATATTTAAAGTGGTTATTAAGAAACTTAACGTGTACCACCCATAAAAAGAACGAATTATGAATTGAATTTTTGATTTTGAAACAGCAACTCGAAACTCACTGCACTAAAGAAAGTTACAAATTCTCGGTTACAGTTTTATTCGTGCTATTCATTAATTAAACTAATAGCAGGCACTCGTTGCATACTATTAGTTCTTGTTCTGCTATGCGTAGCAGCACGTTGGACGCCCTGTTGAAGTTCTTATTTTTTCCAAATTTTTTCAGTAGATAATAGGCTTTTTATTACCTTTTTGTCTTACAATCCTCTTTCCTTCTTTTAGGAGTTCCAGGGTGAATCCTTTTGGGAGAAACATATGCGACGCTTCCTGGCTTTGGGCTTTCCAAACCGACTGAAACTGGTACTTCTTGAATCCACAGCAGTTTGTGACTCTAAAGCCCGTCTTTCTGCAGCGGCTTCTTCTGTTTCTATTTCCTAAAATAAAGAACTCTGTGACATTAAATGATAATGATGACAATCTTTCTCGGTTTATAATCTTTTAATAGAGGCGTCAATTCGAAAAAGTTCGGTGGGGGGGGGGATTTAGCGGGTGGTACGGATGGTGAAAATTTGGAGTTTTTCTATTTCCATTCTGTGAAAATACCAAAAACAGTATTTCTCAATTTAAATAAACGAACGGTAAGTAAGGAGTGATGCGACTCAATAGTAACGCACATTCTAAGAAGCAGGAGTCTTACAATAGATACATCAAAAGAATCTAATTTTGATGCTTATTCAAAATATACAAAATCGATCAAGTTTAATGTTACTCATAAAAAGTTACGAGTCTGATAAAATTTGCCCAGTTTTTGAAAAAGGGAGGAAACATCCCAAAAACATCAAGTGATCTTAATGAAAATTACACTATCAGATTCAGCATATCAGAAAAACCTACTGTAGAAGTTTCAAGCTCCTATCTACAAAAACGTAGAATTTTGCACTTTTTGCCGGAAGAAAAATCAAGAATCCGTGTTTTTTTTCTTCTTGAAGGGAGAACGTATAGAATCAGTGATCCTAAAAGAACGGGAGAGGGCTCATTTGATCGGGAATCAAAAGTTTCAGTGGTCTTTTTAAGTGACCGAAAACATTGGAGGGAAGCTAGCCCCTCTCCCACACCTCTGTTTTCTACAAAGTCTTTGGACCAAATTTTTGAGTCAACAGATCTAATAACAATACCTTTGAGGATGACTTGAACCCCCCCCCCCCTTTCAACTCCAGGGGAAAAGGGCTGTAAGCTATGAGATTCGCCCATTGCTTACACATAGTACAGTTCGTTACCACGAACTGTTTGATACGATTTTGCCAATGTTTTTTTTTTTGTTCTAAAGATTCCTTCCAAGTGTGTGGAACATTAATGGCTAAAAAAAAAATTGCCCAGTCTTCATGGTGGGGGAGGGGAGCTGACGATGGAGTGCTAATGTCGGTGCTGTTAAATCAAACAGATTCAAATACTGACATAGCTTTGATTTCAACAAGGTTTAGGCTGTCTACTCTCCTACTGGATTGGATATATGAGGTATCTGCTTTTATGGATTGTTTGCACAATTTGGGGCCTTAGCTCCTGGGTTTGCAGGAACCATTTATTAGCCTGGGGCGCATTTTTAGACCTTATGACAGTTCTCATTAAATTATAACCACATTCCTCATGGAGTCATTATATCATT
The DNA here is from genome assembly GCA_010016025.2 of Alatinidae sp. Z8VKAUB7J3. NCBI lineage: Eukaryota > Metazoa > Cnidaria > Cubozoa > Carybdeida > Alatinidae > Alatinidae sp. Z8VKAUB7J3. Next base: position 165,069,689 of record JAAAKM020073195.1, on the reverse strand, counting down.
CAGTGAACAAAGAGTTTTGAATGAGAGCTTGGTTCGAGGGGGGCCCCCCCGTATACATCTCAGAACGCCACATATGCCGCAAGGCTCTGCCACGAATGACACTCTTCCATCAGCTTGACACGTGCCATCTGGTATCAGTGATTTCTCAAAATGGGTTCCACCTTGTCTTGGTTGCTCTGTGGTTGGTTCTGATGTTTAAAAAGGCCACTTGGCCTTTAACTAGCGACTGAATCTCCCTAAACTTCATTACTGAATGAACACTCCCTCAAACGATCATTCGTCTGTATGATTCAGGCTGGGATAAAACAAAAATAGGAAACACAATTCACTAATCAAATATTTTCCACATTCAGAAGCTTTAATATGAAAGGATTGATAAACTAACTAAAAATTTCGCACTTGAGTATTATCTGGAGACTTAAATAAAGCGCTTAAACTTTAAATAATTTGATTAGTTGCAGTTCGACAAGTAAAATCCGGCTTTGAACGCGGATTAAATCAAACCTGCTAAGTGAATTAAATTAAAAAAAAAAACACATTTTTTAAAAGGAAATCAGGAGCGACATTAAAAGCCAAGACAGATAGTCCAATTGAGTGAGAAGAAAAACCTGGCACTAATTTCCACCTGTTCATTGCTGACGTTACCATCTCCCACTTATGCTACACCTCTCATGTCACTCCACAATGCCAAACTAGAGTCAATCTGTTGGAGGGTCTCTCCAGCTTGGCTCTAAGCTTTAAGTCACAAATAATATTTTTGATTTTAAACATTTAGTTTCATGTTCATCAGCAAAAAAAGATCATAGAAATGGCATATCTAATCACATTTACTGGTATTTACTCAATCGATATTTTTGCCTCAAACTTAAATTCAACCTTCAAAAACTCAAAGTTGTGAAAGAGCTAGAGGAGTAAACGTTTTAGATTTGGAATCAGTGCATAATTCTTAGTTGGATAGTGAAAGAACCGTTTGTATAGCAATTTGTTTGAGGTCAAACCACATTTTTGCTAGACTAAATCATTATAGGATGTTTAGACCCTAATTGTTTCCTTTAAGAATTCTATTTTGAGCCTGTAAACGCCTTGTTAACTATTATTTACCAATAGGAAATGGTTAAATTTTGAAAACTGCTTTAAAATGTCACTTATTTACATTTTAGACACAACCTGCTCTTAGAGGCTTTACCTACTTTTAGAGGTAAATTACTGAAGAAAGACTGTGAATAGAATTTTTGAAAAAGAATGATTTTCCTGAAATTAAACTATTTCGTTTATGTAAAAAAAACTTGTTTATTTACTGTATAAAAATATACAGTACAGATGATTGATTGTCCTGGATAAAATTTTTGGCAAAGTGAATGAATTTTGGAGGTTTTGGGTGTACATTCAAGAATATGTCTAAAAATTAATGTAAATAATAGAAAGTCACTTAGATTAGGAATCATGGTGAGTTTGGGACAAGCAAAAAGATTGATCAAGCGGATAGCTTCACTTACCCTCTTAGTAATATTAGTAAAGATGGTGGATGCAGTGAAACACAAACAGTTTCGGTGCCGACATGACAGACGCTCCCTCGCGCGCGGTGGAATTCCTAACCAGGATGCCCCGTGTCTAACAACGAAGCCAAATCCGCGGCACCGCCGCCGCTTCCCGAAATGCGTCGATACACAATTGTGCTTTCTAGCACGCGCTGGACGTAGTTGCGCGTTTCGGCAAACGGAATGGATTCGATCCAGTGCCTTACATCCGTGTTCGGATCGCGCGGGTCGCCAAATCGTCTGATCCATCTGTTGGCATTTGTCGGACCGGCGTTATAGGCGGCCACGGCCAAGACAACCGAGCCGTCGAATTTTGCCAGCATCTGACTGAGGAACTCCGTTCCGAGCCGCGTGTTTGCGGCAGGGTCTTTGTTTAAGTCGGGCAATGTGACTGAAAGTCCCAACTGACGGGCCAGGTCTTTTGCCGTTCCCGGCATCAGCTGCATCAGCCCACGGGCACCAGCGCGACTGACGGCGTTTGTGTCGAACAGCGACTCTTGCCTGATTATTGCCAAGCTTAAGGCCTGTTCGGGCGCGCCTGAAAAACTCGGAAGCTGAATGCGCGGATAAGCGGCTGCGGGAAGCCATGCGCCTCGGTTAACCAGTTGTTTTCCAGCACCAACCGCCGAGGGCATATCCGCGACTGCCAGCGAAAGACTGGCGAGGGCTCGAAAATCGGTCACATCGTCGGCACGTCGGACCAGCTGATTGAGAAACGGTTTTGCAAGCTCATGACCCCCGAGACTTACCAGCGTCAGCACCAAACAGCCGCTTTCTCCATAGTGGGCGCCGGCGGTCCACGCATCCAGTTGTTCTTCTGCCGGCGGGAAGGGGGTCATCTGACTGAGCCGCTGTGCGGCTAGTTGGCCATAGAAAGCAGTTGGGTAGCTGGATGCCGTCTGCCACCACTTTATTGCTTGGTCGGTATCGCCCATTGCGTACCAGGCCTCGCCTAACCAGTATCATTAACTTTATTAATAATTTAGTCAATAAATTAAAGATTCACTTACAATAATAAACGGTTATTAATTGATTAAATGGTTATACTTAATTAACTACTTCATTAAACTATTAAGTTATTAATAATAATTTATTGATTTATTATATACCTATTTTTATCACCCTCTTACGAAGAATTAGAAAAAATTTGATTTTTGTAGCCCTTGCACTGGTTTTAAGTAAAGAAACTTATCCTGTAACAATAAATAAAGTATTTCACAACTTTCTGACAGTAAGGTAGAGCTTTGCATTAAAAGGGGCAAAATTAACAACGAAAGAAGATTCCAAACGGACTAATCATGATTACTGGAATCTCTGTTATGAAATCTTTTTTAGTTGAATTCTGCCATTTGATTGCCCCTTTCATTCCTACGCTCATATTGAAAATCAACCTGACTTGTAACTAAAAATGACAATTAATATGCATAAAAGAAACAAAATTTTTGTTGGATGCTAATAAAATATATTCAAAATAAGATTATTTTACAACATATTTTCAAATTTGTCTGTGTGAGTTTAATAAATGTTTAATTATTTTTTTTAAACTGCTAAAAGACTTCATTGAAATCTAAGGAAGCTGCAAAATGTTTATTGACACTTAAAACTTGGTCCATAAAGGCTTTTAGTGTTAATAAGTATCATATCATACGATAGCATGGGTAACAAGTTAATTTTCTCATTAACTTATTCAATCTCTTCGTTCAGTTTCTCACGCTCAACATGTAGATTGGTTTGGACTGTCTTCAACCTATCCTACATAGAGCCACGATTATCTGTTCAATGAGGGAAAATGGTACGTTGGCTACAGCAACAAAGTCTATTATGCCTATTCAAAAAATAATACATTCATCGTAGCATATGAGAGAATTGACGTCTTGACCATTTTTATCACAAAATAATTTATAATTTAACATAACTGCTGAAAAGGTCATCAAACCTTTTTTTTAATAATTTACACTCAATTAAACTGGCAAATATATATTACTATTGTTACTTATAAAAAACAAGAATAAAAGAAAAAAAGAAGAAGAAGAAGAAAAATGAACCCAAATGACTTTTCATTAATCTTTTGAATACCCTGATGGAGTGACAATCTCTTATATTCTTTGGCAGGGAGTTCTAAACCCTACTACCTGTGTATATAGGGCTAAAATCTGACCTCACAGTTGGAGTTCTAATGACCAATAAAACTTCAGAGTTATGAGTTTGATGAAGATTTACACTAATTTGGGGTTAGAACAGTTTCAAAAAACAAGAGAGGAATTGACCATCTATTACTAAAATTTATAACTAAAAATAGCACAATATAAAAAATACTGTAGATGGAACCTAAGGAGAGAATTTATTGACATACTATTTGTATCTAAAACTAACTGACAGGCCTTTTCATGATGAAGAGAAAGTGGTTTTAATAAGCATCATAACAAAATAAAATCAAGATTTTGTTTCTTTGCCAATTGAGTCATCAGCCAGTGGAATTCCCCCAATCAAGCCACAATCTCATGAGTCAGAGTGAATACACTCTTAAGTTCTATTGATAAAGGGTGGTGAAACTAGCCATGCAGCAGGACCATTAGATGTAACATATAACTAGAATCATGCACTGAAAAAAGCACGAAAATTTGGTGGAGATATAGATTAAAGCATGTGAAATCCAATGGTGATGGGAAGCATGCCAAACAGATGCTCAGAAGCACCAATATGAGCACCAGAAGTGCTAAAAAAACAACAAAAAAACTTGAGGTTACCAGTATCTCTACAGATGCATCAACACTTCTGTCAATACATTCTAAGATATGGAGATTCCAATGGTGGCTAAATAAAAAGCAAAGGATTGCTCTGGAGTGCATAATAGAGCCCTAAAAAAAGCACAAAATGGAAGCACCTATTCCATGCTGCACAAAATGACTTGATAAAGTCGTTTTCCCTGATACGACCATCTGGGAGGCTGAAGGGAGAGGAAAAATTAGAAAAAATGAGATATTTTTAACTTACGAGTTGGTGATCGAATCTTAATGAATTTTGATATTTAGAAGGACCTGGTGTCTTGGAGCTCTTATTTTGAATCCCGACCGGCATTAAGCCTTTGATTTTCCTTTTAATTCAATCCATTGATTATTAAAATTTTGTTCGAGCTCATACCATATGAGCTCTTGGCTCTTCCAACCTCATCACAAGTGTCATATGAGCTGTTAGCCCTTGTTTTTGATATGTGTTTACATTTATAAAAGAGACAATGCTTTAAGATATATTTTGCTTTCAGCAAAACGCTAATGAAGCTCTGGTCTTTAGAAGGTTTAGGGGGTGGTAGCTGTGCTCCTGTTTTTGGTAATTTTTGTTCATTTAAAGTTCGATTACATTATTCATTTTACTTTCTGTTGGATTTAGGATTCATTTAATGTTTGATGTGATTATTTATTTTAATTATTCTTCGTTTGAGTTTGATTATTCATTGATAGTAATCTCTGTTCCTTTTCAGTTTGAATTATTATGAGACTTTTTTTCTGCTTTTTTTAGGTTTTAGGTTCTTAGGTCTTGGGAAAAACTCGGTTTCCTTGGAAATATTTTTGAAATTTGACAGGAAACGAGCCGCAGCTACCAGTTTCAAACACTAGACTGGCCAATCTCAAATTCGAACCGCGAGTCACGTGTTTTTTTTCTTTTTTTTTAATGAACATTGCTTTTCTTCGTCAGTTCTTAAATTTTCCAACATAGTATCTTCTGTTAGAAGGAAAGCTTGGTCTTTTGTAGATATGATAATTTCTGCTATACATATAGCTACTAGGAATATCGAGGACTCTGAATAGGCAGGTATAGGAATTAGTTAGCAGAGGATGAAATACCTAGAAGGAAGTACTTGACTGCTATTCATTTAGCCTTAATTGTTTGCTGTGATTGATTGAGTTTGGTGTGCTAAGTAAGCTAATGTGCCAAGTTACTTTGTAAAGTAACTACGTTATTAAGTATCCAAGTTACCAAGTTAATTTGAGTCCAGGGGGCCTGGACTCAGAAACTTCTCAGGATTTTCTGAAACAGCTTATTTTTTCCTGATAGTAGTCCTCTTGAATTCCTACAGCATAGTTTTTTTGGAAATTTTGTTTGATGGTTTATTTGAACAGGCTCACAGCAATAAAAATCTTCTCCTTTACTTATCCTAAAAATTAAGGTATCTCAATGAAAATGCACCACCAGGTTCAGCATATCAGAGAACCCTACTATTTAGGTTTCACACTCCCATCTGCAAAATCTACTTTTTTTTTTCAGATGTCCACAGATGCATGTTTTTTTCCCAAGGGGTGGTTATATTGAACCAATGGTCCTAGAAGATTTGCAGAGGTCTAAAATAGACAAATGTAAAAGTTTTTTGTCCTCTCTTTAAGTGAAGAAAAAGAAAGGAGGGCATTTAGTCCTCCTCACACGTCCCTTTCCCCAAAGTCATATTTTGAAATGGCTGTTTTGCTTAACATAGCTGAAAGATCCAATAACTATATGTCTAGGGATGACAAGAAGTAGAATTTGCCTTTCTTTCTTTTTTTCCTTTAACATTAACATGATCTTTACATTAATTAAGAGCTTTTTTTTCTGCTATACAATTATGAAGGGTTATTATACTTTTAGTTAACAGATAACCAATACAATAACACAAAGCAATAAAATATTAAGGAACAGAAAAATTGGATGGCTTGAATGAACTGTGAGTGCAGAAGCTGCCTGTTACCAATACAGCTCTTTCTACTCTTTATTGCTTTCTTCTGCACTAGAGAACTCTATAACTCTATCTCAGTATTGTATTAATCAGAGAATTAATCTAATTTCTTTCCAAGTCATGTGCTTGGATGAGATTTGCTTCAAAGGGATATTTACACAGAAAATTTGTATCAGGTCTTAAGTTTGAAATAAAATGAAAATTACGAAATAATGGTCACTTTAAAAGTGTTGTCTCCATCAAAAGTGCCATGGAGTGCACAGAGTGCCATGGAGTCATAAAGAATCTGTTGTCCATGGATGGTAATTGATTTTTTTTTTATCTCAACGAGTGGTTTCATCATTTTCGTCAATGGGGCCACAGAAAATTTGCACTAGGTTTGCGTTCTTAATCAAATAAAAATTAGGAATTGAATGGTCATCTTATGCTATCACTTTAAAAAAAAATCGTTGACAGGTTTCACAAATAATCATAGTACGTTTCCATGGTTCCCTTTAATTTCTAAATTACCTTTGGGCAATTTTTCTCAGGCTCGTAACTTTTGATGGGTACCATTAAATTTGGTTAATTTGACATATTTTGAATAAGCATCAAAATATTATTCTTTTGATGTATCCATTTTTATCAAGACTTAGCGTTTTGATTACTGTTGAGCCATATCGTTTCTTATTTGCAGTTTGTTATCACGAACTGTTTTAAAAGCCGTATATATAAGACACAGAGTCAGCTCACTTTACATCTGACTCTTTCCACTCTTTTAGTATTGACTTTGACGTGAGGGTATACTGGGTGTGGTGGGGAAAAGATATGCTCTTGAAAAATCAGATTTGAATAATTACTTTTGATTTATTCAAGCTCCCCCCACAATTAAAGATTCTAGGTAAATTTCAACTTAAATTCTTTTACGCTCCTTGATATCCTTTTATTTTTATTTTCCGTTGATGTTTGAAAAATCTATCACATTGTTCAAAATACGTGTGGCAATGAATAAAAAGCAAACAAAACAACAGTATTTAGAAAGCTTACGTACGGAAGGGGTGGGCAGTAGCCTACCTCTATATTTAGTAATTTCTCTTCGTTTAAATTTCGAACGACGAATCCTGATAGCCATCCACCATACAGCGACTTGTATCGGATCTATGCACCGCCAGTTCGTATGTGCCGTCCGCCACCTGAAGGTGCACCACCCTTTTGGCGGGCAGCCAGTGCGACCAGAGCCCCAAAGTACCGAAGGGGTCCCTCGACTCAGCCGATGGCGTATCCAGTCCCAGAGCGGCCAGCGCGGCAATTGCAACGGTTCGGTCGGAAACCGGATTAGAGGCCGTCAGCTCTGGCAAAGCGCGATCGATGAGGCCGGTATCGACATCGCCTCGCGCAAAATCGGGGTGACCACAAAGAGCTCTCAGAAACCGCACATTGGTTGTCGTGCCGGCCACAAGCGTTTCGTCCAGGGCGGCGGCCATGCTGGAGAGCGCGGTTTCCCGATCAGGACCGTGGGTGATAATCTTGGCTATCATCGGATCGTAAAAGGGCGTGATGAGATCGCCCTGGCGAACGCCCGAGTCGATCCGGGCACGTTCTTCCGGAAACCGCAGGTGCTCCAGGCGCCCGGTTGCCGGCAGAAAGTTGCGTGCCGCATCCTCCGCATAAAGCCGCGCTTCAAACGACCAGCCGTTGATCGACAGGTCCTCCTG